>CAWUFW010003415.1:120000-1320000 GCA_963921515.1 Calotriton arnoldi
GAGAGGGAGGGAGAGAGGTAGAGGGAGAGAGGTAGAGGGAGAGAGAGAGATGGAGAGAGAGAGGGAGAGAGGTAGAGAGAGGTAGAGGGAGAGGTAGAGAGAGAGGTAGAGAGAGACAGGTAGAGAGGTAGAGAGAGAGAGAGTTAAAGAGGGAGAGAGAGTTAGAGAGGTAGAGAGTTAGAGAGGTAGAGGGAGAGGGAGAGGTAGAGTGGCAGTGAGGTAGAGAGAGGTAGAGAGAGAGAGAGGTAGAGAGAGAGAGGTAGAGAGAGGTAGAGAGGTAGAGAGAGAGGGGTAGAGAGAGAGAGGGGTAGAGAGGGAGAGAGGTAGAGAGGTAGAGAGGGAGAGAGGGAGAGGTAGAGAGAGAGGTAGAGAGAGAGAGGTAGAGAGAGAGAGGGAGGGAGAGAGAGAGAGGGAGAGAGAGAGGGAGAGGTAGAGAGAGAGGTAGAGAGGTAGAGAGGGAGAGAGGGAGAGAGAGGTAGAGAGAGAGAGGTAGAGAGAGAGAGGTAGAGAGAGAGGGAGAGGTAGAGAGAGAGGTAGAGAGAGACAGGTAGAGAGAGACAGGTAGAGAGAGACAGGTAGAGAGAGACAGGTAGAGAGTTAGAGAGGTAGAAGGAGATGGTAGAGTGGTAGTGAGGTAGAGAGAGAGGTAGAGAGAGAGAGGGGTAGAGAGAGAGAGGGGTAGAGAGAGAGGGAGAGAGGGAGAGAGGGAGAGAGAGAGGTAGAGAGGGAGAGGTAGAGAGGGAGAGGTAGAGAGGGAGAGGTAGAGAGGGAGAGGTAGAGAGAGAGAGGTAGAGAGAGAGAGGGAGAGAGGTAGAGAGAGAGGGAGAGGTAGAGAGAGAGGTAGAGAGGGAGAGAGGTAGAGAGGTAGAGAGGGAGAGAGGTAGAGAGAGGTAGAGAGGGAGAGGTAGAGAGAGTGAGAGGTAGAGAGAGAGGTAGAGAGGGAGAGGGAGAGGGAGAGAGAGAGAGGTAGAGAGAGAGAGGTAGAGAGACACAGGTAGAGAGAGAGAGGTAGAGAGAGACAGGTAGAGAGTTAGAGAGGTAGAAGGAGATGGTAGAGTGGTAGTGAGGTAGAGAGAGAGGTAGAGAGGTAGAGAGAGAGTTAGAGAGGTGGAGAGAGGGAGAGATAGAGAGAGAGGTAGAGAGATAGAGGGGTAGAGGGGCAGTGAGGTAGAGAGAGAGGTAGAGAGTTAGAGAGGTGGAGAGAGGGAGATGTAGAGAGTTAGAGGGGTAGAGGGAGAGGTAGAGTGGCAGTGAGGTAGAGAGAGAGGTAGAGAGAGAGGTAGAGAGAGGTAGAGAGAGAGGTAGAGAGAGAGGGGTAGAGAGAGAGGTAGAGAGAGAGGTAGAGAGAGAGAGGTAGAGAGAGAGAGAGGTAGAGAGAGAGAGGTAGAGAGAGAGGTAGAGAGAGAGAGGTAGAGAGAGAGGTAGAGAGAGAGGTAGAGAGAGAGGTAGAGAGAGAGAGAGTAGAGAGAGAGAGAGGTAGAGAGAGAGGTAGAGAGAGAGAGGTAGAGAGAGAGGTAGAGAGAGAGAGAGGTAGAGGGAGAGAGAGAGAGAGAGAGAGAGAGAGGTAGAGGGAGAGGTAGAGAGAGAGGTAGAGAGAGACAGGTAGAGAGGTAGAGAGAGAGAGAGTTAGAGAGGGAGAGAGAGTTAGAGAGGTAGAGAGTTAGAGGGGTAGAGGGAGAGGTAGAGTGGCAGTGAGGTAGAGAGAGGTAGAGAGAGAGAGAGGTAGAGAGAGAGAGGTAGAGAGAGGTAGAGAGAGGTAGAGAGAGAGGGGTAGAGAGAGAGAGAGGTAGAGAGGGAGAGGTAGAGAGAGAGAGAGGTAGAGAGAGAGAGGTAGAGAGAGAGAGGTAGAGAGAGAGAGGGAGAGGTAGAGAGAGAGGTAGAGAGAGACAGGTAGAGAGAGACAGGTAGAGAGAGACAGGTAGAGAGAGACAGGTAGAGAGTTAGAGAGGTAGAAGGAGATGGTAGAGTGGTAGTGAGGTAGAGAGAGAGGTAGAGAGAGAGGTAGAGAGAGAGGTAGAGAGAGAGAGGGGTAGAGAGAGAGAGAGGGGGAGAGAGGGAGAGAGGGAGAGAGGGAGAGAGGTAGAGAGGGAGAGAGAGAGAGGGAGAGAGGGAGAGGTAGAGAGGGAGAGGTAGAGAGAGTGAGAGAGAGAGGTAGAGAGTGAGAGGTAGAGAGTGAGAGATAGAGAGAGAGGTAGAGAGGGAGAGGGAGAGAGAGAGGTAGAGAGAGAGGTAGAGAGAGAGGTAGAGAGAGAGGTAGAGAGAGAGAGGTAGAGAGACAGGTAGAGAGAGACCGGTAGAGAGAGACAGGTAGAGAGAGACAGGTAGAGAGTTAGAGAGGTAGAAGGAGATGGTAGAGTGGTAGTGAGGTAGAGAGAGAGGTAGAGAGAGAGTTAGAGAGGTGGAGAGAGGGAGAGAGGGAGAGGTAGAGAGATAGAGGGGTAGAGGGAGAGGTAGAGTGGCAGTGAGGTAGAGAGAGAGGTAGAGAGAGAGGTAGAGAGAGAGGTAGAGAGAGAGGTAGAGAGAGAGGTAGAGAGAGAGGTAGAGAGAGAGAGGGAGAGAGAGGGAGAGAGAGGGAGAGAGAGAGGTAGAGAGAGAGATAGAGAGGTGGAGAGAGGGAGAGGTAGAGAGAGAGGTAGAGAGTTAGAGGGGTAGAGGGAGAGGTAGAGTGGCAGTGAGGTAGGGAGAGAGGTAGAGAGAGAGGTAGAGAGAGAGGTAGAGCGAGAGGTAGAGAGAGAGAGAGGGAGAGAGAGATATGTAGAGAGTGAGAGAGGTAGAAGGAGATGGTAGAGAGGTAGAGAGGTAGAGAGAGAGTTAGAGAGCTGGAGAGAGGGAGAGGTAGAGAGTTAGAGGGGTAGAGGGAGAGGTAGAGTGGCAGTGAGGTAGAGAGAGAGGTAGAGAGAGAGGTAGAGAGAGAGGTAGAGAGAGAGGTAGAGAGAGAGGTAGAGAGAGAGAGGGAGAGAGAGGGAGAGAGAGGGAGAGATAGAGGTAGAGAGAGAGATAGAGAGGTGGAGAGAGGGAGAGGTAGAGAGAGAGGTAGAGAGTTAGAGGGGTAGAGGGAGAGGTAGAGTGGCAGTGAGGTAGGGAGAGAGGTAGAGAGAGAGGTAGAGAGAGAGGTAGAGCGAGAGGTAGAGAGAGAGAGAGGGAGAGAGAGATATGTAGAGAGTGAGAGAGGTAGAAGGAGATGGTAGAGAGGTAGAGAGGTAGAGAGAGAGGTAGAGAGAGAGGTAGAGAGAGGTAGAGAGAGGTAGAGAGAGAGGTAGAGAGAGAGGTGTAGAGAGAGAGGTGTAGAGAGAGGTGTAGAGAGAGAGAGGTAGAGAGAGAGAGGCAGAGAGTTAGAGAGGTAGAAGGAGATGGTAGAGTGGTAGTGAGGTAGAGAGAGAGGCAGAGAGAGAGGTAGAGGGTGGTGGGCACGGAACTCGTTTTGGGCGACCAGTGCTTGTTTTCCATAATCAGATTTCGACCCAATGCAGGCGAGAGAGAGAGAAAGTTAGACAAGAAGGGCTGAGCGAGAAGGGAGGGGGGAATGCCAGCAGCAGAGGCAGGCGAGAGAGAGAGAAAGTTAGACAAGAAGGGCTGGGCGAGAAGGGAGGGGGGAATGCCAGCAGCAGAGGAGCTTGATCAAAGCTCACGAAAAGGGAGGGGGAGGAGGGAGTGCGAGCAGCAGCTGTGCACGTGCAAGCAGGCTGGCAAATGGTGTGCGATGTGCGCGCACCATGACGAGAGAGGAAAGCCATATGGCGCGTCTGCTCGTCATTGTGCGCGTACTCGCACGCTCTAGGCAAGCCCAAAAAAAAGTGGTCGCATTTCTAAATGCCCACTTACAAAATGTCTCGCCCAGACCAGCGCAAGCGCTGGCTTCAGGGCGAGACCTAAAAAACAACTGACAGCTACACCTAGTCATGTGACCAAGGATACAGGTTGCAGACACCAAATGGTTAGGACAAGAAGATGCCAACTTTCTAAAAGTATTCAAGCAAAAAAGGCTTGGGTCCTTGTGCTACCTTGACTGGACCACTAGTAATATGAACATGCAAGATGTCCAGATAGACTGTTCATCACATATTAATGAAACAACGTGACCTTAGACAACCATTCCAAAGTCCGTGTGATTTATTTCACTTTTCTTTTCGTTTTTTTGAACACAAGATTATGTCATTATTTTCATGTCATATCTCGGACAACACTACTTTCTAAAAGGGGCATTTTCAGGATTGTGACTTAAAATCTGACTTCACCATTAAAGAGGGTGTTAAGTTGCAATTCCTTAAACACCAAACTCAACATTCCTACCAACTCCCAATTGAAATTTATCACTTATTAAATGGAGTAAGTTGACCCAGTGTTATCCTATGGGAGAGGCGGTTGTGAAAAAGGAATTTAAGAGGTTTTCACTACCAGGACATGTAAGTGAAAAATATGTTCAACTTTGTAAATACATGGCACCCTGCGCTGTGGGCTATTTAGGGCCTATCCTACGGCTGGCTTACATGTATTAAAAAGGAGGTTTAGGCCTGGCAAAAGGGTTATTTTGCCAGGTGGAAATGGCAGTTTAAGAAGCACCTACTAGCTGCAGTGGCAGGCCTGTTACATGTCTAAAGGGCTACTTGAGTGAGTGGCACAATAAGTGCTACAGGTCCATTAGTAGCATTCAATATACAGGCCCTGGGTACGTATAGTACCCCTTTACTACGGACTTACACGTAAATTAAATGTGCCAAATAGGTGTAAGCCAATTTCAACATGTTATATGAGAGAGTACAAGCACTTTAGCACTGGATAGCAGTGGTAAGGTGTGCAGAGTCCCAAGGCCAACAAAAACTAGATCACCCAAAAAATGGAGGAGTAAGGCAAAATGTTTGGGGGAAGGCCACCCTAAGCCTGACAGGTCTAACAATGCACTTACGCCTGCTAGAAATCCCTTTGTGGATTCCTGACAGCAGAATAAAAATATTTTTCTTTGTAAGCTTATGTTTATGGCTGGATTTACCTTTGTCCATAAGACACATTGTATTTAATTCAATTTATTTTAGGTATTTTATATCATGGCACAATGTCACATTTTCGATCTCTTCAGAGTGGTTGACAAACATGATAAAATTTACACTAATGCTCAAGATCCTCTCTGTCTTTTGCATGATAAGGCTGTAATGTAGACAAGTAACTCAATAATCAGCGATGTAAACATGTTTTGAAGTGCATCTACTGCATTCTTCAACATAAGTTCTATTTCTGTACGCAACAATATTCCGGTTCTGTCATTATGTGCTCACCAGCGCCATACTTTGGTGGCAAAACTGCAAATTGAAATGCCAGTATCTTTCAATAAACAACTGCAAATATTGTTTATTGGAGAGCCAGCGACCAAAAGAAAAAGCGTCTGTTTGGAAGGACTTTAAAGCCGTCATCAGAGCATGGTATTAGTGTGCTTCACAGACACAGGCACAGGACAAAGTGAACACATTTGGAATTTCATGATCCAAATATGGAGGTATTATTCAGGCCGGTGCATTCCTTTAAGATTAATAAAAGTGGGTGTTGGAGTGAAAACAAGGAACTCATTTGGGACCCAAATTTTGTAAATGGGCTTATAGGGCTTAGACTATCATTTGAGTGGAAATGTTTGATTTTTTTTCCAATGGTTTTTAAGAGTACTTGTGGGATCTATCGCATGCAAAGGTTTTGCGAATACCCAATTACCTCCATGCAAAAAAACATGTGTTCATATGTGCAGGGAACAATTGCACGTGCAAATATACCTTTGCATTAGTGCAATTTCACTTTTATTTGTTTTAATTAATTTTTTTCTAGGAAGGAAAATATTTTTACTATTAGAGAAACCTCTTTTATTACATCTTCTTAAATTTGGTGGTGTTACTTTCCCATTCCCAAACTGGAAACAACATTTCTCCTGCCTTTGAAAGTATTGCATCTCCAACTATTTGCAAGCTGGGAATTCATCATGGAGGAGCCTGAATAGTTATAAACTCAAAGGTTTGAGGTTGTGGACACACTGTCTGGGCATCCCTGGAACACCCAATCCCCACACCTGGGAGAGTATTTACACCATACATCATACTGTGGTAAATATGCACAAGGTTGTGGTTGTGCACACACTGTCTGGGCATCCCTGCCCTGGAACACCCACTCCTCACACCTGGCAGAGTATTTACACCATACATCATACTGTGGTAAATATGCACATGATTGTGGTTGTGCACGCACTGTCTGGGCATCCCTGCCCTGGAACACCCACTCCTCACACCTGGCAGAGTATTTACACAAACATACTATTACACCATACATTATACTGTGGTAAATGTGCACATGGTTATACTTTTTTTGAGAGGAAATCGTTTAGTGGAAATTGATGTGTTTTTATGAGTGGAAATTGATGTTTTGTCAATTTCAAAAGTTAACTTATCCTAATGGAAGAAGAAGAAATGCTTTATTTGTTGATTAATAAAAATCATTACAAACAAGATTAAAATCACTTTGGGTTGTGACAGAAACTTGAATATACCAATTTGATCTAACTGGAATCACATCTTTATCCGACAAAGCACATATACTACATTGTATTGAGAATAATATCAAGGTACATTGTAAAGTGCACTTGTGCAGTGTCTTACATCTAGCAGCGATAATGAAAGAGCATTTAGTTATACCAATTCAATCGGTCTAATATCGCCACTTTAAAAAGCAAAAACCCATATAATACATTTTTTTGCGAGTAATATCAAGGAACATTTTAAAATGGATTCATATTTCCAATCACAAAAACCATTACTCCAAATGGATGGTAAAAACGTTCTCAAAGGAACTACTTCCCAACCCCCAGATTTAAAATACATACACAAAAGTGCCAAAATTAAGGTGCAATAGATAAAGTGTTCCTGTGCAGAATCTTACAACTAGCAGCAGTAGTTAAGGAGCACTTGTGCAAGACTTACATTTAGCAGCAATAGTTAAAGTGCGATTGTGCAGCGTCTACATCTAACAACATTCTAAACAATTAATTAGAATGGATAATTTCTCCTCGTCAGACCAGGCCCACACAAACGAATAATTGATTTAGTACTGGGATTATACCCAGTTACTACGAGCAATTAAAATCTTTTAAAACTTCGGTTTGAGGACCATTCACATAACTTCAGGAACAATTTTATGGGATTGCAATTTTTTTCTTTACCATTTTTGAGATTGACAACATTGTCCTGTAAAACCAGTCTTTAATATTCTAGGCATGCAACTGATGTCAGGTGTCACACTCAGAATGTAGCTATTTCTGCGCTGAGGAGGAACTTTACAAACTGTGGGATCAGGCGAGGCGTGTTCCCAGAAAGACAAGTTATTAAAGCTTGTCGACATGTTCTCACCCCTAATTCGTTAAAGATGGATTTTAATAGAGCTTTCCTCTCTTCTAACAGCTGAGGGCAAGTAGTTACAATATGCATAAAAGATTCTTTATAAAAACCACATAACCTACAGCTGATTGTGGGCCAAATTCTTTCCCATGAAGGGATTCCATCCTTTGTGGGCTATCTCCCAAATCGTAACAACATAAATCTGTCCCTTAAAAATGGTTTAGGTGGGTTGTGAGATACGATGGTGGTTCTAATTTAGTGAATGAATTAATAACTGACCAGGAGTGACTCTTTTTGGCATGTTCATCCTTGTCTAAGAGAATTGATAGGAAGTTAGCTGATAGATTTATTGTCTGTTTAAACGCCACTTTGCTCCTAATGATTTATCAATGTGGTGGACGTGTGGCCCAGCTGCCAGAATGGCTGACTCCGGAGTGTGGGGCTCAGGGTTCGATCGCCGGCGGCATTAAAGCTCAGCATTATGTGACTCTTGGCAATAGTTCACTTAATCTCCTGATGGCCCCCAGCACCTGGCTACCCTTAGGGGTGATAAGTCACACTTCAGAAATCTTGAATTATTATAATGTGCTGACCTCTAAAGGAGGCCATAATGAGTCTTGAATGAGCTGTCTCATATGTACGACATGAGACAACCGGTGTGAAAGGTACCAGGCAGGGTGCCACGTCATCTTTGTCGTTTCTCCCCTCACATGGGTCTACAAGCTACAAAGGCAGTGGCAGGTTCCCAGTGAGGGGGGTCCCAGGGGACCCTCTTCAGCTCTCAGACCCTAGGTACTCAGAGTGCCATTTACTAGGGACTTGCAGGGGGTACAAGTACCAATTGGGGATTTGCATTTAGGGAAGAAGCACTAGCACAGGGGACTAAAATTGAAACCACATCAAAACCAGGCAAAAATTGGGGGCTAACCATGCAAAAAGATGCTCTTTCTCACATCTTCCATTTCCCGAGATAAAGGTAAGAGACCATATTGATAGGAAAGGACAATGTAAGAGACCATAATGTAGGAAAGGACAATTGGCAATTGGTAATGCCAAACAGCATCTGGTCAAGAAGTTTATTAGTATTATATCTTTTAATCTTCCTGAACACCTACACATGCCCCCTGTCCTTCAGCTTTATGTCACTGCTTCACACATACACACTGAACATTAAAAACAGACACATAAAAAGCAGTCTACATTCAACTCCAAGATCATCAAACTAACCATCTCCTACACAACTATCAGTCTGGCTTCAGATTACATTGCAGCATGAAGCCTGATCCTTACACATTGTAGACAAAGCCCTCTTGACCACAGATGAAGAAGAGCCCTGCCTCCCGATAATGCTTGGCCTCTCAGCTGCCTTTGACACAGTCGAGCATCCCACTCTCATATGCGCCCTAGAGTCCCAAATGGGATTCACTGACCCTGTTCTTCACTTGTTCTACTTGAACCTTTCCAACTGACATCCATTTGTTCTCATGGGCACCCCCAGGTCCTGAAGAATTCCCTTCCCTATCAGAGTGCCCCTTGTTCCATACTATCTCCTATCATCTTAAACCTCTACATGGAGCCTCTTAGTGCTCTACTCACAGATAACAGAGTCAAGATTCACCAGTATGATGATGTTACCCAACTCTACTTGAAAGTCTCCTCTACTTCCGATAGCCAATGCCTAAAACATTGCCTTCACATAATTCAGACCTGGTTGTCCAGCACCTACCTGAAGCTCAACCCAACCAAGAGAGAATTCCTTTGCCAAGAACAACTAACAAGAAATGGTACAAACCTGGTTCAATGACATGACCTTGACAGCTTCGAATACCAACTTTAACCGTATGTCAAATCACTTGGATTACCCTGGACACCAACCTCACCCTCAAGGAACACATTTTCTAAAAAAATAAAGATGGCCTGGTACCAGCTATCTCTTCTACAAAAAATGAAACCATTTCTTCCATAAAGCAACTTCAAAACTGCTCTTCAAGGCCTCGCTTCTGGCGAAGTGATGATGCCCTGCTCCGTGACATACCAGACTCCACACTGGAACCCTTTGACGGTATTTTACATGCTGCACTGCACCTCATCCAGGGCCCGAAGAAATATGATGACATAACCTACATCGGATGGAACTCCATTGGCTGCCCTTGCTGTCCCAAAAGAATCACCTCTTTAAAGAATAGTGCATGACAATGCATTAACTGTCCACAACCCAACTATCTCTCCTATCACTCTTTGACTTTATGGTTATCTTTGGCCATATACAGAGCTCCTCTGCCCTTTGGCAATTTTTACATTATAGAAATACCATATCCATTTGTACATACATGCACATAACATTGATAATGTAAAAATGCTACATTTACTGATTTGATAAATCAAAACCCAGTATTCAATGTTGGATGCTAATAGTGTATTGTTCTTATTCTTATCTCCCATAAGTGATTGATTTTTTTCAGGATTTGGAGATGGAGTGCTTGAGGCCTGTGGTGCCTGCCACAACATATTCTTCATATTGTAGTCAGCCAATCAGAATACTGCCATCCACTTTGAATCCACTTTGAATGGGGCAATCAGTGCATATCTGGACACTGATGATCCAGATATCGCCATTTTTTTACCAGCCTTAATCCCTTCTTTCCCACCCGAGCACCTTTTCATACACTCATTTCTCTAAAATGCTGACTGGATTTACACCCAATGACAAAAAATACGCTTTCTGCGTATAGTTCTAACTTTGACCATTGGTGTAAGTCCCTTCAAACGTTTTTTTCCGTATTAGAATTAGCAGCATTTCCTTTGTGAATTGAAATAGGAAATCACACTTTTGGGACCACCCTCTTTCTTGGCACCCACTTGACAGCTCAACGTCAAACTTTCCATGAAGCAGCCAATGAGTATGAACTTTTAGTTAAAATTTTCATGTAGGTTTTTCAAACAACACCAAAGGTATTAAAGAAACAAAAAATGACTTTCCTAGGGAAACTCTGACCTAAGTATATACACAGTCGAGTCCTCCACTGTGTAATATGGATAGATAGATAGATAGATAGATTGATAGATAGATAGATAGATAGATAGATAGATAGGTAATTTTGAATCTATCCTTACACAGCACAAAAACGCAATATAAATGTGAACTTAGCACATGTACTTTGTATGTCCTAATGAGATTAATGTAAAGTGTTGCACTTGACATCACTATTACAGTGCATTCACTCTAGGGTTAGAAACTCATATGCACACTGTGTGTCTTAATTTATTAAATTACATTTAATGATTAGGTGATTGAATAAACCATTCTTACACTATTAAAATGCATTTACTTTAGAAATGAAAATGATTTATGTAATGTGTGCACTAATGTTTCACCTTTGCATTCATAATGCAGTTCTTAGTCACACTTATCCATGTGTACTCAAAGTTATTTTACCTTTATGAATCTTAACATGAATCTAATGTACTGACAGTTTTATTCATTTGTGTTTGAATGTCACATGCAGATTAAATGTGCACAATTGATTTAATATGCTAACTTGACATTGCTAGGCCTAGATTTCTTTCTGCATGAAATGCTGTTTTCCATTTTCTGCTCGCATGTCTTTTACTTGGAGGTACATTCACAAGGTTTGCTAGTTTAAGAATAGACACAATACTGTACTAGTGATAGAGAAACAGCCTAAGAAGAAGACCTTGACAAGGAATGTGGATTGCCAGAGTGTTAACTGAAAGTGTTCATTCAACACTGTTGCAAAGGCTCATAGATGACAAAGGACAATACTATTCCCATGCCTGGCCTGGGAGAAATTGTTGATGTTTCACCTTAGAACTTGAGAATGGAAAGGACAATGGAGCCCCTGATGATGCGAACAGAAGGATGTTGCTTTGGAGATTCTGGTGGAAATAACTGAAGTTTGCACTGTCTGAGGTTAAGCTACTTTCCTTTGGAATCTGAGAGTTTTAGACCTCTATGCTTATTTCCTTTGATTCTTGACTGAGAGTGGTTTAGGCAGAAAACTCATTTCCCTGACCCAAGAAGACTCTTGACCGAGCTTCTGATATGCTGATACCTTCCCGTACCTTCCTGCACTTCCCCGCCTTTTCCGATTTTGTCGTCATTTTCTTGATTTTTTGGATCTTTTTAGGTTTTTTAATTATCCTCCTTAGATGGACCTTACTTAGATGATTTTAGATTTCCCTCATGTATAGAAGAGAGAATCAGAAACTCTTCTCTGAGCACCAAATTTTTTTATTGATCTTTTGTATTGCTGTGGCTGGAATTCGTGTCTTTCTTATTCTGGTACGCCTGAACTTCTTTAGGACGTTGGGTTACCCAGTTGTTATTCTGTGTCTTTACAGTATGGTACTAAGATTTGTTTATCTTAACCTGACTGCTAGCTTTTAATATTCCTTGTTAACTATTGTCACTGGTTTATGGTCCTTACTGTGTAGCCAAATGGGTTGCACTGTAAATTAAATTGATTGATTTAATGCTAACTCCCTATACCTCTCAGTCAGTGAAGAAAAGGTCCATTGGATCATCAATAGTAAGAGGGTAGGCCCAGCGCTTCATTAGATAGATAGGTAGATAGATTTAAAAATAATGAATTATTAAATGATGATAGTATTTTAAAATGTAATAATAAACTTACCTATAAAATAAGTAAATTAGAAGTTTACATTTTAATTACAAGAATAAACAAAATACTTCAAATAATTCAATGTATTACTAATATTAAATAAAAATAAAAATATTATTGAGTTGGATATTTTAAACTATTGTTTAAAAACATTCTATATATTAAATTAATATAGTTAAATTAATGATGTATTTATTACACATTTAATTTGATCAATTAATGTGGTATAACATATTCTTTTATTAGTTCTAGATTAATAGTGCATTTGTGAAATTAATTTAGATTTATATTACACATAGAAAATATTTTAATGATTTTTTTTACAGGCTAATAAACTTAAATTATTTCCCTATAGTTTCCAAGAGGGAAATCTCTCCCTTGGTGGTTGAGATTTTCACGTACCTACACCCCCTAACTTGAGGGGGAGATCTACAGTGAGAAATTATAACTAGCAAAAAAGTGCAGATTTGCACATAGGTACAGGAATAATTTTACACTTAAATAAATCTACACATGCAAATTTACCTCCGTGAAACAGGCCCAATGTGTGTTGGCACATTTGGTAAATTTGGTGTTACTAAGTTTAACTTCTGGACTTACGTATGTAGCAGAATTTTAAGGTCCAGCCCACTCACTAGTTTCTTTGTATGATAATTTACGAGAAAAGCAGAAAAAGTTGATTGGCAAAGTCGCTTCTGAAATAGTAAATTTATTTCAGCACTGCATCAAGTAATATTCCACTAGAGCTAGTGTTCTGCTTCATCATATCAGGAGTGTCATGGTTTAGAGAATCTTGGCTAATTTGCAGATAAGCAATGAAGAACCCAGTTTGTAATGTATTAAATTCACCTTAGACTTTAAAAAGTAGACCCCCATCTTCATTTTTCCTTCAACCAAACAGAAATTATTAATTTGCTACCCAATGCTAGAAGCAATAGCATATATTTAATTATTAGTCTTATTTTCATACTTTTAAATAATTTCTGAAAGGTTTACGACTCACCTATTCCAAATCTCATTAGGGATAAAATTGCTTGTCTTTTACCATAGTTTGCAGTACTTCAATGTTTTAGCCTTACATCTTTTTAAAGGTAGACTTCTAAAAATTGTGAGAGCCTCCTCCCCAAATGGTCAACAGTTTCTCTTTAACTATCTAGCTTGTGATCATGGTATATTCATTAATGCCACTCGTGTTCTTTCAGTCTAAGGGAGTTGCATTGTGGCAGCCAAAGGCACTTATCTCTCAGTGTTAGGTATTTCATAGTATTTGATCCTTTGAGAGTGACCAGAAGAAAGGTAAACCAATATTTAGAGGAGAAACACATGTAAATGAGTAGATTCTGCCGCAACAATTGTGAGTGATCTTCAATAGATATTTACATACATTAAAAGAATGAACACATTGTAATAATGTTCATATGATTCATATGTTCATATGATTTATTCATGTTTCTTGCTTGATTTTCCGAATTTCTTCCTTGTAAAATATTCTCAACAGTATTTTTTTAAATAATGAGTCTTATGACAAGTGTCTCTTCAACCTGACTTTGCAAATGTTCTTAAAAAGTGTGTACATTTTCATCTTGATCATAAGTAAAGTTTCCTGTGCTAAGTTGTTGCCTCTTTCCACTTAATACCGTTAAGTAATGAGACTTTCTGTCTTTAAGGAGATATGACAATTATACTTACTATTTCAGGACACAGTGATTTTGGTGGTTGCTCGTTTTTGTGCATATAACAAATATTACCCAGTGCATTAACAGGAAAAGGGGATGATGAACCTCACTCAGACCTGCAGCCATCCCAAGTCTTGAACATGTCATTAAAAAACTGAGTTTAATCTACTATATTTAAAGGCCACCTGCTTGAATACATAAGTAGGGCATCTATAAGGTGCCTGTTGCAATGCTTGTAACAGCCTGGCTATTGCTGACTTGAGAGTTCTGACTAGGTAGAAGCACCAAGTCATTTAAGGTTTCGAACTATTTCATTATGATTGTTGGTGACATTGTCCTTAAGGTCAGGGACTCATTACTCTGCAATATAGAAGCATGACCATAATTGCAGTTTGTGTGCAATTATGCATACAAGGTACATTTGTTGTAGGTGATGTGACAAGTAAGCAAGTTGTGTTACTGAACTCTACATTTTCAACTGTCCTATTCTCCATGGGGTTAACATAGGGCTGCCTCAAGATTTTCCTCTAATGTAGCCTTGTCTTAATTTTAAGGCCTGCGTCAGTGTACGAACCTGGTGGTACACATATTTGTCGATGCACTTTCTGTAGCTGAAACATGGAGCCCAATACTCAGGAAAATGTGCACCGAACCATATTGAGGTTTAGATCAGGACTGACTGTTGTTACAATGCCATGTGAAGAGGTCCAAAAACAGACAATTTGTTCTTTGCAACAAGTTATCACCTGCTTTGAGTTTGCAGCAGGCAGACAATACGGGGAATCTGAGGATCCCTAGTGTTAAGAAGGCTATAAGATGCAATGCCTCTCAATACTACCTTTTCATGCTTCCTTTCATTTATGGCAGTCTTTGATTACTACATGAGCCAGGGTTGTGCTAGTAATTTTGCTTCTCTAGGCAAATGGACATTATTTGCCCTCTCCTTAATGGTGGAGACTTTAATGACTTCTCCTCACAAGGTGACTCTGCCTGTTCGCCACCCTAGGAGGCAACATGGGCCTGCACTTGCCCACGAAAGTTTTTTGGCTCTCTAGTCAGCATAGGATTTTGTCTCAGTCCTCCTCTGGCAACAACGTAATGGTTTATGCTTATAGGCAGCCGCGGCCCGTGCAGGTAAAAGCGGTGGGGACGGGTTGGGGGGGCATTCTACAGACGACCACAAGAGAAAATTAAATAAATAATTAATTTGCCCTCATCGTTGTCTGTCGAAATCCCCCCCACCCAGCCCCACCCCTCTTACCTTCACAGGCCATGGTTGCGCCCTATGCGGCTGCCTTCTTTCATCTTAACTAAGGACCTGTCCTTTATGTGGCAAAACATTGGTCACTTTTGCCCAATCTCCTTCTTAAATGTGTCAAGATTTCCAAAAGTTTACCCTTGCTCTGTTAAATATTGTGGTCATTGTTAAACAATTTCATTACATCAATAGTGAAGTAAATCCAGAAAGCCCACTATAAGACAAGTTTTAACCCGCCATTTTTAAAGGTGCAGTCAAATGACGTAAATGGGCAGTATGTTGGGATTTCCAAAAAGCTCTTTTATAATGGGATGTGAAGTCATTTTACTTTTCAGGATGTTTCTGAAATAACTCAGAACCTACCTCGAAACAGTTAATCTGCAGAAGATTAAAGCTCAGTTTCCCTGCCACGCTGCTCCCCAGATCCTGAGGAAAGTTTGATTCCTCAGCTGTTTCCATTCTTGGCATGTTCAGCCCCCTAATCCTCTTTTTGTTTTTTTCGTGCAGTCGACATGCACACACAGCTCCAAAGTTGTTTCCTAAATCCTTTATCCCTGCTCTGCAAATTGAGAAATTATTGTTTTATTATTTAAGGTAAAAGGAAAACAGAAATCTATGTTCTACCCCTTTTCAGTGCTTGCTGATTTTATATTATTTTTTTTTTGTGATGCTAAAATATATTCCATTGCAAGAGCATCTTAGAAACTGTAATTTGCAGTATTTTCTGAACATGCAGATGTAAAAGTGCTAACGTATTTCTGCATCGATCGTAATCTATAAACACACATAAACACAGCTATGCATGTGTCCTCACGTGTTTAACGTTGAAGCAAAGCATATATTTTCAAATATTTGTGGCAGCAGTGGTCTCCATTCTAAGGTATTTGACCTCTCTTCATTTTGAGACAAACAATCATGAGCCTAGTCATAAAAACATTTTGCATCAGTTGTAGCCCCCTGTAGTTATCCTGAAAGATGTGAATAGAGGTGGGGTCCATTGTTTGCTTCAATCTCGGCCAGTTAAAAAAAGAGTAGAACACTCGATATGCATCCTTTAGAAACTTCAAGAAGGGAGTACATTTAAAGGGCAAGACCCAGGTGAAAACGGGAAAAACGAATAAACCGGTGGCACTCGCGGGATATATTAATTTAGATTGTATTGTCCGGATTTTGCTCCTATTAAGACCGAAATAAGTCCATGCCTACAACAGAGTCAACTCTGCATGGCATTTTAAACATTCTAGGATTGTAAGCAACATAGGCATTCACTCTCCTTTCTACAGTACGATTCTCCAAAGTTGGTTCTGGAGGGCCAGATCCATGCCAGATTTATAGCATATCCCCATTTAGATAAATGTAGTTATCTTAAAAATCTGATTTACATTTAAATAAATGTAGCTATCTTCAAAATCCAGCCCTCCAGGACCGACTTTGGAGAATCATGTTCTACAGTGCAGGTAGCACAGTTCGAGAAAGTGGTAGCTTCGCTTCTAAATCTCCAAATGGACTAATTACTGAAGAAAAATTTAAATTTTCATGGGCAGGTCTATGAACATGCACTGGTGTAGATTTGTGGCCTTCAGGAATTTACAAAGCTGGTCAAAAGTACACATGAAGAGCTGTGAAAGTCAAAATAACTTTGTGACTTTCGCTTTGTAACAATGCGACAGCATTTTAGCACTATAGTTTGTATATGATGAACAATTTTGTATGCATAAATACCACTGACTTTGTGTTGTAGTGAGATTTTCTTTTCCAGTGCAAAAGCCCATTCCCACACATCTATTTTGTGGAGCAACATCTCCTTTCCCCTTCCAGCCCTCGAAAGAGTTTTTCTCCTTTCTTTTCGAAGAAATAATCTATCATTTACAGGGTGGGACGGGGCAGAGAGGAGTTTGGAATAAATACAAACTCCTGAGAATCTGGATCTCACTAGACATTCCAGGGAAACCAACAATGCCAACTCACCACTTATTGTGTGGGATGTTCATGTGAGCAACACTGCTCCATTGTGTCCTAATATTATGTAAGGTGACCTAGCTCACGTAAACCAGACTTACACGCATAAATGGGTTGGAGAATGCCTTCTCCAAAGGCCATTCACCAGCAGGCTGGATCAGTGAGGTGGCTCTTTCTGCTCAGCTATGCAATGTTTTTTATTCCCCTCAAGGCCAATTCAGACATAGGAGGATGGTGTTCTGATGGAAATTAACTTGGACAGAAACAGCAGTGTTGGACGTGGCCCTTTTTGCAGGGTCAACCAAGACCTTTTTGCCTTCCGCCTGTATTTTTGTCTGACCTGTTGTTGGTGGTTTTATGACTCTGGGCACTTTACCACTGCTGATCAGTGCTAAATATGCTCTCCCTGTAAATTGTTGTTATGGATTAGTGATTCCATGATTGGCATATTTGATTTACTAGTCAGACCCTAGTACAGTCCACTATGTGTGCCCAGGACCTGTAAATGCTGCTAGTGGGCTGCATCACTGATTGTGCCACCCACAGAAGCAGCCTGTAAAATGTAACTCTGGCCTGCCATTGCAGAGCCTGTGTGCAGTCTAGTACTGACATGTCGACTTGGCAAGTGCACCCACTTGCCAGTCCCTAAACCTTCCCTTTTCTACATATTAGTCACCCCTAAGGTAGGCCCAATGTACCCCTGTGGGCAGGGTGCAATGTATGTGAAAGGTAGGACATGCCCTGATGTGTGTGGCATGTCCTGATAGTGAATTACTGCCAATTTAGTTTTTCACTATTGCAAGGCTACCTGTTCCCATAGGACAGAATGGAGAGTTTGTTTATAACATCTTATAAACATAACTACCCCTGGGAACAAGGTAGGAAAATCGGGTTAAGTATGCCTGAACTCAGAATGTTAAAATGCATCTTTAAAGAGGGTGATTTTTACATTCTGTGTTTGAAAATACCACTTTTAGAAAGTAGGTATTTTCTTGCTTAGCCATCCAGTATGCCTCTGCTAGGTTTGTGTATTGCATGTCTGGCTTTGGAGTGTCAGGGGCTGGGGAAGAGCAGTGGCTCCAGAGAGCCTGATGAGTCATGGCTGGGCTGAATAGGCCTGGTCTATATTTGGAGTGGTGGGAGGAGTAGCACCTGCACCTGAATTGGGCTGTGCATGCCTTCCACAATGATGACTCCGCCCCCCTGTGGTGTGTCTGGAGCCAGGGATCACACTGACAATGGAGGTTGTTGTGCACTTGCAAAGTGCCCCACAGAACTGGCTTTGGCTGGGTACAGACACTCTTTGACTTCAGAGAACAAAGGAACCACGGCACTCAGACCAATCCCAATGCTACATTGCAGCATTGTGACTGGCTTAGGGGTGCCTGAGTGTGCTTCCTGTTCCGGCCGTAGGAGGGACGACGGAGGAGAGACGAGGCGAGTAAGCGGCAAGGAGGTACATTTTTTATTTTTACTGGGTTTTTTTCTTCTTTTTTTTGCCCTGCCCCACCACCACTGATCTGTGCCGGCTAACGCTGGGCCTCACATGCTGAGGAATTGCCTGAAAGAAGCGACAAGAAACAAGTGGCTGCATCAAACTTTGCTTAGAATCAGAAATCAGTACTTATTGTTGTGCATTGCTCACCCTCTTCGTAGTTTAGAAACAATGCACAAAACTGAGAAAAAGCCTTGAATGATTTTGCAGTAAAGCTGAGATTCAGTTTGCACTAAAATTGGTTTGATGGGCAGGAGACAAATGTACATCAGTGTGGCTATTGTCAGTGGGACATCTGATCATACTTTGTAACTCGTCTGATCACTCATTCTATTTATAATATTGTTTTGCTTTGGTCTTAAAAGCATCCTTGGTAGACACTGGCTTATACATTTTCCCATATATTCACACCCTTTATCCCAGGATCCAAGACTAATGAGAGACATCTAAACATTTCACAGGGCCCTAAGCACCCACCAACATAAGTAAAAAAATATATATTTTTTTAAATCTCTCCAGCTCTCTGGAACATTACTGTGGACATGATTGGCACCGTTGAGTGGCTGGCATATATATAAGAAACCCTTCACACTCCGTTGCAGAAGAAACAGCAAATGTAAGGAGGAAAAGAGGTCAGTCGGGGCACCTCGAGGCCTAGAAATACAATCACCCATCTGACACTCCCGCCTCTAAAGCATCTGCATCTAGTCCAATGATATAGATGAGCCCGTGCTCTCAGGGGAGTGTCGTCACTTGCTATACATTAAATCCCCCCCCCCCATTTCAATTCCTGCTGTCACGCCATCTATTGTATACGCAAATTGTACTGTTCAAAATGGTCGTCAGCGCCCCTCATTTCCATAATCCTTGAGTTTGTTGTTGCCCACCTCTCCATAGCTTGGGTACCATTTAAAAACACTTGTAGAGCACTTTGGGTAAAGGTACTATGGAAACGCAATAGACAAATACATACATTTTCTGGACTACATTTCAAAGCAATTATAGGGAACGTCTTCAAACAGTAAGACAGAGTTTCATTGTACAGAGATTTCTGTGGAAAGGTCAAGGTGCATATCTTGCAGGAGATGCTTAAAAGAGTGGTAAAACCAAGCTGTCTGACTCTCAGAATATAAAAACATAAATTCATGCGAATTATTGCGCACATAAAAATAATTCAGTATAATGGCATAATCTTTCTATTGAAAGAATTGTATATTATGGTTTATCGGTAAAATTATGTTACAAATTAGTCTCAGATCTGAACAACAAAAGTAGGCTGTGCACACAGTGATGTGCAAAATGCAGAGCAACATTATAAATATTTTCGTTTTTAATTCTATTTATGGACATTTTCCTGGATGCACCAGAAACCAAAGCAAAGCCAATGTAACTTCATGGTTACAGATGGACCATTGTGCTTGTCGAAAATCTAATGGAAAGAGACCTTACTTGCGCTTTCTTATTTTTTTGTGGACAAAGTCACACAGACTTTTTCTGGGATCTGTGCATTTTGCAAATAGGAAAATTGTGCATTTTTTCACATGCAGCTATTTTGTAACCCTGCCTGACTTGCATTCCCCATCCGCCCAAACTCAATAAAAATATATGAGCAGTGGGATGCAACTTCACAGTCTCACTTTTGTCTGAGGGGTGGTAAAGTGGATCTAACTTTGACACATATGGGCCAGTTAAGGCCAGTAGATGCCAATGCTATTCCTACAGGTGACATAAGTATGGGCGTGGGGGCCACATCAGCTGGCCCATATCACCGTGTCTAAGCCACTTATGGGAGTCAGTGCATAACAGAGCAGGGGGTGTGCACCACCTGCTTGTTGTTGTATGGAGGGCTGGACCAAAAATGCAAGCATGGTAACTATTCTTATTGTCCAGGCCCCCAGTGGGAATTATGACCACACATTTGTGAAGGTCAGAAATGAGAGCCAGGTATTCAAAGGTTGAAGCAAAAGGGACTTTTTCGGGGCAAAAATCAGAACGAAAAGAGCCAGTTCACAAAAGCACACTCAAAAATCTTGAAAGAACAATATTCTCAACCCAAGTTTTGAGTAAGCACTTTGCTTTACTACCAAAACCTCTGCGCATCTGGGCAGGCGGGGGAAGAGATGGAAGCATAGGTGACGTGCAGCTAGCCAACTTGGCATGCAAGCGTAGCTGTAGTCCTAGTTGGGTGCCTAGGCAGTGCTTAGTTTCCGGTGGTTTCCGGTGCTCGGCACCGGCACTTAATTGCCAACACCGGTGCCTGTGACAGTCTGCCACAAGGTGATGCTGTCTGGCTAATTTAGAGGTGCCCACAACAACAGTTAATTATTAACTCAATATACATAAAAAATGACTATTACCTGCCGCCCAAGCTATTCTTATAGCTTCGGGTCCCTGAAATAGTCTGAACAGTCACAACTGTAGGAGGAGTGAAATGGTTAGTAGTTGTTAATATCGTTAGCAGTATGGCAGGGGCAATGTGTGGTACAAGCTGCAGTGGCCTCCTGACGAGAGCCCTGGCACTTACTTACAAATTAAACACTGTGCCTAAGATACAATACTTTGAAACTAACTTACAATATTTGACGTAGCAGATGCTTCAACAACACTTTAATATTTATTGGCTCTATCAAGTCATGTGTGGGTAGGGATGCAAAGGGCCTGCTGGAATCATTACACCACTGGACCTCATCCCACAAGGTCCATTTACCTGGGTGGGTCTGACAGGTCTAGTGTATGGAGCTTCAACGGATCTCATCTCTAGCCCCAGTTAGGGTTAGAAATGAAACGAGATACACGAACCCTGATGCCACAGGTGAACATACCTTTATGTATGGGGTGATCAATGCAAAAAGAGGACACATTTGTTTCCATTAATAATATTGTGCCTTCCGCTTCAGCAGTAATGCACCAAGTTCAGACTGGAACAGGGAACGGGAACTAGAGATGGCTAAAAGCAACCCAAAGCAGAAGCCCGCTTCATGAAAAAGTGATGTGCCTACTTCTTCGCCTGCTACACCGAGGCCACAGAACCTAGGGCCTGATTATAAGTTTGGCAGTTCGATGGACCGCCAAACTCTTGGTGGTGCTGTGGCTACTGCCGCACCGGCGGTCTGACTGTGGTATTTCGAGTTGGGCGGTTTGACCACCATGGGACCGCTCCTACTGCTAGGGACCCATATTCCTGGTGGTCTTGCAGCCGTTTGAGGCCCCCAATATGCTGATGGTGATGCTGCCGCACCGCCAAGCATATTACGACAGCGGCAGCTCCTCTGTAATGGTGGAGAAGCGTCGGCCCGCCTGCTGTGGTTGCAGCAGGCACACACATTAATAAAATCATAATAAATACCATTTTATTAATGTGTCCCAGGCTCGCGATGTTACAGCGCGAGTGCAGGGGGCGGGGCTGATTAGTACAATTGCACTACTAATGTAGCCCCCTGCCAGTGCGCATGTCAGATTGTCCAGCTGCCTACAGACGACCAATCTGTCCTGAGCCTGCAATCCCAAGGCTGAGAAACAGCCGAGGGATTGCAGCCGGAGGCCCCCAGCCTCAAAATGAGCGCTGGGTAAGCCTGCTCCAACCAATCTGGTTAGTTTCAGGTTGTACAAAGGAGGAAGTCCCTCCCTTTCCGCCTGATGCAGCGCTGAGGAGAGACCACATTCAGACCCTGTGGCCGGCATATATGGTGAGTGTTTTGATCATCGCGCCCCACCATATTGTAATGTTGCTGGCCATTGCTGAATTACGACTTTCCTCAACGCCACAGTTTTCATGGCAGTGAGCCCGCAATACAAACTGTGACAGTGAGGAAACTAAGGGGGCTCTAGAGGGCCCCCTGTTGCCCCAGTGCTATGGGGTGCAAGTGCCCCCCTATATGCATTCACCCCAGTTCCTGCATGGCATGGAGTGCACCAGTACATGCCGCGCAGGAACGGGCTTTGGCGTTCCCATTGCAGTACCTTTCTAAGGCTCATCGCCTGGGACTGCCAAAATACTGCTCCCCAGACCAGGAGAAAATTTGAGGCAGAGCCACCAAAATAATTTGCAGGCTGTGAGTGTCTAATGCAATGCACTTGCAATGCATTAGGCTGAGGGCCTCATTACGAGTTTGGTGGTGTGGGAGCGGGGCACTGGGATGACGGACAGAAGTGGTCTGGATGGAATATACCATTGAAAGCTGTGCTTGAGGTACTCCGGGCCAGTGCCGTGGAGTGCCTTAAAGGCAATGCACAAGGCTTTGAAATCAATGCGCTTCTTGACTGGAAGCCAGTTAAGGAGACTGAGCGCAGAAAAGACAGATTTGTATTTTGGAATGCCTAAAAGCAAGCGAGCAGCTGCATTTTGTACAGTCTGAATTTTGGTAAGGCACTTTTTCCTGCTGTTGATGAATAAGACATTACATTAGTCAACCTTTGATAGTACCAGGGTTGAAGTCATGTTTTTTTGCAGATTGGGAGGAAAATGGGACAAATCTTTCTCAGGAGTTTTAATGTGTAGAAGGTGGCAAAAGTGATAGTGTTGATGTGGCCCTCGAAGGAGAGTTTGCTGTCAAAAACTACACCCAGGTTTTTCACCTTATTAACAGGAGTAGGAAGAGAGACAAGTTCCTGTGGTCACCAGGTTGGAGACCAAAAGGACATTTTTTTTCCAAAAAGTAAAACCTCTGTTCTACTAGAGTTACACTTTAAGCAGTTTAAAGCCATCCATTTCCCAACATGAAGCAGACAATTGTGAAAGCCTGTGGCAGTGTCAGTTGAATCACTGGCCACAGATATAACAATTTGGGTGTCGTCGGCGTAGGACACTACGAAGAACCCAAAGGATTGGATCAGTTTGGCCAGTAGGGTAACATTAGAACGCGGAACCCCCGATATGACCGGACCCCAACACCACCCAAGCGAGTTACGAACAGGACACAAGTACGCTTAGTTTGTGGATCATTTTATTTCAACATTAACATAGCAAGCTTTTGAGCAGATCTGTTAAATTCAACACAACACAAGAAAGGTGCATGAAAATCATCTATAAACCCATCATATACAAATGTGTCAGACTCATGAGCAAACAAACCATCAACTCAATAATTCATGTGCAAGTTGAAGCTCAATATCCGGACACCCCCTTTTACCCCGAGGGGTCACCTCGCAATCCTGGACACCATTGGACCACACTAGGTGCAACCACCTGCATCCGCGAGGGGTGGCCCCACGCCCCTGTACCCTTGTCTGCTCAATGGGCACCGCCCCTCGAACACCAAGTTCCCCAGGGGCTGCGGTAAAGGTGGGCAGGAGCAGGGCACCCCGTGCCGACCCCCAAGATCTAACTGTGCGCCCTAGCCCGCAAGCAGGTGTACATCCTCTGGTTGGCCCAGGACTGCCTAATCTTACCCCTTGTAACTATCCTAAGGGGGGGGACTGCTTCTGAAGGACCCTTCCCCCCCTTGCTACCTGGAGGGGGTGACTTAAGTATTGTAGATCCAATAAATCTAACATTAGGGTCGGGAGGGAGGGAGAAGATGCCGTGCCGGTTTTGCTCCTCTGCCAGGGTGTCCAGGTGGGAAAAAGGCCAAGGCCAAGGGCCACGGGGTCTTTATAACACCCCTGGCCACCCCTACAGCGGCACCCAGTGATGACGCGCTTCCAGCCGCCCACCAATCATAGAGCGGTGTGCCGGAAGGCGTGGAGGCTGGATCCGATTTTGGCCACCCGTGGCCAACAGCCCGCCGGATCGCAGGAGTCCCGGTCCATGGGGGCCCCGGTCCTAAGCGCCGCGTCCTCCCCCATTCGGGGGGTGGACGATCTGTCCATAGGACCCGTTACCCCCGATATGACCGGACCCCAACACCACCCATGCGAGTTACTAACAGGACACAAGTAAGCTTAGTTTGTGGATCATTTTATTTCAACATTAACATAGCAAGCTTTTGAGCAGATCTGTTAAATTCAACACAACACAAGAAAGGTGCATGAAAATCATAAAATCATCTGTAAACCCATCATATACAAATGTGTCAGAATCATGAGCAAACAAACCACCAACTCAATAATTCATGTGCAAGTTGAAGCTCAATATCCGGACACCCCCTTTTACCCCAAAGGGTCACCTCGCAATCCTGGACACCATTGGACCACACTAGGATCAACCACCTGCATCCGTGAGGGGCGGCCCCATGCCCCTGTACCCTTGTCCGCTCAATGGGCACCGCCCCTCGAACACCAACTCCCCAGGGGCTGCGGTAAAGGTGGGCAGGAGCAGGGCACCCCGTGCTGACCCCCAAGATCTAACTGTGCGCCCTAGCCCGCAAGCTGGTGTACATCCCCTGGTTGGCCCAGGGCTGCCTAATCTTACCTCTTGCAACTGTCCTAAGGGGGGGAGTACTTCTGAAGGACCCTCCCCCCTTGCTTACTGGAGGGGGTGACTTAAGTATTGTAGACCCTGCCACAAGGGGGACCAGGGGCCCCAGGTCCTTCGCCCTCCTCACCACAAAACATCTGCTGAGCAAATGCCCAAATGTCCCTGATGAAGACATCTGTCCCAGCGTCCGAAAGATGAGCACCATCCTCGTGGAACATGTCCCCACCCTTGAGGAGTCTACGTGGTATATTCCAAAGGCGACCTGGGCCCGGGCACAGTCTAGACATCTCAGAGTTCAAACGTCTCACTGACACATTGATTGTTCTGGATTTTATGTTCTTCCTCCAATTCCGGCATGGTAACATGTGGGACCATGCAATGGCCACCTCAGTAAAGGCTCTACTCAGTTTCACAAACTCCAACAAAATGGCCTCCCTGAGGCTTTTACGGCCCAACTTCACCAAATCGTTACCCCCAAGGTGAACCACGATGCGATCCGGGGACTGGAGTCCCTCACAATCCCTAGCCACCTGAATTAACCGCTACAGCTGAGATATGTGCAGACCACCAATCCCACACCATCGAAATGCCATGTCACGCAGAGCAAGAGGCTTCGGTCCACGGAGCAGTTGCAACCTGTGGGCCGCCCGACGAACAAAGGAGTGACTGATCACTCACACGACCTTGGATGGCATCCTACTAAAAAAGGGGGAAAGACAAAAAACACATGTGAATATGCATGGTTCGGGCACCAAAAAACCCATGCACTAGATTTCATTGCATGTCAGGGCGAATGTAATGCTTATAAGATTTTGAGGACCAACGACCCAATCTTTTAACTTCCACAACTGACATGCCTGCTCCGGCCGCCTCTGTTGCGGCACCTATATCAAAGGAGTGGGACGAATAACCCTTCGGATTGATACCAGCCTCTCGCAGGGCAGCGGACATCACTGCCGTGAATTGGTATTTGGAGAGAGCGTCCCGGTTCAAGTGGAGGAACAAGGCCGAAGTCTCTCCGCAGGTGCGAATCGCCAAATAGGACCCCATCCGCGTAATAGGACAAATGTGGGAGCCCGGGGCTGCCCTTAGCCTGATCAGTGCCCCCCTCCCCTCTTGATCAGTTTTGGACCTATGCAACGTTATGGTCAAGGAGTCCTTGTTCAAGTGCACGTCTGACCACTGAAGGCCCCCGCAAAATCATTACGTGCAGATCCCACCAGTTCGCCAACGCTAAATGCACCATAAAAGGCCACGGTAAATGCTGCGGCGCAGATTGTCGTTTCGTAAGAAGATGCACAAGTTTTATGGAGAACAGTTAACAAAAGACCCAACAGTTGTGCGTTAAGAGGGCGCCTCGTGTCTACCCCTGAACCTTCTACTCTGGCCCATCCAGCCAGCACCTTTTGGATGAGAAAAGATGTCTGCAAGGGAGCTACACCTTGAATTTTTGCAAAAAAACGAATGGCAGACAAGTGGGCCAGAGCGCAGGATACAGTCTTGCCCTGCCTCCTCCTTTTGCCTAAAAATAGACTTACGGTGCCCTGATCAAATGCGAGAGGAACATTCTGTGCCCGTAAGAAAGACCTATAGTTTGCAAAACACTTCTCGTAAGACACCCTGGTGCGCTTTGCCAGCGAAGCTGCAACTAAATCCGGTAAGGCGGGACTCCAATCCTCCACAGATATGAAGGGAACTCTGTCATCTCCACTGCAGCCTGTGGGTAAAAACAACAAACTTCCTGTAATTTGGATCGGGATAAGGCATCAGCAGCATTGTTACGAATGCCAGGTACATGCTTAGCTCGGAAGGAGATGTCAGCTTTTAGACACAGTAAAATCAGATGCTTCAATAATCGCAGCACCCCTTGGCAGGACGCCCCCTGTCTATTAATCGCCTCAACTACTGCCACATTGTCTGACCAAAAAATAACACTCCTATTCCTGAGAGCCTCCTTCCAGATGGTTACAGCCACCATGATAGGAAAGAGCTCCAGAAAGGTAACATTCCTTGTGGTGCCGTTGTCGTGCCAGGCCTCGGGCCACTCGCCCCTGCACCATTCGGAGCTCAAAATTGCCCCAAAGCCAATGCTGCCAGCAGCACCAGTAAAAAGGCCCAACTCAGTATTAGTAATTGGGTGAGAGGGCCACAACACAGAGCCATTAAATTGTTGCAAGAAGGCCCCCCAAATGTTTATGTCCTCCCTAACTTCACTAGAAAGCCGGGTATGTATTGCCAAGAAGTGAGGACTTTTCTTTTTCTTTTTTCCCTAATATGCTCCCCACCTAGTGAAATACATGATTAAATTGCTTCTCTTCTGACCCCCCCACCCAAGGGAACCCTCCCTGAAAATAACCTGGGTATGATGAAAGATTACCCATTGGAGCTCACATCGCCCTCCGGAATGCAGCAAATACAACAAAACAAAAAGAAGCAGATGAACCCTGGGCCTTTATTTGGTCCATAAAAGTCCCTACCTCCTTAGGATCCCTAAAACGGAACATTTTATTGTTCCACATGATTTCAAGGAGAGCCGGGAAACTCAGCTGGACTGTTGCCCATAAAGACTGTAAAGTCGGTATAAGTTTTCCTAGCTCCCACTGCCTGTCCTGCGTGATTCTTGAGAGATCCAATCTAATCCGAAATATCCACTCCCCTTTAGTGAAACTCCCAGCTTTTAAAGCCTCAGACAGGACTCGCTCTTTTAAAGTATAGGTTTTGAAATAAATTAACCAAAATTCTCCTGGGGGTTTTCCTATTCAAGATTTTGGAGAAGGGATCTCTATGAATTCTCTGGATATCAGCCTCTAAGTCGTGGGAATCAATGGTGGGAATAAACTCCTTTAATAAGTTTATAAGAAAGCTTTTTATATTATCCCCCTCTAGGCCTTCTGGGACATTGTGAACCTTAATATTGTTCCGCCTCGCATTATTTTCTAGGGCCTCAATTTTGTCTAGCATAACTTTTGCGCTGTTTTTCAGAGTTTGTATCTCGATCCGATGGGTCTCTACTTCCTTATTGAGGGCCACTACTGAAGCTTCCATAGCACAGATTCTCTCTGTAATTGCAGACATCTTAGATTCAACAAGACTCAGGCAGACGCATTCTGAAGAGTCTGAAGTTTATTAAGGACTCATGTTCGAGATCCTACAGATAAGGCATTGCAGTAATACATTTTTGAAATGACAAGAGCTGAGGTTACTGCTTTTCTCAACTCAAGTGGAAGCTATGGTAAGATTTTTTTTTAATAAAATCTTCAGCATGAGAAAACAGGAAGAGGTTACCTGATTTGAGTGTTCAATAAAAGTTAGTCTGTTGTCAAACACAACACCCAGATTCCTCGAATTCTGGACCGGAACCCGCAAAGGTTCTAAATTTGGTGGCCGTCAAGCAGTGTTCTATGTTCGGTGCCTCTCCTCTGAGGTTTGTTGAACCAGCACATCTTCTTCAGTGGGAACAATCACACTCCCAACAACCTCCTTTAGCCATTGCATGAGGAGCAAGGCTCTGCCAATGGGTGAACACCCCTGCATGTGTGCGCTCACGTATGAATGAGACTTGGAACGTTCAAACCTCACCATAAAAGCAATGCAGCACTGTACCGAAAGATTATTATATTGTGTAGTAAATTAGAAGAGGGTCGAGGAAAATGCAAGAAGTATGTGAGGTTGGAAATGGTCAGTGTGGCAAAGAAGGTATTGGGAAGTGAAAGTAGAAGGGTGAGATCCAAGTAGGAGAATGTAAGAGCTGGCCTCAGGGCTGTGAAGTGTCCAGGAGAGGGTGTAGCTAACATGGCAGGGGGTTTCCAGTAGCAAGAGGGTAGGAGGTGAGGATATAATCAGGAGTGGGAGAGCCTCTCTAAGAAAACATAGCAAAAGATGTTCATGGGAACATTCACTATTAGTGAAGGACCTGTAGATTCCAATCTGTAATGCAACATTGTCATCGTGATACAAAAAGAGCCAGATTGTGGACAATGTAGCACCAGCGAACCACTACTGTCAGTAGTACAGTTATTGTAAATGGGCTCCTTGAGCTAAGACCAAAAGCATTGGTAACACAATACTTCACAAACAGAAGGTTTCGCCAGTGGCGGTTCCTCGCTATGGCAGAGGAGCGTCGCCCCACTGCTTTCCAGCAGTGAAATAAAATAAAAATAAAATGATAATAACTTGATGTTATTATCATTTTATTTTGTTCTACTGCGGCAGCTTTGTAGGGCGGGGCGGGGCTGCTCTGACGACAGAGGAGTAGGGGGAATGGTGAGCACACTCTGTAAGTGCGCGTGAATGTTTGGCCGGGAGTCTCGGGCTAGCCAAACAGTCATGCGCATTTTGCATGTTCTCCACCCAGGCTGTATTGCAGCCTGGGTGGAGAACAGGCCCAGGCTCCCACTGCCTGTCTGAGCCGAACCATGGCGCTCAGACCAATCACAACTCTGCATTGCAGCAATGTGATTGGCTTAGGGGAGCTTGGGTGTGCTTCCTGTTCTGGCCGGAGGAGGAACGACGGAGGAGAGACGCGGCGAGGAGGTAAGTTTTTATTTTCTTCTTTATTTTCACCGCACCACCCCTGATCCGTGCCGGCCGCCACTGGGTTTCACCATGCTGAGGCATTGCCTGGAAGAAGCGTCAAGAAACGAGTGGCTGCATCAAACTTTGCTCAGATGTCAGAAATCAGTACTCAGTGTTGTGCATTGCTCACCCTCTTCGTAGTTTAGAAACACTGCACAAATTTGAGAAAAAGCCTTGAATGATTTTGTAGTAAAGCTGAGGGTCAGTTTACACCAAAATTGGTTTGACGTGCAGGAATCAAATGTACATCAGTGTGGCTGTTGTCAGTGGGACATCTGATCATACTTTGTAACTCTTCTGATCACTCATTCTATTTAAAATAGTTTTGTGCTTTGCAGTGCTTGAAATGGAAAAATAGAAGTACAGTTACTCTGTACCAGAGTACCTGCTTGCTTCTGAGAAGTGCCGGTACTCTCCAATCAAAAGTATTAGGTCACTCTTGAGAAGTGCCGGTACTCTCCCTCTCAAAATAAAAAAGTGCTGGTACTCCGTACCGGACAGTACCGGCCCATTTAAAGCATTGGTGCTTTGGCCTTACAAGCATCCTTTCTAGACACGGACTTATACATTTTTTACATGTAGTCAAACCATTTATCCCAGGACCCATTAATGAATAATGAATGAGAAGAGGAGAGACATCTAAACTCTACACAGGGCCCTAAGTGCCTGCGAATATAAGTTAAAAAATGTTTTAATTCAATTAAAACTTTTCCTCCATCTATGTGGAACATCACTGTGGACATGATTGGCACCGTTGAGTGGCTGGCATATATATAAGAAACTCTTCACACTCCGTTGCTGAAGAAACAGCAAGTGTAAGGAGGAAAAGAGGTCAGTCGGGGCACCTCGAGGCCTAGAAATACAATCACCCATATGACACTCCCGCCTCTAAAGCATCTGCATCTAGTCCAATGATATAGACGAGCCCGTGCTCTCAGGGGAGTGTCGTCACTTGCTGTACATTAAATCCCGCCCCCCCCCCCATTTCAATTCCTGCTGTCACGCCATCTATTGTATACGCAAATTGTACTGTTCAAAATGGTCGTCAGCGCCCCTCATTTCCATAATCCTTGAGTTTGTTGTTACCCACCTCTCCATAGCTTACGTACCATTTAAAAACACTTGTAGAGCACTTTGGGTAAAGGTACTATGGATACGCATTAGACAAATACATACATTTTCTGGCCTACATTTCAAAGCAATTATAGGGAACGTCTTCAACCAGTAAGACAGAGTTCCATTATACAGAGATTTCTGTGGAAAGGTCAAGGTGCACATCTTGCAAGAAATGCTTAAAACAGAGGTAAGACCAAGCTGTCCGACTCTCAGAATATAAAAACATAAATTCATGCGAATTATTGCGCACATAAAAATAATTCAGTATAATGGCATAATCTTTCTGTTGAAAGAATTGTATATTATGGTTTATCGGTAAAAATATGTTACAAATTAGTCTCAGATCTGAACAACAAAAGTAGGCTGTGCAAACAGTGATGTGAAAAATGCAGAGCAACATTTTAAATATTTTCGTTTTTAATTCTATTTATAGACATTTTCCTGGATACACCAGAAACCAAAGCAAAGCCAATGTAACTTCATGGTTACAGATGGACCATTGTGCTTGTCGAAAATCTAATGGAAAGAGACCTTACCTGCGCCTTCTTATTTTTTTGTGGACAAAGTCATACAGACTTTTTCTGGGATCTGTGCATTTTGCAAATAGGGAAATTGTGCATTTTTTCACATGCAGCTATTTTATAACCCTGCCTGACTTGCATTCCCCATCCGCCCTAACTCAATAAAAATATATGAGCAGTGGGATACAACTTCACAGTCTCACTTTTGTCTGAGGGGTGGTAAGGTGGATCTAACTTTGACACATATGGGCCAGTTAAGGCCAGTAGATGCCAATGCTATTCCTACGGGTGACTTAAGTATGGGCGTTGGGGCCTCATCAGCTGGCCCATATCACTATGTATAAGCGACTTATGGGAGTCAGTGCATAACAGAGCAGAGGGTGTGCACCACCTGCTTCTTGTTGTATGGAGGGCTGGACCAAAAATGCAAGCATGGTAACTATTCTTATTGTCCACGCCCCCAGTGGGAATTATGACCACAAATTTGTGAAGGTCAGAAATGAGAGCCAGGTATTCAAAGGTTGAAGCAAAGGGGACTTTTTCGGGGCAAAAATCAGAAAGAAAAGAGTCAGTTCACAAAAGCACACTCATAAATCTTGAAAGAACAATGTTCTCAACCCAAGTTTTGAGTACACACTTTGCTTTACTACCAAAACCTCTGTGCATCTGGGCAGGCGGGGGAAGAGATGGAAGCATAGGTGACGTGCAGCTAGCCAACTTGGCATGCAAGCGTAGCTGTAGTCCTAGTTGGGTGCCTAAGCAGTGCTTAGTTTGAGCCGGTGGTTTCCGGTGCTCGGCACCGGCACTTAATTGCCAACACCGGTGCCTGTGACAGTCTGCCACAAGGTGGTGCTGTCTGGCTAATTTAGAGGTGCCCACAACAACAGTTAATTATTAACTCAATATACATAAAAAAAGACTATTAACTGCCACCCAAGCTATTCTTATACCTTCAGGTCCCTGAAATAGTCCGAACAGTCACAACTGTAGGAGGAGTGAAATGGTTAGTAGTTGTTAATATCGTTAGCAGTATGGCAGGGGCAATGTGTGGTACAAGCTGCAGTGGCCTCCTGACGAGAGCCCTGGCACTTACTTACAAATTAAAACACTGTGCCTAAGATACAATACTTTGAAACTAACTTACAATATTTGACGTAGCAGATGCTTCAACAACACTTTAAGGCTGAGAAACAGCAGAGAGATTGCAGCCGCAGGCCCCCAGCCTCAAAATGAGCGCTGGGTAAGCCTGCTCCAACCAATCTGGTTGGTTTCAGGTTGTACAAAGGAGGAAGTCCCTCCCTTTCCACCTGATGCTGCGCCGAGGAGGAGAGAGCCAGGATGCCAGGACAGAGATCGCATTCAGACCCTGTGGCTGGCATATATGGTGAGTGTTTTGGGCATCACGCCCCACCATATTGTAATGTTGCTGGCCAGTGCTGAATTACGACTTTCCTCACTGCCACAGTTTTCATGGCAGTGAGCCCGCCATAAAAACTGTGACAGTGAGAAAACTAAGGGGGCCCTCCAGGGCCCCCTGTTGCCCCAGGGCCATGGGGTGCAAGTACCCCCCTTTATGCATTCACCCCAGTTCCTGCATGGCATGGAGTGCACCAGTACATGCAGCGCAGGAACGGGCTTTGGTGTTCCCATTACAGTACCTTTCTAAGGCTCACCGCCTGGGACTGCCAAAACACTGCTTGCCAGACCAGGAGAAAATTAGAGGCAGAGCCACCAAAATAATTTGCATTCTGTGAGTGTCCAATGCAATGCACTTGCAATGCATTAGGCTGAGGGCCTCATTACGAGTTTGGCGGTGTGGGAGCGGGGCGCTGGCTTGACGGACAGAAGTGGTCTGGATGGAATATACCATTGAAATCTGTGCTTGAGGTACTCCGGGCCAGTGCCGTGGAGTGCCTTAAAGGCAATGCACAAGGCTCTGAAATCAATGTGCTTCTTGACTGGAAGCCAGTTAAGGAGACTGAGCGCAGAAGAGACAGATTTGTATTTTGGAATGCCTAAAAGCAAGCGAGCAGCTGCATTTTGTACAGTCTGAATTTTGGTAAGGCACTTTTTCCTGGTGTTGATGAATAAGACATTACAGTAGTCAACCTTTGATAGTACCAGGGTTGAAGTCACATTTTTTTGCAGATTGGGAGGAAAATGGGTAAAATCTTTCTCAGGAGTTTTAATGTGTAGAAGGTGGCAAAAGTGATAGTGTTGATGTGGCCCTCGAAGGAGAGTTTGCTGTCAAAAACTACCCCCAGGTTTTTCACCTTATTAACGGGAGTAGGAAGAGAGCCAAGTTCCTCTGGCCACCAGGTTGGAGACCAAAATGAATTTTTTTTTCCTAAAAGTAAAACCTCTGTTTTACTAGAGTTACACTTTAAGCAGTTTAAAGCCATCCATTTCCCAACATGAAGCAGACAATTGTGAAAGCGTGTTGCAGTGTCAGTTGGATCACTGGCCACAGATATAACAATGTGGGTGTCGTCGGCGTAGGACACTACAGAGAACCCAAAGGATTGGATCAGTTTGGCCAGTAGGGTAACATTAGGACCCAGAACCCCCGATATGACCGGACCCCAACACCACCCAAGCGAGTTATCAACAGGACACAAGTAAGCTTAGTTTGTGGATCATTTTATTTCAACATTAACATAGCAAGCTTTTGAGCAGATCTGTTAAATTCAACACAACACAAGAAAGGTGCATAAAAATCATAAAATCATCTGTAAACCCATCATATACAAATGTGTCAGAATCATGAGCAAACAAACCATCAACTCAATAGTTCATGTGCAAGTTGAAGCTCAATATCCGGACACCCCCTTTTACCCTAATGGGTCACCTCGCAAACCTGGACACCATTGGACCACACTAGGTGTAACCACCTGCATCCACCCCATGCCCCTGCACCCTTGTCCTCTCAATGGGCACCGCCCCTCGAACACCAAGCTCCCCAGGGGCTGCGGTAAAGGTGGGCAGGAGCAGGGCACCCCGTGCCGACCCCCAAGATCTAACTGTGCGCCCTAGCCCGCAAGCTGGTGTACATCCTCTGGTCGGCCCAGGACTGCCTAATATTACCCATTGCAACTGACCTAAAGGGGGGACTGCTTCTGAAGGACCCTTCCCCCCCATGCTAACTGGAGGGGGTGACTTAAGTATTGTAGACCCAATAAGCCTAACATTAGGGTCGGGAGGGAGGGAGAAGATGCTGTGCTGGTTTTGCTCCTCTGTCGGGGGTGGCCTGGTGGGAAAAAGGCCAAGGCCAAGGGGCACGGGGTCTTTATAACCCCCCCTGGCCACCCCGACAGCGGCGCCCATTGATGACACCCTTCCGGCCGCCCACCAATCATAGAGCTGGGTGCCGGAAGGCGTGGAGGCTGGATCCGGTTTTGGCCACCCGTGGCCAGCACCCCACCGGATCGTGGGAGTCCCGGTCCACGGGGGCCCCGGTCCTAAGCGCCGCGTCCTCCCCCATTCAGGGGGTGGACGCTCTGTCCAAAGGACCTGGAAGCCCCGATATGACCAGACCCCAACACCACCCATGCGAGTTACCAACAGGACACAAGTAAGCTTAGTTTGTGGATCATTTTATTTCAACATTAACATAGCAAGCTTTTGAGCAGATCTGTTAAATTCAACACAACACAAGAAAGGTGCATGAAAATCATAAAATCATCTGTAAACCCATCATATACAAATGTGTCAGAATCATGAGCAAACAAACCATCAACTCAATAATTCATGTGCAAGTTGAAGCTCAATATCCGGACACCCACATTTACCTCAAGGGGTCACCTCGCAATCCTGGACACCATTGGACCACACTAGGTACAACCACCTGCATCCGCGAGGGGCGGCCCCACGCCCCTGTACCCTTGTCCGCTCAATGGGCACCGCCCCTCGAACACCAAGCTCCCCAGGGGCTGCAGTAAAGGTGGGCAGGAGCAGGGCACCCCATGCCGACCCCCAAGATCTAACTGTGCGCCCTAGCCCGCAAGCTGGTGTACATCCTCTGGTTGGCCCAGGGCTGCTTAATCTTACCCCTTGCAACTGCCCTAAGGGGGGGAGTGCTTCTGAAGGACCCTCCCCCCTTGCTTACTGGAGGGGGTGACTTAAGTATTGTAGGTCCTTCGCCCTCCCCACCACAAAACATCTGCTGAGCAAATGCCCAAATGTCGCTGACGAAGACATCTGTCCCAGCGTCCGAAAGATGAGCACGATCCTCGTGGAACATGTCCCCACCCTTGAGGAGTCTATGTGGTATATTCCAAAGGGGACCTGGGCCCGGGCACAGTCAAGACATCTCAGAGTTCAAACGTCTCACTGACACATTGATTGTTCTGGATTTAATGTTCTTCCCCCAATTCCGGCGTGGTGCCATGTGGGACCATGGAATGGCCGCCTCAGGAAAGGCTCTACCCAGTTTCACAAACTCCAACAAAATGGCCTCCCTGAGGCTTTTACGGCCCAACTTCACCAAATCGTTACCCCCAAGGTGAACCACAATGAGATCCGGGGACTGGAGTCCCTCACAACCCCTAGCCACCTGAATTAACCGCTGCAGCTGAGATATGTGCAGACCACCGATCCCACACCATCGAAATGCCACGTCACGCAGAGCAAGAGGCTTCCGTCCACAGAGCAGTTGCAACCTGTAGGCCGCCCGACGAACAAAGGAGTGACCAATCACTCACACGACCTTGGATGGAATCCTACTAAAAAAGGGGGAAAGACAAAAAACCCACGTGAATATGCATGGTTCGGGCACCAAAAAACCCATGCACTAGATTTCATTGCATGCCAGGGCGAATGTAATGCTTATAAGATTTTGAGGACCAACGACCCAATCTTTTAACTTCCACAACTGACATGCTTGCTCCGGCCGCCTCTGTTGCGGCACCTATATCAAAGGAGTGGGACGAATAACCCTTCAGATTGATACCAGCCTCTCGCAGGGCAGCGGACATCACTGCCGTGAATTGGTATTTGGAGAGAGCGTCCCCGTTCAAGTGGAGGAACAAGGATGAAGACTCTCCGCAGGGGCGAATCGCCAAATAGGACCCCATCCGCGTAATAGGACAAATGTGGGAGCCCGGGGCTGCCCTTAGCCTGATCAGTGCCCCCCTCCCCTCTTGATCAGTTTTGGACCTACGCAACGTTATGGTCAAGGAGTCCTTGTCCAAGTGCACGTCTGACCACTGAAGGCCCCCGCAAAATCATTACGTGCAGATCCCACCAGTTTGCCAACGCGAAAAGCACCATAAAAGGCCACGGTGAATGCTGCGGCAAAGAGTGTCGTTTCGTAAGAAGACGCACACGTTTTATGGAGGACAGTTAACAAAAGACCCAATAGTTGTGCGTTAAGAGGGCGCCTCGTGTCTGCCCCTGAACCTTCTACTCTGGCCCATCCAGCCAGCGCCTTTTGGATGAGGAAAGATGTCTGCAAGGGAGCTACACCTTGAATTTTTGCAAAAAACCGAATGGCAGACAAGTGGGCCAGAGCGCAGGATACAGTCTTGCCCTGCCTCCTCCTTTCGCCTAAAAATAGACTTACGGTGCCCTGATCAAATGAGAGAGGAACATTCTGTGCCCGTAAGAAAGACCTATAGTTTGCAAAACACTTCTCGTAAGACACCCTGGTGCGCTTTGCCAGCGAAGCTGCAACTAAATCCGGTAAGGCGGGACTCCAATCCTCCACAGATATGAAGGAAACTCTGTCATCTCCACTGCAGCCTGTGGGTGAAAACAACAACATTTCTGTAATTTGGATCGGGATAAGGCATCGGCAGCATTGTTACGTATGCCAGGTACATGCTTAGCTCGGAAGGAGATGTCAGCTTTTAGACACAGTAAAATCAGATGCTTCAATAATCGCAGCACCCCTTGGCAGGACGCCCCTGTCTATTAATCGCTTCAACTACTGCCACATTGTCTGACCAAAAAATAACACTCCTATTCCTGAGAGCCTCCTTCCAGATGGTTACAGCCACTATGATAGGAAAGAGCTCCAGAAAGGTAACATTCCTTGTGGTGCCGTTGTCGTGCCATGCCTCGGGCCACTCGCCCCTGCACCATTCGGAGCCCAAAATTTCCCCAAAGCCAATGCTGCCAGCAGCATCAGTAAAAAGGCCCAACTCAGTATTAGTAATTGGGTGAGAGGGCCACAACACAGAGCCATTAAATTGTTGCAAAAAGGCCCCCCAAATTTGATGTCCTCCCTAACTTCACTAGAAAGCCGGGTATGTATTGCCAAGAAGTGAGGACTCTTTTTCTTTTTTCCCTAATATGCTCCCCACCCAGTGAAATACATGATTAAATTGCTTCTCTTCTCACCTCCCCCCCCCCACCCAAGGGAACCCTCTCTGAAAATAACCTGGGTATGATGAAAGATTACCCATTGGAGCTCACATCGCCCTCCAGAATGCAGCAAATACAACAAAACAAAATGAAGCAGATTAACCATGGGCCTTTATTTGGTCCATAAAAGTCCCTACCTCCTTAGGATCCCTAAAACTGAACATTTTATTGTTCCACATGACTTTAAGGAGAGCCGGGAACCTCAGCTGGACTGTTGCCCCTAAAGACCGTAAAGTCGGTATAAATTTTCCTAGCTCCCACTGCCTGTCCTGCGTGATTCTTGAGAGATCCGATCTAATCCGAAATGTCCACTCCCCTTTAGTGAAACTCCCAGCTTTTAAAGCATCAGACAGGACTCGCTCTTTTAAAGTATAGGTTTTGAAATTAACCAAAATTCTCCTGGGGGTTTTCCTATTCAGGTTTTTGGAGAAGGGATCTCTATGAATTCTCTGGATATCAGCCTCTAAGTCGTGAGAATCAATGGTGGGAATAAACTCCTTTAATAAGTTTATAAGAAAGCTTTTTATATTATCCCCCTCTAGGCCTTCTGGGACATTGAGAACCTTAATATTGTTCAGCCTCGCATTATTTTCTAGGGTCTCAATTTTGTCTAGCATAACTTTTTCGCTGTTTTTCAGAGTTTGTATCTCGGTCCGATGGGTCTCTACTTCCTTATTGAGGGCCACTACTGAAGCTTCCATAGCACAGATTCTCTCTGTAATTGCAGACATCTTAGCTTCTAAAGTCTCACAGGAGTCTTGGATTTTAGCCTGATTCCTTTCCGAGACGGCAAACTTATTTCTGATCTCTGATGAAAGAGCCTCTAACATGGCTGCCAGATCCAGTTGTTTAGGACTGATTGATATCAAAGGGACTCCAGCGGCCAACGAAGTGGGCGGTCAGGACATTACAGCAGGAGAGTTAAGTGGGTCGCCCTCGCAACCGCCCAGAACCTGAAACCTATTAGAGGTGGTGATATTCAACATCACGACCCCCTCAGCTATGGAATTCGCGTTGATAGGCTCCATGCTTGCCCCAGATGCCTCAGCAGATGCCTCCATGATCTGGTACGATTCAGTCGTCCCCGAGGCAGTTAAACCAGCTTGTTGGACTTTAGAATGTACCTTGAAAAAGGATCTAAGAGATGGAGTTATTGTAACTTGGTGGACTTCTTTTCGTTGTTGAGCCGAGGATATTGAGGAGGAATTCTGAGGGATGAGAGGTAGACTTTCCCCTGTTTTCTTACTAGACTTTTTAGATAGAGTTTTCCCAAAAATGGGGGCAGGAGGGATCGTGGAGGAATTTACAAGGGCGCCCGGGATACTGAAATTTTTATTACGTAAGGCGTATTTACTAGGAACCTCTACACCCTTTTCACCAGCTGAACCCTCTGTTTGAGAAGCGAGGGTAGTACAGTTAGCAGATTCCGAGCAATCATTCACATCAAATGCCTCCCCCTGCCTTACTTGCTCATCCTGCGCAGGATCTGAGTTTGCAGATTTCACTTTCCCTTTTCCTCTTCTTCGTGGAGTTTGTTTGTCTTGAAGAACAGTGCTTGGTTCCCTACTATCCAAGCGCTTAGTCCTTCTGAAGCTCATGGGCAGAGAGAGAGCTGATGGCGAAGAAAAAGCTGAATAAACTGATGAGATCTGCAGGGGGCCATTGCGAAAATGCAGTGTCGATGTTGCCCTGAAATCAGCCCCTTTAGAGCCTCCTGTGGTGAAGCTTGGAAAGCGGGGCAGCCGGCAGGGACTAACTCTGCCTGGCGTGCCCCAGAAGGAGATCCTGCAAGCGGCGCACCTGTCCAGGCGAACGCTGTCCACTGCTGCAAGCAAACGCCCCCCGGAGGACCGCGGAGCCAAGCCGTGTCCTCCGGCCAGCACCGCCGCACCTCCGACCCCCGGGGCCCGGGGGGGCCAAGAGAGTGGAGACATGATGGAGCGGCGAGGCGAGCCCGTTGGACACTAAGGTGAACCCGCGAGCAACCGCCGCACACCTCCCGCCGGCCAGGGAAGCAACTGTTCAGGAGGCCCGCAGGTAAGGAGTCCTGGGCCGCGGGTGCGTAAGAGCAGGGCAGCAAAGGTAAAGACAGGAGCGGAGGCAGGGAAAAAATGGGTGCGTGAGTCCCAGGGAAGGCTGAGGAGTACGGCTACATCTGGAGAGGTCGCGACGGAGTTCGCGGCCGAGCTAACCCGCCGCCATGTTCCCCCTTCTGTGATTCCAATCTATTATTAACATGTGTAGGGACTTCTTGGCAATACTAAATGAGATGAGAAATAAGAGTCTCGGCCTGGTCGGCCTGGTCTCCAGAGCTGAGAGATCAAACTTGATAAAACCTAAACACCTGTGTTTATCCCAATGAAAATATTAACATGGAATGTTAATGGCCTTAGAGTAGCGGGCAGATGTACGAGGATCCTCCAATACCTAAGTCAATCTAACTATGATATTATTATTTTACAAGAAACACATACTACCCAAACATGCTGCACGAAAGGAGTAGCCCTTATTTTTAAAAAATCGGCAAAGGCGACCCTAGGGACCTATATGGTGGATGTTAAGGGGCGGTGGATCATTGCTGAAGTTAAGATTCAGAACAAATGGGTTATTTTAGTGGGCTACTATGGACCAAACATAGACGATGAAGCCCCCCTAAATTTCATCTACAATCATCTACTACAATCTACGTTCCCTATTATTATGGGAGGGGAATTTAATGTCCTTCTGAATCCGAATCTTGATAGATCTAAAGGGGCGGGAGTAATACCATCTAAAATGGGCACTGTTATCAGAGTCCTCATGGAAGACCTAGGTCCTGTAGATATATGGAGAGTAAAAAATAAGGCAATAACCGTCTCCTCAAGTTTTACATTTCACAACAAAAAACATGGGCATTCTTCCAGAATCGACTTTTCTTGGTAGATTCCAGACTGACTAATAGTGTTAAAACGGTAGCACACATTCCGGAGCATCTCTCAGATCACTCAGCAGTGCTGATGGATCTACAAATAGAGAGAAGCCCATCTATTAGAAGATGGACTTTTGACAGATCTTTACTCTCCGACGCATCAGCAATAACACAGCTCAAAAATGATACCCTGTCCTTTTTTTAAATTAATGACTCCTCTGCCCCTTCACATGTAGTATGGGATGCTTATAAGGCATTTATAAGAGGGAGAGTTATTAGCCTGGCCGCCAAAAAGCATAAGGCGACCAGAGCTATGATAAGAAAACTGGAAGAAGACATCTCAGCCGCTCTGAGTGAAGTTACTCAACAAGGTGATTGGGAGCAGAGGGAGCAGAATAACGAAGGTTTAGTTAAAAGACAGGCATTAGCTGATTACCTTGACAGTATTATAAGGAAAAGATGGGAGGCTAGTAAATTAGCTAATTATGAATACGGAGAAGGATGTGGGAAGCTCCTGGCTTGGCGATCTTGCATTAATCAGACTAGGAATATAATCAAGGAAATTGCCGACGCTGAATCAGGGGAGGTCTGGACGGAGAATTCCAAAATAGAATTAGCTTTTGAGTCCTTCTTTCAAGATCTATATACAGAGGACCAGGTAGTTTTTGACACCCAGATAAAAGATTATACTGATAGGATAACAATACCATCGCCGGTGGACGATCAAGTTTTACGACTTAATCAAAATATCACCTTAGAAGAATTAGAGGCCACCATGAAACGCCTAAAAGAGGTAGCGCTGCAGGGTTAGATGGTATCCCTAACGAGTTTAATATCTCGCTTGCTGAGGAAATTGCCTCGGTTTTGGCGAGACTGTTTGACAGTATCTTTTCTGATGGTCTCCCAATTCCTAAGTCCTGGGATGAGGCTGCTATTAACTTAATTTTGAAGCCCAGTAAAGACCCTAAAAAATGTGAGTCTTATAGGCCCATCTCCTTGCTGAATTGCGACTATAAAATCTACGCGCAAATTTTAGCAGGGAGATTAAATCATGTAATGGGCTCCCTGATTCAGGCTGATCAGAAAGGGTTCATTAGGGGTCTCCAACTTCATGATCTAACTCATGAGTTGATCGGTGCAATTGATATTGCCTCATCAGAAAAACTACATCTTACCATCTTTACGTTTGACGCGGCTAAAGCCTTTGACAGGGTGAACTGGCCTTTTCTTCACCATATGATTCACATCTATGGGCTAGGGGATAAATTTGCCAGGGCCATTAGTAACATTTATAAAACCCCTACAGCGAGGATAGTGGTTAATGGGAATTTAACCAGCTCAATCAAGTTGGAGCGAGGAACTAGACATGGTTGTCCACTCTCCCCGCTACTTTTCCACCTGTACATCGAACCCTTGGCATGTAGTATAAGGGCCAGTCAGATCATCGCTGCATTTGAATGGGATGGGTGGGTAAAAAAACTAGCCCTCTATGCGGATGACTTGATGATTTTTACGAGGGAGAGCCCTAGCATCTTACAGAGACTAGAGCAGTTGCTGAGGGAGTTTGGGGGGGGTTTCAGGCTACTTAATCAATCCCCAAAAAACTGAAATTATGTCCTGGAATTCACAGTCAAATGCCCCACTGGTCAAACAACAAATTAGATACCTAGGTGTACAGATAACACATGACATCACCAGGTTAGCTCAGGTAAACCTTGAATTGAAAATAAAAGAGACAGGAACACTATTAAGATCTTGGAGTAGCCTTCCACTTTCCATCTTGGGCCGTTCCAATCTGGTTAAAATGTAAATCTTGCCAAAGTTTATTTTTATTTTTGATGCGATCCCTTTATCCTTTAACCACAAAACTTTAAAAGCCATACAGAGTGACATATCCAGCTTTCTCTGGTCTAATAAGGGGGTGAGGATCTCTTGGAGGAAATTGCGGAGCACAAAGTTGGATGGGGGTATAGCATACTCCAATTTTCGTTTCTACTGCTGGTCCTTTCAACTAAAAAATGTAAGATCTCTCCTATTTGAATCTTCTTGTTTTCCTCCCTTCTTTCAGGCCATGTCCAGAAATATCCCCATGGGTGGAGATGGGTTTCTTTTCAAGTTTGGCCATCCCAAATATTTAAAAAAAAGTCAAACTGAAGGTAATGAGATCAGCATGTGAGTTCTGGTACCAGGTTATGAAAATTCTTAAGATTCTGTACTACAGTGCTGGCGCCCCTATCTAGAATTCTCCGGGTACGCCTGCATGTCTTAAGGACAGTCTGTCGGCCCCATTACTGGAAGAAGTCATTAAGAAATGGGGTCAACTTTTGCAAAACAATAAATTATTTTCTTGGGACTTCCTAAATAACATCTTGTACCAGAGGTTATCCAGATTCAAATTCTACCAATTATCTAGCTGGGCTGCTAAACCGGGTAAGGATGGGGATGGAGATAAAGAACATGCAAATACCCTCTTAGGTCCGCTCCATCAATGTAAAGAAGTTTCCAAATGGTACTGGTCGCTAGTGAAAGGGGAGCCCCCGCCAACGCTAATGGAGGAGCCCTGGAGAAGAGACCTGCCCTCGAACGACATAGCTTCTTTATGGCAAAGCTCGATGTGCACTTTATGGAGTGTTTTCAAAGCTGCTCCCCTTAAAAGAAATCATTTGTTTACACTCCACAGGGCATACTGGACTCCTAAGAGATTGGCAAAGCTGGGAGGTGAAGGCATGAAGCCCTGTTTGAAGTGTGGTCTGGGAAATGTGGACGATCTGCACGTTTCGGCAGTGTTCTCGGATTCAGGGTTTCTGGCACGATGTTGGTAAGACCTTGTCAGAGGTTCTGGGGAAAGAAATTAAGGTAAGCCCGGTCTTGGTTATTTTTGGAGTTCTCCTAGAGGAGAGTACTAGTTGTAAGCTTTCTAAACTCCAAGCCTTGCTGTTATTTATCTTAATTCTTCTGGCAAGGAGAGAAATTTGCTTAAAATGGGTTTCGCCTCAGCCCCCAGTATTTCTGGATCGGGTTGCCTCAGTTAAAAGGGTTTATAAGTTGGATCATCTTTGTTTTTCAAGAAAAAGAACCAGATTTTGGATGGCCTGGGAGGAATGGGTTATCAAGTTTGACAATGCATCATCTCAATAAAGTCCGATGATTATTAAATAAGCGAGATTATGGGAAGAAGGCCGAACTGGGGGAAGTGGACATATTCCTAATCCTCCCCTACCTAATAGTCTTGCGGTTGGCCATTCTAGGAACCCTGGAGGTGGCAAAGTTACAGACAAGGCCGTTGCCTCCCTCTGAGGGAATGAGGAAAGAGCCTATATCTGTTTAAAGACAATCTGCTTATTTATGAATGAGGACAAAGAAAAAGAGAAAAAGAAAGCCGGGTATGATGGTGCCTCTCCTTAAGCCCAGACATGGACCTGGCAATGGACCGTGAGAAGGCATGGGTCGTCGGAATAATCCGCAGCGCGAAATTCAGTTGGCCCACCAGCACCTGCAATTGATGGAGAGTCACTTTTTTGGATGCCAGCACAGTGTCAATGGACCGACGGAAGGCCTGAACATTCTCCGCTGGGAGGGGACACTCCCCAGCCACAGTGTCAATTTAAATCCCCAGAAATGTAAGGCAAGTTGAAGGACCGACGGTCTTATCTGGTTCAATGGGCACTCCGAATTCCTTAAAGAAAGAAGTCAAGGTATCCAGTGCCCTAGCGCACACGTCAGACCAAGGGGGCCCCAGGAGCAAAAAATCATCAAGGTAATGGATTATGTCACCGTGGCCTGTGGCTGAGGTAAATATCCATTGCCACAGAGAACTAAATTGTCCAAAATAGGTGCAAGACACGCTACAACCCATGGGCATATATTTATCGTGGTAAAAGGCACCTCCGAATTGGAACCCCAGGAGGTGATAGTCATCAGGGTGGACTGGTAGAAGTTGTAAAGCAGACTCTATGTCTGTTTTTGCCAAAAGAGCTCCCCTGCCTAATTTCCGCAAGATTGCCAGGGCCTGGTCAAGAGACGCGTATCTGACTGAGCACAGCTGAGGATCAATGGCCTCATTCACTGATGAGCCTCTGGGAGCAGATAAATTGTGAATTAATCTGAACTGGCCCTGTTCTTTTTTGGGTACAACTCCCAATGGGGAACAAACAAAGTTTGTAAAAGGAGGGGTAAAGAAAGGACCTGCTATCCTGCCTAAAGAAGCCTCTTTCTCAATCTTTTTGAGTACCACCTCGCGGTGTGCGTGAGCAGATACTAGATTGGTGCAGTGGGGGATTGGTGCTACTGAAGAGACGGGTATCCTGAAACGTGAAGAAAAACCCAAATAGAGTAACTTTACTGTGTCGCTGCTCGGATATACATTCAACCATGGGATCAATTTAAAAATGTCAACAGGAGTGGGCAGCATAGTATTAACTGGAGGATTTGGCTCCCTCCCTCCCCTTGTCCTTGGATTTCTTATTGCACTTGAACTCTGGGTGGGACCAGTGACAACAAAAGGAGCAGCTGTGCTTATATTTGCAGGAGCCTGGAGGGCGCGTGCAGACCTTCCTGTTAAAGGCCCAACAGGAGCCTTTTCTCTCACCTGACTGTTGCTGACGAAAAGGCGGTTTAAAGGGGGCCTTATTATTGACCCTTTCCAGCCAAACATTAACCTCTGTCTGATCCCACCCAATGTCAGGATCCTCAACTCTGCCCCACCTAAAGTCCCGGTCATAATCTAACCAAGCTGACCCCCCATAAACATGGTGGGCCTTCAACATTTTATTGGAATAAAATATAATGGAAGTTGCCACCTCCGGATTCTTTTCTAACATAACAGACATATATACATTGAAACCGAACAACCAATCTGTAATAGATTCCTCAACCTTAGGCTTTTTCTCCCTAGGAGAAGCGTCCTTACCCTCCTTTTCTTTCTGCTCATATTCCCTTCATTTTGCCCTTATCAAAGAAAATACATCGACAAATTCGTTACTTCAAATCTTTTCTTTTGTTTCTCGTGGGACATGTGAAGATAAATTCCCAGGCCTTGACAATAAAGATTCCTGCCTCCCCATAAGGTTGACGGCCACGCCCGATCTCTCCCCCCCCTGAGTCAGTTTTCTTGCCTGTGTCAGCATTAGGCAGTTCCTTAGCCCGTGGTGCCTGGGCCTCAGACAATACTGTTACACCACTGCTGCTAGCAGCTCCCACATGTGCGGCCCCAATAGACCTACCTGTTTCTTCAGGTCCAATATCGCTACCATGACTTCATTGGAGGGGGACCAGGGGGTGGTTGATAGAGGAATAGAATTCCCGCTAACCGGTAGTGCAGTGAGTTTGTTGACCACCTGCGCCACAAGGTCACCATTTTGTGGGGGCTGTGGCAAGGGGGCAGATGATGGAGGGGGGGCGCTTGAGTGGGAGTTGTTGGGGGCAACAAAGGTTGCACAGTACTCCCTCCAGCTGACCCCACAGGTAAAGCTAGCAATGTCTGCCTGATTACCCCTAGCGCTGCACAGGCCCCCTGCTGCTCAGGTGGTGGGGGGGCAATAGTGCTAGGGCACTGCGGCGCATTAGGGAGGACTACAGGGGTGGAATGATTTAAAGGCAATGCATTTGGCGATGCTACCGGGACCTCAGTAAGGGGGGGCAGGGTAGTTGTTAAAGCCACATCGCCAACCACCATAGACACAATGGGCGTAGAGGCCTGAGTCGCCCTCTTGCTCTTACGTTGAACTGGGGGGATTGCAGCACGTGGGGGTACATGGGATCGGAGTGGGCGGTCTGTCTCTACAGAGCTACACTCCCCCTCCGAGCCTGACGCTGGGGACCCTCCTCCCTTCTCCTCCCCCTCCTTATCTGGCTTAGCCAACACCAATTTCAATAATTGGGCCAAATCTGGGTCCCTATCTTTTCTCTTTCCTACTCGACCACCTTTAGTCTGTGAAGCCATGATGAAATTATAGGAGGGGCTGTATATCACTATAGCAACAAACTACGCACTGTCCCACCAATATTGTGCACACCAGCCCCAAGCCTCTGTCCCTGCACACACCCCTCCTTGGCGCTAAGACAAAGTGGTATCCCGCACAAGGCGATCCAGAAAACAGTGGTGCAGGATGAAGGGCACTCAATGCAAAGAAATCCAACCAGACAATAGACAACTGAGAGGGCTACTCCACTGTACACTGGCAAAAACGAGGGCAAAAAACCACGCCCACTACCCCACTGTGCCCCAAACATGTTCAGAATATTCAAATTCTAGAAAACACCAGAAGTGGAACACTAAAACCTGACAGTAAGCGACTAATATTTCAAACACCAGGAGCAAACAACCCCCTCCCCAGCCCGCCCCTCAGCTCAATTACTCACCGCGTGTATTGCGTTCCTGGCTCAGGGGCCACCCGGTCACCGATGCTCAATTAGGGGCACCACCCCCTGTAGCCACCCTGGGCCTGGGAGGCTCGACAGGACAGGTGACTCGAAGCACTCTTCCTCAGTAGATGCGGCCTGACACGCAACAGAGGGAAATCACTAGGCTCTCCACCGCGCCGATGCGGCCCCACAGCGGTGAGCTGGAGAGCGGGACCAAAATTCCTGCACCAAACGAAGCGCTGCAGCGCTTCCTGAGACTGCCCCCCACGGAGATAGATTTCCTCTGGTACCTCCTTTGAGCGCTGTAAAATTGCACGCGCAGAAATACGGGGTCTGGTATGCGGATTAGCGGGGGCCGGGGAGCCGAGAAGGAGACAAGCCCAAGTAAAGTCTGCCCCGCACTTCGGAGGATTGCGGAGCTGGACTTCAGACTCGGATTGGGCCGAAGCTGCTGGAGAGGTGCCGAGAAGATGAAGATGCCGTGCCGGTTTTGCTCTTCCGTCGGGGGTGGCCAGGTGGGAAAAAAGCCAAGGCCAAGGGGCACGGGGTCTTTATACCCCCCCGGCCACCCCGACGGTGGCGCCCAGTGATGACGCACTCCCGGCTGCCCACCAATCATAGAGCTGGGTGCCGGAAGGCGTGGAGACTGGATCCGGTTTTGTCCGCCCATGGCCGGCACCCTGCCGGATCGTGGGAGTCCCGGTCCACGGGGGCCTGGTCCTAAGTGCCACATCCATCCCCCATTCGGGGGTGGACGCTCTGTCCAGAATTTTTAAAAGGGTAGGGCTCAAGGATGAGCCCTGGGGAACGCCGCAAGGTAATGTATAGGTGGGAGAGTTAAAATCCAATGACCTCTGTGCTGGTGATATTGAAGGTGTGGCTTATGGGGACAGAGCCATGTTTGTGAACACAAAGTAGAACAGGTGGAATTACATTTGACTTTCATTTAGTGCATTGGCACAGTCAGTACCCCAAGCAATGATCAAAATGTCCCTTTCCACCACATCAAAAATGACAGAGAGAGCTAGTACAAATAGACTGCAAGGCTGATGATTGCTCTGAGATCCCTTAGAACAGCAACCAGGGTGGTTTCATTCACCAATCCAGGTCAGAACCCTAGTGGGAGTGGTCCAAGTAGTCCAAGGCTGTAAATGATTAAAAGGCACACACACCACATATTTTTTGTTGATATTAAATATATACCGGGAATAAAGAAATAGGTCAATAATTGGACTCTACACGTACACCCAGGTGGGGCTCATTTAACAAGTGTATGACAATGGCCTTTCATTAATCCAATAAAAACGAGTTGTCAGTTTTCAGAGAAAAATGAACTCATATAGTCAAAGTTATTTTTTGATATACTTGCCCACTCTTTCAATCTGGACATCACACACTCCATGGTTCACCGTGACATAAGCTAAGGCGAGTGCAAGGAAACTCAGGACTCCTTAATTGCCTTCATTAATGACATTGAGGAGATCCTCTCTGCTGTTGAAGATGATTCAGTATAAACACTGATTGGCAATCATGCATCAGATACCAGACCCACATGTTTAGAACCTTGCAAAAGTGCAGATTTACCAACTGTGGACATTTAAATTGGGCCCAAAAAAACTCCTGAAAACCTGAGAATTTTCCCACTTCCAGGAGTACTCCAGGATACGTTTTATGAATTCTGAATTCTTTTTATGCAAATGCATTTCTTTGTGAGTAATAGAGTACAAATGCAGATGGAAAAATGATATTCCATTTGTCCAGATAGATTTCTATTTTATTACGTTTGCAAACTATTTATTCTACACCATCAACAAATTTCGAGGTATCCCCTTCCCATTGCCGTTTTCCAATAACCATACCAGGAGTAAATTTGTTTTTTGTTTTCATGGTGGAAAAGGATTAGAAACTTTCCAGGACACCCCAGCCCTGGATTGCCCACTTTCCTCTACTAGAATACCCAAGATATGATAATATTACGCATGGGTAAATGGTTTAACAAATACAAGTTCACCTTTTGTGAGTTTCTTGCACATGCAAATCAAGATATTTCTGCACCTAAGTTGGTCTTACACGCGCAAATGGGTTTGTACATCAAGCTAAATATACTCTAAAAGTTGTGTTGTGACCACATTTTCCAGTATATTGCTGAAGTACAGAGTAATGACACAATGACAGTAGTAGAGAAATACCTTGTCTGCTGACAGGGGTGAAAAGAAAGCCATTATAGTCTGAAAATTGACTGTCATACTCTCAGTACATTCGAGGGAACAAGTCTCTGCAAAACCATATTTCAATCTGTCTGTTCTTTATCAACATTCAAGTTCCACTTCAAATCCTTTTCTTCCATCAACACCATCATTATTTGCCTGGCTCTGGATTCGTAGAAAAAATTCCTTTAAAACACTGCCTCTATAAATTAGCCATATAAAAATGCCAATTGAACACTTATACCCTTTAGTTTTGTGGCATTCAGATTTATAGATTGTTGTGCAGGATCTATGTGATATTTGGACTGTGGCAGATACTTGTTAATCTTTCTGATAGTTTCAAATACTATTGCCTGGATTCATTCTTTTAGCACCAAATGGGACTGATTACGAGTTTGGCTCTGCGGCGCCAGGTCCGCCCCACTGCCGCACCGCCAACGTGTATTTCTCGTGTCTGGCGGGCTTTTTTTAACCTTCCCATGGCATTGCCCTGAAAATGGGCACCGCAATGGGGACACCAAAAACAGTTCCTGCACAGCATGGACTGTAAAGTCCATCCCGTGCAGGAACTGCAGTGCATGCACACAGCAGGGCACATGTTGTGCCCCCTTGCATGCACCCCAGGGCACAGAGGCACAAGGGGGCCCTGTGGGGCCCCTTTGTTTCCTTTCAGCCATGGTTTTCATTGAGGAAGAACCGCCATGAAAACTGTGGTGGAGAGGAAACTCGTAATATGCTTCGCCAAACATAATGTGGCCTCCTGAATGCCGCAACACCGCCAGGAAACAGTGGTTCCCTGGCGGCTGTGGTGAGGCAACGGCAGTTCGAACGCCCTAATTGTAATAGGGTGATCAGAAGACCGCCACTACCGCGCCCCTGCGATTCTGGCGGTCCATGGACCACTAGACTCATAATAGAGCCCTAAGTGATAAATCAGAAACCGTGCGTTGTTTCCTTAGACATCTTGGTAGGATTTTCATGTCATTAAATACCTTGATTTCTATTAGAGCACAGAACATTCTCCCCAAAGCCCTATTTTTCAGCTTCACACTCATGGCCTGATTATGACTTTGGCGGTCCATAGGACTGCCAAACTCGCGATGGAGGTGCGGTGGTGGTCGTGGACTGCCGCACCAGTGGCCCGACTGCTGTATTAGGAGTACAGCGGTCGGAACACAATAGGACTGCTGCAACTGCCAGTGATCCGGGGTCCCTGGCCGTGGTGCAGTTGCAATATGCCACTGCGGCACTGCCAACCATTTTACGATTTTCCTCACATCCACCCTTTTTATGGCAGTGAGCCTCTCATGAAAAGGGTAACAGTGAGGACATTTTGGGGGCCCTACAGGGCCCCCGGTTCCCTCAGGGCCATGGATGCATGCAGGGGGTACATGGTGTGCCCCCCTATCTTCATGCACCCTCATTCCTGCTGGGCATGGACTTTACAATCCATACCTTGCAGGAACAGGCTTTTGTGCTCCCATTACGGTGTCTTTTTAATAGGCACTGCCATGGGAATGCCAAAGGACTGCCTGCCAGACCATGAGAAATGTTGATTTTTCACTCAAAAGAATATTTTTGTAATCATGCAAGAAATCATGAATATTTAATTAAAAGAAATATGTACTTTTATAGTTGTTGTTTAATCTGTGGATGTGATACTGGAACTCCCTATCAATAGAGGTTGAGTTTGACCTAATTATATCATCTTATCAGGGTGGAATTAGGTCACCAAGGCGAAAGCATGCCAAAAAATGTGAGTGAGTCCTCTTCAACAAGAATAACTGGCTTACTAGCTTATCCTAGAGTATGGATAGATGACCAAGTTGATTATTTAATCAACTTCCACCGCACCTTTAGTGTTGTTGTATTTCGGGAACCAGGGTGTGTGGCGGAGATCCTCTTTTTGTCTCCTTGTGTTAGGATAGGCTAATATTACAACCATTTCACCAAAGACAACTGAATAGGCTTTAGCACCAAATTTATTTTTTATTCAAATTTAAAATGTTCACATTTCTATTCAAACTTCCAATGTTTTTATTCAAATTTGGTTTCTCAAGAACACCTATACCAAGTTTAAGGAACCAGGATATTACTATAGCCGACTCTTGCAAATTTAAGGAGCTGCAGCATTACAAGAGTAATACCGTAGTTCCTTAGATTTGAAAGAGCTGTTCTTGACAACTCTACCAGATCTACATATTAGAAAAGCCTCAGGGATTTAAGTAAACTCCCACTCACCTCCATTCTTCTACTAGGCTCCTGAATCCACACCCTAAGTCCCTCATAAGGCCTACCTCAATATCTGAGTACAGCTACAGAGGAAAGAGCCCGCAGATGTGGCTTATTGCTATGTAAGTTCTTTGGATGATTGTACTTACGTGTGAGAGATTGCCACCTCTGCATGCAAAATTTCCAATATTTAGTTCCCGCGCTTCATGTATAAAGTTTGTCCACAAAAACTCTGACATGGATTTTTCTGCTATTTGCCATTACATACGTGTATATGTAGTGTGTAGCTGTCATTTTATACCTCTGGGTCTTTATACACACATTTTTCCAACTCATGAGATTTGTGTATATAGGTTAGTGCATACATATCAATGGTTTTAATGTATGTACAAAAATCCTTTATTAATTCCCCCGCCAAAGGGTCTGTTATTTCCTCCTACCCCACAGTAGAATTATTGATGACAATGATTTGACAATGATGTGTTCTGGGGACGTGGGGTACTACCGTAAATTGAGATGTGTACCCTGAGTGTACCACTGGAAATAAGTAATAACTTGGGGAAATCAGGAACACTGCTCCCAGGTCTGTCAGCTGTTCCTAATGAAACGCATTAGATCCACAGAATTACTGTGGATTGCCTACACTCGATGTAGCCGGTATTCCTTTTATAAGCCCATCAGGGTTAACTTGGGGCTTGTAATGAGGTAGTAAGTATAGTCTTCTTGGTTTGTATAAGTCTACACCAAGGGATATTTGAAAATTTCTTTTCAGAGTAACCTATAAGTGGATGGCCATTTTGTGAGATTTTACTTTGAGAATTGGGCTCTTATGGCTCAACCAGAGTACTCCACCAAAATATTATGGAAAAATATCCTAATACAAGAATATCAAATCAAAAATATCATCAACTCAAAATATTGTGGGACAGGATGGAGAAAGTAAGAATGGCTTTTTAGGTATTTAATATCATGTTTTTAAATATTGTTATTTTATTTCTAATTTACTTATTATACATTAGTTATTGAATCATTATAAGATATTAGCTTTATATTAATATTTGTATTTCACTTTTTAGTATACTTTGTAATTTTTAATCTGAAATCCATTTTTTTAAATTTAATTCAAATGTTTTAATTCAGTAGTGGTTTGTTGGGTTTGTAGGGGATAAGAATGGAAATTATGTAAAATTTTAATTAGTGTTTTTAGTTTTTAAATATTTTTTGTGTAAATTAAATTCTTAACTTATAATTAATTAATATTTTAATTGATTAATTGTTATTATACTTATTGATTTTTTTATAACTTGATAATTAGTTCAACAGTTTATTCCTATTTATTGTGATCAAGGCCAGTCATGGCCAAAACGTGTCTTGTTTAAAAGTAAAACCATTGCTACATGTTACTCCACCCCTCCTGGGCCAGAAGCTCCTTTTTAACTGTTTGTTCCTGATATGAATGATATATATAGATAGATTTTCCAACTTTAATAATTTATAATATTTTTGTATTTAATTTTAAATATATTAATACTTACACTTCAATATTTCATATAAATTAAATATAATTTTATATATATTCACTTAAAAAACCATAGGTTTCAGGCACGTTATAGTTAGAAATTAGCATTTAAAAAACCTTTGAAATTCACTGAAAAAACCATAGGTTTCAGACACGTTATAGTTAGAAATTAGCATTTAAAAAACCTTTGAAATTCACTGAAAAAACCATAGGTTTTAGGGAAAGTTATAGTTAGTTGGACATTGCACTCGTACAAAACCCGTGAAATTCCCCCGTTATAGTTAGTTCAGCTAACTATAACTTGCGCCCCCGCAATGCACTGCTGATGACGTCACATATTACATCACTCATGACATGGTCAGTGACATCACTGATGACATCACTGATGACATCATCCAGTGACTGTGTGTTTCTGTAAAGTTTAAATATGTTTAATATATATAGGCAAAGGCATATTGAAGAATGAGTGGGTGTATAAGTGTCTGAATGGATCATTTAGTAGGTGCGTGACTAACTCTATAAGTGAGTGATTAAACGTATCTTACTGAATGCATGGGTTAGTGACTAAACTGGGTGAATGTCTGTATCCGTCTGTTGGTGTGTAAGTGGATGCATGGATTTGCGAATAGCTACATGAGTGTCTATATAGGTTATTGATTGGTTCTCTGAGTATCTGTATGGGTGCCTGAGTGTTTGTGTGGGTGAGGTGTGTGTGACTCTGTACATAGATGTGTGAGTGGGTGATTCACTGGGTGCATGATTTGAAGAGTGCATCTGTGATGGACTGCTTGGGTGGGTGAGTGTGTGTATGGGTGTGTTAGTGAGTGAATGTATATCTCAGTGGTACATGTGCGAGTAACTACATATGTAAAAGGCAGTATATATGTGTGTTAGAGTATTTAAAAGGCTATAAGTGAGAGTGTGTGATTGTGAGAGTGGCTGTATGGATGCGTGTGTGCTTGTATCAGTTATTGTATAAGAGCATAAGAATGTGCTAGTATTTGTATGAGTAAGTGAGTTGGTGTGTGTATAACTGTATAGGTGAGTAAATGGGTGTGTGATTAATTTTTGCATGACTGACTAGGTGTGTGAGTACCTCTATGGATGAGTGGCGGTGTGTGAGTGTTTATATAGGTATATGAGTGCATATGATAGTCCTGTACTGAGTGACTGTAAGTATGAGTGACTGTACGGGTGAGTGAGTAGATGTGTGTGTGTAGACCTAAGAATCAGTGAGTATGTATGTAGTTATTGGTATTGGAGTGTGTATGGTTTTGAGAATGGCAGTCTGTAATTTAGAGTGGGTGTATCAAAGGTTATATTAGGGTGTGAGAAGATGCATGAAATTATCACATGGATGATGTCATCAGTGATGTCATTTGAGATGTCATCAGTGATGTCATCAGTGATGTCACTGACCATGTCATGAGTGATGTAATATGTGACATCATCAGCAGTGCATTGCGGGGCGCGAGTTATAGTTAGCTGAACTAACTATAACGGGGAATTTCACGGGTTTTGTACGAGTGCAATGTCCAAGTAACTATAACTTTCCCTAAAACCTATGGTTTTTTCAGTGAATTTCAAAGGTTTTTTAAATGCTCATTTCTAACTATAACGTGTCTGAAACCTATGGTTTTTTCAGTGAATTTCAAAGATTTTTTAAATGCTAATTTCTAACTATAACGTGCCTGAAACCTATGGTTTTTTAAGTGAATTTCAAAGGTTTTTTAAATGCTAGTTTCTAACTATGCCTACAGAGGTAGGACATGTGAAGAAAGAAGAAAAAACGCACAGAAAGAAGCAAAAGAAATGCAGAAAGAAGCAACAGAAGTCCACAAAGACGAAGAAAAGTGCAGGAAGAAGCAAAAGATGTGCAGAAAGAACCAACAGAGGAGCAGAAAGAGGCCTTGTTGCAAAATCATCCTGTGCCCACAACTTTTTCAGACGGGAACTGGTGGTAACTGACTCTGACTAACCAGAGCCAGTGCTATGCTAAAAGACACTTAGAATACAGTGAAAACACCTACATACACTAGGGAACACTATGCGTTGGGGTACCCCTGTGATTAGCATGACCTCCTCTGTAAGTCCCTAGTACATAATAGGGCAGGGGGATTAAAACTACCTCTTAAAACGCGCTACAGGGCGCGTTTGCACAGTGGGGAAGGGAGGGGGGCCTGAGGTGACATGTGTGCAAACGCGCCCCGTGGCGCGTTTTAAGTTGCGGGATTAAGTCCCCTTGAATCCTGCGGGTCCCTGGGGCCCAACTAGCCCCGCAGGTACCTACAGTTAGCACCACAGAGCTGAGTTGCAGAGAGGCGTTCCGAGGCCACGCACCTTTTTTCACCTCTCTGCAACGCAACTCTGTTGTGCTTACTGAAGGTACCTGGTGGGCTAGTTGGCCCCCAGGGTCCCTCAGGATTCAAGGGGAATTAATTCCCCAACTTAAAACGCACCACAGGGCGTGTTTGCGCACATGTCACCTGAGGCCCCGCCCCCTCCCTTCACCACTGTGCAAACGCACCCCGTGGCGTGTTTTAAGTTGGGGGATTAGGTCACCTTGAATCCTGAGGGTCCCTGGGGCCCAACTAGCCCACCAGGTACTTCCAGTAAGCACCACAGGCCTGCGTTGCAGAGAGGTGGTCCGAGGCCACGCCCCTTTTTACACCTCTCTGCAACGCAGCTCTGTGGCGCTTACTGGAGGTAACTGGTGGGCTAGTTGGACCCCAGAGACCCTCAGGATTCAAGGGAAGTTAATCCCCCAACTTAAAACACGCCACAGGGCGTGTTTGCACACATGTCACCTCAGGCCCCGCCCCCTCCCTTCACCACTGTGCAAACGCGCCCCGTGGCGCGTTTTAAGTCGGGGGATTAACTTCCCTTGAATCCTGAGGGTCCCTGGGGTGCAACTAGTCCACCAGCTACCTCCATTAAGCGTCACAGAGCTGCGTTGCAGAGAGGTGTAAAAAGGGGCGTGGCCTCAGAACACCTCTCTGCAACGCAGCCCCTGGTGCATACTGGAGGTTCCTGGTGGGCTAGTTGGCCCCCAGGGACCCCCAGTATTCAATGGGAATTCATTCCCCATCTGCAAACGCGCCAGGGGGCGCGTTTGCAGAGTGCTGCAAGGAGGGGGCGTGGCCTCCGGCGCGATGCCGGTCTTTTTTTTTTTTTTTTAAGAAGGGGGGCTGTGTGGCCCCCTTTCTTTTTGTAATTTATTTGCCCTGGGGACCCCATCCCCCAGGGCCTGCCCCCTAATTTTTTTTTTTAAATCCCAAAAATTTGGAAGGGGGCCGCGTGGCCCCCTTCCCGAGACCTTAATCGGCCCCGGGGATCCCATCCCCCGGGGCTTGGCCTTATTTTTTTTTTTTAAATCTTTTGGAGGGGGCTGCGTTGCCCCCCTCCTCAGGCCACTTATGGCCCCGGGGACCCCATCCCCCGGGGCCGGCCTTTGTTTTTGTTTTTTTTTTATTTCAATTTTGGGGAGGGGGGCCACGTGGTCCCCCTCCCGGGCCACTTGTAGCCCCGGGGACCCCATCCCCCGGGGCTGGCCCTCTCCGTTGGGGACCGTGGGGGGGTCCCCAATCCCCCCATGGTCCCGCCGGCTCCCCGCGTCCCTCGGGAGCCGGCATTGCTTTTCCACATGGGGAGCTGCTAAGATGCAGCTCCCCGTGTGGAAAAGCAATCGTCTTTGGTTTTTGGAAGAGAGAGCAGGTTTCCTGCTCTCTCCCGCCCTGCCATAGCAAACTACAGTGTCCCGGGGGTGAGCACCCCGGGACACTGCAGGAGCCGGCCCTGGGGGGTGGTGGTCCCCAGGGCCATCAAGGGCTCCAGGAGGGGGGCCGCGTGGCCCCCCTCCCAACATGTGCAAAGCCCCGGGGAGGTGGTGGTCCCCGGGGCTCGGGTGTCCGAAACGGACCCCCACATTCAAATTCTTAGTGCCCCGGGGAGGTGGCGGTCCCCGGGGCATGTGGGGGGCTCGAGCCCCCCCACACAGGTAATTTTAATTTTAAAAAAAGAAGCCCCGGGGGGTGGCAGTCCCCGGGGCTGCGGGAGGGCCGAGTGCCCTCCCGCACCATTTTTAATTGAAAGCCCCGGGGGTGGCGGTCCCCGGGGCTTGGGGGGGCCTTAGAGGTCCCTCCACTCATTATTTTTATAAACCCCGCATGCCCCCGGGACTTGGCCCACCCGGGGGCCAAATAACAACGAAGCGCGGGAGCCCGCGCTTTGTTTTATTTTTTTCACTGCGGGATCCGCGACCCGCCGATTTAAAAAAAAAAAAAATTATAATAATTTGGCCCTGGGGGTCCTTGTGGGACCCCCTAAGCAGGCCTAGGGGGTCAGGGTGTTTCTACCCTGCCCCCTTTTTGCGTTTTGCGCACTTGTTTCTTGTGCCTCGGTTCTACCGAGGAACAAGATGGCTGCCAACACTTCCTGGTTTGGAGTGTTGACAGCCAATTAGCATACAGCTCGTGATCGGGAGGGTGCACTCAGGGTGCGCGGACCCTCCGCGGCCATAGATATATATGTGGTTTTATTTTTGATTTTCTCAGGAACTACTGAACGGATTTACACCATTTAACCAAAAGGCACGACACTGAACCAAGGGCTACCTTTTGCCAAATTTGGTGTAATTCCGTTCAGCAGTTCGGGCTGTAGCTGCGACTAAAGGTTCCTATGGAAAATTGCATGGGGAAAACACGTTTTGGGACCCCCTTTTTCTCGGCCCCCGCTTGCCGAATCACCCTGAAACTTTCAGGATAGGAGCAGACCGGAGCGCCCCACGAGTTTTGAGAATTTCGCGAAGATTCGTCAACCGGCGCCAAAGTTATTTCAAATAGAATGTTGTGAATTTCCTATGGAAAATAGGTCCTAACTATAACTATCTACTGGCGACCGCCAGTAGATAATATATATATATATATATATATATATACAGTGCCTTGAGAGAGAGAGAGATTTTTCATCATACTTAAATTTTTTGTATGGTATTCTAGTCCACAGTATTTGTTTTCAATATGTTTATTGTTATGTAATCTTGATTTTTTTGTTTATGATATTTTTGAAGTGATATTAATGTATTGAGATATTTTTGAGCCTGATATTTTGGCATGCAGCCCATGGCCAGATTATTTTTGAGTAACCCTCGAAAACCACACTCATAGACCACATGTAGCACTATTCTAAAATGATAACTAATTTAATATGCTAACTAATCTTTAATGAAGTACTTTAATCAATCCAAAGCAACCACATCAATAGTTACACTTACAGTTATCACAAAATAACTCGTGATTATGTAAATTGCATCTTGCACTCCAAGAATCACCAGATCGTTGGGTAAAAATTCAACTCAAAAATGTAATTTCAAGTTGATGTCTGGTTTCTTGAATTCAAAACACTGCTGCTCGCATGCGGATTTGTAGTTATGAGATCAAAAATTACTTGAACAGTACGCTTGGGAAAAACTCTGCCTGAAATGTTTGTTGACCACCCACGTTAAGAGAACTGTTGCAAGCATTCAAAACACTGCCACTGGATTTCCGATTTGTAATTTTACACTCGCAATTGACCCTACCAGGCCTCTTGGGTAAAAATCTGAATGAAATTCGCTCACTTTCAAGAATTTCCTGAATGGTACATCTTGTGTTAAAATGCCTCCCCCGAGATTACACGATGTGGCGTAAGGAATAATCTTGGTAAATTCGATGAGATTTCGCTACTGAAATTACCAAATTTAAACCGATTACATCAGCATAATTAAAATTTCACCTAGGCTGAATCTACACCCTCTTTCACTTCTAACCATGTATCTCCTTGCCTCCTCTTCATATCCATCTGGCTCCTATTGTTTCTCCAAAGATTCTACCTTGCTGTTTAGACCCTGGACTGGCAGAACTATAATAGGAACTGCACATTTTCTTTAACAGAAAATGTATGAGTTCCTGTCTCAGACTTTTCTAAGTATTATACATTTTTACTGCATGCTACCTTGAATTGTACACTGCTGAGAACACACACAAGATGGGGAAAGTAGAAAATACCAAAGTTTCTCCTCTTGATAGTGTATGCTGCCACAATGTACAAAGATCTACTCAATTACCCCTGTAGCCGCAGATGAAATGAGATGTGAATGCCCATTTCAGTACACATAGTACTCGTACATTTTTAGGGGATATTTACAAGCCCCTATCGCCACTACAAAGTCACTTTTCTCGACGTTGTGATGACGACAAGGGCTTCGCCTTATTCACAAGGCGACGTTAAGCCACTCAACGTGGTTAACGCTGCCTTGTGAATAAGGCACCCTTTCACGCTATACATAGCGTGAAATGGGTGGGCAATGGGTGTTGTGGGGGCGTTCCACTGCAACACCCATTGATTTTTACGCTACCCCATATTTACAAGGGTGGTGTAAATATGGGGCAGCGCCAAAATTAAGACCAGGGAAAACCTGGTCTTACTCTGGCACAAAGAGGAGAAATATTTAATTTCTCCAAGTTTTTGCTATTTCCAGGTGTGCTGCGTTGTGCAGCACACATGGAAATAGCAAAATGCCAATGATTGTTTATGTGCAGGAAGGTGTCCCTTCCTCCACATACACAATCATTCATAAAATGACATTTTGCAAATTCTATGTGTGCTGCATTAAGCAGCACACATAGAAGTTTCAAAACGCCATTTCAGATTTTTTATGTGCAGGAAGGGACACCTTCCTGCACATAAACAATCATTCCCCTCAATGCAGGCACCCTTGCACTATGTGCAAGGGTGCCTGTGTTGGCGCTAGGCAGCTAAATTAATGCCAGTGCAGGGGGAAACGCAAGGCTTCACCGCATACTTGTAAATACGGTGCAGCCCTGCATTTCAGAAGTGGCGGAGCGCAGCGTTAGGCCAAGAAGGTTAACGTCGTGCTCCGCCACTTCCTTGTAAATATGCCCCTTAGTGCTTGGTTTAGGTTTGGGCTGTAATGGAGGATGCTGTGATTTCTGTCGGAAGTTCTAAATCCTCCACACCATGGATAGTTTGATGAATAAATCTCGCCGGTGGATTTTTCTTTGGTTTCAGCTCACGCTCCAAAGAGTAGCAGGTTACCACCAACTACCACTACTACTAAATCAGGCCAATAATCAATTATTTAATGGACAGCGTTTTCACAGCAAAATCTAGTCAACTGGTAACTGTGAATTTTACAAAACAGAACAAAACACAAGAACATGAGTGCATTTTTAGAAATTAACAATAACAGGTTTAGCGGTGTATTTTGGAGGCTGTCCATCTATCACATATGTACACTAAGCAATAACTCTGATGCACAAACCATGTTTCTTATAATACACTTCTTGTGCATCTTTCTTATTTACTAACCATAAATAATGCTTGTTTGAAGGGTACAAACATTTACCAGAATCAAACACCACCGGAATAAAATGTAAATAGTTTTATTCATTGCTGTGTAACAAAAACCATTTCAAGTAAAATGAACAATAGCAACTGTACCAATGTCATAAAGGAATATTAGTGAAACAGAAGAGAACACATACAAAGGGACTGTGCAAACACAGGGCAAATCAACATTGAAAAAAATAACTTCAAAACAAAAAAAACTCACCATCTGTCTCATTGCCAGCTGTGGAGAGAGGTTACTGTGATGACCCTCTTGCGATTTAAATATCGAAATGCCATGCATCACAGATGGAGTTTAAGATCCTCCACTAATCCATAAATGAACCACCCCCAAATCTCAAACCCAGTCGATTCACCCACAAAGAGGCTACTGAAAACCTAAAGGGTGGGCTCAGTCTTCTGGCAATCATCAGCCAAAGCATAAGAGACACACATCCCCTTACAGTGTTCCAATGCACTGTGGACTGATCTGCAAAAAAGAGTAAATCTGCAATTTATAGAAATAAACCTGCAATTTCTGAAGACGTACACTTTTTATGGAATTTTCAAAAGTCCTTATGTCAGTGTCGTAAATCTACAAGAGCTGTGGATTTCAGGGCGTATCAATTTGCACACTTTCCCCAATTTATTTACACATGGTAATATTTGCCTATAAATCTCTTCCCCTTCAAATCAAATCAAATCAAATTTCGTAGTGGCTGCTACCAGGCTGTAGTGGTGGGGCGGGGGGGGTTAAAAAAAAAAAGAAAACGGGAAAATAAAATAAATAAATCACTTACCTTACCGGCGGTCGCCTTTCCTCCATCCTTGTTCTCTTCTCGATTAAAAAGGAAGCACCCAGACTCCCGACTCCCCTGACTAATCAACAGCTGGTCACGTGACAGAGCCAAGCTGAGCAGAGCAGCGGAGTAGCGGAATGAGCAGTGGTTGCTGCGGGTCCCAGGCAAGCGGTCTAGAAAACCCCCCGCAGAGGAAGGCAGCACCTTGGGAGCACCTCGGGAGCAGGAAGGCGCGAACTGCGAGCCTCCCCATTGAACCGAGGGGAACCGAGGGGAGTGAAAGCGGTGACAGCAGCAAGGTGAGCGAGAGAGCAGAAAGCGCGGCCACCATTAGCGGCGGCTGCTGAGTGTGAGCCCGGAGAGTCTGCGGAAGCGGCCCAACTAGGTTGGGTGCGGCTTGTGGCTCGTCAGTATGCCCTGCTCCCTGCCCTCAGCCCTCTTGCCCCACCAGCCCCCACGCCTGCCCATTCAGGCATTCATGAGAAGTTCCCTGCCCAGGAAGCCCCCGTCCTAGGGTCAAACACAATTGTAGAACAGCAGTGTACAACTTGCAGCCAGCAACACACGGCGGGCATAACGCTTTGCACCTGCGTCCTGCTTAACCCAAGACAGCATAGTTGAGCCAGTGGGAGAGTAAAACCCTGCGGCCGCTACCGCAAGAAAGCCGTGAGAGAGCTACTATTGTCTCCACCTTCGCCCTTCACATTTTTTTTTTTTTTTCCAAATTTTTTTTTTTTTTATTAGCATTTGGTATACACGTCGCAACAGTCAGTCACATATGAAGATGAAGGGTGATTACAGTGCATAGTGAACAAAGCTGTGCTGCGGGTGTGCCGCTAACAATAACATGGACCATGGCCTTTCTCTATGAAGTCTATATTATTTAAGGCACAGTTTCCAACATTGTAAAGGCCTAGGTTATTGCAGAAAGAAAAAGATTTACATGCTCCACCCGTCTTTCTTTTGCGACGAGTACAGAGGAATATCCCTTCCAACGTGAAAGAACCCTCCCAAACTAACCACCCCCACCCCCACAAACAAAAAGTGGTGGCTGAAGTGTGGTGCTCACTTCCCATGAGGCATGTGAAAGATATCTTCTGTGGCATCGTAAGGGCCGAGCTCTATCTGGGGCATCGCTACCAGCGCCTCCCTGAGGGGTTACTGATGGCCGCCAGTGTAGAACTTAAAATTGGAAGAGGTGCATGTCTCGTAAGGAGGGTGGGCAAACCGCCAGAGGCAGACCTTTGGTAAGATAAGCGACCAGTGGCCCCCATTTGTACTCAAAATTTTTGTAGTCGTCTCGGAAGATATCCGTCACACGCTCGAGACAGATTTTCCTCCAGAGCCGAGCGTGCCACATGGAAAGGGTGGGGGCCGCCTTCTTCTTCCAGGCCACTGTAATCGCCACTTTAGCCGCCCCAATGCAGGTCCACATAATGGCCTTGTCAGCCTTAGTTTGATGTTCTAGGGATGGGTCGCGAATACCTAACAGCACTCCCTCCATAGAAGTGGGTATGGGATACCCCAGCATGCTTTTAATGTGTGCAAGAATTTCTTCCCAAAAAGGCGTGATTGTAGGGCAGTCCCACCATATATGTTGGAAGTGCCCGAGGAGGCCACAGCCTCTCCAGCATAGATCGGACGTGTTCGGAAATATCTGTTTAAGTTTGGTTGGATAGAGATACCAATCCATCAACGTTTTTAAGTGGGCTTCTCGCAGTCCAAAGGGGTGATTAAATTTAGCAATGTCCGACCAAAGGCCTGCCCACTCCTTGTCAGAAATGTCTCTCTTCAGTACTCCCTCCCACATGGTCATGTACCTAGGGCGCGGAGCTCTGGTGGCAGTAAGTAGGGAGCGATACAAAAAGGAGATGTCGCCCCTCATGGTGCCCACCCTCTGTACAAACTTTTCAAATCCTGTTCTCTCTCTTGTGACCGCATCCCGAACCTGGGGGGTGAGAGCCCAATGTTTGAGTTGAAGGTAATGGAAATGTTCATCGGGCTCCAAGTGGAATTCCCTCCGACAGTTCTCGAATGTTAAAATATCATAATTGTGAAAAAGGTCTGATAGCATGAGACAACCGCCTTCTCGCCAGCAGTTGAAGGGACCCTCCTGAAGTGCTGGGGGAAAAGCCGGGTTAAAGTGAATCGGGGTGTATGGGGAGGGAAACGTAGCACACTCTTCCCCCCCAGATATGGAGTCCCATACCCTCAGAGTGGTGCGTGTGGGAGTGCTAATGTAAGCGTTGGCGGGCCTATCCCTCTTGGGTTTCCAGATGAGATCCCAGATCGACCTCCCCGCAATGGCCCGATCCATATGGAGCCAGTGCTTTTCCGACTCACGTTTGGACCATTCCGCCACTATTCGTAATTGGGCAGCTTTATAATAGAGGCCAAAGTCAGGTAGGCCCACCCCCCCTCCACTCTCGTTCATCTCAGTGCGTGGAAAGGTAGGTGAGCCCTTACGCCTTGCCAAATGAACCGGGTGATGAGAGATCGGATTTTGGGTAGGAGTTCTCTATCCAATTCAATGGGCAGGGCTTGAAAGAGGTACAGAAATTTGGGGAGCACTGTCATTTTGATCGCATGAATGCGACCCAGCCAGGATATGAAAAGGGGTTGCCATCGTTTGAGGTTGCCTTGAAGCTGGAGGAGTAGGGGTGGGTAGTTAGCCTTGTATAATCCCTCTAGTCGCAGAATCAGTTGGACAACCAGGTATTGAAGGGAACGTTCGGACCACTGAAAGGGGGTATGTTCCCGTAACCGCTGAGCCTCGGTCTCTGGGAGTGTGAGATTAAGAATAGAAGATTTATCTAGGTTGACTTTAAACCCCGTCACTGCCTCAAACCTAGGCAATTCCCTCTGTAGGGTAGGAAGTGAAAGTGATGAGTCAGTGAGGAATAAAAGGATGTCATCTGTGAATAGCGAAATGTTGTGGGTGTCCCCCCCCGAAAGGAATCCCTCGTATCTCTGGGTTCTCCCTGATACACATCGCCAGTGGTTCATTACTGAGGGCGAACAACAGGGGAGACAGTGGGCACCACTGCCGTGTCCCTCTAGTGAGGTGAAACGGGGCAGACAGGCACCCATTAACCTGCACTCGGGAGCGGGGTTGCATGTAGTTGGCCCTGATCATGCTGATAAATTTGTCCTCAAAGCCGAAGTGTGTGAGTGTGGTAAAAAGAAATGACCAGTCCACCCGGTCGAACGCCTTTTCGGCATCCAAACCCACGAGAAACGCCGGAATCTTGCGTTTTGTCACCTTTTCAATCAGGTGAATCGTTCGTCGTATGTTGTCGTGGGTCTGCCGTCCCTGAATAAAGCCGGACTGATCCGGGTAGACAAGGTCTGGCATGAGGTTGTTGAGCTGTCCCGCCAAAATCACAGAATACAGCGTCGCATCTAGATTGAATAGGGCAATTGGACGATAAGAAGTGCAAAAGTGTGCGTTCCTCCCAGATTTAGGGATCACAGATATAACCGCCTCTGCCATGAAGGGAGTCACCCCACCCACGTCCGCCATTGAGTTAAAAAGTTGCGTGAGGTGTGGGAGGACGTCCGGCGCGTAGGTTTTATAGAAGTGGGCCGTTAGGCCATCTGGCCCCGGAGCCTTATTGGGTTTAAGAGATTTGATAGCAGCGCTCACTTCCTCCTGTGTGATGGGTGCGTTGAGACTAGCGTTCTTGGCCGGAGTGACCCTAGGAAAGTTTAGTGACTGTAGCTATGAGTTTTGAGCTGCAATGTCCCGTGTCTCCCCTGTGTATAGTCGTTCGTAGAAAGCCCCGAATATGTTGGCTTTCCCTGTGTCGGAGGATACTAGCTTCCCTTCCCCGTCTTGTATGTTGCCAATGTATTCCCTTTCTCTTTTCTCCCTGAGTTGCCTGGCCAAGTGACTGCCTATTTTGTTCCCCTGAGCATAGGATGTCTGGCGAAGCCGCAGAAGGGTGTATTCTGCCCTATTACTGTATATTGCCTTAAGCTTCCCCCTCAATGTCGTGAGTGTACGTTGCGATCTCCTATTGGGTGCGTTCTTATGGTCCTTTTCGGCCTTTTCCAATTCCACTTCTAAACCCTCCCTCTCTCCCGCTCTTTGCTTGTTCAGGGTAGCGTTGAGTTCTAAGCATTTGCCCCTAATAACCGCTTTAAAAGCGTCCCAGTTGTTGAAGGCCGAGGTATCTTGGGGCGTGTTCAGCTCAAAAAATTCCCTAATCGCTCCCCTCAGCTCTTCTTGGAGCAGTTTATCCCGCGTGAGGGACACCGGGAAATACCACTTGGGAATACCGGATGTGATGTGTCCCCAGCTAAGACAGATCGAGACTGGGCAGTGATCCGAGATTGAGAGGGGGAGAATTTTTGCCGCCTGGAGGGACCCCAGCAAACTTTGACTAATAAAAATATAATCCAGCCTGGAATAGGTGTGATGCACGTGGGAAATAAACGTGTAGTCTCTAGTCGTGGGGTAAAGCGTGCGCCAGGCATCTAGAAGGCCAAGATCATTTAATGTTTGTTTAATACCTGTGGGAAAGGCGCTGACCATTGGTCTGTGAGCGTGGGTACAGTCTAGCTCAGCCTGCCAGGTGAGGTTGAAATCCCCCAGGAGGACTATCTGCCCCTCCGCGAACTCTCCAACCCGGTCTAGGAGCGTGGATAAAAAGGCGTGTTGGCCCACATTGGGTGCGTAAACTGCAATAAAAGTGTACAATCTCCCTCTGAGTGTACCCTTTACCATAACCATCCGGCCGTCCTTATCAGATTTAATAGCAGCCGGTTGGAATTTAACCAAGCTGTGGAAGAGTAGGGCAACCCCATGATGTTTAGTGGTGGCCGAGGAGCGGTAGATAAGGGGATATTGTTTATGGCGGAGTCTCAGTTCCTCCTCCCTTTTTAAGTATGTCTCTTGAAGCGCCACTATCTCAAAGCGATGGTCGGTAAGGTATTTCCAGATTTTTTGCCGCTTGAGTGGCGAGTTTAGGCCTTTAACGTTCCATGATGCTATGGAGATCACCATGACTGTATGTCAAGTCCCCCACCCCACCCCATGGACTGCTGAGGTCGCGAATATTGCAGCGAGCCTATGAACTCTTGCTAGGGACCCTTCCAGCCATATTACCCTTGTAAGACCCTCATGTGTTGGAATGTGCATTGTCGCACTATGCCCTGTAAGCCACCACCATGCCCACTCCCCCCCCACTCACCCAAAACAAAAAATAAAACCCCAACAATACCAACAACCAGTTGTAACGGCTGAAAACTGGAACTTCGCCGGAGTGGAACACCACTCGACAGGGCATGTTGGAGGGTGACTCAACTGGAGTCCCCGCCCGCGCCCCATCCCGGCTTCTCAAGAAGAAAGAAGAAGATCTCCATCACTTATTGGTCTGATGATGCCCTTCACCAGCATCCCTCGATCAGGGCTTCGGCTAATGTCCCCAGAGATTGTGTAGGCCATGCTAAAACCTCCTAGCTGGGAGATACACCGCTCCCTCCTAAAATGATAGTTCTTGCGGTGCGTGTCTGAGGATGTTCAGCCGCCTCCGGCGGGCCTGATCTCTCATACTGTCCCCTGAGAGTGCATTGTCTCAATTAGGTTCCCCCATCTAAGCAGACTACCGCAGCCTTTGCTCGTCAGCAGTGCTGGTGCAGTCCCCGTGTGTGGTGTCGGTCATTTATGCCCTCCCTTCAGACTTGTGCTCCACTGTCGTTTCCTCTGGGTTTCTCGGTCCGTTCCCTCCGAAGCATCTTGCGTGTTCCCGGCATCTCCAGGGGTGAGACCCAACACCCGTAGACCTTCCTCGAACTCAACGACGTGGTGCACCTTATTCTGATATTCAAAGCTCAGTCCGAACGGGTACGTCCATCTGTACTTTATGCGCTCGTCTCGGAGCTTCGAGGTGATAGGCCGGAACTGTTGCCTCCTCGCCAGTGTCGCAGGTGCCAAATCTTGGTACACGTTACATCGAAATCCCTGGAAGGAAGGAGATGTCATTCTTTGTCCGGGCCTCTTGTAGTACAGCTTCTTTTACTTTGAAGGAGTGGAACTTCTCGAGGATATCACGTGGCCGCCGTCGATCTCCAGTGGACTGTCCCCCTACCCGGTGCGCTCGCTCCAACTTGATCTTGAGTTGCCGTAGGCTGAGGATTTCTGCGAAGAGACCCTCAAGGAAGGCCTCCAGATTCTGCCCCTCCGCTCCTTCCTCCAGGTCCCGGATCCGAATATTGTCTCTCCGGGCCCTGTTCTCCAGGTCTTCCGACTTCAAAAGTGTGAGCTGTAGTTGCTTCTGAAAATCATGCACCTGTTCTTGGGTTTCCGCGGACCGCTTGTCTAAATCTCGGGTGTGGGTCTCTAAATCCATCACCCTCGTGCCTACCGAGTCCACATCTTGCTGGAGCGTGGCCACCCGTGTAGTCAGGTCCGATTTGAGTTGCTCGATGGAGGCTTTAATGTCCTGATTAAGCTCCGCGCGTAGTTCAGTCTTGAACTCCCATAGGGACGCCATTAAATCTTCTCTTGTAAGCGCCATGGTGTCCGTTGAGTCACCCTGCGCCGGTAGTTGTCGTTTCTCAGCTGGAGGAAAAAAGTTGGAGACTTTAGCAGGCATCTTCTTCGGTGGCATAGGTGTGTCCACAGTGACCTCCTTGTGTCTACGTGCGTTGTGCTGGTCGCATGGAGTGGTCGCCACCCCTTTCCTCGGGTTAAGCTAGGATCTTGGCATGATCGCAGTATCGTCACACTTTTAGCCCCTCGGCCCATCGGCTCGCCAGCTCGATATCAGCAACAATCTCTAGGGGGGAATTCTGGAGCACCCTGTCACCACGTGTGGCACTTTGTGAAGTGGCACATCTGCATATGGGGCATAGAGCACTGCCGTCCTCACCTCATGACTGCTACAGCAGGGCAAGTGGGTTCGTCAGGGGGGGTGCCTCAGAAAAAGAAAAATCTCTCGTGTAGATTAGGGTTGTGAAGTGACTCTGGCCGCCATGTTAAGGTCAGGCACGTCAGGCATGTCCCCGGAATGCCGCCGATATCCAGGAGCAATCTGATCTCTCAAGTTCTGGGGGGGCCCCCGCCACCATTTAAATCACTGTGGGCCGCTTTACTGCCTCCCTCGCTCACCGGTCATTAGGAGGGTGACTTCCCTCGTGGCAGGCCGCCGCTGCAGTGCACCACAGTCTAGCCACAAGGCAAGTCTCAGTTCAATGTGGCTGGCCGCGCTCCGGTCACCAGTGCTGCAAGCTTGTAAGAGAGGGGATGGGCTCCCCCGATCCGTTCAAACCAAACGGAGTTATCAGCGTTTGCTTAATGGCCCCTCATCTCCTTTTATATGGTGGCCGCCATTTTGCGGTGCCCATCCGCCGTGGCTCCGGATCCCGGCTCCTCCAAACGCGGCAAGCCGCGGTCCGACTGTTGCTTCAGCCGGGGCCTAAACAAGGGGGTGAGCTCCCCTGTTCTCATGCGGCCACAGTGAGGGAGCATCCCATGGTCAGCAGTCTCTCCTCTTACCGCAAGTGGCGGCCGCCATCTTGCGATGCTCCTCCGCCGTGCTCCCGGACCTCGACACAGCCCACCGGGGTGTCTGTTCCACTCCGCGATACACCCGTTTTTGCTCTACGGGCTCCACATCAGGTAGGAATTTCGTGTGCCCAGTTTGGAGATATATAGTGCGCTTAAGAGCGCAGGATTGTTGCGCGGACCGGGAGCCGAGGCAAAACACGTCTACCCAGCCATCTTGCCGGGCCACGCCCCCGCCCTTCACACTTTTAATAATCTCAAATTAACTTTTATTTTTAATTACCCAGTCAGCCAAGAGGACTAAGGCAGCAATTGGGCACGATAAAGACAAGCACAGCCACAGAGGCAGTACTTAGGAATATCAGTGGAAGCCGGGTGCAGCTCGTGGGTCGCGGGTTCACCTCGAGTGCACTGTTCGCTCATCTGTCCATCTGCCATAAGCCCACCTGCTGACTTATAAATAAATATAAATAAATAACAGGGCGGCAAGACCACAGAGGCTGCTGCAGAGAGCATCAGAGGCAAAAAGGGGCCCACGAGGTCTAAGACAGGTTCAGAGGACTAAAGGAAAAAAACAGAACACCCCCAAGGGAGAGTGAGAATTAGGCATCAAGCATCGTGTATCATACAAACCAGGCCAGAAGGAGGTCATTAAGGAGGACATGAGTTCAGGCAGAGTAAGGAGGACTCCCATAAGACCAAAACTCAAATCAACAAAAAGGGAAGCCAAGTGCGAGGGCACGGACAGCCTTGAATAGGGGCTGGTCCGTGAAAAAATAAGCAAAAAAAGCGACACTGCTATGGGTAGTAGGGACATCTGCAACTCTACAAGCTCCCCCATCGATGGCATCGATGGCATAAGGACCAACAAAACCCACAGCTCGGTAACAACAATTCTTCAAACCATACCTGATCTGAAACTACTACTGAGAAGCCAAGAACCAAAAAATCTCATACACATTGAGGGGGTGTCTCAGAGAAAAAACCCATGCACCCTCCAACCAAAAATGTATACAAAATTCTCCAGGAACAGTAATCTATTCCAAAAGTGAGAACATACAGGGGCTGCAAACCCCCTTGCAACCTGGGAAACTCGAACAAATTCCACAGGCCATCATCAAGCACGCTGTACCTCCGCCACATATAAAGGACAAACCCTATGAAAGGATCACAGTCCCGGACATCACCAAACAAGACATAGACACCTTGATAAATAGTGAGGCCAATAACCCAACAGGGGTCGGAGTCGGTAGAGACGGTAGCGATGGCAGAGAGCCAGCCCAGGGGACACCCAGCAACGCACAGAAGACATCCAGCAACACAAAAGGCAGCCCAACAAGACACCAAAAGGCCAGAAAATCCCCCAAATCGGACACCAAGAGCCAGCCAGACACTGGAACTTCAAAAAACTTGGGGCAAGTAGAAACAAATGACCGAGCGGTCACTACTGAATCATGCCAGTGGGCAGAACAAAAAGTACGGGTCTCGTTATCAAAGCCGAAAAACAGTTCCCCCCTCCAGACACAAATCACACAAGCCGACGCCCGGGCAGCCCTGGCAGCTCCTAATGATCCACCATACAACATACCTTTAGTACGCCGCATGCTGCTTCCTCATGAAGACTCCCACTCGATGAATACAGACATGACCTTCCTTGCTTCACAGGAATGGGAGGAACTTGTCGCCTCATAAAACCTAAAATCTGCTCCGAATCACTCCCCCGCGGCAGTCACAAATACGCCGCGGGTATAGAGAAGCAACTCCATTGGACAGGCCAGAGCACCCCACTATAAGATCCAATATTACCTCGGCATCGGTTGCGGGGCCATCCTTAATATCATCAACACAAAATACTCCAACAGATGTCAACAAGCAGGAGATAATTCAAATAAGAAAGGAGCTAGTCACACTGAAGCAAGATTCAAGTAAGATCACCAAAACAGAACCAAATCCAAGGCCGTACCCGCGAGACGACCCACTGATCAATCACAGGGAGTCATCACAACATCCAACAAGAGGAATGAGAATATAACCTGCACATTAGAAAAAACTAGGACATCAACTGACCTTCTGCAAACCTCCTGTACTAATGTCAAACAAGGAGCCGGTAAGAGCAACCCCGACTAACTAAGGCCCCTGCCACATGAGGAAATCTCAACCCAGGAAACGGAGGCGTGAAACGCAGAAGGAATGACCACCATCATACTCATTCCAGAGTATGAATCCCGGGGAAGAGCAGATACACTAAACAGAGGGAATGTATTGCGGCTCTTACATTCCATCAAGAGCCTAGAAAACATAAGCTCTGCAGATCTGCTCTCCATAGAATTTCAACCAACTAATAATCCACAATGTCCAGAAGCAACCAAAACAAGATGGAATTCTAGCGAGATAGCTAATAAATTCATGAAAGAAGAAAACAAGTTCAAACACTGTGGGATAAAAGTCGAATCAAAACTACCCTATCCAACGCCCTTCTTAAACGTCCACACTAATAGCCCTCCCAAATCCACCACCTCAGTATTAAAAGGAGCAAGGAGCAGCACCCCCGGCGCACACAATACTCGCACAAAGGTCTTCAACCTGAACACAGGCCTTGGGGGACCAAGCATTGCTTCAACATCCACAATACAGAATTGGATGCAAATACAGCAAACAATAATAACAGAGCTGCCCAATTGACAAGAGATGTGCAGCTCATTGACAGCTCCAGCAGAGCAAGGCAAAACCAGCATGTGTATTTGGAATATCAACGGCCTAGCTAGTAAAACTGAGGATCATGAGGTACTAAATTACCTAAAAACATTTGACATGATACTGGTCCAGGAAACCTGGGAGGACAAGGCTTTCGAGCTTCAGGGGTACACTTCCCACTTCCTTCCAGCAATAAAAGGATCTGATTTTGGGCATTGCTCGGGGGGATTAATGATACTGGCATCAATAACCACAATAGGAGAAATCTTACCTATAGAGGCCCAAATTACAGCCCCGAGAGTCATTCAGGCTGTGATGATAATGCTCAAGTTCAACAAGGTACGCCAAGAAGTTATAATAATTAACACCTATGTGCACCACAAACAAAAACTAAAAGCGGCTAAACAGCTGATCAAAGAAACAAAAAGGGTTATGGATGAGCAAGACACTGATCACATCATCCTGGCAGGCGACTTTAACCGACACCTTTTAGGGTCTGGACCGAATGATGACCCTGCGCAAGATCTTACTATCGCTTGGGGAATACCGAATCAGGGCCCTGCAAAAATTGAGAAACCTACAAGATGCTCAAAGCACCTGCTTCAGCAACTCGAACATCTAAACTTAAGAGCACTGAACGGCCACTTTCAGGGGGTTAATACACCGGCTGCTACATTTCATTCATCAATAACTTTTTCTTATCTAGACTTCACATTCACAACCCTTACCATGTTCAAAAAAATTGACACCTTTAGAATAAGCAACAACGAACACAGCGATCACCTACCCCAGGAAGTCACGTTGAAAGCTAATAAAGTCCTCACACTTGAGGCATGTAAAACCATCAACATAGAAGGGGCCCCAAATCTCACGCGAATAAGGTGTAACCCTAGCAGCATTGAAGCAATATCAGCCACCGCAAAACCATTATACAACCAAGGGAAAGACATACCAACTCAACCAGTGAAAGCATGGGAAAGCTTCATCATGACCCTTGATGGGAAACTCGCGAAGGGGGTAGAGACAAAATTGGGACAGCCGGAGGACACCGCAACAAGGCTGACAACCAGCCCAGAATCAAAAAAACTCAAACGTACCATAAACCAAACACTAAGGCGGCTTCGTAAAACTCCACAAAACCTGGACTTGCAATGCGTCCTCCGGAAAGCGAAGGTACTAATAAAAAGAAAGAATTGGGAAAAAAAGATCAAAGAATGACGAACTATGGACCAAGTTACTTCATGAATCCAAACAAAAAAATAGCGCCAAGTTTTGGCAATCAATCAACAGAATCGAGCGACCACATCATCCTGGAATAAACTCTAACATAACAGAGGAAGTCTGGGTAGATTACCTCTTCAACCATTTCAACAATAAAGTGCAAAAGGAAGAAGAAGCGGACAAGGAAATGGGGAATGTGAGAAGGTATAGAAGCGATATTAAAAGGGATGAACCAACGCATAACCCCGCTCTAGCAGAGCCACGTGATTCCTACGGGAAAATGCAACATCATCAGGAGGGTGTCCCGGTAGTAGGCTTAGATCCCTTACCCTCCGTCAAAGTGGAATGCTATGGCCCAACAGCAGCTCAGATAAAGAGGCAAATAGCCAGGGGCTGACTCTCAGGTGCCCCAGGCACTAATGGCATCCCTCCAATGCTGTACAAACACGATGCGGAATTCTGGAGCAAAGCACTATCGCCGGTTTATAAAGACATAAACTGCACAACAACAATCCCGGAGTCCTGGAAAGGATCAATCATCAGTCCAATTTTTAAACAGGGCGACAGGAAAGCTCCAAATAACTACCGACTAATCGCTCTCATTGACGTAGAGGCAAAGTATTACGCGGGAACAATCCTGGACGAACTATCATCTTGGGCAACAGAAAACTCTATTATCCCAATAAACCAAACTGGGTTCTGCCGGGGCCAGGGAACGACAACCAAGATCATGTTGTTTTATTGACTACACTGCTGCCTTCGACCATGTTGACCGAGCCAAACTTTGGAAAAAACTGGAAAGTTGGGGGATACCAAAACCACTTCTGCACCGACTCAAACTGTTACATACAGACACCTGGATCAGGGTTAAGCTAGGTGCAGGACACACCTTTCCAAATGAATCGCGACCTCTAAAGAGTTAAAGCAGGGGTGCGTCTTAGTGCCCCTACTTTTCAACCTTTTCCTAGCTGATCTTCCAGGGGAATTGGATAGGAGCACATCACATGCTCCAAAATTGGGAAACGTGTTACTGTCAAATCTGCTATACGCGGACGACCTAGTGTTGATTAGCCGGACCCCCATCGGTCTTCCACACCTTTTGAACACGACAAACAGCTTCTCACAACGGAACGCCCTTCAAATAAATCTTAAGAAAACTAAAATCATGGCAGTAAATTATCATAAAAAGAAAAAAATCAACTGGTATTTAACGGGCAATGTCTGGACCAGACAACCAACTACAATTATTTAGGAATACATCTGGATCACAAAAACTCATTTAAACCCCAGCTGGAGTCCCTGCGGAGGAAGGGAATTATGACCTACCTAGCGATGAAACCATTGAAGAAAATGTTGCCCGACCTAACACTCGATCCCTTGCTACAGGTACTGCGAGCAAAACTGCAGCCGACATTAACATACGGGAGCGAATCTCTTAAGGTAAAGATGCTGCAGCTCTGGACATAGTAATAGCTAACTCCTACAGAGCAATTTTTCACCTACCAAAATATGTTTCACCAGCCCAAATACGGTTAGAATTTGGACTCCAAAAACAATCGGTGGAAAGAAGGGGCGCGTACGTAAAAAGTTGGCACAAGATCCGTAGTGCCGAGGCTGGATACTTAAATTCGCATCTTTGGATCGATTTGCTTCGCCACGGAAAATCACCAGCCAGGGAATATATGTTTGACTCCCTTAAGACACTGGGATTGTCGGATTTTTGGGGAACCCCAACAGATCATCCATCCTTCAAAAAAATTGTGAAAAAATCAACACAAATGGTATCTGTCTTAGAAGACAAGGAAACACTTGCTAAAAGGGCACATGGCTGGATAGTGCTCAGCGATTATGAAGTACTCAAACCGCAATCATACTTGAAAATAGGAGTCAAAATAAGGACGAAGGAATTTTTTTTAAAGCTACGACTAGGAGTCATTCCGATAATCCAACATCTTCCACCATGGGAAAGGAGAGGTGGTCCGCAGCCCTGTCGCTTATGCGGAAGAGGTAAGGAGGATATCATCCATGTCATCTGCACCTGCCCTAATCTAAAGGATATAAGAAGCACTTTATTACGACCATTTTTTAAGCGGCAAGGCATCCGGTCCTGCAGGCAGTAAAGCTGTGCTTCAATCCAGCCGAGGTACAGTTAAACTGCTGACTCATTAAATTTTTTAAACTGTAACTAAGAGACTCAAAATCACACAGCATTCGAACACTGACCATAAAATATAGCTGAACCGGGCACCCCTTGATGCCAGACCAAAAAGCTAACAACAGCACCCTACAGTCGCACCGGCACTTTAAACCAACGTTGGCTATATGCGCAAAACAACACCTTAAAGCTAGAACCAAAAAGCTAACAGCACCGTACAGTCGCACTGGCACTTCAAACCAACGATGGCTACATGTGGCTCACAAACAATTATTTGAGACAGTAACTAAGAGACTCAAAAACACGCCGCATGCGGACACTGGCCACAAAAAGTAGCTGAACTAGGTACCCCCTGATGCTAGACTTAAAAGGCTAACAAGAGCATCTCACAGTCGCACTGGCACTTTAAATCAACAATGGCTATATGCGCAAATCAACGCCTTGATGCTAGACCCGAAAAACTAAGCAACAGCACTTTACAGTCGCACCAGCACTTTAAATCAACGATGGCTATAAGCGCTAAACAACACACTTTATCACGCTGTATAAGGACGGCTGCTCAAATCAGGACTATTACTGTGACCCTTGCATTTTCCGCAGCACAAGACTTACTGATGAGCATAATGCCCAATTGTGTAATGTTAAACAATGTCTTACGACGGTTTTTAATACTGTTTTATTTATTGAATTGCGAATAAGAAACTTCTTACTGTTATGTGTATGCAAAGGTTTTAATTAATCATGCATAATAAAAATTACCTTACCTTACCTTACCCTGACTAATCACAACGTTGCCTTACAGCAGCATTGTGATAGGTCTGAGTGCCGTGTTTCGGTGCTCAGAGAGGGACTGTGTGGCTGGGCATGTTCTCCACCGGGCTGTATAACACAGCTTGATAGAGAACATGCAAGTGCGCATGATGGTTTGGCCGGCCTGAGACGGCTGTCCAAAACTTCATGCCCACTTAGGAGAGTGCCACAACTCTCCCCCCTGCTCTGCATGAAGCGTAGCCCCACCCCGCCCGCAGCTTTACATAGCGAATAACAAAAAAATAAAATGATAATAACATTGTTATTATCATTTTATTTTTCTCGTAGGGCGTCACTCCTCCGCCTTAGTGGGGGAGCCGCCCCTTATCAAATGACACGTAATAAAGTGCACAGCTGCTTCAACAAAAGCGTCCCGGCGCTCTAGCAGACAGTATAAGGCATGCCGAAGTAATGGAGGATTAAACAGAATCAAATAGCCAGGTTTTGAGTTGCCTTTTAAAGGCAAACAGAGATTCAACCTGCCGTAGTTTAAAAGGAAGAATATTTCATCGTTTTGCCGTCTGTACAGTAAAGAAACTGCTGCCATGAAGAGACTTCAAGAATTTTGGGTCTGCAGGAAGCAACTATTGTTAGTCTAAGTGCCCTCTTTTGAGTATATGGTGACAACCTTGAAACAACGGAGGCATAGAGACACTTTACCAGCCTAATGACACTTAATTCATACATTAAACATATTTGGACAGTCACAAAGATTTTGCTTTTAATCACTCCTTTCGTAAGCCAGGAGTACTACAAGAGTAAGTCACACCTACTCGTGGCAATATCTTTGTATATCAGGCACCTTTAGTCCAGAAAATCCATTGGGATTTTTGTGAACACATTCTGAGTGTTCTAAAGATTTGTTATGACTTCACCTCTGCACCCTGCCACCACATTTCCCACCACTTTAATGTACGTATGAAAGTGGAAATCTTCCAGCTTTGTAGATTTTTCACTGCCTGTGGTGACATTTACAGTTGGAAAATTCCACAATTTCTAATTCTGTCAATAAGGATTTGGGCACGTTTAATACTCACATACACATGTGCATAGTTTACTACTTATTGTGTATTCACATACACTGCCTTGCATATGATACATACATGTTATAATGTGCTTGAACATCTCACATTCTTGTATGCTATACATACCCTTTTTCCAAACCATACTTCGGGGTAATGTACTAGAAGGGCAAATTAAATAGGAGTAAGATTAGAAAGCATGGAATTTACTTTTCATTATCACCATACAGTTATTTTCCAGTGAAATAAGCATCTTGCTATGAATTGCATTGCTAATTACACAAATCATGAAATGAATGGTCTAACAGGTACACGTTCCCAAATTTACACCAGATGTATTTGGATGTAAGTTAGGTGCCCAGGCAATTTTTTGATTTTATCTTCTCCAGGTTTACTGTCAGTGGTGTTCTAACTTGCAAAGTATGTCCTTGACCAATCCTCTACACTTTCCTAGGAATGGCCACTTGAACACACCCTTGTTATGCCCTCCCCATTCCAAGAGCATGTAACAGACCATGCCACACACAGAGCTCTGGTTTGCTTCTTCAGCATGCAACCGGTAACTGAATGCACTGTCACAAACTTTATTAACCACACCCAGCCACACTCAACAGATTACGTAATACTTGTAAGGAGTCTGCTGAGGACCACTAGAGGCCTCGTATGCACAAACACAGGACACAACATCTCCCCATTTGCAAAATACAAACCACAAACAAATATATGCACATATACACATTACAACTCCTCAAAGAGTCATTTAGGTGCTCACACCAGTCTTCCAGAACTAGTTATATTAGGTAGAGGAGGGGCGCCTTTATCTGGCATCTCTGGAGAAGAGTCAAATGCTTGACTTGGGCAGTAAGGTGGAATTGCCTCACTCATGAGGTCTGGAGCTGAGGTCATTGAGGCAAATGCTTAAAGTGTGATGAGTCTCTGGTTATGGATTTTCCAGGTCGTTGGGCAGTTACCATATGTCCTTTGCTTCTTAGCGATTCATCATCAAACAGAGTGTCAGAACTGCGTGTCCGCTTTTGCTTGACAAGAACTCAGTCTCTTTTCTCGAATACAGTGTCTCGAACACCTTGGTGCTTATCAGCATAAGCCTTGATTTTGCATTTGTGAGAAGTTTCAGTGACACGAATCTGATCAGGGTCTATTGATAGAAAGTCAGTGGTCCATTGTGGTATCTTTGTACCAAGAGCTCTCTGAACAGCAAGGCGGCAAGACTTTCTCCTGTTGTGTAATGAGGAGTAGAATGGTAGACACAGAGGGCTGGGCATAAAGCTGACATGAGGTTGATTCCTTCCAGCACAGCATGCCAAACCACTCTTTTCAAAGTACTCAAAAACTGGCTTTGTCTTGTGTGGTTGATGATAAGTCTTGCACTGTAGGAAAACGTGAATACTCATCGACAACTGCCATGAGATGATGTACATTAATGAGTGGTCCAAATAAGTCAACCGCAATCCTCTCTCAGGCCTGCTTAGGGGGATCAGACATATTCAGTGGGTGCTGAGTCGTTTTGGGAGACAGACAGTTGCACAGATGACAAGCTTTCAGTTCCCTTTCAACTCGTTCATCAAGGCGCAAGAACCGCACTCGATCCCTGTGGGCTCTTTTAGTGTCTTCACTGGAACAAGTGGGGCGGGTTGACACCCCACTCCGGACGCACAGCGTTAGGTGCATAACAAAGATGCCGAAAGTTAATCAAGTTCATCAATGCTGTTTAATTCCATTTAATCTTTCCATGTATAACTTTAATCATGGTTTGTTCAGTCACTTGTAGGACACACTATGTTCACATAAAATCCTTAATGCTGTAGACATGCCATTACGAGCCTTATTCTATAGCATGGAATGCTACATAGATTCTCCTCAATTAAATCATATTCATCACCCAATGCATTTCGTGCCTTTCATGGCACTTCGTCAGGGGTTCACTACAAATTTAAAAACATGACTGTTAGGTTACATCTTGAGATAATTTGTATTCATCAAATTTAACAACTAATACACACCATATCAACAGAGCATGCTTGTGACTAGAGCTCACCCCGTAATCAACGTTTTTGCCCGCAGAATTCATGATAGTAAATTTCATTAGTTAAACGCCCCATTCTTCGTTTAACGCTGGTTGTCCACAAAACACTCTTAACTTAATTCCCTCAACAGTATGAAAACAACCTTATCTAAATCCTGGAATCACTCCTTTCAAAATCAGTTACACAAACCCATACCTCGAGTGTTCTGATGACTGCCTCTTCTCATTTCCAAACACGTACTGAATGCTCCGCTCCCTCCTTCAATTATAAACACCTGTGTTGTATTCTCAACTCCTCATATCTTTCCAGATCCCACCCCTTCAGTAATCAAAATACAAAGCCCATGATGCTCTAATGTTATTCTGAAAATGCTAATGCGGAACGTATTTCCCTCCTAGATTCTTACGTCATTCAATTGTTTCACTCGAGTTTTATCTTTTTATATATTGGACTCCAACGCCATTTTCATCTGCATGTTAAATCCCCGTTATTGAAAGATGTGCAAATATCCCGCATTGCGAACATTTATCATGGACATTTAACTATAGAATTCACCGCCCACCCACAAATGTCATTATGAACGTTGATCACACCAAGCATCAAATCATAACTGACTGAGTTGTATTGTATGTAAAAAGGTAAACATCACGTAACTTCAATATAACCGTAAGTCCAGCTAATGTTAATCCACTATCTGCTCTAAAAAAGTAGTCCAGATTGATCCTTCGACGGAGGATGTAAAAATAGTCCAGCATGTGACAAAATCCTTTTGTTGGTTAATATTATTTATTCCATGGGTGCAACTCGTCGAATGGACAGAATAACTTTAAATCACAAGAAACGATGACAGAGTGCACACCTTACTTCCATGTTTCATAAAGCGTTCATATTTACTATGTTTCGCGTGCTGGCCCGGAATCGTGGACTGTCCTGCCACGTAATTGTGAAATCACTGGAACAAGTGGGGCGGGTTGACACCCCACTCCGGACGCACAGAGTTAGGTGCATAACAAAGTTATATCTAAAGTTATTCTGTCCATTCGACGAGTTGCACCCATGGAATAAAGAATATTAACCAACAAAAGGATTTTGTCACATGCTGGACTATTTTTACATCCTCCGCCGAAGGATCAATATGGACTACTTTTTTAGAGCAGATAGTGGATTAACATTAGCTGGACTTACGGTTATATTGAAGTTACGTGATGTTTACCTTTTTACATACAATACAACTCAGTCAGTTATGATTTGATGCTTGGTGTGATCAACGTTCATAATGACATTTGTGGGTGGGCGGTGAATTCTATAGTTAAATGTCCATGATAAATGTTCGCAATGCGGGGTATTTGCACATCTTTCAATAACGGGGATTTAACATACAGATGAAAATGGCGTTGGAGTCCAATATATAAAAAGATAAAACACGAGTGAAACAATTGAATGACGTAAGAATCTAGGAGGGAAATACGTTCCGCATTAGCATTTTCAGAATAACATTAGAGAATCATGGGCTTTGTATTTTGATTACTGAAGGGGTGGGATCTGGAAAGATATGAGGAGTTGAGAATACAACACAGGTGTTTATAATTGAAGGAGGGAGCGGAGCATTCAGTACGTGTTTGGAAATGAGAAGAGGCAGTAATCAGAACACTCGAGGTACGGGTTTGTGTAACTGATTTTGAAAGGAGTAATTCCAGGATTTAGATAAGGTAGTTTTCATACTGTTGAGGGAATTAAGTTAAGAGTGTTTTGTGGACAACCAGCGTTAAACGAAGAATGGGGCGTTTAACTAATGAAATTTACTATCATGAATTCTACGGGCAAAAACGTTGATTACGGGGTGAGCTCTGGTCACAAGCATGCTCTGTTGATATGGTGTGTATTAGTTGTTAAATTTGATGAATACAAATTATCTCAAGATGTAACCTAACAGTCATGTTTTTAAATTTGTAGTGAACCCCTGACGAAGTGCCATGAAAGGCACGAAATGCATTGGGTGATGAATATGGTTTAATCGAGGAGAATCTGTGTAGCATTCCATGCTATAGAATAAGGCTCGTAATGGCATGTCTACAGCATTAAGGATTTTATGTGAACATAGTGTGTCCTACATTTGACTGAACAAACCATGATTAAAGTTATACATGGAAAGATTCAATAGAATTAAACAGCATTGATGAACTTGATTAACTTTCGGCATCTTTGTTATGCACCTAACGCTGTGCGTCCGGAGTGGGGTGTCAACCCGCCCCACTTGTTCCAGTGATTTCACAATTACGTGGCAGGACAGTCCACGATTCCGGGCCAGCACGCGAAATATAGTAAATATGAACGCTTTATGAAACATGGAAGTAAGGTGTGCACTCTGTCATCGTTTCTTGCCTCTTTTAGTGTCGGCAATGCCATGATGTCCTTGGTGTGCCAGTTCAATAACTTGTTGCCTCAGGCTTTCAGGGATAACTATTCTCATCCCTCTTAGTATGACACCATCATGTGTAACAGAAAGTTCTTCCCGAACATTGTTGAATTTCTGGTACTCAACATCATAGGTAAGAGGTCGAGTATATTTCCTCCATGATTGTGTTGCAATGATTTCTGTAAGCTTGAGCATGTCTTTGTTAGCACTAGTAGCTGTCAGAATCTGTTCAATAGAAAGAGCTGCAGGCGCAATTGAATTTGCTATGAAATTGATGTAGGCCTCCGCCGCTTTGGACGTTGTACTATAACGCTGTCACGGCACTAGTGAAAAGTAGTCCGTGGGGTTTTGATCCTTCCCCAGTTTGTGCACAATAGTGTAATCATACTCCTGCAGATGCAAAGGGGCATCTTCGGTTTCGGATTTTTAAAAATGGTGAGCAATGACGGATGATCCGTGACAAGGGTGAAATGCTTTCTGTACAGAAACACATGGAAGTGTTTAAACACCCAGAATACTGCTAAGCTTTCTTTCTCAGGTTGATAATAAGTATGTTCAGTCTGAGATAGACTCCGGTTAGCATAGGCCACAATGTGTCTCTCAGCATCGAGCTGTCCATTGTGTTGAGCATGGATTACACCTAACCCCACCGGGCTTGCATCTACCACAATCTTTGTATGCAATTTGGTTCAAAGTGTTCCATTTCAGTTTCATTTTCAACTGCATGTTCAATTTTCTTGAAAATTCAGTCACAATCAGATGACCATTCAAACTGAACATCTCACTTTGTTAGCTCTCTTAGAGGGGCACTCACAGTGGCAAAATCATGAATGTACCTGAAGTAGTAGCTGGCCATGCATAAGAAGGATTGCAGCATGGTCACATCTTCTGCAGGGCAAGAAGATAACAATGCTTGTACCTTTTCGGGATCAGAAGTCATTCCCTTTTCAGAGAAAAGAACCTGAAATAATTTAAGTAGATTGTTGTGAAACTCACACTTCTCTGTATTTAGTTTGAGACCTGCATCAAGAAGCAGATGGCATACCTGTGTGAATGCTTTATAAATGTTCCTTTCGTGTAGCCCCAAACACCAATATATCATCACTATAGTTAAAAGCATGTGTGACAAGCTGAATCATTCAATGAATTACATCATGAAAGATTTCTGCAACTGAAGACACACCAAAACGTAGTCTTTTATATCTGAGCATTCCAACATGAGTTGAACAAGCATTGGCATAGCCAATAGGTCTCGCTTTTGGGACCTTATAAGTATTTAGTTATGCAGCACAATATCCTTGGTGCAACAACATCAACTGTTGCATGGCTAAACACTTATAAGGTCCCAAAGGCGAGACCTATTGGCTTGTGCAACACAGCCCAGTGGAGAACATGCCAAGTGCACATGACTGTTTGGATGGCCCCAGAGGGCCGACCAAGCTGGCATGCTCACTTAGGGAGGGGGTGTAAACCACTCCTGCTCCCTCTGATGTGGGGGAGCCCAGCCCCGCCCCACCCGACCTGGCTGGAGTCGGAGTTCCGATAAAAAAAAAAAAATGATAATAACTTGTTGTTATTATCATTTTCTTTTTCTTTTGCACTGCTCAACGAGCAGTGTGGCGACGCTCCTCCGCCTTAGCGGACATGCCGCCACTGGCCTTGTCACATAATTATGGGACTGCAGAAACAACGCGAACGAGAGCAGCTGTGCGCTGGATTTGTGTTTTTGGCACTGTATTTTTAGAACGAAATTCATCCTTGCATCCAAAATCAAAACAAGGACACATTTTGTGCTAAAATATAGGCCTTAATGCTGGATTTTCATCTCACAGTTTTACGTAATTTTCCCAAATTTTTACGTAATTACACATGAGCAAATTGCAGAAATTTCGCACGCCTCTAAATGTATTCCGACCATTCCAAAAACACAACAGAACCAATGATTAAATTAGTAATGTTATACTTTTTAATATGAAAGTCGATTCAGAAAATACTACTTATCACGGGTCGCGCCACAGTAAGAAACTTAACTCTCTGTGTGGTGGCTTTCCATGCGATAATTGCTGTAGCTGAAAAATTGGCTTTTCATGGCCTATGCCTAGGACTGAAACACAGCACTGGGAACAGAGCCCTCGAGCTCAAAACACAAGCATTGAAAATGCAATAGGCCTCGCCTTTGATTAAGTTAAAGCTATTTGCTTTGCTAATGGTATTGTATAGCAAAGCAAATGGCTTTAACTTAATGAGCGCCTCAAAAAACAATAATTGGGGGCTGCTCCAAAAGCGCTGAGTTGCGAAGAGTACCCAACACTTTCTAAGGGGGGAGGGGTTCGAAAGCAGATCCTCAGCCCACTAGTCACCATAAGCCTTTTCGCCCCCAATGAACTCTGTACCTGCAGCGTGGCTCAAAAGCACAGCGAGGGGCGGCATTTTATCTTCAGCACAGCGCTGGTTCACGGTGAGCGCGCCTCCAAGAACAATAATTGGGGGCTGCTCCAAAAGCGCTGAGTTGCGAAGAGTGCATCCCCCTTGGAAAGTGAAATGGAATGCTTTTAACCCGTGCTGCTGGTTCACCTGAAAAAAGTCAGAGAGATGCAATCTAAAAAATCAGGGTTGTATGAGTGCAGAGAGGGAGGTCCTCTCCCTGCATAACTCAATGTGGCTCCAGTGCTGCTCTGCGGGGTGTGCGAGGGTCAGACGAGCCCGTGTTACTCTGTTGCCTGCTGCTGCTCCTGGGCCCCAGCCGCTTCCTATGTGAACCTGCACAGCGGCACCAGTAACAACACGGTGTCAACAACTACGCCAATCGCGAGTTCCAGTGGGCAATCAGAGGGCAGCTGGGAGGAGGGTACTAGACTGTAAAGCCCACAGCCGGGTCAGCTGTGAGGAGCAGGCAAAGACCAGTGTCCCGTGCTCTAAGGCGGCAGTATAACTCACCTTCTCCATCCCCCTGGCTCCGCTGCTCTGATGGAGCCCAATGACTGATTGGGAGGGGAGGAAGCAGCTTGGAAATAGACCACAAAGAAAGTGAAACCAGCCACGGCATCGCTCTGGTTGATGTTTGGGAGGTGGGAGGGGTGTTCTGTGCAGAAAGGCATTACGGCGCTCTACTAAATAAATAAATAAAAAAGCCACCGGCGCGATTGCTGCTTGATGCTGTTTGGGATATGGGAGGGGAGCCACGGTGTTGCAGAGGGCTGAAAATCCTTGCAGGCACTGCAACAGCAGTCTAAACGTGTTAGCAGACGCACTGGATATTTTAGGAGAAATGCTATTGCTGAACGCATCGGAAAACGCCAGCACTTACAGCGAAGCAGGCAGCGGGAGTCTAGGAATGCGAGCATGCACTACTTAACAACACATACTGAAAAAATAAATAAATAAAAAAGCCACCGGAGCGATTGCTGCTTGATGCTGTTTGGGACATGGGAGGGGAGCCACGGTGTTGCAGAGGGCTGAAATTCCTTGCAGGCACTGCAACAGTCTAAACGTGTTAGCAGACGCACTGGATATTTTAGGAGAAATGCTATTGCTGCACGCATCGGAAAAGGTCAGCACTTACAGCGAAGCAGGCAGGAGTCTAGGAATGCGAGCATGCACCACTTAACAACACGTACTGAAAAAATAAATAAATAAAAAAGCCACTGGAGCGATTGCTGCTTGATGCTGTTTGGGACATGGGAGGGGAGCCTCACAGTTCGAGAGAAAGAGATAGTCGGGAAGGAAGAGGGAGCCGGACTCGCTGGTGTTTTCCTCTGTGGTCGGAGTGCCGGTCGCCGAACTGTCGGTCGAGTAGGACGGGTCAGCCGTTCTCGACGTGTAAATGGAGACGGCCGGCGACGGCTGGAGGGAGGAGGTGTGGTAGCAACAAAGTAGCGTAACAATAAAAAACAAAGTAGCGTACAAGCATACAATGCCATTCCACACGGAAACGCATGCGATGGTTTAAAAAAACAAGGACAACAATGGAGGAGCGGGGGCGAGCGAGCGCGGCAGCCTGCTCAGCTGACGAGACGCTCAGCTGACCAGACGCTCGTGCGTCATGGCCTTTTCCCCGCACGGCCGGCATATGTTTCCAATTATCGCGCACGCGTCTGGGCACGATAATTGGAAACACATGTTTGCCGCGCGTACCCATCCCAAAAAGGCCAGCCACGACGCACGAGCGTTTTTGGGACTGCTTTTCAAACTCGCTTACAATAAGTCTTCGCCTCTAAGCAGCGCTTGCGCGCTACTCGAGGCTCGACCTAAAAAGTAGTAATGCATCTACAGTTTTCTTCCAGTTCAAGTTGATGGTAGCTTTTGTTCAAATCAAGGCGGGAGAAAACGTTGGCCCCATTCAGCTGCGTGATCACGTAGACAATGTGGGGACCTGGATGTCTTTCTCTTTCAATTGCTTTGTTGACCTGTCGGATATCAACACAAATGCGCACTGAACCTCCACTGTCCTTCTTTGGCACCACCACAATGGGTGAAATTCATGGTGTTGGACCAGTGGAGCGCTCGATGATGTCATGCTTTAATAGTTTTCCTAGTTCTTTCTCAATGACTTTCTGTAAATTAAAAGCAATTTGATGGTGTCGCTTTGCAACAGGGTGAATGTCTTCATTAATGTGAAGCTGCACCTTCATTGTCTCAAGTTTTCCAAGTCCATGAAACAATGACGGGAATTGACTAACTCTTTAAGAATGGACATTCAAGTTGTAGTTAATAGAGATCAGCCCCATGTCAGCAGCAGTATCAAAACTTAATAAGCATGCACTCGACTACGTCCTTTGGAGGACATGAATTGGCACTTGCAGTCTCATTTTCTTGTGCAGCATGGTCGCTACAAAGGATCCTTGAATCTGCAAGGGCGGAGAAGCTGTCCAGCTGTACATCTTTGTTCTCGATGGTGTGAGATGTGGTATCGGAGATAGTTCTTTGTACTTTTCTGCCGGCATGATGCTAATCGACTCATCCCTGTCTATAATAAAAGTTGTAGGGCAACCATTCACCTTGAGCGTAATTTTAGGACAATGTCCAAATGAACTTTGCTGCTTTGTGTGGTGATTCTTTTTAGATTTCTGTTTTTCTTTGCAAGCAACCAAGCCTACATGCGCATGTCGGTCTGTGACTGACACCATCATAGCACATCCATCTTCCTCACTGTCACTTGATGATGACATAAACGAACCTTTGGAAGATGAATTTGATAACTATCAACTTCATTTTGTTTCCACTTGCCTCAGTCGATGTTGTCATTTTGCCTTGTGGGATGGCTAGAGTGCTTCTGGAACTTTTTGGTGTCCATCGTCTTGTCTCTCCGTGATGCACTGAGTTTCTCTTTGCAAACAGTGATGAAATGTTTTTCTTTCCCGCAGTCTTTGCATATGTGTCCGATGGCGGAACATTTATCTTCATGTGGAAAGGAGAATCCACAGCGGAAATACAATTTCTTTTTCTTCAGAGACATCACTCTGTGGGCCTCTGCCTTGTGGTTCTGCTTACTTTTCATACCAATGCTGATTCATTTTGGGTTGTTCCAGCTTCCATATCAGCAGCCTGTCGATCAGCACGTACCTCCGCTCTTGCAGCCATGAGCACTTTCTTCAAACTGAACGTTTCTCGCAGCATGCATCATCAGAATAAACCAGACAGGCAACCATCGATAACTCTAAAACGTATGGCTTCTTCATCATTGAATGCACTGAACTTACAGTGCTTTATGAGGGTATTAAGTCTCTCAACACACTCATCCATCATCTTGCCAGGTTGCTGTTTTGCTTGGTTGAAGATGTTCCTTTCATAGTCAACATTCAGCATTGGTCTGAACTTGGCTTCCAACGTCTTCTTGATTTGATGCTATGATACTTCATCAGCTTGTGATATCATCTTTATTGCTTATTTTTCTCCGTTGCCTGCAAGGTTCTTTAAGTATTAGATGATCTTTTGGTCATCTGCTTCTTCTATAGCACCTATGAAGTCATCAAACATTTCGATCCAGGCAGTCCATCTGGCACCAATATTCTGCTTTTTGACTGTATCGAATGGAGGTGGTGGTTTCAGGAACGTGGTGGAGCCATATTTGGCTCTCTTTTCAACAACCATTGGAGAGCTTGAAAGCTTGAAGACATTTTGAGTTGTACTGAGTGCCACCAGCCTCCTCTGCGATCACTTCTTGGGGACCAAACGGCTTCGTAAGCACAAACTCTGTGTTTATGCTTTGGTTGTTTTGGGTACCACATGCTACTTTGAGCGCACCAGCCCCTGGCAAAGTCTCAAATAGAGGTCGGGTGGCGCTTTTCCCGTTCACTCCGGTAAGTACAGTTGTACTTTCTGTACCTGGCTGTCTCTGCCTTTAGCATTTTCTTACACCTGGCTGTTACTGCCTTTAGCGTTTCTATCTGCCTGGTTGTCTTTGACTTTAGTGATTTCCTGCAACTGGCTATCTCTGCCTTTAGCGCTTCTTCATACCTGGTTGTCAATGTCTTTAGCCTTTCTGCTTTGTATTGGTGCTGGCTCTGTGTTATGCTTTGGTGTAGTATCTCTTCTTCGGCTGTACCAGTAGACTTCTGGTGGGCTTACTGACTGTGCTCCTCCATAGGGTCGTCACATTCTTCAAGGGCCTCTCAAAAGCTGGAGTTGCACTTTGACTCCTAATACGCCAACTGTAGACAGGCTTCTTGGGACACACGTGGAACGCATAAGCAGTGTTCTGGACCAATGCAAACTCTCAGGAAGAGCAGTCTTGTATCCTTGGGGGCACATTTCCCTATCTCATCAGTTGTAGCGTCCTCACCAGCCCGGGAGCATTAACAGACCATGCCACACATGGAGCTCTGGTTTGCACTTCTTTATTCTTCAGCATGCAACTGTTAAGTGAACTCACTGCGTCACAAACTTTATTAACCACACCCAGCCACACCCAACAGATTACGTTATACTTGCAAGGAGTCTGCCAAGGACTACTAGAGGCCTCGTATGCACAAACACAGGACACGATAAACCTGGTGGAAATTACATCAACAGAGCATGTGCATAGTGCTCTTGTGAATTACACACATTTCACACATTCATAAGTTATAACGGTTTGGATGTGTAAGTCAAAAGTTCACCAAACTTCAAAAGATGAGCACTGGGATGGATAACACATTATTCTGTCTGTTGGTTGAATGCTGAGATCTGAGCTTAATTCCCCCACATTACCTCCCAGAGAAACCTTGACTGCTCACCTTCACTACCCTGAGTGTCAGTTGTGGTCAGGGTGTACTTTGTCCAGTTTGTAGAATCACAGCCACGGTAGGATAGATCCCAGGACACCAGGGTCATATGACCTCAACCACCGCGTTGGGGTCCGGTATCTCCTGTTTTGCCAACCCCCAGCCCAACAGGGTCTGACAGACACCTTTCCATCTGGACCACCATTCCTTAAACCCTTATGTGCCTCCAAGCACGCTTACAGTGCTTAACATTTTTTGGTCTCTGGAAATTCTGTCCTTAAATCGTATCCATAATTATGCTATTTATTTTGCATCAAGATATGCTGTAAGTCATGGCAGGCCTCACTGCTGAAACACAGTAAAGCCTGGGGTGTAAGGGTATTTAATACCTCTGCTGATGGGCGCCAACACTGGATGACATGGTAAGCACAGCAATTTAATTGACTTGGCTTGCTGCATTCCACTTCATATAGACCTCTGCAATAAATATTAAATTAAATGCTGACAGAAAAAAAATCCTCCTTCCGTCCAAGTATATATTCTCTGAACAAGATGGTTTTTAACCCAAAGGTCCTAGCTGGTGTGGCACTGAGTGTTTAGCTCTAACCCTAATACATGCACCCACAAGAACCTTCTGGAAAAGGCATCTGAAAGCAACTGAGGTCTGGTTTAAACCCGATAAACCCGACACTGATTTTGCACATCACCAGAGAAACGTTTTGAAACCTCTTGAAGAAATCAACGCATAAAAGGGAAAGCAAAGAAATACACCTCAAGCAGAGCAGATCCCTGGCCCACAGTAGTCGAGCAGTCATATTATAAATGCAGATCCTATATGAGACAGAGCAAAAGCACCTAGTGAGTGACAGATGGCCCAGGGATTTTTCTAGACAGCACGATTACACGATATATTTAGTTTGTGATCTATTAAAAACAGCAGGCCTGCTGCCTAGTTTCAGGCATCACTGCTATCTTTACGTAACATAGAAGGATACTGCAATTTAAAAAAAAAAAAATACATTTTTTCAGTTGTGGAAGATGAAGGCGGATCTCTGAGTGTAACCTTACCGCAGACACATGAGAGCTTTTTTCTGTATTTAATACGAGCCTCATGTGAAGCCTGCGGTGGTTCTCAAATATTAGAAGACGCACTTTCTGAGAAGTACCGTTCCGACAGCCTGAAGACGTGCCCTTGATGTTAGGCAACAAAGTTATTCTCTGTAAATCCCCTTGATGTCATAAATGAAAAAGAAGCAGTCAGCATCATGTGAACTTTGGGCAGGCCATGCGCTCAAAAGCACCATCAAAGTGTAAAAAAAAAAACCAAAAACTGGGAGCATACACAGAAAAAATGAAATTGGTGGAAATTAAGGTCATTGTGTGTAGAGGGCTCCACAAAACAAACCACAGAGCAGTCAATAAGGGGGGGAGGGGGGGGCAGGGAAGAAGGGGGTGGGGGTTGTAGCTTCCCATTGACTATCTCTTTAGCAGCTTTCGCTCCTCTGAATCTTTTCCATTGTTATTTTGCTCTATTCATCCTTCATTCAAAGTCATTCGGCATGCATTAATTAGCAGTTTCTGCGATGCACCCGGAAGCTCTCCAGCGTGCTCCCGCCTTCGGGAGGGCACACTTCCAGGCCTGCTTCCTTTCATATGCGCGCCATGCTGAAATGTGCCCTCTGCCCGCTTTCAGATGCCTCTCGTTCTCTGCATACTGTAATTGTCCACAATAAACACAGACAAAGGACCAATGTCACGCTCGCGGGACAGTTGTTTGCCCCCGCTGTCCTTTATTTATTTCCAGCTGTGATTGGCAGCAGAAGGCCCCCCTCCTCCTTAGCAGGTGTCCCGCCTGCCCCGCGGTAATGTGTAACTTTCCTTCATTAAATAATTGAATAATCGATTATCCGCCTTAACTTTCCTTCACTTTCTTTCATGTTGCACCACACATGGGCTGAACGCTTTGCAATGCAGTGAAATTCGGCATGGGAATAAACATTTAAGATTTACCAGTATTTCTTTTAATTGTTTTGAAGGTTTACTAGTATATATCGATGTATTGTTTTGCGTGGCCGAGCTAAAATTACCGTACAGCATCCTTCTGAAATACTGTGCTTACTCTCTCCGCACTGTTTTAGACGATTATAAATGCAAGAGTCTTTTAAACGTCCTGTATTGATGTTCGCAGGTGCCTTCTATAGTTCGTTCTACTACAATACATTACACTTAAATACAGCGCCTAGAGGACCAGCCACCGACGCGGCCCTGTCAAGTCCATAGGGCGGTAAATAGGAGGCAGTGAGCATAGAAAGCAAGTGTGCAGAAAATAAATAAATATTTTGCTGCTAAAAGACTCCTGTGCATGGCGCCATTAGTGGGCGCTGTTGCTGTTGAAAGGGGGGGGGAGGGTTTGATGCTTATCGAGGCCCACAAGCCGGTACATGATTATCTGAAAAGAAGTCTTCGAGCCTGAGTAATGTCGGTGTAGTGATACTGGTCTAATCCACAAAGCCTAATGTAAATTGGGTGTTTTTTGTGGCAAGCAGGTGACCCGAAAACCCTCTCAGGGCGGTTCCAGGCTAGCCAGTGCAGACTAAGTATCAGACCCTGAAGCTCCTCCAAGCCACTGCACCAGCAAATAGTGGACAACCAGCAAAAAGCATCCATCAGCCGGCCCAGCATCCACCCCACTGCAGATAATGTACATACACATTTTTTTGAGGCTGGAGAATGTTTGATTGGAGTGTGATCCCTTTCTAAATCTACAGCAGGCCACTCATTGTTAGCTCAGTGAAGATGGCTGCAAGGAGGGTGACAGTTTCCAAAATGTGGAGGGTTCAGAAATATGACTGCTGACATACGATTCATATATGTATGTGCTGTATAGGGCATACACTTATTTTTTATGTTTGCTGGACTTAGTGCCATCTCTTTTTGGTCTAGTGATGGAAGTAAAGATGGGTTATAGTTAGCTTTCCAAATTATATCCAAGAAGCTCTCTTGATAATTGCTTTTTGGAGTTTAATAACTTACAGCAGTATACGTTGAAAAAACATTTGTCTTACATGTATTTGACTTTTGAGGCCTTCTTCTTCTGCTTGTTAGTGAGCATTTACTGTAGTTATGTGTATAATGTTACAAAGACTCTTGGAGTCATCAGTGATAGAACAATGAACATGAATTATGTAGTACAGCCGATATCTTTTGTTCTGGCGTCATATAAATGTGATCAGACAATTCTTTGATGGAATCATGTGCAACAAGTATGCTTGTAGATCAGCTTGATTGAATCCTTTCAGCATGTATGTGCAGAGTAAGGTGACAGCCAGATAACGTGGACCGGTCACAGATATAGAAGTAGGACTGCAATATGGCTCCAGTAATAGACAAAGAAAAAAGACTATTGCGACTTCACCAACCAAAATTAGAGAAGGGCTTCAATGCAACTGTATTGTTGCAAGGCTAGGACATCAGCAGTGGAAGAATGCAATTCATCCAGTAAAGACATCGTGAGGCCCAAAAACTTCTTAGGCGGGACAAACGCAAGAACATGGAGGAATCACGAGCAGGGATCGGAGTTAGACAAGTAAGCCACTGAATGACGAGCATTAGGCAAGGACAAAAACCACTCTTAAGCCAAGATTCCTAGTTGGTCAGTATTACCTGACCCCTGCACAAACCCCTGTTTGAGCAGGGGTCGGAATTCAAAGTTGGGTGTACTTCCTGCCCCCTGTAATTACACAAGGTGTGTAAAATAACTCACCCTTCATTAAATTTCATCAGGTCAAACCTGCCAAAATTTAACAGGGGAAAATAATACCGTATTTACCGTAACATGCAAATTTTGGGCATGAAGCACCAAAATCTGCATTTATTCCCCAAAAACTCTGAATAGGGGCTATTTACTGCACCAGATACATTCTGAAACCTACGGTGTCTAATTTTATTGGGTGTGATAAAAAACGCCTAGTCTCCTGACACACTTTCTGACAATACAGAGGGTGGGGTGGAGCCAAGGGAATCAAGATGTCGGGTCAGCAGGCAGCAGCTCACTTTGCTTCCATCTTGCAATTTGTGTCTGCATCACTTTGTCCAGGGTCATGGAGGCTGGGAGCAACAGGGCGGGGTCTCGTCACCTATTAAAGGGACGTGAGGTAAGGCATGGTCTCTGTGCCTGCCTCTCACCCCGCTGAGCCTTTGTCAACCTCTTCAGATGCTGTTCAGAGGAATTTCCTCATTCCCCACTCACACGTGCCTTGGACATAGGTGTTTAAAGGGTTGTTCTGGAGTTGGGATAAAGTCAATGTTACTTTTCTTTTCTAGGTTATGGGATTTACCCCTTGTGATTGTGCTATTTTCTAGATGATGGTAGTTTGCCATTTTGTTATATCTGGGCAAGATGAGCTAATGGTTGGCGTGGACACTTCTGGTCATCTTAGTATCTCACAAGAAATACGGTGCATAGAATACTAGTTGCACGTGTGACCGCAAAGGGTGTATTTGGAGCATTTCAACCCTTTTATTGGAGGTTTATCAGTTGCTTCTGCTGGCCTATCAGCCTTCCATTCCTGGTGGCTGCTCAAATTTTAGTGTCCCTTTGGGGTGGTGGAGAATGCGGTCTGCGCCAGGGACCAACTTAAGGCCCAGTGGGTTTCTCTGGGGGGATTTTCCACTAGCATATGGAATAGAACCTGATTTTGCATAAGAGTGGACATCTTTTGCTCCGGCAGCTGGGACCTTTTCAAAGCTTTCAAATGCACAAGGCTGCTTCTTGGGTTAGGGGTCAGGTGGGTGTATCTCGACTTATTTGCTGTAGAATCATTCTGTGAAATTACAGCAAATTTACGAAGATTACACAGAATTATGCAAGGAGAGTAACCCAGCATTTAGAACTATTTTCATAGCGCATAATACACCCTTGCGCCCAAAAGGGATCCGAGGATGCATTTTGCGCTAAGAAAATAACACTGAATACAAAGGAACACGAACAGCATTAGCCACTTGCGCTTGATAAGCTCATTGTTCCTGTGCTCCTGCAGTAGGACTTTTGTGCCAAATTACTCATAATTACAAAAACTCCCATAATCGCATAACGTTTGGTAATTTTGTGTCAAAAGAGTAATGCGAAATTACCAAAATGACTCAGATTACTCCAACATAATTAAAATTTCGTCCAGGTCTCGTTAGAGGGTCAAACCATGAGTTCACAAAAAGATTTTGCTACACAGGGAAGGACTGAGTAGTAGGTTATTTGGGATCTAGCATACTATGTATTTAGTTCCAAAAGATTTTGTACATATTCGTAAATAATTGTCCCGAAGTGTCGATACCAATGTCAGAGGCACTCAGGGCCTCATTTACAAAAAAACAACGCAGCACGGCGCCGCAAGTAATTTTGCTGCGCCGAGCTGCGCCATTTTAAAAGCAAAGGAATGCATCTTATTACCAACAATACAATGCATCCATGTGTTTTCCCCTGTGCTGGCGCACAATTGGCTGCCATGCACCAGTGCAGGCACCCTTGCGTCATGTTGCAAGGGTGCCTGCGTTGCAGGGATGATTGTTTTTGTGCAGGAAGAGACACCTTCCCAACAAAAAACAATAATTGATGGCATTTTCCTCTTTCTATGTGTGCTGCAGAATGAAGCATATGTAGAAAGAGGAAAAAACAAGGAGAAGTAAAAGTATTTCCCGTCGTTGCGCCGCTCCTACGCCTCCACTGGGGAGGCGTAGGATTCTGACACATTCCCAGCTTTACATAACTTTGTAAATCTGGGAATGTGTCAGAATCCATGGATGTTGCGCGCAACACTCACAGCAACCCATGGCATGCCCCTTGCATGCAGAGTAATGCGTGAAAGGGGCCCATATTTACAAGGCCAGGAAAAGTCAAGCAGAGTGACTTTACGTGGCCTTGTAAATATGGGCAGGCACACTACGCCGCTGGTGCGTCAAAAAAAGTGATGCACTGGTGGTGCAATGGCCTTGTAAATGAGGCACTCAGCGTGCCCGCTCCATATTAGAATCAGCGCCTTAGTCTATATCGGATACCATAAGTCTGTTTCCCAACAAACAGCTGAAGGGTTCTTTAGGCGACATCTAAAAAGAGACTGATAACGTAGATGTCAAATCTATTCTAGTGGCATAAACGAATTACCTGAAGAGATAGAGGAACATCACAATAGTAATAGCTGTACTTACACAATTTATAATATTGCCTGATGAGTGTCTAGGCTATTTTAAGACCTTTTGACTTAAACTATTATTAACTACTATTAGTAACATTCAGTTATCCTGTGATATTCACCTTACACAGATCACTGACACATTTCCTCACAAGGCTCTCTTACCAGCCTGATGCAAATGATGACTTTGCAAACTATTTTGCACAAAGTCAGTCACATCAGTACATGTAGTTTGTTGTTTAATCTTGGCATAACAGATTATAGTTTTATTGTATCACAGAGTACTGAAAACATCATTTTAGGACCGTAAAAAAAAAATGTTTAAAGTAACTTCTCCAGCAAATCGTCATCAGTTTAGCAGACAGAGACAAAGGGCAGCAGGAAAAGCAACTGGCAAAATCTCGTACGAATTGTGTAAAGCACAAAAGGTGACAAATAAATAAGGCTCCGAGGGGCATAATCTCAAGGAGCTATCGCCGAGTTAACGGCACTTTATCGCAGCCAAAGTCGAGATAAATGTATCGCAACATTCACAAGCTGGTGCTAACAGCCTATAACACCAGTTTACCTGCGAAAGCATCCGCAAAAAACATCGCCACAGATGACCCCTGCAACTATCGCTAATGAGATGCAGAGAAGGCGTTCACGAGCAAAAACCCGCGACAACACCACACCTCAACATTCTCAATGACCAGCCCGATCAGCGATAAAACCACAAAACAGGCAATAAGGCGCGCTAGCAGCAGGAAACTAACACCTGCCCTGACCTGGTGCAAAGTCGGACCACAGCCTGCACCACAAAATGGAGCCCAGACCAGAGCCACACCTGAAGGGCAACAGATGCCATGGAGCTACTCACCATGCATCCCGGAGCCCCGAGAGGGCAACAACACCCACCTCCACCCTCCCCCCCACCCCCCAGACACCCACCGCCCCCCCCGGACCAACACTGAGGCAGCGCAGACAAAGACAGCGACCCTCCTAAAATGGACCAACCCCACAGACCCAACACCAGAGAATGTCATTGCACACTATATGCCCAAAGGGACAACCGTCCTCCACATCCTGACCACCATAGCCCACAGGCTGACGGTACCAACACAGCGGACAACCAACATCCCACCACAGACAAAGCTGCTGGCCGTGCTGCACATGTTGGCCTCTGGTACCCTCCAACCAACCTCCGCCTGAGACGGAGGAGTCACACAGCCTGGCCAATCCAAGTCCCCCACAACAGTCATGGATGACACCATCAGCTTTGTACCCCAACATCCATAACTCACACACACTGTGCAGGAACAGCTGGAGACCAAGCAAGGCGTGTACGCCACAGCTGGCTTTGCGCACGTGTCAGGGGGCAAGAGACTGCACACATGTCCTACTAGTGGCCCCTTGCGACACTGCACACAATAAGCGCAACAGAAAGCGCACGGATCCCACCAATGTGCAGGCAATAGTGGACCACCGTGGAATCCCCGCCAACGACGTCGCCAAACACCCAGGCAGTGTGCATGATACCTGCACCTCCCGACAGTCCATCATCAACCTGCGCCACCAGGATGGGACCCACGGAAATGCACTGCTCGTTGGCCAATACCAAATGCACACACCACACACCTCAACTCCACAATCATGCAACACACAACACAGGAAATGCACACGTCACAAGCTCACATACAACATGCACACCCACCAGACACGACAGCACAACTCACTGTGGGAACCTGGCCCAGCCATGTACATGATCTACAGCATGGCACCTCGGACACACAAAAGCAGAATGTCGGAAGAGGTGGGGACCAGGCATGTGCGAAGGAGGCAAGGGACCGATGAATGAGAATGTACACAATGCCAAGTGTGGCGTGGATGTGCTGGCCAGACTGCAGTATGCAGACCACACACATATCCATATCGACACACACCGCTGGTGTTTGGAGTGTAGTGGACAGTGGACGCAACCATGTCACCCCAGCCAGTGGGGAAGTCGCGGAAATGTAGCTTGTGACGTCCCCCCCGTAAGCGTGAGCGGAGTGGGCTGGCCCGGCGTACGCCAGGCCAGCGTAGGGGTGTGAATAAAAGGCAGGTAACCCTGTGCGTGGTCCTCTTCCGGAATGCCCAAAGTCTCTGCCAGGGCGGCGCCCCTCACCCCGCCATGAGGCCGATGCCATGAGCGGTGTTGCCAGCGATCCTGGGCGCCTGCTGCACCCCGGGACGCTGGTCCCTGAATCAGTCCTGCCCGCCCCTGCGCACGCAGGCCTCAATGCCCACCTTCCGACACCGGCGTGTGTCGATGAGGGCCCACCACGTGCCGGTGCAATCTCCAAGCCCGAGGCCTGCGACCTTGGCAGCCTCCTCAGACCATCACCGCCTCCGCAACACAGGCCCGCATTATTCCTTTCACGTTGACGTACTCCACCGGCATGCACAGCGGACAAGTACGTCACACATTTGGAACTGAGTCTTGATTACACCATGGCAGAGCACATAAATCATGGCTGAGTGTATGTCACTATACACCCTTGGATGTGGTGCCAACAGGTCTTAGTGTTACATCACAGCTGCAAGATTCTGTGGGCCCACGCGGACTACTGCTCTCGGCCTACGCTGCGCTCGAGTAGGTCACAGAATTGGAACTGAACATCGATTATTCAAAGGCAGAGTGGAAATCATTGCACGCAAGGAGAGGCATACGAGGATGACGCGTTGCAGTTGGGAGGAAAAAAGGACCATCATTACGGAGGTGATCGAACACTACCGACAACTGCCCTGATGTCACTAACTCTGTGCATCGCGAGCCTACGACACGTGGCTGTGGCCCACTGCTGACCGCTGCCTCCAGCCTACACTGCGGTCCAGTAGGTCACAGAGTCTAGAATCGTCAATGCCAAAGTTCATATCAGTGTACCGGCATCATCGCAGACTGCATCCCCTCTCAGCCCCGGTGCCACTAAGTCTGTTCCCCGACATTCATGGACACTCTCTGGTCGTACATTGGTGGCGTTTGATCCTATGGACTAGGGGGTGGTTTTCATCCTCATGCAGCTGATACCGAATTGGTAGTGGCAAGGGGGCAGTCGCTTTCCACTCCTCGATTTGCTGCTTCCGGATAGCTTCTGTCCCTGCATCATGCCCTGGAAGAACACCTTCCACTGTCCCCCAAAACACTCCGAGACATCCACCTCCGACATCGACGAGGACCCGCTCAGTCTGCGTGGCCCTACCTCATTGGACCGCAAGTCACCGTCCCGTGGCGGTGTGCCTGTGCCTGCCGCTGTGCACCCGGGGCCACTAACTCTGTGCAGCTCAAGTCCGGGACCCTGTCTGAGTCAATATTGGATGACCTCTGTGACGGTGGTCTTGGGGTCATCGACGCCATGTGCATGTGGCCCTGCGCTGTCCGCTGCCTCCAGCCTCAACTGCGGACCACCAGGGCTCACACATCAAATCGAGTCCTGACCGGCCCGGACGTCGCATCACCGCAGGAGGCACACACCACCATCTCCAGGGCCAACTCCAACCACCAGCTGCCAGAGTCGAGACAGTGGTACTGGCAGACTGACCGAGTTGCTCAGACCTGTCGTGGATGCCATCATCTGCCTGATCCCCTGCTCAGCACTCCAGGTGCCACTGACTCAGTGCACCGCAACCAATGGACCGTTACTGATTGAGTTTTGTGATGTGGAGATGTTGCGCAGCAATGTCACCTCAGGCAGTGTGGGAGACCTGGGACATTGATGAGGAAGTTGCTGCAGGTCTCACACACCCCACTGCATCTGCATCAGGAATATCCCGAATGGACACAATCCAAGTTATTTTCATCACATGGGCGCGCACAGCTCTAGTGCCCCAACCTCAGTGCACTGCAACTCACGGACACTTCTGTTTGTATGTTGGGTGCCTCTGTACTCGCTCCGGCTCCCTCCATGTTGCTCAGCAGTTGACTCTGTTATGCATGTGTTTTCTGTTTCCATTGCACTGGTGTCCACTGTTCAAGTTGTTGCCAGCACCGAGCCCCCCGTGCGGGCTGGCTGATGCTCACCCCACACACATCCAGCACAGGCGTCACTGTACATGTGGCCCTGCCAATAAAGGGGCCGGGTGCACGTGCCCGTAGCCAGTTCAACATGATATCTGCGTGTGTCTCTATGGCAGTGTGGGTCTCCTTTGTGGGGTGTAGGTGGTCCCTGAAGGGTGATTGACACCCACGTATGTGATCTAGTTCGCCTTCCATGGGTTCGGACCACACCCGCACCTGTTCGGCCACCTCCTTTTGGCGTTCTGACACCTGGCATTGGGGTGCCATGTGTGGGTCGGTGAAGTGGTGTGGGCCAGCCTTGCTTGCGTGTGCTTCATGCTGTGTGGTCTGTTGCAGGGGCTGGGTTCTCCTCAAAGTAGCTTGTCTGCCCTGGTCCTGGTAGTGGGTTGCATGGGATGTCCATGGGCTGTTGTAGGGCGTAGGTGTCGAAGGTGTGTTGGTCGTGTCCTGCATCACTGATGGGTTGTCTGGTCTGACCTGCTGGAGGTGTTGTTTGTCCCTCTGCAATGTGAAGGTGAGATGCATGTTGACATTGTGTTGGCATTTATGTTGGCGCATTGTTCTTGTAGACATGCAGACTGTGTGACAATGTACATTGTGGCTGTTTGGGCGGCGCTGGCTATTTGAGGGGGGACAGTGGACATTTGGACTACATGACTGTTGTGAGGTTGTACCCGTACATATGCATCTCACAGTTCCCTGCTCTGTCAAATGTGATTGGCCTGTTTCTGCGCATGGGCGGACCCAGTTGTGTCCCCTGTTCTGCAGTGTCGGTATTGTACTTTGTGCCACATTGTCATGGGATGTGCTGTGTTTGCCATGTGTGTGTGCTGCAGTGTGCCACGGGGATGGGGGACATGACCCTGGGTTATTGTGGGTGTGCAGTGTGCTACACATTGTTGTGCATGTGTGCCATTGTGCCCATCTCCCCCCGTCCCCCCAGGACCTGTTCGTTACTCACCCTGTTGTTGTTGTGTCAGGTCCTCTCGAGCTGTGTCCGTACTCCCACCTCCTTGCACCGTCTCCACACTGATGACTGGCCTCCATTTCCTCCAGCTCCTCCTGTGGCGCAGGACTCCCACCTCCTGTCGCCGTAGCTGCCTTCCTGTTGGCAGCGGCTTTGGGCCTGGTTTAGGTTTTCACGTCATGCCAGCGCCTCTTGGCCTCCTCCATTGGCCTCCTCGGCACTCCGGCTGCATTCAAGGCGGTCTGAATGTGGGTCAGTTGCTGGTAGTGTTCTGTCACATCCCTGACGCTGGTCTTGTTTTCCTACGGACTGCACCCCGTCTTCCTCTCCCTCTTCTCCTTGGCCTTCCCCGACCCAGTTGGTCCTTGCTGGTGGTCTGTGGGGCTTGTGGGGTTCGCGTTGGCCTCTGCGCTGGGTCAGGGTGCATCCATGTTGCTACGCACTTTGGATTGTTTCTGGTGTGTTGTTTTTGTTGCTTCTATGGTGCATTTTCCGGCCAGACGCGTGGGATTTACAGGCCTGCCGCTGGTTTTCGCTGCTTTTTGTATCGCGTTCGGCCTCATCGCAGCTTTTTTGGCGTTGGTGTTTCGCATTTTTGCGGCGTGGCATTGATTTTAACGCGGTCAGTTGGCGCGTTATCTGGAGACTATCGCATGGTACCACCGTGTTGTAAATACTTGGTTAACACGGCGTAAATGTCCCGCGATGGACTGCGATGTTGAGGGTTGCGTTAAGTCACTTTTGCGATGGTTATCACACGTTCTTGAGAATATGCCCCCCTGTTTTCCGTTTTTACTGATTTTCACAGATAAATACAGACAGAAAACATTTATTTTCTTGTCTGTATTTATTTTTAAATGTAGATAAAAACGGAAAGTGGGTTTGCTTTTTGAGTAATTCTAAATACTGTCTGCCATGACTGTCAGGCCAATAGATGTGTGGATTGATAGGTAAGGGGGCTAAAAAAGAAAGGAGTTTTAGTAAAGAGGCTTTAACAGCAGTAGATATGCACAAAGTTGATACTGAAATATGCATATTTTCTTATCAGTGCATTGATTTATCTTATGTGGGGGTTTACTGTATTGAAACCTAGTAGGCATTCAAGCATGAGTGCATATTTACCAGTTAAATAAATGTGGAAATATGTTATTTCAGCTTCATTTTTCCACAAAACCCAGTAAATATGGATAAATACAGATAAAATTAGCAAAAAATAAATATGGATACATACAGACGGAAATGTCAAAAAAATAAATACCATAAAACCGGGAGCCCTACAAATAAAGTAACCACATTAAACTCGCCTGGGTGCAACAATGTGGCTCTAATATTAAATACAATATCAAAGGAAGGGCTTGCGTAAAAGTGAAAGGGGTGCGTCTGAGCAAAGACATGGTAAACAAACACACAAAATACTGTTCCACAACCGTCCAGGAAACGAAACGGGCAGTGAGCTAATATTAGCACCTGTAAAGCACACTGAAACAGTACACACAAAGAGAGCATGTTACTTATACAAGAGGTCAAGCAGAAGAGCACTTTCCCTAAACCTAGCGCCAAGTACACACAGTAACAAGCATGAAAGGATGCGCCAAAGACATGGAAAGTAGAACAGGAGTCAATGAGATCATAAACCATGGAAATGAAGGCACAGGCTAAGAGCATGCTGAGAAGCAATCACCACAAAATTAAATACGAAAGGAAATGGAGAGAACATGGGACCCCTCTGCTACCCAAGTGAGAGGGACTAAAAACACCTGGGGAGATGCAAATGGTGAGAGCGAACATGCAGCCATCTGTGGTACCCATGGAATCTGGAAGCATGTCCACAAACCCCAGAGCTGTACATACGTCCACAAGAAGCGTATATAAAGGCAATGACACACCCAAGCAAATACACACCTAAAATAAATTACATATGCAAAAAGTTGAATCAGAAACAGTAAATCCTGCTTGACAGACTGGGATTTATGGATGTTCAAGATAGATAATAAATCAAATTTTCTACTGATGCAAATCTGCTATCAGGGATAATCTGCCGTAGTACATTTACGCATAAGGGACGGAAGTGAGAAAAGAGCATTTTTTGTGCCCCACGTGTCTTCTTTAACTACTGGGTACCTATGCACAGTCTCCTCACCCTCCTTTAATTTTTTCAATTTTTTGTTGTTGTTCTTGATGGTAATTTTACATTTTCATTTTTAGCCTCGCCTGTTTTATTTTTTTCGGTGTTTCTGGTGCGTTCCTCCACATCCCCTCTTATGTTGACATATGATCTTCACAATATCAAACAGAGAGAAAAATGCAGTTAAATAAAAGCGCATTACGGGTTCCTGCCAGTTGATCACTGTGAGGAGTGGGATAAGGAATAAATCAGACCTCTAACAGCACAAAATAGCAGAAATCCCATCAAATGGTTAAGCACTGAAGATACAAAGTAACAGCATGCCAGCCAAAATGTTGAGTACCCTGGTAGCTATTGTGAGGAATCTCTCCTCCATTTCTGCATCAATTGTCTGTGTAAATTAAAGTGCAGCTATTTGAAGTTGCCCATTTTTCCATTGGTAGCTATTCCAGGTGATTTTGTTATATGGACTATTTTAATCGATTGGGAACTATCTGACACAGCGGAAGAATTTCCTCTGTGTGTGCAACGGTTATGTACCAAGTCCATCACATGCCCCAGCCTGCCCGAACATACACTGCTGTCCATGCTGGTGATTTATTTTGTAAAATAGATAGATGATTATTTTGTAACAACAGTTTCTTCAACTTTGCAAAATTGCCCTGACTTTTTAGCAACATAAATGCATTGAATTTGTCAATATCGTTTTCGTACCTCGTTTGCTGTGATAAACAAACAAAACATTCTGGGTTCTCTTGCCTTGATTGTGAAACTTCAGGCCAACATATGAAGTCAGAGCCTGGCGCTAGGCATTTACACCAAAATATTTGTCCATCTTCGCCCTCTTCTAATAAAAATCTAATTTACATTGTGTCATTTAATGTCATTTAGCTATGTTTAGTTCAATTTCTGCAGACATTTATCCATACAGTATTGTTGGTAACACTGCCAAAACCTCAGTTCTGTGTTCAAAGCTGCAACGTGGACACATCTCGTCTGTAATTCAGCGAGTATTAGACTTTGCGACAGTCACACTTTGCATTCTGGGACTTGTAGTTTTCTTTGAAAGTACAGCAAACAAGTGCTGCTAGCTGAAAAGCCAGAAATGACAGACAATAGTACACATATTATGTGGCCACGTGGCAGTGATACAATTTTATTACATCTCAGATGCATGTGTGAGGAATAGCTGTCTAGTAATGTATTTAAAGCACACATCTTTTTGATTTATAGATGACGCCTATTGTGCACTTGGTAAGTTTCACAGCCAAATTAGTTCTCTCTTTTGGCAGCAAGGTAAAAGTGAGAAAAACGATACTTTCCTCAGTGTCTCTCAATACCATTGCCCCTGGCTCTTTTTTCAGAAGATTGAAAGCACAGGCGGTGTGAACAATTCTACGAGGCACACCCACTTTCAAGGAGACGCAGTTACGATTACATAATCTGGTGTCTGTAAAGCAGAATTTCTGCCCGAATAAACTGAAGAGAGTTTTGCAAGAAAAACATTTTGTTGTTTACTCGCACAGTCTGTCATAGGCCTAAACTGGAGTTTGTCATTTGCTCATTGAATCTCATCCGTGTTAAAAAAAAAAAATGGTTCTGACAGTAGAGTTCTGATCCAGACACAGCCAAGTACACGAGAGCTACCTCATCCAATCGGAATTCGCCATACAATCAAACAATTGACAAAATATTTTTTCTATCCATCGGATTAGTTATGAAGACCTTGGTGTCACATGCTCTTGCTGGCTATAATTAGAAAAAAAACAATTCAGTAAAGTTTCTTAATAGCATTTAAGTTCTGTAACGAAATGCTAAATTAGTTATCTATAATGATAAACACTAGTATAACTGTCAATGTATTAATTACTGTTTTTTATGTACGTTGTGAAAACTTAAAATGACTGCGACTTTGTTCCCAACAGTGTTCTATTTTTCTAGTATAGAAATGACTGCTGGTACAGTATTTATTAAAGAATAAGAAACAATGTTTTAGGACAGACTTCAAGGACATATAATAACAGATATAGTTTTAATAGATAGAATACAAAGTTACCAATTCAATTGTGGGTCTGCATCAGGACCGGACTGGGATAGCCCTGGCAATTACGCCCGACCGGCCGGAGGAGGGGGGGCGGGTGTGTGGGGGGGGTGCTGGCGGGACTACTTCTGCTGCAAAACCAACCCCCAGTAACAAAAACGGCCCCCACCGGTCGAAAACTGGCCCCCACCCTTCCGGTCCACCAGGGAAATGGCCGGTGCCAGCTACGGCCAGTCCGGCCCTGGTGTGCATATATACAGACTGCTTGCCAATGGGAACTAAAGTTTACAAAAAGTGATGGATGGAATGCTTGAATTAATCTCAGTCACTGGTAATTACTCACAACCGCATCCCAATCCATCATTATTTTCCTCACCTTGCCCCCTCAGTTTGGAACCCAGCTAGCTGCAACTAATGGGTACTGATGCGTTCTATGCAACAGATGCTATTTTTTTATATTGTTCATAAACAATATTTTCTATTTCTTCTAATTATTATTTTGCTGTGGTAAACCTGAATTGGATCATGCACCCAACCTATATTGAAGTAATTTCATTGGTCAATACACAAGCTGGGTGAAATGGGGGACGAATAAAATTCACCAACCATGAAGAGACAAACTGTCTGGTACCTGCTTACTTTTGTATTTATTTATCTGAAGTTAGTATAGTGCAAAGTGTATCTTCTTTAAATTACTTTTGATTTTGAAGATGATAGGCGGTGAGAGACAGATGCTGGATGCAGTATTGCCCATCATGTAGGGGATTGTTCATCGGGTTTCCCTCCAATGTAGATCCCATCTGGTGGCAAGTTTAGCCATCACCAAGGCAAAACATTGTGCATGACAAATTTCTAGTTCCATAGACAATCACACTGAAAACAGGATTCTATCACCACTAAAGAGTGCAAGCAAAACTCAAAAAAAGGTAAGGAAAGAGTCCTGCTGTGTTATGCTAGGCAATGAGCAGGGCTCCTGGAATTATGCGGTAGAGGAGGACCAAATTATGCGGCAGGGTTGACTACATTATGCAGCCAGAAAAGGCAAATTATGCTGTACAATGAGGCACATTTTGTGATAATTATACTTTATTATTTTGTTATTTTTACACCTGGTAACAGTGTCAGGAAAAAGAGATCACCTTATTAGTACAAATTTAACACTCAAATACAGGAATAAACTACTGAAAGATGACCAGTCAACCTATGTGTAAAAGCCTTCGGTCCACAGGAACCCGAGTCGCCATATTGTTTGTAACTTTTGATCCATTTGAGCTGCAAACAAAAATGTTTGTTGTTAAAATCAGCAGATTATGTGCCAAATGCAGCGAATCCATAATTTTGCGAAAATTGTTGCAGCCGCAGAATTGCAGAATTCCATTGGCCCTGGCAATAAGGGATTACTTCTACGTGGTGATTTTCAGGTCCTGTCTCAATTTCAAAAATGTATGGCTGTAACTAAAAAAAAGAAATTCAAGGCTCATCTACAGTAGGGTGTTTTCTTCCCTCAGTGTTCCACCAGTATGCTTTTAACCTGATATGTTTCGTGATCAATAAAGGAGGTGTGTTTGAATCTTAGGTTCCTGGGGGCTTCATAAAGAAGCGGGGTCTTTTATATTTTGTTGGGGCACAGGCTCAAAAGGTCCTTTATATACTGTATGCTACACTTGGAGCATGAATCTCAAGGAATACTCTACTCTTGTCAATCTATTCCTATGCAGGTGTATAAGTTTTGGGAACTCACATAGACACTCAGTAATAGACTATGAAAACTGCACCAGTCACAGGTTTCCAGGAGTACTAATTGAAATGTCATGTGACTTTTTCTCAAGTTGCTCTTTCCCCAAAGTGGAGATGAGTGCACAGTACAACTCCACATTGGTGAAAGGCAGCCCACTGTTGAAAAGCATATTTTTTTGTTGTACTTTCTTTATCCAAGGGAAATTCCTTTTCCCACGTGTTGATACCCCTGTCCCTCAACATCTCAGAGTTTAGTGGTGTTCATTTTCTTTTCTAACCCGTAAAGAGAATAACTCCAGCCATATGCTGAAACAAATCTCCTACCATTTGGAGGGTGGGAAGGGGTCAGAGAGGAGTTTGTGACTCGTATCAAGCCATGCCTTGACCCATCCCCTACACACCTCATGCATGGTGTTTACTACAACGAAACTGTGCACAGTCTGACTCCTGACATACAATTATGTAGTAGTGAAAGCATTTATACCTGCTAAGCATCCGTTTGTGGATTCATGGCTAGGCAAAATTGTGCAAATTTCAGCTGCAAACGCAAGATTGTGGCACAAAATAGTTTTCTAATTGGACCCTTCGTTGAATTTTATTATTTTTCCACTGCACTTTATCAGAGTGATTTTATAGGAAGATCTTTACGCTATTATGCTTTTCCAATAGTATCTGCACTTCTGTCCCCTGCAAGTTTATGACAATTCTCGTTGATGCTACTAGAGGCATTTCTTTATGGGAGGGTGTGATTGACAAAGGGAATTTTGTAAGTGAATTGAGAAAAAAACAAAGGGGAGGATGGAGTTTCCTCGGGCATCTTGTTTTTCAATCAAGTGTTTTTAATGTGCTGGGTGTGTTTTTTACATAATTTCACAGGGCTGGAGTATTGCACTCAGAAGGCAAATATGTCTGAATTTTGTACACAAAAGGTTTGCATGGAAAGTCATAACAGTGTTAAAGAAAGGTTGAATCAGCTATCCAGAAATGGAAATTGTCAGTTTTGTTGCAGTAGGATCACTTACAATCACTCCAGGGCCATATCATGTGTAAAGTTGGTAAGTCGATTGATAAATGTGTATTTTTTTGCTTATTTACACTTTGCAAGCTTCCCCAAATGCAAACTGCTCTCAGCCTGGGTGCTTACCAATCACAAAGCTGTATTGCAGCGTTGTGATTGGTCAGTGGAGCCTGGCTGCTTTCTGTTCCATTCCCGACACAAGGAGAGACGACGGAAGAGACACTGCGGTAAGGTACGTTTTCTTCTTTTTTTTTTCCCTTACCCCCCTCACAGCCCACCTCACCAACCCCGATCCATGCCGGCCACTACTGCTCAGACCAGGTTGTTATGTGCAAGTGTTGACAGATATAGAAATTAGCTTTTTTCAAGAAATGTCTCTGTGAGCCGCACATGCAAATCTGCAGAGAGCTCAGCTCATAAAAAGTTCAGAAAGAGCTGTAGAAAAGAGCTACCTGTATGTTTCATAGAAAAATACTTCTATGTTTCTAGAGAACCATTTCTTGAAGAAAAAAACAGGTACTAAATTTTGAGCCAGATGTACAAAGCCCTTTTGTGGTCGCAAACCCAACAATCCCCATAATCACTGAGGTGCATATTTACAAGCCACTTGTGCCACCTATGCGTCACTTTTTGTGACGCACCGACGGTGCAGTTTGGTGCTCCATATTTACAAGGCCACGTAAAACCACCCTGCGTGGCTTTTTGTGGCCTTGTAAATATGGCCCCTTTTTAAGCAGCACTTTGCAAAGGCATGTTGCTGTGGGTGTTCCTACGCAACACCCATGGGGCCGCATTTCTAGATTTACAATGTTTCGGAATCCTGGGAATGCGTCAAAATTCTACGCCTCCCCTGGGGAAGCGTAAGGAGGCGCAATGAGAAGAAATACTTTTATTTCTCCTCGTTTTTCCTCTTTCTATGCCTTCTACATACTGCAGCACACATAGAAAGAGGAAAACACCTCTCGTAATTGTTTAGGACCCGGACCCCCCAGGTTGCTCCCAGCCCCGCTCCCATCAAAACCCACAAATCAGCGATTCGACAACCAGTGCTGTGGGTGAAAGAGGCCATGTTTATTACCATAAAAAACATTCCAAATAAACACGACAATTCATAACTAGCAATTCAATAATTCAACACTATAAAACTTATCAAAATGTTGTCACAAATTAATATTTACATAAGCATTCATCCTAATATCATAATCCATCAGCAGCAATGCTAAAAACTTCATTTTTCATATAAAAGATGTTATCTATTGCTCCAGCACTAAGGGGCCTTCTGCCTCGCACCCCCCAAATGAGAACCACGCAGGCGCAACCCACCTGCATCCTTAAGAGGTGGGCCCCTGCCATCTGGTCCTTGTCTGCAACCCTAGGGACCCACCCCTCCACCACCAGGCTGCCCAAGGGGGGGTTCGTAGGGTATAACCAGGGGCCGCAGCCCCATGCCCTAGTTTGTAACGTGGCGCCCTTGCCCCCCAGCCGGTGTACCCATTCCCTCTGGGTTGAGCTTACCATCTCTTCCCCTCAGTGCTGGCCTAGGGAGTATGCAGGAGGACTCCCCTTAACAATGCAAGGTACTCTATGTGGCCTCCTTACCGCCACCACACCTAGCTTGACCTACACCTACCAAAACCCTAGCTCTAAGGGATGGGTGGGTGGGAGATTCGCCGAGGTCAGCAGACTCCGGGGCCGGCACTGGAAAGAAAAGAGGACGAGTGCCTGGGCAACGCACCCTAAATAGGCCCCCATCCACTCCTCCCCCCTCCAGCACCGGCACCAGCTGGAAATGACGTCACAGACCTCTCCCCCGGAAGCAATACCCGCCGTTTGCGGAGGCCAATATGACCACCAGGAAGCACGGGGGCGTGGCCGGGACCCCGGGGTTCTGTGCCCTAATGGCGCGCTTCTTAGAGTACGCGCTCTTCCATAGGACCCCGACCCCCCAGGTTGCTCCCAGCCCCGCTCCCATCAAAACCCACAAATCAGCGATTCGACAACTAGTGCTGTTGGTGAAAGAGGCCATGTTTATTACCATAAAAAACATTCCAAATAAACACGACAATTCATAACTAGCAATTCAATAATTCAACACTATAAAACGTATCAAAATTTCGTCACAAATTAATATTTACATAAGCGTTCATCCTAATATCATAATCCATCAGCAGCAATGCTAAACACTTCATTTTTCATATAAAAGATGTTATCTATTGCTCAAGCACTAAGGGGCCTTCTGGCTCGCACCCCCCAAATGAGAACAACGCAGGCGCAACCCACCTGCGTCCTTAAGAGGTGGGCCCCTGCCATCTGGTCCTTGTCCGCAACCCCAGGGACCCACCCCTCCACCACCAGGCTGCCCAAGGGGGGGTTCGTAGGGTATAACCAGGGGCCGCAGCCCCATGCCCTAGTTTGTAACGTGGCGCCCTTGCCCCCCAGCCGGTGTACCCATTCCCTCTGAGTTGAGCTTACCATCTCTCCCCTCAGTGCTGGCCTAGGGAGTATGCAGGAGGACTCCCTTAACAATGTAAGGCACTCTATGTGGCCTCCTTACCGCCACAAGGGCGACCAGGGCCAACTGGTCCTTCGCCCACCCCACCACAAAACAAATTCCGCACAAATTACCAAATGCCATCGATCCATAAATCAGTCCCAAAGTCCGACAGGTGCACGCCATCGTGGTGAAACATGTGGTCCCCCCTCAGCAACCTGTGAGGTATGTGACATAAGCGGCCCTGCCCCGAACACAGCTTGGTCAATTCCCCATTCAAGCGTCTCACTGACACGTGCAAGGCCCTTGACCTCACTCAGGGCCCCCATCTCCGCCGCAGAATTATGAAGGACCACGCGATCCGCGCCCCAGGGAAGGCCCTCCCCAACCCCGCAAACTCTGTCAGCAACGCTTCTCTGACGGCACGACAACCCAGCTCCACCATGTCGTTTCCACCCAAATGAAGGATGATTAAGTCCGGGGACTGGAGTCCCTCGTGTGCCCTCGTCTCTTCCACCAACTGCTGTAGCTGTCTGATCCGGAGGCCTCCAATGCCCCGCCAAAGAAATGACATCCCATCCAAACACGCCAGCTTTGACTTACGCCGCTGCTGCAAACGGTAAGCGGCCCGCCGCACGAAAGAGTGTCCCAACACCCATATCACCTTAGAGGGCATGCTACTGCAGAAAAGAAAAGACAAATATAAGAATGGCAATGCACAAAATTGACTCAGCAATATTACAACAACTCGGGACGCACATAGCGCTTGAAACAAGAAGATGACCAACGACCCACGCGCTTAACTTCATCAATGGAGAGACCCGCTCCTGCCGCTAAGGTCGCCGCCCCAATTCTAAAGGAATGAGAAGAATAGCCCTCAGGTTCCAATCCTAAGCTACGCAAGGTGTTTTTGAATACGGCTATGAACTGATATTTTGATAAACACCCTCCATTTTCATGTACGAAAAGGGGGTGAAGCAGCCCATGCAGGTGAACTGCCAAGTACGCTGCCATCCAAGCCACCGGACACACCAGGGCCCCAGAGGCAGGTTCAAGTCGAATTGTGGTCCCCTTGCCCAAGGGATCTGTCTTTGATCTACGCAATAGGATGGAAAGTCCGCCCAGCTCCAATTTTACATCTTGCCATTGCAGGCCACCCGCATTATCAGATTATGAAGTCCCCACCAACTCGCCTACTCTGAAAGCCCCATAAAAGGCTGAAGTGAAAGCAGCGGCAAAAAGGGTCGCCTCATAGGCGGATGAGCACACCGACTGCAGTGCATGCAACATCTCCCCCAGCGTGCGCAAATTAAGGGGCCTTCTACCATCTTTCTTTGGACCCTCTAATCTGGACCAACCTGCTAAGGCCTTCTTAACCAAGAAAGTATTGCCCGCATCCCGCATCCCTCTGAGCTTTGCATAAAAACTAACCGCTGCTAAGTGAGCCCTTGCGTAAGACACCGATCTGCCCTGGTCCCTCAATGCTTGCAAGAAAGCATATATGGCCTCAGCTGAGAACCAGTCCACCCCCCCCCCTGTCCCTGCCTGAAATTCCTGTAACTCTTAAAATTATGCTGGTACGCCTTCCGGGTGCGCTCGCTCAGCGAGGCTCCCAGTAGCCCTGCTAACGCGGGGCTCCAATCTTCCACAGAGATCTCAGGAACACTGTCATCTGGTCCGCTGCCTCAGGATGAAACTTCCGGAACTCCTGCAACTTGGATCGAGACAAAGCGTCAGCCGCTTGGTTATCAACACCTGGGATATGCGCAGCTCTAAACATTAGATTCAACTTCAAGCATAACAGAACCAAATGTTTCAACAGCCTCAACACATGACTACAAGAAGCACCCTGCCTGTTGATGGCCTCTACCACTGACATGTTGTCAGACCAAAAGACCACAGATTTGTTACGAAAGAAATCGGACCACACAGTGACCGCCACCACAATGGGGAACAGCTCCAAAAAGGCAATGTTTTTTGTCAGCCCGCTTGTATGCCACATCTCTGGCCAATCGTCCCAACACCAGAGTGGCCCCAAAACTGCCCCAAAACCAACACTGCCTGCCGCATCTGTGTACAGGCCCAATGCCTCACTGGTAACCAGTGGCGATGGCCACACCACCTTCCCATTAAAATCTTGCAGAAAATCACGCCACACCCTCAAATCCTCTCTTACTTCAGCTCGCAACCTGGTATGGTGGTGCTTCTTCGTCAAACCAGACATTGCTCTCGCAATTGATTTGGAAAAGGGGTGGCCCATGGGAATGATGCGCAGCGCAAAGTTTAACTGGCCCACCAATACCTGGAGCTGATGTAGCGTGACCTTAGGACCCATGTTGCTGGGCCCACTGTCTTACCCGGTGCCAAGGGCATCCCAAATTCCTCAAACATTGACACCAGATCCCTTAAGGCCCTCCCGCAGACCCCCGAGGATGCTGGGCCCATGACCATGAAGTCATCCAGATAATGCACAATATCTCTGTGTCCCGTCCTAAAAGTGAACAACCAATGCAACATTGAACTGAATAGCTCGAAGTACTTGCATGAGACTGCACAACCCATTGGCATACATTTGTCATAGAAATATTGCCCCCTAAACTGGAAACCTATTAAATGGTAATCATCAGGATGCACTGGCATGAGCCGGAAGGCTGACTCAATGTCGGTCTTTGCCATGAAGGCATGTGGGCCAAGATCGCACAATTTTTCCTAAGCTGCATCGAATGAAGAATAAGTCACAGAGCAAAGCGCAGGGTCAATAGCGTCATTGATGGAGGCACCTTTAGGGTCCGACAAATTGTGTATCATTCGGAACTGGCCCGAGTCTTTTTAGACACCACCCCCAGTGGCGAGCAAACATAGTCGGGCCATGGGGGAGTTGCGAACGGGTCAGCTATCCTACCCAGCGTGCCCTCTTTCTCTAATTTCTGTGAAACAACATTGGAATGGGTGCGTGCAGATAGTAGATTCTCACAATGCAAAACAGGGGGTACCCCCTGAGCAGGTATGCAAAAGCCTATGGAAAAACCTTGATACAGCAATTGGGCCGTGTTCCTATTCTGGTACTGGTTCAGCCAAAATAGTAACCTCTCAATTTTTATCGGGTGGGCAACACCTCATAGGGATGATGCCTTGGAGTCCCTCCCCTTATCCTTGGATTTTTTGATACACTTGAATTCTGGGTGGGATGGGTGACCGCAGAAAGAACAGGCGTGTTTAAATTTACACATGCCTGTATGCCGTGTACAGATTTTTCTGTTTAAAGCCCAGCATGACCCCTTTTTCTCGCCAGATCCCCCTTGCATCTGGAAGGACTGCTTCATAGGTGCCTTATTGTTTACATTTTCTAACCAAACATTCACCTCTGTCTGATCCCAACCTATCTCGGGGTCCTCTACTTTGGCCCATCTGAAATCCCTGTCATAATCTAACCAGGCCAGCCCACCATACATTGCGTGTGCTTTCAAAATCTTATTGGAGTAAAAAATCAAAGGAGCAGCCAACTCAGGCCTTTTTTCCACCATCACTGTGGCAAACACATTAAAATCAAATAGCCAATTCGTGATCGACTCCTCAACCCTAGGTTTCTTGTCCTTGAAAGAGCTCTCCCTCCCTTCCTTCTCCTTAACCTCGACATCCCGCCTTTTAGGCTGTATCAATGAAAAGATATCAATAAAGTCGCCCTTCCAGATTTTCTCCTTTACCTCTGCTGACACGTGAGAAGCTAATTTACCAGGTTTGGAAAGCAGCGTATCTTGACAACCCAAAGCCTTTTCCCCACCATTGACAGTCTTGTCTGTGGTCCCTGCCCCCTTACCTGTTGGGGCAACTGTGGCTGTACTGGCTGGAGCAGGGGCCGCCTGACCCACTGCCAAAGGGTCTACATTCGCGTCTTCCTTCCTTTGTGCCCTATCTATGAGCGCAATCTGCCTCTGTTATGGCCAGGTACAGCCTATACCCCCTCGCTCCTCCTCTAATGATACCCAGATAACCACATGGACTACCAATAGAAGTTTTTGGAGTAGGGGGTCGTAAACCCCCGGCCGTATTTATTAAACAATTTTAATAAAACATTTAATCAACATTTTATACACAAAATACGCAGAATAAAATTGCATTCCATTGTTACAATGATATGTACAGATGTCAGATGGCTAACCTTAACATAAATCTAATACAAAGGTATTCCTTTTAATTAAGGGCAGCCTCCTAGCGAGGCTGGTGCGTAGTCCAGCTGGGGAAGCGGCGAAAAGAGATCCAACTCGCCGCTCCCGAGCCTTATCAGGGGTCTCCTGATGACGTCACCAAGCGCAAGCCCCGGAAGCGCGTTTCTCTTCCGGGGCACGCTCCCTCCGCCAATCATTCTGTGAGGCGGGCCCACCGCGCTCTCACGGCGCGATGGGCCCGCCCCCCAGTGCGGGCAGCATCGGGGCCGGCTTGACCGCCATACCTTTGGCGTGGCCGAGTCCGGCCCCGCCTCTCTAAAATCACTCACTGTGCTCACCAAGTCCGTCGACGGCGCCCATGGTGCTACTGAGGTGCTACTGAGCTGGCCCCCGGTTGCCGCCGCCGCCAATTGTGCTAATATGGATGCCATGGAAGCCAATATGCTTGTCGTCGGCCCCTGTGCCCCACCTGCGGGGCCCCCGGCCATTACAGGAGCAGGTGGCGCACATACCCCCGGTGATGCGCCCAGGGCTGGCCCCCCTCCCTCCAAATGCATGACCTGTGTCGCTAGCGCTTGCCCCCCCACCCCGGAAGGGCCTGCACCCCCCCGCATTTTACACGGCGGCTTGACCCCCAGATGCCCCAGACAATGTGCCCTGGTTCGAAGGGGCCAGCACCTGTAAAGCCCTATGTATGTTTGCCAACATAGTCCCTACATCAGGAGGCCCAGTCACCACCTGATGCGCCACTGCCTGCTGCTGAGGTGGCGCTGGGATCCCGGGTGGTCCTTGGGTACGCCCACCAGAGTTAGACAGAACCCCCTGGCTGGTCCCACTACTTGGTCCAGCCAACTCAACACTTTTATCGCCAGTTTTTTCCTTACATGGGCGTGACCTAGCTTTCTTTGCTACTGGCGGGAACGCTGCCCTTGGGGGAACCCCCGTCCTGCGAGGGCGATCCCCTTCCCCTAATGCTGGCTCGGTAACCTAAACCGGCCCTGCCCACTCCTCATCGCTATCCCTATCGTTGCCCAGCTTGGCCAACACTAACTTAAACAATTGGGACAACTCAGGGTCGTTGTCTTTCCTCTTCCCAATCCTACCCCCTTTTGCAGGCATCTTAGAAAAGAACGCGCCACCCGCAAAGCAAGAAATTCCCCCCAAGTGCGCAGATCTTCAACCGGGAATTCAACTACCCGCTGCCAACACCTATGTTCAATTACAAACAAAAAAGGAGGGATCAGTGATAACCGCCCCCCCCTTTCGTGCCTACTCCGCCGGCTGTACAGCGCTGTAAATCGGGCCAGCGACAGACAATGCACAAAAATGTCCAAATGTAACCCCGGCGTTCCTTACAAAAGAGCAGTACACTACTAAGGGTGGGCACGACTACGCAAAGGGCCCGGCAACAAATAATAACTAATACGCTTCACAAAGCAACACGCCGAACGAGAGGAAGGAGAGGAGACAGGAAATGCTTTCCCGCGCACCGCCGCCGCGCGTCCTCAATCACTGCACCGAGCAGCCGAAGGAGGAGGATACGAGGGGTTACCGTACTTCAGCCCCCCGCATGTATTAAATTGAATAAAAACCTCCCCCCGCAACTGCCCAACACAAAGATCGAGGCCCCCTCCCCTTACTTCTGTGCGCTCGCAGAAGTCACACGAACCGACAATCTCCCGGGAGTACGCGAACCACACACGTCAGTAGTGCTCGCTGCCGGATACCGAACCACCACCAGGGCCTGGCCTGGGCTTGACGAGTGAACTCTAGCCCGAGCGGTTCCTGGTCCAGCTAGCGGCACAAAGGTCCCACGAAGAGCGCCGGCTCCAGTCCCCGAACCTCGGACCCACGCCACCTGCAGCAAAATAAAAGGGGGGAAGAGAAAAACTGCTCCGTCGAGATTCGCTGAGGTCAGCAGACTCCGGGGCCGGCGCTGGAAAGAAAAGAGGACGAGTGCCCGGGCAACGCGCCCTAAATAGGCCCCCATCCACTCCTCCCCCCTCCAGCACCGGCACCGCCCGGAAATGACGTCACGGACCTCTCCCCCGGAAGCAATACCCGCCATTCGCGAAGGCCAATCTGACCACCAGGAAGCACGGGGCGTGGCCAGGACCCTGGGGTTCCGTGCCCTAATGGCGCGCTTCTTAGAGTACGCGCTCTTCCATTTGTGCATGAAACAATCATCCTTGCAACGCAGGCACCCTTGCACCATGGTGCAAGGGTGCCTTCATTGGCGCCTGTCAGCCAATTGTGCGCCAGCACAGGGGAGAGCACATGGATCCTTCATTTTGTTGTCAATATGACGCATCCCTGTGCTTTGAAAGTGGCTTTGAAATGGCTTGCGGCACCACGCTGCGTTACTTTCTTGAAAATAAGGCCCAGGGTTTGCAACCGCAAAAGAGCTTTTGAAAATGTACAAACGCCCTTTTATGGATTGGAAAATTTTGCAGCCAATTCCAAATCCCAAATAGGAAGGAGCATGAAAGGAGTGTCCCTCCCTATTGATGATTCAAAAAGTGATATGTCAATCGCTTATAACTAGGGGTGGGCGAAAATTACACTCCGCCAGCGAAGGTTGCGGAATATTGCCCACTCCTCTTTCCATTTCAGCGTGAAGTTCCAGCAAAACTCCGACAATCACCATATGGTGGAGTTTTTTCTCACCCATGATTCACCAACGTTATGTTGGTGAGCACGAGCGAGAATTTGCATCCCCTAGCAGGATTTTCAGGTGCAACATCGCCTCCTGGTGAGTTTTCTCAACATGGGCGCTCACAGCAGGTTGCGACCGTTCGCGTTAAGAAAGCTGCCGCTCGAGGAAAAAATCTACAGCCCCCTCCTTCATGTTGCATGGTGCTGTTCAAGTTGATATTACAGCGCAGATCAAGCTCCCGGCGCTAAAAAATCAACGCAAGCAGGACAATATGCCGAATTCCTCCCACTTGCGGAACTCTGCAGAATCTCACAGAGTTTTTATGTAACTCCATGGAATTCTGCAAAGTGAACCTCCACGAGTTCCACCAAGCCCTACTTGTAACCACAATCGCAGTGCGATTGGGGCTGCTAATATGTTTGGAAGGGGAAAGCTGCTCTTGTCTGACAGCTTTCCCATTTGGAGTCGATTTAGCGGCCAAGGAACCACTGCTTGTTCCACACGATGTGCTCCCGAAGAAGAAACATGGGCTGCCTTTAAAAAAAAAAGCTTTCCTTTTGGGAAAGCAAACTTAGAGGTAGTGGTCTGCTGTCCCTTGCAGGTCTCCACCCTGCATTTGCAGCCTTTCACAGATGGGTCTCAAATTGTCCCCCAATTTATTAATATTCATTAGACAGGTCGTTTTGTGACCCCCTGCAAATGGATAATTGACAATGTGACAAAGGTCATAGGTTGCTTTTCAAATTGCATTCTAATCCCAAACCACTGGGTATGGGAATAGTATACCGGGGCCTTGCATCTATGTTTACTTTTGTATACCATGATGAATCGGACCCAGGTGTATCCAAGTTTGCTCCATTGGAAATTTTTGCCAATATTATGTTACACGTCTGTTCTTAATTTGGAATTTTAATTTGTTCTAAAAAAACTAATTTGTGTTTTTATGCGGTCCTGAGAAATATAACTCATTTCCTTTTAGCCCAATGCAGAGCTGAGCCTTCAGCCTCCAGTTTTCACCTGTACAATGAAAACTGCCAAACGAAGTTCTTGACAAACATCTCTGTGAGCATCTCTAGAAGCATACCTGTCCGTCTCATCTTCACTTAAACATATACCGCCCCAGAAACGCAGGCGTCCTATGGATAATAACGAATGCTATTCCGTAAGCCGCCTCTTGAGCAGCACACACAGCGCGCGGCGCGGCCAGCGGGCAACACAAATAAAATGCTCCCTGTTGACAGGGAGGTGTCCGCACAACATGGATCTGCTTCAACATCCCATTTACAGTTGGCCTTTTATCTTTCCCTCTCGGCAATTTAGTTCCCACAGAGATAAAATAACTCTTATCCGAGCTGCGGGGCCGCGCCAGAATGTGAACACTTTCCATTAAGTCCCTGCCAGTGTCACCTATGAAACTCGAGTGGCTTAATATCACCGTGCGCCGGGACCTGCGGGTTTAATGCACCGAGTTCGAGCCATCTGCAAGGTTATCAAAGAGATTTCACATGCAGACTTAGGAGCTAGAAGTTTTCCGTGGCCGTGTGAAACGGAACACCTTTTCCATAACCTGATCACCATGTGATAACTCTCCTCCGGTGTGTCGTGCATGCACTGAAGAGGTACAGGGAATGCCTAGATCAGAAATATTTGTACTGGGTAACAAGCGCACATTGGTGGGGCTGGCCAGGGGTTCTGAGACAGTCAGGAGTGCAAAAAAGTGATGGGTGGAATACTTGAATTAATCTCAGCCATTTGTAATTACTCATGGCTGTGTACAGTGCTATAAATGGAAATGTAAAAGTGCAGGTGCTCATAATTTAAGTCAGTGGTGGCTGCCATGCACGGAGGGTGGTGGGGCAGGGGGGATGCAGAAAATAAAAAATAAGTAAACACTTACCTTTAAGCGCGGCGCAACATCCCCCTCCACCGGTCGTCTTTCTTCCGCGGGACCCAGCCAACTCCCTAACCAATCCTGACGCTGCTCTCACCAGCATGAGAGCAGCAACAGCATTGGTTGCAGCAGCCTCACTCAGTGCTCTCAAAGCACTGGAGGCCTGTGCTTTCTCTAACCCAGCTGCCGAAGATAGCTGGGTTAGAGAAGTTTAAAATGTGCATGTCTGGCCAAAGAGACGTGCATTTTAAAGCGCACAGCTCCCTGCTGCCACTCGGCAGCACTGGCCCCGCCACGTCCTGTTGCTCAGTACAGGACGGGTCAGTTACAGAACAAGCATTTGCAATGCAATCGGCCTTGCCTTTGGGACCTTATATGTATTTAGCTATGCAGCACATTAGCCTGGGTGCTGAAACATCTACTGTTGTTTAACATGGAGGGGAAAGTAAGCACCAAACTGCGTGACACACCAGGTATTATTTTTGTTTTTTAGAACATAAATAAAAGGCATTGTCAATTACAATGCCAATAGCTTAAACTCACGTAAATGTGAGACCTATTGCATTGCAAATGCTTGTTAAAACTTCATCACCGGCAAGAACCGGCCCACTTAAAGCCCTGTATACATGCCAACATTTATTGTGTAATGTAACTGTTAGCATGCACGGTGATAAAGTGACGTGATCAGTCAAGCCCCCTTTCGTACCACTTGTAAAAATCAGCATTTGTGAAAGCATGTGTTGGCGCCACCAAGCCAGGCTATTGTCTTTGTCAAGTGCTCCCTTTTATTAGCAAGTGTCCCAGTTATACACATTATCCCCATTATATGAGTATTTATCCAAATGCAATAGGTTTCAGGTTGCTGATATTTTCATCATTGGTTAATTAATTTAACTTAATTTTTGGTATACCTGGTATCTTTTGGATTCTAATGGGGTAAATACTTCACTAATAATGGATTTTGATGCTTATCAAATAATTTAGAATGTGGTTGTGTCCTTTCCAAGCAGTTGTCAAAGGAAGAGAAGTTTTGAATCCGGGGACCAATTTTTAGAGGCCACTAAAGTGAAGCAGAGTCGTCTGGGGCGCTAATGTTGCTGAGGCAAGACAGAGAGCAAGGGTAAAAGTGGACATATAGCACAGTTGCGGTAGTATATGAGGGATGTGCAAGGGGGAGGAGGGGTCACTGTTAGGCTAATGGAGCAAGACTTCGAAGAGTAGCAATTGGGTCAGTGCGAGATGGCACAGGATGCATAACATCCGGTCTATAAAAAAAACTGCATGGTGCTAAAAGAAAAGACTCTGAAGTACGAACGGGGCAGATGAGACTACACACTGGGGTCCCAACCAAACAGAAGCTCCAAAAGAGGGAGAGAGTGCATGTATCAGCTAACGAGACAAGCTTAGATTTTAGGAGGAATGAGAAATGCTCTTTTCTGTGTTTCCTTATATCTCATCATCAAAAGCATCTTGCGCAGAGGACCTGACTTTGGCATTTTGGACTATATATTTTATTCGGGTTTATCTATCGCTAGGATCATCTCTGCAGATGTTATTGACATACTTGCTAAGTGATATAGAACTCATCTTCAGTCTATTCACACTGTTTTTAACCATTGTTGAATGTTGATTCTGCTGTTTGCAGTTAATTACATAAATAAACAAACGTTGCAAAAAAGGAATTGCGGATGCTGTGTGTTACATTATAATTGCTACTTGGCTGCATGTTTGCCAATGTCATCCAGCCGTGGTTCGTCCTCCAAACTGACACTCAACGTGGAAAGAGAGCCCAAGCAGGCTGTCATTAACAAAAACGCAATAGAGTTGTAATTGTGATGAAGGTGGGCTGACAGGGATGCAACAACAGGGTGGACGGTCCACCAGATGGAAACAGGTCAAATGTGAAGTGTCAAATGAGAAAAAGAGAAGTGGCTAGTGAGAACAAATTGGCACAATTATAAAAGATATATTAAAGGGTAGTGGACATGGTGAGATTTGAGACCTTTCTGCCGGGTGGCCAGGATGGGCGGCCTTTGTAACTGGGGGTCAGGATTGTCAGTGGAGACATCCTGGACGACCATAGGGGTCCGGTGTGCGCCCAGTGGACCAGCAAGGCTCTTACATCCACATGTGGGGCAGACTCGAGATGCAAGGGGGCAGTGGAGCCTGCATGGCCCCGGGAGGTGCGGCTTGCTCCGTGCATGGTGGGACACTTCATGGATGCGGTGAGAGCATGTGAAAAGGCACGAAGTACTCTCCACGGGAAGCTGCACAGGTAGGCCCCTTCAGGACCCGCACACACAAGCAGAGCCCCAGCACCACCACACCCCGCCCCCCTTCCCCAGTAGAGAGCGGGCCCGGCGCAGGTAACTGATCTATTGATCAGGGTGTTTGGGTCGCCCATCCAGGGGATGAGGTGTCGGCCACGCTTCTGGTATCGCGCCATCTCATCGTCGCAGAAGATGTTGCAGGCGTATCCGAAGACCAGTATGTCGGCCTTAGGCCCAAGGGGCGTGGGAGCCACAGGCTCAGGTGCAGCCGCCGGCGCCACCGCCGGCTGCTTCATAGTGCTCTTCTTTGGCCCTGCTATGTACATTGCGCCGCCTGGATGAAAGAAGGGCCCGGCCCGCCGCAGCTGTTACCCAAGAACTGCACAGTCCGACGCCGGAAGTCACTCTTTGCCCATTTTGGTTTTAGACCCGTTTCCCGGAAAAAAAATGGCCCGTTTGCCACTTTCGATATGACACGGCTCCATGTACCGCAGATTCGTCAATCTGTTCAAGCCAACTGAAGCAAGCAGCAAAGCAAAGCCATCTGCTAAAATCATCAGCTTAATTTATGTTACAGCTCGAGAAAATATAAATGTTTCTAGCCTTTGTTAAATATTATTTTGAAAGGGAGCCTCAGTACGGAGAGCCTGACAAAGGGGAGTGCTGGCGGGCGGACGAAAGGGCACGAATGGGAGTGCGGGTGGGAGGGGCCGAGAAGGACGTTCTGCGGGGCGGGGTAGGGGAACAAAATAGTGCCTGAAGTAAAGGGGCCAGTAGCCGTGGCAGGATACAAATGACGACATGCACAGAGGGCACTTTATCGCACAGGCCCCAAGATTCTCCAGAATAGAATCAAATTCTACGTCCCGCCCAGGTGCTTAAGGTCACGTTCCTTAGCATTAGCTGAGACCAAAAGAATCAGTAAGAGCAGGACAGGTGGACGCACCTTCCCGTACCTTGCAGCACTTTATTGGAACGAGCTTCCGCTGGAACTACGGCTAACTGCAGAACACATGGCGTTCAGGAAAAAACTTAAAACTTATTTATTTCCTTAGCACTGCCGCTACCGCCCTCAATTAGACTTAACTGACTCATCACTCTCCGGCTACACTAGCGCCGTGATATCCCAGTGGGATGAATGTCGCGCTTTATAAATAAATAAATAAATGAGGCGGGACTAACAAGCCTAAAACCTATCGGAAGGCTGCATTTAGGAAATAAGCCAATAACAAATATGGGCGGAGAGTGGGCGGAGCTTCCACAAAGCTTCCCCGCTATAGTGTATACTGCATGCCTCGCAAAGCGAGCAGCGCATGCACGCGGCAACGCTAGCCGAGGCCTAAAAATAAAATGGTACTAAACTTTATTACCATTTTATTTGTCAGCTCTGGCCTGTGGGGCAATGCTCCTCTGTTCAAACGGAGGGGTTGCCCCTATTTAGAGCACCTGTTTGCTTCTAAGTTCCGGTACTCTCCCATTAAATATATTGCAGCAGTGCCGAGAAGTGCAGGTACTCTCCATTTCAAATGAAAGAAGTGCAGGTAATCAGTACCAGACAGTACTTGCCCATTTGAAGTACTGGTTGTGTCCCAGTCCATCAGTTTTTCCAATCAACCAAGAAAGATGGACTTGGATAAGCCTCAGACAGGATTCAGCCACATGCAAATCAACCTTGGTCCCCCTCCAATAGGAACAGTCTAGCCCAACTGCCAGGCCAGGTCCATTCTGAACCAGAGAACTATGAGTAACACTGGTCATATTATCATGGTAATATTTACCAGTAACAAATGGATTTAAAACAAAATGAAATGTAAGTAAAGATCACAATATACTTCGATCAAACAATAATCACAAAAATAATTTCACTGAGGTGTGAAAACATCTTGGTGCACAGGCAGTCTTGATACTTTTATGTGAATATAATAATATCACAGTTAAGGTACATATATACCAAATTAATTCCATTTGTACAGGTCCATCATTATTGTAGATGGCGTTTCAATCTGCTAGAAATGTGTGATCACCATTTGGACTAAATTCAGCAACGGTCCGAGTAGTTAATCAGCTGCAGCTCCTATGGTGGAGGAGCGTCGCCCCCCCTGCCAGCTGTCTCAAAACTTCAGAAAAGGAAAAATAAAACGAGAATAAACATGGTTTATTATCTTTTTATTTTTCCTTTCCTGCTAAGTCTTTGGGAACGACAGGCGCAGGAGGAGTGGTAGCGCACTGCATTCAATGTGCATGATGGTTTGGCCGGCCGTCTCAGGCCGGCCAAACAGTCATGCACGCTGAAGCTCACTACAGCCCCACCTGCATTGCTGGGGTGGAGAGAGCAGGCACAGGCTCCCAGTCTCCCTGGGAGCGCAAATCCAGAGTGCTCAGGCCAATCCTGACGCTGCTCTCATGACATGAGAGCAGCATCAGGATTGGCCGCAGTGGAATCTGGGAGCTTGTGCCTGCGAGAAGAGAAGCAGACTAGCACAACGCGGCCCGCTGCAGGTATGTTTTAAAAAAAAAAATGTATATATATATTTTGTCGCCCCTGACCCCTTTCCACCCCCCACCCTGCCACTCAAACACAACACCAGCCGCTACTGTCTTAATGAAGGAGATATTAAGATTAAGTGAACAAGAGTAAGGTTGGAGCATCAAAGGTGGACTGAATACTCAATCGATCATGAGTAATCCTGTGGAGATGGTCAGGGCCAGAGTGGGGGACCTGAAATGGACTGTCGCTACTGTCTAGTGGAGTCCATGTATGGAATTTTCATCGACTCGTGATGGGGTACACTGAATGGCAGGTTGAGGTGTATGCTTGCTAAGTTTATCAGGGCTCTGTTTTGTAGAAAACTTCACCTTTGGAGACACCCTATGCAAGGGATCTTCAAACTGGGGGGTGGGCCTAGCGGGCCTCAAATGATGGGAGGGGGTGGGGGCGCCAGGCTTTATTCATAAGAAGCTTTAAGCCGATAACAGTGCTTTGTTTTCAGAGAGAAAAAATGAGCTGCAGTAAATCACTCTGTAATGGGCCATCAGTAACATCTTTTGTCATTTATATCCTGGCTGGGCGAAGGTTTCAAAAGGGAAGGGACTCTACATATTCTTCAAAACCCCCACCCCCCTTTCTAATAATCACATTTTGGATACTTTTACATGTTAGTAAGGCCTGCCTGACCAGAATACTAAGGTGGTCATTACGATGTAGGGCGGATTGCCACCGCCCGCATGGCGGTGGTGATCCGCCCTACATTTCCCTCCGCCCGCCACCCATTTTCCGCCGCCATATTAGTATGGCGGGGGGGACCCCGGCGGACGGAGAGACCGTCCGCCGGTTTTCCGCCGGTCGACCAGTCGACCGGGCGGAAAAGGGGCTACATATGGTGGCGGTGTCTTCTAGACACCGCCATCCATATTAGCATGGGTGCAGGAAGCAGCCTTTCCGTGGCGGCGATGCCGCTATGAAAAGGCATGCGGAGTTTGCTGTTGGAGGCCCGGTATTGGGGGGGTGGGGGGTGCACATGGGGGGTACCTATGGTACCCCCCTACATTGTCATGGACAAGGTGGCAGGCACCTCGCGGTGCCTGTCACCTTGTGCATGACAATGCACACAGTGCATTCCCAGCATTGTGGCGGGCGGTGCTGTGTGCACCGCCCGCCACAATGCTGGGAATGGAGGATGCCACCGCCACGGTGGCGGTGGCATCCTAATCGCTGGTGCGGGACCGCTGCACCACTGGCGGCCGGTCCAAGCACCGCTAGGGTGGCGGGCGGACGAAAGTCCGCCCGCCATCCTAATAGGCCCCTAAGTTTGGCAATCATCTATTTGATTGCATTTTGAAAATGCTAACAAAACGTATCTGCAATGTTTAAATAAGTTTAGACATATTTAAAAATTGCCAGTTTAATAGAATAATTGTGAAAAATTTTGAGGGGGGACGACATTTACATGTGCTCTGGGGGCGTTGCATTGAAAAGTCTGAAGACCACTGCCCTACGCTGAACAGCCACCGACCGCGCTGCTCCAAGAAGTTTTCTATGCGGCAAGTAAATAGGGACAAAATTTTGTTTACACCAGCGTAATTGCATGTAAATTCCGACATGTCACATGTTGATTGTTATGTAAAATGCCAGCAATTACGCCATCGCGCGTAACTGAGATTTTATTCTGGAATTTTAACACGGGTGCATGTGAACAGGGCAAACAAACCAAATGTGCACGACGGTTGTTCATGTTACAAGCAATTTTGCACTGCATTTAATTGCGTCCTTGTTTCCAAAACGGACATGGAGATACATTTTGTGCTAAAATGTTGTGCAAAAAATTTAGGATCGCCATTTCACTTGATAATGTGTAATTTGCGCAGTTTTTGGGGTGTTTTTTGTAATCTCCACAAACGATATAAGCAATATAAAATTGTTTACGTGGCCCTTAAGAAAAGACCGAAGAAAGCATTATTATTTAGTTTAAAGCGTGATCCAAGTTTTACATTTTCAAGTAATCCAATTATACTTACTATGGTAGAAGAAAGAAACTCGGTTTACTGATATTTCCTGAAACAGAAACAAAACACCCTGGATTTATATGCTAGAGTTTTTTTAAGAAAGATATAGCATATCTAATATATAATGTTTCCTATACAGAAAAGTTGTTTTCCGACACTGATTCGACGCTGCTGAGTGCTTTCGAAAAGCATATAATTTGTACAGTGTTTATACTAACACTGCAAATCTTTCTAAGTATGCGAATTGGCATGCCCGCTATATGTAAGAATTAATTCAATGTTAAGCTTCAAAGGATAAGAAAAAACTTCTAAGTGAGGGGTCAAAGGTCATGGGCTGTATTTTCAAATCTGAGTGCAAAAGAAAGGAACTAGAGCCGCTCAGGTAATTTTACCAAGTGGAAGACACATGGCAGAGTGTCAAATCACCTAATCCCCTCAATACAAACACATCAACGCATACTTGACAGATCGGAGCACGTGAAACACAAACTCAAGCAAGAGTGCCCTATTTATCCCCTACCCAGTACATAGGTGAACTACGAAAAGCCCATTGTCGACAAAATTAATTATGTCCCATTCAGTGACGTAGCAGCGGTGTTCTAGACTCTAATATAAGCGGGCCCACTGGAATTATGCAGCAGAGGAGGGCCAAATTATGCTGCAGGATTGAGTAAATTATGTGGCAAGAAAAGGCAAATTATGCGGCATTATGCAGCACATTTTGTGATTGTGTTACGTCATATTTTATAATTTTGACACTTGTTAGCACTATCTGGGCATTAGTTGCACCACATTAGTACCAGTTTAACACCCAAATATATCAAAAAGCTACAGAAAGGGGACCGGTCAACCTTTCCAATGGGCCTTCCACTGTGCAGCAAAATGTTTTGCTGCGTTTTTACTAACTTTTGAACCGTTTGAGCTAGAAAGAATTTTTGGGGGGTTTAAAATCTGCAGATTATGCGGTAGATGATGGATTATGCAGCAAATGCTGCACATCCCTCATGCGAAAATCGCCATGGCCACACAATCGCATATTTCCAGTGGCCATGAATATAAGCAAGGAAAATGGGTCCCAGCCATTGGTTTGGAAGGAAAAACAGCTATAATTGGGGTGCGCTAGGACCACTGTGCCCTGGGCCCTGGTGCCACTACACCAGCTGCACCAATGATAACTACCCTACTGGAGCCATTCAAAGTCTACAGATTAATTTTCACACTAATGGCTGGGAGCAGTCATTGACATTGGCAGCAAAAGCATAGTAGGCAGGAAATTTTCTTCATACCATCACAAATGTAAAATATTTTAGTGATCCCAGTAAATGAGGCAAATATGCTTAGGTAGTGTAAGACATTATTTTTTCTTTTTTGGTTTGTCTAGCTCACACCTTTCTCTAACCCCTCCTACCCATCCGTTCATGAAATCCCTAACCGTCTTCCCCAGATTGTGCGATCTATTGTGCTAATAAGTTACAGCTTCAACAGATCTTACACTTGGTGGGGCAAATGTTACTAAAGCTAAGCGAATTGTTACAGAAGGAGGAGGTTAGCAGCATTTTCAAATTTGCCCACACTACCCCTCCTACCCAGTCTAGAAAGGAACATCATAGTGCAGAGAATCAATTGCTGTGCAAGGATAGACAGTACACTTAGGCCCAAATGTCATGCAGCGCAGCAGCCAAAAATACTGAAGTAGAGAGCAGGAGAGCTTCATATTTACAGAGGTAGGGCACTCTAATTCCCTCTCCCTTGTGCCAGCACAGACATTTCTTTGCACCATAGTGCAAGGGTGTCTGAGTGAGTCTAGCATAGGCTTTGTACTGGAAAGATACCCTTCCAGTACAAAATACTGTGCTTAGACTAACTTTAAACCTTTTCCCACCTTGTATGTGTGCTGTACAGTGCAGCACACATGCGAAGTCGGAAAAGAAAGTAGAAATAAAAGCATTTCTCCTTGATAGCGCATATTTGAATGGACGCTATTTTTTGAGGCAATAGCTTGTCTATATTTTTAGTAAATAGGGTTAGGTGTCAAAAATCTTGGGTGGTTGCATGGGAATGCCCATGCACCACCCATTGAATACCCCTTGCTACTAAGCAATGCAAAGTGGCACTATGTGCTGCTTTGCGTTACTTTCAAGTGATTTTCCAGTGCAAAACAAGTTTTTCGATTTGCGTCACTTTTGTGATACAAACACAGTGCAAATTCTTAGTAAATGTACCCCTTCGTTTTTTTTTTACCGCAATCTATGCCCCATGTATTCTACTGAAGTAACCTTCTCCTGAGACCTGACACTTGAGGGCTTCATTACAGTACAATACAATACAATACAATACAATTATGCTTACTTTATTAGGCAAATCTGCACTATGTTACTAGTTGTTGTCTTATCATGAAGTTCCCTGTCTTGGATTTTCCGCTCACTTGTTTAGCCTAGTTACATGTGATGCAGAATGAGAATTCATTGGTTGCGTAACCAGCATCATTTAGAATAGGAAGGACCTTGCTTTTCCTGTGATGTCTTTCCTGAAAATAACTTCCAAATCCTCCTGCCTCCTTCTCCTGGTGGTCTACCGCCCTCCAGCTACAACTTCTGGTTTCAATGATCATTTTGCTGAGATCATGGTTGACCTCAGAACACGTTATCAAAGAATCATGGTAGTTGGAGATTTCAATTACCACTGGGAGAAGGAACCATGGGAACCCCAGCTCAGGCAGTTTGACATGGGAATGTCCAATCTGGGGCTCCATCAATTGGTGGATTGCCCCACTCACACTAAAGGGCATACCCTAGATTTAGTCTGGTCATCTAACCATCTTGTCAGGCTAACAAGTATTCAACCATGTGCCTGGTCTGACCACTCACTAATTTCCTGCTGGGTCCCTTTGGATAGTCCTCCTGCACTACACCCGCCTGAGTGGAGGAGAGTGCGGAGTTGGAACAAAATTCAGACAGACAATCTAGCGGACACTCTACAGAGGCTATCCCCACCCAAATTGGAGGAGGGCAACATTGACACAGAAAGCCAAACCCTTAGTAATACTCTTCAAGCGGCTATCGATCAAATAGCACCGGAACGGAGAGAAAGAACCAGACTTAAAGGCAAGGTGGCCCCCTGGTTTAATGAGGTATTGAGGGAAAGTAAGCAGAGCCTCCGCAAAGCTGAGAGACAGTGGCGGAAAGCTTACGACCCCACGGAATTAACAAACTATAAAGTCACTCTAGCCCTCTATAAAAAATCTATTACAACTAGGAAAGCCGAGTATTATGAGGCTCGCATAATTGAAGCGCCAAATAAACAGAAGGAGACTTTTAAGATCCTCAATGAACTGAGTAAAAAGCCGGATATAAATCCTGCAGTAGCACCCTCAGATTGTAATGCACTGCAGTCCTTTTTTCTCCAGAAGATAGCAGATATCCTCCTGGAGATTGAAAAAATCCCCATCACCCTGAGCTCCTTGGAGCTGCGTACACCTTCACTTCCCACCGGTCAGCTCCTCACTAGTTTCCCTCCACTGGACCCAGATTCTCTGATGCTCCTGATAAATAGAATCAAATCAGGCTCTCCAGCTGACCCATGCCCGCCTAGGATCTTTCGGATGGCCCTGCCGGCCCTGGAGAGTCAGATTCTTACTCTCTTGAATAACTCCTTGGCGAATGGTCAAGTCCCCGTCAATTTTAAGGAGGCCAGAGTTACTCCCCTACTAAAGAAACCGGGAGCAGACAAGGCTGAGCTCAAAAATTATAGACCCATCTCCCAGCTCCCGTTCCTGGCGAAGGTTGTGGAGCAACATGTCTTGAAGACAACCTCAGCGTTCCTGGAGGAACATGAGTTACTCCAACCCCGCCAGGCTGGGTTCAGAGCCCACCACAGTACGGAGCTAGTCATGTTATCTGTACTTGACGATCTTAAGATGAAGGCCGATAACAAAGAGCCGAGCGCCCTGATTCTTTTAGATCTTTCGGCGGCGTTCGACACAGTCAGCCACACAACACTACTGACCCGGCTGACGGCCCTGGGCATTCGAGGGCACGACTATAACTGGTTAGAATCTTTTTTATCGGAACATTCGCAGAGGGTCCAACTTGGTGCCCAAGTGTCGGAAAAGGGCAATATCTCCTGCGGAGTCCCTCAGGGCTCCGCACTGTCCCCGCTCCTCTTTAATATATATCTGCAGCCCCTGGTAGCTGCACTAACCAATATGGACTGCCAGGTTTTTAACTATGCGGATGATACCCAGCTCATCCTGAGGATTGATAACTCGGTCTGTGCCCAAGTATCAGTCCAGAACATCCTCAGGTTCACAGTCAACTGGATGGCGGCAAATTCCCTAAAAATTAACCCAGATAAAACCGAAGTACTAGCCTTCCCATCAAAAAACAACCCCTGGAGCGGCCTGTTTTGGCCCCAAGAGTTGAGGGCCCCTCCCAGCCCATCACCAGTGGTAAAAAGCCTGGGAATCAAGATCGACTCCGAGCTCTCTATGATCCATCAAGTTAACTCGGTGGTGGGCATATGTACTGGGCTTCTAAGGCAGTTGAGGAAACTGGTTCCTCTGCTTTCAGTGTCATCTCTGAAAATTATAGTATCAGCAACTATTGTCTCACGACTCGACTATGGCAATGCGCTGTATGTCGGGCTCCCCCAGAAACTCACAAACAAACTACAAGTGGTACAGAATGATGCAGCTAGGCTGATCTTCAGGCTGCCTAGAAGAACTCATGCCACTCCTCTGCTGCGTAAGCTGCACTGGCTGCCTGTTAAGCAGAGAGCGAAATTCAAGGGACTCTGCATTGTCCACAAAGCTCTCTACGGACAAGCCCCAGGGTACATAAGGGAACGTTTAACCAAATATGTGCCAAGGCGGGCCCTTCGTTCAGCAGAAGCCGTCCAGCTGGTTTGCCCTCGAAGTAACTTGGTTTCCAAAGGGGGACGAGCCTTCTCGGTCCTCCTGCCACAACTCTGGAACCAGTTGCCCGATACTCTCCGGAAAGAACCTGTCCTGCTTCTTTTCCGGAAACAGTTAAAAACTGTTCTCTTCAGGGAAGTACTAGAGGCGACGTAAGACCTCTTAATACTATGGAGACCTCCCCGCTTTGACGCTGTCTTGCTTCTCTCTAAGCGCTAAGAGATCTGTCGGTGTATATGCGCTATATAAGTATAAATAACATAACATAGCAGTGGGCCACACACCACCAGCATTAAGGAGGCCCTTTGTAAAGCCCTGCATTAGGCTGATTGAGGGAAGTTACTTACATCACTTTTTTTGCAAGAAAGAAAATAAGTTCAAAGGATGAAAAGGAGGGATTGTTGTTTTGGCACTGTGTTGACAGACAACATTACTGGTCAAAAGTAATAGAGGGTAGGGCAAGGGCAGAAAGTATACAACTTTTGAGCATGGGTGCTGCTCAGCCTGATCAAACCATTAAGCGGTGGTGTGGGCATGGTCGGTTTAACAACACTGATTGTAGGGAGGTGGACCGGAGAATGTAAGGTAAGTGCCTACCTAATGTGTCAAGGGAGTTTAGATGGGGGAGACTAAAGAGAGGGTGAAGGGGATGGACACAGTTGGACATTTGCTTTGTGATGTGCCGGTGTGGGGATCAGCCTTTGTGGTCACTAATATGGGTGAAGCTTTCTGTTTAATTAACAGTGATGCTACACTAGTGAATAATACCAGGTAGTAAAGAAAAAAATAAAAAGACAAATATTCAAGAAGATAACAGACTACTTTATTAAAAAAAATTCTAAAGTCCCACCTTCATTTCCAGCAACAGACCCACCGCCCTCTCTCTAAATCCTAAATAACCCCTTCCCAACTGTTATTCCCACCCTCATCTTCACCCTCGCAACAGGCCCACACCTATCCCTAAAACCTAAAAAAAATCCCAAACTGACTTCCCACCCTTCCCTCCCGCAATAGGCACTCAGCCTCCTTAAAAATGCCCCTCCACTGCTTCCTTGAAATATCCTGCTGTTTTTTTTCTAGTCAGCGCTGGCCCTCCTTGACCTTCTCCAGGCCTTTGATCAGATGCTTGAGGAGGTCATCTGTGGTGGGGTGGCTTAGGATCTTGGTTGCCTTTGGGGGCAGCAAAGGCGTGGCCAGGATTTCTCTGGCTGATGACCTGAGGCAGTCGTGGCAACATCCTTCTCTTCCTCTCCCAGGACCACCAGCTTGTGGCACCCCTCCGCAATAACCTCCATCTTGTGGAGGTGCAGCCTTGCGGCTATCTCCAGCTAGACCCCAGGGTATGGCCTACGGCAGGTGCAGTTGGATGATCCAAGGAAAGAAGAGAAGAACACGTATTGTTGCAATCAACAAAAAACTTGTTTTTTAAGTTAGACAGTAACATTAATGTTCCCCTGGGGCCACTGGATTTTTTAATGTGATTCTTTATCACAGGACCTTTTTCCCGTATATAAATCATGTAAAGCAGCATGTAGTATGCATTAATCCATGACCACTGCCATAATCAAAAATAGATTTTTTCTATAATGGATTAAAAGTTCAAATGAATTCATTTGGTTACACTTTTACCGCACGTCTAATGTGTTATTAAAAATGACTGTGCTAAAAACTAAAAATATATAATCCCATTGAAAAATATGGCACATTAAAGTTATGCTTTGTAATTTATTTAATCATATTTATAGATATTGTGAAAAATTAATGGAAGCAACCTGGCAGGACAGCATATTTTTTGGGACAACTAATGGCATGTCATAAATTCGAATGGCCCTGTTCTTCTACTACTTCCTGAGTTCCACCCTCTGTCTAGACTGAGTTCCACTCTTCATCCCCCACCCCAAATTCATTGAATGTACAACAAATATTTTTTATGTTGGACTGGGTCCTCTCTGCAGGGTCATCACAAAACATTTTACTTTAACCCTCCTGTTTTCTGCACATGCTTTTGTTGTCCTTTAGGGCTCTGTGCACTTTACCACTGCTAACCAGCACTAAAGTACTTGTGTTCTCCCCTTCAAACATGGTGAAATAGGCTTACACCCAATTGACACACTTAATTCACTTATAAATCCCCTGAAAAGTGGTACTTCATGTACTCAGGGCCTGTAAATTAAATGCAACTGGTGGCCAAGCAGCACTGATTGTGCCACTCACTTAAGTAGCCTTTTAAAACATGTCTCGGGCCTGCCATTGCAGCCTGTAGGGAAAGTTTTAAATTGCCATTTTGGCCTGCCAAAATAAGCTGTTTGCCAGGCCTAAAACTTCCCTTTTAATACATATATGTCCCCGCTAAGGTAGGCCCTAAACAGCCAATAAGGCAGGGTGCATTGCATTTCAAAAGTTGGACATGTACTTCTAAGTTGTACATGTCCTCATAGTGAAAACACCTACATTTGTTTTTCACTACTGCAAGGCCTACCTCCCCATAGAATAACATTGGGTTACCTTACTATATTTATAAGTGATGACTTTCAATTGGGAGCAAGTAGACAGGTCGAGTTGGTGTCTAAAGAATTATAATTAAAATGCCTATCCAATGGTAAAGTTGAATTTTCAGTCACAATCCAGAAAATACCACTTTTTTGTTTAAGATCTGTTTATTGAATACAAGCAAATAGAAGATACATGTCGCAGTGTAAGCAGCGGTGGGAAGGCATCATAGGCTAGGCTATACATTAAGATATCAGCTCAAGTTCGACCCATCAGGACAGCCTCTTCCCCGCAAACCCTGGTAAACAGTTGCATTTTAAAGCGTGGGGCCCTCCCAGATCACAAACGGCGGAGCCGAAGGCCCTGGGCCAAGAGAGGGTCCATGGGAGAAGCAAGAGTGCAACAGCCAGACCAGAGTTCAATCTTCCAATAAAAGAGTGACATAGCACCGCAGCTGGGAAATCAACAGGGACTAAGCAAGCTTGGCCCCAACAAGTATGAGACCCTCACTTCGCGGGAGGGAGATACCTCGCACTGCGACAATACTAATAATCTTTGCCATACATAATATATAAGGGCACATACAACAAAAGAAAGAAAGAGACAAAAGTCAGAAAGGATGTAAACACAAAAAGCAAGGGGATAGATCAGCTAAAGGGGTGACCCTCCAGGGGGTTGGGGGGGGTTGAAGCTGGATGCGCCATGGGGGGGGAGCCGGGGCCTAGAGTGGGGGCCAGTGTCCCCAGGGGCAAGAGGGCCTGCCTAAGGGCTCAGGTGGGTTGTTCCGGGGAATCTGGCTTCCGACCCCGAGAGAAGGGCTCCAGGGAGTCTTCAAACAACTGCAGGGCGCGCAGCCTGGGGGGCATCAGGCGGGAGTGCTCAGTTTTAGTGAAGTAGCGTATAAGTGGCTGCCAGATGCGGACAAATCGTGTGTCTGTGTGGTTAAGGCGTGCCGTGAGTAATTCTAAGGCCAAGACATCCCACAACCGAAGAAACCAAGCGGCAATAGGGGGAGGTTGGGGCCGCTTCCAGCAGGAGGCAATGGACTGTCTTGCCGCTCCCAATAGATAAAGGATTAGATGCCATTAAAATACCACTTTTAGAAAGTTGGCATTTTCTTGTCCTAGACATTCGGTGCCAGCAGCCTGTCCCTGGAGCACATGACTAGGTGTAGCTGGCAGTTGGTCTGTGTGGATTGCTCCCAGACAGTGAGACAAAGGGAAGATAGTTGTTTGCAGGATGGGCCACTCTCGCTTAATGAAAGGGAGGAGCTCTCGTCACCTACCACACTTGCACATCACAAAGGCCCTGCCTGAACACAATCACAAAGGGTTTGTCACTAGTCTTTTGTGTCCCCAGACAATCTGGGACCAAGGCATACAGGAAGGAGATGTTTGATGCCTCTGGGGTGGATACCTGCAGAACCTTCTCCTACTTCAAAGTGGGCACCAGGTATAAATAATGGACCTCAGACAGAAAGCTTCAGTACTCATCTAGACCTGTAGAAGCTTGGTAGAAGGACTGCTGTGCTGCTTTGCTACAAGAAGAGCAGCCACACTGCTGCCCTGCTGTGACAGGTAGGAATGTCATCTTTGGTGTCTTAGAAATTGTAATTTAAAACCCTCTTTCATGGAAAAGTTGGATTTTAAGTCATAATGCAAAAAATGCAACTTTTAGAAAGTTGGCATTTTCTTGTCCTAATATTTGGTGTCTGCAGCCTGTTCCTGGGTCACATGACTAGGTATTGTTGGCATTTGCCATTGCGTATTCCTCCCAGACAACCTCACAATAGAGGAGCTAGGTATTGGCAAGATGGGCCATCCTGGCTTGATGGGGGTGGTGGAGCTATCACCTTTCCACAATTGCACTTCAAAGACATTGGCCCAGCTCACACACAAAAGACTTCTCACTTTTGCCTACTGTGCCCCAGACAGACTGGGACCAGGCCAATGAGGCAGGACATTCCAGTTACCTCTGTAGTTTGAAACTCTAGAAGCTTCTCCCACTTAAAAGTGGGCACCAGGTATAAAAAGAGGACCCTCAGACTGACTCTTCAGTACCCTCCTAGACCTGTGGATACTACAGAAGGACACCCTGCTGCCCTGCTGCCGGAGGCCTGCCCTGATTGCTGAAACATCAGATTGGACCTGCTCTCTATCCCGGGATGAGTGACTCCTACTGTCAGCTGACTGACCTCCTGTTCTGAACTAGAGGCCTCCCTGCATCTGCCTAGCTTACCTGCTGCCTAGACCTGCTGTCAGGACCTGAGACTGGAACTGCGTGATCCCTGCTGGCTTCTGCAAGAGTGAGTGCCTGATCCCCAAGTGGTGTCTTCCCCAGGTCCTGACATTTGGCTGGATTCCTTGGCTGACATCAGAGTGCACTCCTTTGACTCAAAAAGGAGAAATCCTGAAGTTTTGGGCGTTTTGCGCCTGTGAATGGGCTTGTTTGCACCAAGATCTTTTTGCCCACCAATGTAAGGCTCCGGAGAACGCAACTCTTCTTGCTACAGAGACTGCTTGTGATGACCAGCAACGCGAGGTCTGAACTCCGTGCTACAGCATAAGCAGCCCGTGGTGACCACCAAGCGAAGCTGCAGCGACAACCGTCACCAAGCCTAACCTGCTCTTTGATCTACAGCGACGACCATCCACAACGATCTCCCCGCTCCTCACTACCTCCTCCACCGCAAACAGAACTCTTCACGCTGGACTTTAGAAGGTAATGTTTTCAGCGGGACTAACCTGATCCCTGTATCCGGCACGCACTCCATTGCGGTCGCCCTGAACTTTTGACTTTTAGGTGCTGTACTTTCCATAAATCTTTGAAATTGCATATCTCTGGTTCTACTGATTAACTTTTTGCCATTTAAGTATCAAATAATTTATCACATTTCACTCTATTTTCCTAAGTTGGTGTGGGATTTTTCTTGCGCTGCATTTTCACTATGTTATTGATTGAGTGCTGCATAAATACTTTACACATTGACTCTCAGTTAAGCCTGACTGCTTTTGTACCAAGCTATAAGAGGGTTAAGTACATTTTAATTTAGTGACTCTTTGTGGTTCACCCTGGCAAGGATTGTGGCTGTTGCTTGAGTAGTGGTTCACTCTCCTCATCCAACAACCCAATTTCTCACATTACTGCTGGCTACAGAGCAAGTAAGTGTTGGGTAATGTTCTCATAAAACATCAAGGCTTTGGCTAGGTTTTGCTTTGGCAATCAACAGGTAGCGAGATAATTTAGTAGGCTTAGTCACATGATTAATGGAAGGCAGAAGATGGAGCAGTAATGGAAGACATGAAAAGTAGGCACTTAGGCTGAAACTGTGGGGAAAATGCGGCATGTGCTGAGATGGGATTGTAATCTGTGGGCTGGCTGGAACACAATGGAGGTGTTGGTAGGTATGAGTAGCACTGGACAGTGCACAGTTTCTTTTGCTTACTTTCAATGTTAGGTAGGCATAGACAGAAACATAGGAGGCAGGATAATTTATAAAATTATTGATATCTAGGCTTGGAAGCAATGAAGTATTACCTTAACACATGCAGTAGTTGTCATTGAGAAAGCAAAGTGACTTACCACTCATCCCAGCAGCTGCTTCATTTCCGGGCAGAACACAATGGTCCACGCTATGCTCCTCAGCAGCAGCCTGGAGTACTTCATGAGTAGGATCAATAAAAAACATAATGCACATATTTAGAATATTAGTGCCTACTGCAGTATTTTTAGCAAGTTAAAAAACAATACCTAACTGAACTAATGTGAAGTTATAGCTATCCATATTATTACTTTGATTTTTTTTTATATATATTTGAAAAATGGTTCACTGACACAATATTGTGGTAAAAAAAATATGGTTGGCAAAAATATTGTGTCAAAAATATTGTTTATCACAGTATCGTGCTCCTATACTTATTATGGTAAGTACAAAAATTTCAGAAAAAAATATAATTGATACTAATATCATCCAAAAATAGACAGAAATATAGACATCCACAGGAGCTTCGAGAAGCAGAAATGGCCAAATTTTATCAGGTATGAACAGGTGCAAATCCAATGGTTAATAAGAATAAATAGACTGAATGGGGACCCATGGAACAAAAGTTGAGGTTCTGTTTGCACGTGCCACACTTACCAAGTATAGCAGAAGTTGCAAAGGTCTTTGAAGTGATATCCTCTCATTAGGGAGGCATATGTGGGACATAAGAAGAGGTGTGGGAAAAGGAGCCACCGGTTTGTTGATTTATTTATTTACTGTTGTTTAATAATTTAGAAATGTAACAAATAGGTGAAGGCTGTGAATTGTGTATAAAAAATATAATATACCATGACAAATGTAGGGATATGTATATTTATGTTATTTGTCACCCAATTGTAGGTCTGGGCCCGTGGGCCTAGTGAGATGGATTATTATTGTTGTGAAATATCTGTACTGAAGACCAGTCTTATATGGCTTTGAGGTTGGTTATATTGCTGTTTTTTCTGTTACAGTCCTGATGAATTGACAGAGGCTATGAAACATGTGTGGGCTATTAACTTATGAATCCTTACAAATAAAGACGACAATTTGTGTTAAAGCCAACAGCGAATGTGTGATTAATCTTTTGAGTACAGCATCGTGACACACTTAATGGCTTTATATGGTTACCGAACTCTCAGAGTTTACATCATCAAGGTACGCAGAGGTGGCGTTATGTATGGAGAATCTATACATATATGTCTGTTGCTATTGTGGTCCTTGATATTCTGGTCATGATGGTGTGTTAAACTCAATATTCCCTCCATGATACTTGAAACCCGCACCTTCGTAGAGAACAATTAACTGCATGAGAAAGTCCAATCTACATGTTTGTGTCATGAAATAGAGATAACCCTACTGGTGACGATTGAAGACATTTGTGCGATACCTGCTCAAAGAGACAAAGCACCCCTCATTCTGTTAGATTTGAGTCTTCATTCATCCTCATGTGGTTTCCAGTCAGTCTTTGAGATGTAGTTCTTGCATAGTTTCAGTCTTTTCTTGCGATAGGTCACAGGCAGTCCTTCTCCAATCCTAGTCCTACTTTACTTAATTTATACATCAATCTTTTAGGTCTTCTTATTGAGTCTGTTGGTTTCACATACGTGTCCTATTTAGATGACACTCAGGTTATCATATCCTTTAAGGAAAACTTTTTGATGCTTAATCCAGATTCAGAGATTGCATGGGAGCCATTGCTACTTGGATGGAGCTCAATTCATTAAAGCTTAATAGTGATAAAACTGAGGCTGTTAGCTTTGTATGACTCAACTTTGTGTGATCATCTCTATAGTGACATACGGAATTAGGTAAACCTCTAAATCTCCTGTCATTTTGTCATCTGCTCTTAATATAAGGGTAGCCTTTAATTTTCTGAACCAGTCACCATGGTGGCTGCCTCTTATTTCTACTATTCACATATTGTAATACTGTAATTAAGGGCCTGAGTTGGCTTGGTGGATTGGATACTCCATCACAAGCATGACAGATGTTATATCCATCCATTATATCCAATGACACTTGTAATACAGCGAATGGGATGTCCGACACATTTGCAACAGAGTACCACATCAGCAAAACTGTAATTCACACCCTATCTTAGTTCTTTCCATCATTGAGTATTGTAATTCTCCACATAATGGCAACTCCTGCCAATTTAATACAGCCATTGATATTAGTGCAAAATGATGCTGTTCAGCTTATTTTGGGCCGTTACTCTTCTTCTGCCATTTCACATTATTGTCTCTTTTTAAAGCCCTTTGCTTATGTTAGGCAACCCTTCAATATCAGGGCCCATTTCATCTTCACTCTCTCGCTAAGTAATACACTTCTACCAAAGCCATATGTTCTGCCTCATCCAATTACTGCAACAGCCCTAAGATTAAATGGGTGACACTTGATGCCCAATTGTTTGATTCCTGGTTGTAAAAACTGTCCCTTCCATAGTTCATTCAATGCTCTTCCAACAATATGCTGTTTCAGAAAAGACTTAAGACCTGGTTATTTCCAATCTAATTATCATTCTGTCAATACGAGCTTCTAATGTCAGGACATGCTGTTTTTCCAGTACCAGAGAGGTGTCTCATATTTATTTATTCAAAAGTCACTAAAGCCGAATTGAGGTACATTCTGGTCTAAAGGAGTCTTGAAGTTATCTCCACTGGTAACTGGGAAGGAGTCAGTGCCTAGTCAGGTAAGAGTCCTGTATAACATAATGACACTCAGTTTTTGCTTTTGAGGAAAAACATCAGATGAGTGAAGGCTGATTTTTGAATGCTTTTTTCTAGGAATGATGCATTCAAAATCAGTCTAAAATTGGATGATCTGCTGGGCCATGATATTCATTAATAAGTTTAGGTCTGATTTAATTTAGAGAGGTACATAATTTAATAGTGAGTGGTTCCCACAAAGAGTGGTGGAGGTACAAAGCAATGGGGGATGCAATTTCTCATAACCACCAAGAATTAGGAGTTTGTTGGTTGTTCTCAAGATTGGTGGACACATATACCAATAGATGGTAATAAGTATTGAGCAATCCGGGGGCGTGGCCAAGATGGTGACCGGGTGAGACTTGGAAGACAGAACTCCACAAGCCCAGCCCATCGCTCACCATCCTACAGGAATTCTGGACACCGGTGAAGCCGTCCCCATGCTTGCAGCACCTTCAGTAACCGTGGGACAGGAGAGTGAACGTCTGTGGCCCTCAAACTACAAGGGAATCAGCCTGACAGGAGTGAGGCCTGCAGCCGCTCCCTACTCGGCGAGCTTGTGTAGAGGCGGGGCTGCGCTGAGCCTCCTGATCTTTTCGGTGGAATGAGCTCGATCGCCGGGGGTGACCCTCGCCCTTGATAACAATGGGTGATGAGGCGGTGCCGGCGAGGTCACCCACCTGTGACCTGCTGTGCTGATCGATCACTCTGAGGCTTGGCCTGTTACTGGAGCTGCAAGGAGCCTGTCTGCAATGCAGTGCCTGATCTATGCGACATCACTCAGGACCACCGCGACCACTTGCCTGGACCCTGTGGTTAGCGGCATAAGAGACACCAACTGTGCTTCCCCCGCCTGCCTTTAATATTGCTCCCCACCACTGACTGGGAAACCTGGGCATGCTGCATTGCGGCCCGACTAAGCCTGTGGCTCCTCTCCTTAGTGGCAGGTGGGGGTTCCAAGCTGCAAGGCCTCTGTATCACACACTGCCACCAGAGGGGACCGGCATTTTCCATATTGGGAACTTCGAGGCCGCTGCTCTCAGTCGTGCTGTGGGCACTGGGGGCGACTCATTTAACACTGGTCTCTGGTTTGGACTCCGTGTCTGCATCACCTAATGTGCCAATATAACACTCCAGGTCAGGGGTTACCAGACTCAGGATGACCTTTTCCCCCTCCTGCCTTCAACCCTGCCCTGTGCCCATTCAACTACCAGTGCCTACCCCTCTTGGGTCTTCTATCCTCATTGCTGAACGGGGGTCCTTAACAGACTTCGCTAACCGCAGGGTACTTTGCTTCTTACAATATACAGGCTTGTGGAAATTGGTGGGCATCATGCTCTCACGCTCCATCCCCGCTACAGGTGTCCTACTCCCTTCAATTGGCTCTATGGTTCACCCCAAACAAGACAAACATGCTGTGAGCACATCGGATACCAGGGATGTGGCTGGGGGCCCCCCACTCACCAGGCGTATCACTGGGGCACACGCTCTCAGATCATTCATGAAACTTTGATGAGATCTTACAAGTGGTCTTGGACATTAAATCCTCCCTGGAGTCAGAAATAGATGCCTTGGGTATTGATATGAGCCCCATGCATGAAGACCATAAGAAGTTGAAAGACCAGGTGGAGGTCTCCGAGTCCACACTGGCTGAAGTACGATACCTTAAGAAGTGGGTAGAGGACCAGAACGTCCGCTCCCTCTGCTACAGCATGAAAATCATGGGACTGCTGGAGCAGACCGAGGGCTCAAGCATGGAGCTTTACCTTGAGAAGTGGCTTTTGTTGAGAGTCCTCAGAGGAAAATTCTCACCCTTCTTTTCGGTGGAACAGACGCACAGGGTCGCAGGCATGCCGATCCTCGGGGGCGCTCTTAGGCCAGTGGCCGCTCACCTCAATAATTAATTAATTAATTAATCATATCCTGCAGGTGGTGCAGGCGAGGGGGCCCTGGGCAGTGGACAATCCTCTGTAGAGGGGAAGGTAACATCCTCATGAGAGTGACTAAAGCCTGCTGGACCACTTACACCTACAAACGTCACTTGTTCACGCCCTCTGCACCAGGCCTGCCCCTCTGGGCAATGCCTGGTTGCATTGCATTCCATCAATGACAGGAGGCAACCCAGTGGACAGAGGCAGGCCTCGCTGTCTGGGGGACCTATTCAATGACAAGGTCCTGTACACGTTTGAAGGCCTAATAGAAGCCTATGCCATCTCCCTGGGCTCCTTCCTGATCTCATGATGAGCCGGAAACCTCACACTTCCTGCAAACACGGCTCACACATGGGGGGCAGACATGCCTATATGGCACCTTACGTATGAACAATGCAGCACCACTTTAGTCACTGAAGACTTACTGGGAGACAACACTAGACAAGCCTCTGGCAGACAGACAATGGGAGCAATACCTAGTAATGGCTAAAACTATCTCTACCAATACCAGACTTAAGTATACCCAGTTTAATTATCTACATCATACCTATCTCACCTCAGCAAGGATAGCACAGATATACCCGGAGACTACGGATGCCTGACCACGCTGCACATCCGCTGGGGTGGATTTTATGAACATGGGGTGGGAGTGTGCCTCTATCAGTATATATTGGGATGAGGTACTCACCCACACTTCAGAGATACTGGGTTCCCGCTTACGAAAAGATGCACTGCATTGTATACTTGGGATTACTATGCACCCGGGACTGGACCATAAAGTCGTAAGGCCGTGACAGTTTTGAGACGATTTTAAGAGTCTATCAAAAGCCCGACTCTGTTTCCCGCAATTACACCTTATTGCAATATACAAAAGCAAAGGGTGAATACGGCAATACCAATTGGATTGCCAGGGAAGGCTAACTGTGAAGTAAATTACAGTGAATGGGGGCAGCAGATTAATCTACACGCTGTTCCCGCGACTCTTTCATCATTGATATTTCCTATATTTTAAACATAACGACTTCAAAATGTGGACTCAATGACACTAAACCTGGCCGTTCTAAATAAATAGGCGACTACAATAGAACCCATTCATCCTAACATTATTAGTGGAGGATACTGTTTTCTTCTTCTGGGTGCCTATGCTATTTAAAGCGGGAGATGACTTTCTTAGGGTCTCCACATTAACAATTAGATAAACTGAAAAAAATTTGCCCTGAAGAAGGTGAAGACCAATCAAATTTTCACCGAAATGCTGCATTGACAATTTTTCTGTCTATATTTTTTTAAAAGATTGTGTTTCTTGAAAAGATTGTGTATTTTTAAACTTGTATTTTAAGCTTTGCATTTGTTATTTGTTTTTTAAGTGGATAAAGAAAATGATGTCTATCTATCAATGAAATTATTCGAGACAAGTAGAGTAATTTTTGTCTTTTGTACCTCAAGAACCTAATACCAACTTGGTCTTATAAATAAAAAAAAGTTTTTAAATGAAACAATATATAGCTTAACATACCTTTTAGTTCTTGAGTCTCTTTGTAACACATTACAGCAACTGAAAATGAAAAGTGTTTTTTAAGGTGTGGGTACCTATTTTTTGTCATATTTCCTGCATAAAGTACCTATAGCACATGATCCGAACTGTGGGTGGTTGTACAGAATTTACTTACTTATTTATTCATTTCGCTCACTTCCTAGTCTTTCGAAAAGGGATTTTGTTTGTTTCTGTTTCATAGACCCGTCTCTTTTCTAAGTATCAGGGTACCTCCCTCATCTTTTGGCACTTTACTTGGGATTACCACATGCACTGCTGTACGTAAACCCCTCAATAAATGTATTGACCTGGCCTTCGTACTGGCCAAGAGGTGCATAGCCATGGGTTTGAAATCTCCCCTTCCTCCCCCTATACAGCTATGGCTTATCAACCTACGCTCTGGAATAGAGTGGGATGGGCTGCACAAGCTGGCCCTGGGTTGGAGGGGGATAACCAGACCTCTAGATTGGGACAGATATCTGGCAGCGGTGGAAGCCATATCAGACATGAGAGCACACTGAATTACTGGCCAGCAGTACTGTCCCAGGGCGTCCCGCAGGGATGTATGAGTCCCACAGGGTGCCGTGCAGTAATTTTTGACGGTGGGCTCCTCTCACCTGGGGAATGATGTAGTTCCCCCTCATCCTGCTTGATATCCTTGGCTGCCCTGATATGCATCAGCCCCCCTTTTTTTCTGGTACTTGCGCCTTTCCAATGCCGACACCACCGTGGCTGGCCTGCTGCCCCCCACCCCTTGCTACCCAATATGGACCCCCCCCTCTGACGTGTTCTTCCCACCCTTTTTTTTCTATAGCGTTGGTGACGTGTGACCTATCTCCCCCCCCATAGAAATATGGCCTATACATGCACACTACTACCTGGATGAGCTAGTTGCTCCTTTCCTCCTTGGTATGCAGATCTATGTTTACCAAACGCCTGAAATCATCAACTACACAGGATTGCACACAGTGCTCCTTACTGAAGATTGCCATATGTCTGTATTATTCTGCTAACCACACTCGTTCCCATGCAACTGAATGCTGTTCCTTACTTCTGTCAAATGTGCATATGTTATTCAAATGCCAATAACGATTAAGGGGACGATTACGACTTTGGTGGTGCTGCGCCGGCTCTGCACCAGCTCAGCACCGCCAAAGCCGTGCAGGGACTGCCTTTAAGATTACGAGTTTAACTCGTGTCTGGAGGACTTTTCTTTTGCCGTTCCCACAGTAGTGCCCTGAAAACGGGCACCGCAATGGGATCGCAAAAGAAGTCCCAGAACGGCATGGACTGTGAAGTCCATGCCACCCTGGAACTTGGGGTGCATTCAAACAGGGGGTCACATGTTGTGCCCCCCTGAATGCATCCCCATGGCGGCTGGGACATGGGGGTCCCGTAGGGCCCCCTTTGTTTCCCCTCTGCCAGCCATTTCATGGTGGTGAGCTATGAAAAGTCTGGCGGAGGGGATACTCATAATATGCTCGGCAGACCTCGGCAGTCCAGCCTTGCATATTTTATAGGCCTCTGCACTGCGCCACCGCAGTGTTAGACGGTCCGAAAAGCTGCCTCTGAATTAGGGCAGATGCAGGACCGCCACCGCTGCACCACCGTCAGTACGGCGGTCAAAGACCGCTGTATTCGTAATCTGCCCCTTATTTTTTTTTTAAGTATTGAGCAATCTCTTTGCTATACCTATTCATTGACGGCTTTGCTTACATGTCTAGACTCCCGGTGCCTCATTCTCATCACATCATGTGCCACACAGCCCTAAAGCTGATCAACAAATGATTGATGGGAGATTTTTCCAAATCATCTCATATGACTGTATGAAATAACAAAAAGCTTGCCTCCCCATTCTCGGCTGAGATATGCCACAATTGGGCATCCAAAGGGATCAATCTGACTTGTGACCTCTATGCAGACTTGAAACCTCTCTCATTTGCATCTCTGTAACATAAATTTGCTCTTTCTAACTTGGACTTCTATACGTTAATACATGTAAAATCCCAATAACCTTCACGTCTGCATGTGTTCTAAATATATAAACTGTTAAGAACAAGTATCGGGCCCTCTTCCCTTCCAGTTCCATTTAAATGGTACAACTATTTCCATACTCGCAATTTGATCTTTCCTGACCCTCAAACTTGGAAGAAGATACGCTCTCACTTGCTCGCCAATAAGCTAATCTCATCTCCAACCCCAAAAAAACATTTCGCTGCCCACCACCCATACTGGACCCCTCAAAATTCTTTAAAATTCCCCCTAGTGGACTCTCATACTTGTTGGTCCTGTAAGAAGGATCGTGGTGACCTAGAGAATTTGTTTTTTTTAATTGCGAATTGTTATCTTCCTATTAGAAGGATATCCAAACTCAACTGTGTACATTTTCCATATAAACATTGCACTAAATCCCGCCACGATTATCTTAGGCCCTTAGGCCTCTGCTAATATTTCTTTGCTTTCAGCATCACACTCGCTCTCAAGATCCTCAATTGGATTCCCATCGAAGTAAAATGTATCCACAAGACTGCACCCACAAAGCCCTTCACACACATAACCCCAACTATCTAGATACCAAACGTTCGAAAGCAGGAAGAGCCAGGACTCTGAGAAGCTCCAACTCACTTCTTCTCATATCTCACAAACTGAAAAAGAAATCCTCCCTGACACACTCCTTGTCTGGAAATGCACCTAGGATCTGGAACTCACTCCCTAGAGATCTCAGCTGCAACCCTCCTTTTCCTGACTCGAACGGGACCTTAAATACCTACTGCTCAACAAATACTTTAACATGCACGCAAACTGAGCTATATTCCCAAAGCTCACACCCAATCTGACTACACCCCTTGCGACGGTCGATTGACTGTTTTAGTTGTCTACTATGTCATTTACTCCATTAACTCAGGCTATTCTGCATATTGCAACTACCTTCACTGCCTAACAATTTTCTTTGTCTGTATATATACTTCATTCAAATGATTTTGCATTATATGTAAAGCACTCTGATACCTTCGGGTCTAGCTAGTGCTATATAAAACCTATAAATTAATAAATTAGATTTGTCCCTTTAGGACCTGTTACTGATGATAGCTATGAAGGTTATCCATCTAGACTGGAAAGATTTTAATCAGCTTTCTTACCACAGTTGGTGGACCTGGGTCACTTTCCTCAGGAGTACTCATTCTGCATAAATAATGGTGCCCGCTCACCCTAGAGTTTCACAGAAACTGTGGAGACCTCTCGACTTATTTATCACACACTCACTGCTACCCTCTCACAGTGCGGAGCAAGAGATCTGATTTTGTCGTTTTTTACTTTCCCTTTTCGTTCTTCCGGGATCACATGCCTATCTTTGCTTTAGGTCTTCTCTCTCTCCTTCCTGGCCTGCCTGTCTTTCTCTTTCTCCTTTCTATTTCTCTTCTCTCCTTACTTTTCGGAGTGGTTAGGATGTTTGAGTTTGGTGCTTGAAATTATGCTATTTGTTCTTTCATTCACAATAGTTTTTATAAATATTCCTCATGTTCAGATTTTCTCTTCGATCACTTTATGATATGTTCTCAGTCCCATCTGTTGATATCTTCTGTGTTTTACCCACCCATACATAATTGTCAATCACCGACTCAATTGATATGTACAACCTTTGTCTCTCTGGCTTTTTGTTTACCACTGTTTTGAAAATACTTCAATAAAGTGTTCTGAAACAAAAACTATTTTGACTCATCGGAATGACTCATGAAATCCAGTCTCTCAAAAATACTCCTGAATACAATTTTTGGCCCATTGACTTGATTTCCTACCCTTCCAAGAATGGATTATGGTAGTACACCTCTGTATTGTAAATAAATCTCATTCAGTGCACCTCAGTATATAATTCAAGGCAATTAACCCGGTGACGCCCCTCCCCCCACACTTTAGGAATTCAGAAAAAAAGATTATAAAAGTGTGAAAGTGAGCCAGGCTCACCTGGCCTGCCTGCCACTGTCAGATGACATTACCGGAACAAGGGAAGCCTGTCTGGGCTGCATTTGAAACGCCTCTTGCAGACTTCAATGCAGGCTGACAAGTAAATCAGGCAGAAGAGGTTCCTCATTGTTAGGGTGCATTCCTTTATTTGTTAATGCGTGCATACAATATCATACCCACTGAATATCGTGCTAAAAGTTAATAGTAACACAGCGTGCCATTCTAGGGAAAGGACCCGTGACAACATAGATTGTCTTGGAAGAGTCGGGGCGGCGCTATTGTGAAGTAGGTCGATGAACGTGTGATCTTTGGCATGAGCAATGCAGCTATGAATAAAACCATCTTGCTCCTTGCATAACTTCTGGTGAAAACAGTGCTAACGCATCCTTATTAAATGTCCCTGAGAACTCTACGGGGCTTTTCATAGTGTGAACCACCCACAATTATCAGTTATCAGTTTACATGCTTTGATGTTTATTATAGACATAGACAATGTTTACCACTTATCGATTGAATAGCAATAATATCTGTGATTTATAGCACTTAGAAGCGCCAAAAGTGTGATATGAAACGTTAAATAAAAGTACTGTGATATTATGATTATTATTATAATGCCCAATAATATTGATATTAATTTGCTTATTATTATTAATATTGTTATTATTTAGTTACTAATACTATTATTAATCATGATTGCATGACAGAGGCACGAATGGCTAAACCACGGGTGCCTCTACCACGCTGCCTAAACAACAAATGCGTCTGAACAATGCATTCCTGTACCACGCGTGCCTTTACCACGCATGCCTTTACCATGCAACTTCGTGGTAAAGGCATGACTGGTAAAGGGATGTGTGGTAAAGATCACACCCAAGGCCACCCGCCCCTAGGCCCTAAAAACTACCCCCGAGCCCTACAAACTACCGTGACTCCACCCCGCGCTCTAAAAACTAACTCGACCCCGAGCCCTAAAAAGTACCCTCCCCCCCTGAGCCCTTAAAACAGACCGACCCTCCCTGAGCTCTAAAAAGTACCCCAACACCCCTGAGCCCTTAATACTACTCCGACCCCATCGAGCCCTAAACACTACCTGACCCCCCTGAGCCCTAAAAAGTGCCCCAACCCTGAGCCCTAAAAACTACCCCCAACCCTTAAAAACTACCCCCAAACTACACCGACCCCCCTGAGCCCTAAAAACTACCCCAACCCCCTGAGCCCTAAAAGCAACCCCGACCGCCAACCCTGAGCCCTAAAAACTTACCCCAACCCTAAAAAAACTACCTCCCACCCCACAAAAACCGGCCCAGCCCCACTTACCAGCCTGCGTCCTCTCTCGATCCTGCGTCTTCCTGTGCCCGCCCATCTCAACATCTTGACCGCCCACTGCCTTAACCACGCATATGCGTGGTTCCGCTTGCAGGGAAACAGCATGCGTGGCTCAGCCCGCGTTTTTAAGGCCATTTCTCAATAATTATTATTAGTGATATTATAATTTCCTTGTTATTATTACTAATACAACTAATAATAACAGTATTAGAAGTAATAATAATAATAATATTAATAGTAATAACAATAATAAAAAGAATACTAATTATAATAATAATTATTATTATTATTGTTATTATCATTATTTCATAACACTTGCTTTAAAAATAACATCATCCATTTTCTTATTACCAGTTCTCTAGTGCATTTTAAGAAGACGTTTCTTAAGAAACATTATTAGTCCGATTTTAAAAAGCACTTGAAAATCACATGCGGGTTGGACTCTTGCACAGCCGTCACTTAAAAGTTTTTAGCTACCTCGCAAACAATTCTAACTTAAAAGTAAGCATTTTATTCATGCCACATATTACCCAAATAAATGCAATAAATTCACAAAGATTACTGATCTCCCCCCGCTGTGAGCGTTGGAAACAATATACAGGCAAATGGGTTACGAAACTTGTAGAATGCTATTTCACTTTTTGATTTACCTTTTTGATTTTTTTTTTTAATTCTTGCTTTTATCGATCGCCATTTCCAGAATCACTGTGATTTGTACCTAATTTGGTGCACGCTCCCACACTTACTGCAACAATTGTGCCTGACTGAAACGATTAAGCCTGGACCTGAAACTCAGGAGTAAGCTATATGTGAACATAAATGTGTGAAAAGCAGCGAACAATCTATGTGAATTCCCAAGTTAAGAGTTTTTGCGGGTACATCTTATTTGCGATATCCTTTCCTGGCCATTCTCTGGATGCACCCATGGGAACACAAACGTGTTTAATTCAGTTGCAAAGCTATTTGTGCTTTTTTACTTTGTTTTATTTTTTATGCATTTATTTTATTGTTTTTAATGTATTTTTTTATTATTTTTATTATATATATATATTTTTTCATTGTACTTGCGCTACGCTATACTGTATCTAAACATGCATGAATTGCTTGAAATTGAATTAAGTATCTCATTTGCCGGCATCCAGGCATATATACCATTTTGTCCCACCCTCTCACCGTAGGGATGCCTTTGCCCACCTTCACAACAGGCATGAGTTCCCCCACTGTTGAGGCCTGCTGTCACTTCCCCTTTACATACATTTCCCCATTTAATATTTGTTTATCAAGGTGTTCGTTCTCATTTGCTTCCTCTTAGCTCCAACAAAGACATATAAAATTATAGATAGTTAACAGTGAAAACAGAGATATTTTTCACAGAGGGATACTGAGTTGCATCAAATAGACAACTAGAACAAAGCTCTGTCAGCTGAATCATATCTCATTATTGGGCCTTTGATATTTTGTAAACTACTTGTTTTTGGGTAGATACCAATGTTTTACTGGTACCAAGCTAAGGTAGATTCAACAGGTTTTAGCACTGCTTTATTTCCTGTTTAACATGATTAACCACATGTTGTTTCTTTATTTTGCTACAACTCATTTTTGTCCCAACATTATTGACTGTTGCATCAACAGCTGTATTATAATTCATATCTATGTAAAGTGGTATGATATCTGCACTATAGAAAAACTGATAAAAACATATATCATGTTAATAACATATTTCACTTTTTGTTAATCAAGTCAAAATTACCTGTGTCATTTGTAACATTATTTTAATCTCTGGGAGACTTACTTTGGGAATAAACACTGGGGTGTAGGCAGGGAATATCAAACACCGAATATCGATGGGACAAAATATAATTACAACAATATCAAGGTACAAAATATTGAAAGGTAGATTTCAATACATTGGTTGTATATAACTCCACATATACATACCATGGTGAGATATATATATATATATATATATATATATATATATATATATATATATATATATATATATGTATGTATGTATATATATATATATACATACATATATATATATATATAGATATATATATATATGTATGTATGTATGTATATGAAAGCTCCTTTTCTTCAATTTATAAAAGAAAACAGCACTCACGGGGGCAGTTGCTTTTAATTTATTAGCAACGCAACAGCAAACAACAGACGCGTTTCGGCTTGCGCCTTCCTCTGTGTTACTCATCGCACCGGAAGCAGCCATTTAAAAGCAATTTCATTAAGCAACAATATCAAGGGCTTATATGCTCAATATTCATGAAAACCGCTCCACAAGCGTAATGGAAATCCAAATTGCCTTCCAATTCATATAACAAATGTATTTTATTATATTGCGCTGTGTATCGACAAATGCGGTCACCCCATAAATCAGCATTTTACATTCAGCATGATTGCTGTTCATGTCATCTTGCCGTGTATCGGCAATGCCAATTTCAATGCCATGATAGTTGCCACTAATCATTTTCAAGAAGAAGAAACATCAACATATCGCCGTGTATCGGCAGACCTTACAGCCATTTAAAAACAATTTCAATAAGCAACAACATTATGAAGAGACAATTTTTCGTTGCCGAGGGGATGTTCCAAAAATAATTTCACTTGCAAATGCTAAAAAGAGCTTCTATGCTCGATATTCATGAAAACTACTCAGCAATCATACTGGACACCAAATTACATTCCAATGCATATATATTTCATAATATTGTGTCGTATATCGACAAAGGCTGTTATCCCTTATCAGCATGATTACTATTCATACCATCTGGCTGTGTATCTGCAATGTCAATTTTAATGTCATAATGGTTGCCAATAACCATTTCCAAAAGGAAAAAACATCAACATTTCGCCGTGTATCGGCAAATCCATAACAATACCAATCTAATTGAATTCAAGAGTCATTCCCCCAGGTGAACAGCTAATTCCTCTCCACTGTTTAACCCTTTCGGGGCTTTTGTTTGCAAATCGATGATATAACGAGACTCTAATCTGCGTAGTTTTTGAATCCTATCTCCACCCCTGATGTTTATGGGCACGTGGTCAAGGCCAAAATATTGCAACAGATCCCTATTTCTCTGATGTTTATTGGCAAAATGCCTGGCCACTGGATAAGAAACATCTTTCTTTACAATAGCCTGCATATGTTCCAGTATGCGGATCTTCATTGGATGGATCGTGCTGCCTATATATTTTAATCCACATGGACAGATCAAACAATATACAGAATAGGCAGTATGACGCGTCATAAATTTAGTTACAGATCTGAGTTTTTTTGTACCAGGTATCTCATACGATAGTACCTTCCTACTGTGGGCACAGGCTTTGCATTTTCCACAAAGGAAAAATCCTTTGACTTCTTTGAGCGTACCTTTCCTCTGTATCTCTTTCTCCATGTGACTATGAACCAACATGTCCTTTAGTGACCTTGTCCTCTTAAAAGTCACCAAAGGAACTGATGGTATGTCCTTACCAATGATCACGTCAGTCTTCAGAACATGCCAGTTCCTCCGGAATATGTTCCTCAGGGAGCTGGCATCCTCCGAGTAGGTCGTGATCATCCTGAATTTGCCTTGTCCATTTTGCTTTTTATTCTTATTATTTCCTTTCAGTATCTATTCCCTAGGTATTGCTTCCACTTTTTTCAATGTTGTTTCAAGTAATCTTGTGTTGTACCCTCTTGCAATGAATCTGGCAGTGCTTTCTGCAGCTGCTGACTGAAAGTCACAATTCCTTGAGCTATTTCTCTTTAGTCGGAGGAACGCACCATAAGGTATGCTCTGTATCAACCTAGGTGGATGGCTGCTTGTGGCGTGAAGTGTGGAGTTTCCCGCAGTTGGTTTTCTATATAATGATGTACTTAGTTCCCCTTCCACTATAGAGACCCTTAGGTCTAGGAAGTTCCCCGCCACTGAACTCACTTCTCCCAAAAACTTTAAATTCACCTCATTTTGATTGAGATGTTCAATAAAGCCAAATGCCGAATCAGATGACCCCCTCCAGATCAGAAATAGATCATCTATATATCTATATCAAGACACAACCCCCTCCATCCATGCTTTATTCTCGGACGACTATGCCACCTGCTCCTCCCACCAGCCCACGAATAAATTCGCATAGCTGGGGGCGAAGCAGGTGCCCATGGCCGTGCCCAAAATCTGTCTGTAATAATCCTCCTGAAAGAGAAAAATTTTGTTAGTGAGACAGAATTTTGTAAACACCAGAAGCATAGAGTTGTGTTTAGCATATTTCAATGGCCTTTTGTTGAGAAAAAATTTCACCGCATTTAGACCATCATTGTGATCAATACATGTGTATAGACTTGTAATGTCCAATACAATCAGCTGATACGATGATTCCCATGTCAGTTTTTCCATATGACTCAAAAGGTCCTTGGTATCTTTTATATAGGAGGATAGCTGTAATACAGATTGAAACAAAAAGTGATCAAAAAATATTGAAAGATGTTCTGTCAAACTGCCTTGTGATGACACAATTGGTCTACCCGGTGGATTCTTGCAGTCTTTATGAATCGTGGGTATGTGATAAAAAGTCGGTGTTACAGGACTCATATTACAAAGATATAAGTATTCATCAGTTTTCAACATTGATTTGTCGTACCATTTCTTAATCAAGCAATGATATTCCTTAATGCTCGCATGGTACTGTTCTCTCGTTGTTTTTTCATAATTTCTTCCATCTGATAGCTGTTTTAAAGCTTCTCCACAGTATTGTTCTCTAGTTTGTAGAACAACATTTCCGCCCTTGTCAGAGGGCTTGCATACTACTGATGTATCCTTCAACAGTTTCTCCAGGGCTTTCTCTTGGTCTTTAGTTATGTTACCTCTTTTCCTGTAATGATTTCGTTTTGCCCTGAATTTTAATAGATCCTTGTTGACAGCATCTGAAAAGATGTCTATAGCATCTGTTGGCATTTGAGGAACGAACTGCGAGACAGGTTTAAATGGACTCTCGACTGTTTCTTGTTCTATGCCCAACCTCCTTGTTCTCTGGGCAACGTCTTGAGTGTCTCCCCTCTCTTCTTCTTGTTCCCTGCGTAATCCTTCAAGAGTTTCTAATGCTGCCAAATCATCGACCGTTAAAATGTCAGTGGCTGTGGATTTCTGTTGGATGATTCTTGATTCCTTCATTGTTGGTTTCAATTTAAAATACTTATATAACTTCAATTTCCGAGTAAATTTGAAAAGGTCTATCCTTGTTTGTGTGTACTCCATTTGATTATTTGGGCAAAATGTTAATCCTAACCTCAACACCGACTCTTCAATTGGTGTGAGGTTCTTTGGTGTGAGGTTAACTATGGTTAGATTTTCACCATCTACTTCCATTTGTTCCCCCTCTTGCTGTGTGTTACACGTGGGGACATGTTGTCTCTTCCTACACCAGCCCCCCCTTCGAGTCTTGCGGTGTTGCCTTCCGGTGGTTTGCTTTTTCCGCCCCTTAGCCAAGATTGGCGGATCAGTCGAAATTCCTCGTCAAAAGGAGTTTTCTTAACCTTGTCATCTAAGGTGCCTGCGATATCATCACCTGACTGTTCGTTTTCTGTTGCTTCTGATTCAGAAGTTTCCACTCTAACTGTAGAGGATGCCCCTTTCTTCATGGACAATTCCTTTCTTGGTATGTCAAATCTCTTGGCGAAGGTCAACACTCTGCCTTCTAAATAATCTCTTTCGTCCCTTTCAAATTTCTCTTGCTTTCTTTGCTTAATTTTTAACTCATATTTAATCAATCGTTTTTTCATTAGCTCTTTTAATTCATCCTGTTTATTTTTATCATCATCCTTTGATATTTCTTCCTCCAGTTCTTGTATTTCTTTGAGCGCCTTATCTCTATTGCTCCAGGCGAATTTGATCAGTATATTTAACATCCCTTTACACGTTTGTGCCGTGTGCTCTGCCCACTCTTCCAATAAGAGTGGGTCTGGATTTTCATACGCCGGTATTGTATAGATGCGTAATCCCCTGGGGACCCGGTTGACATCCATGTAATTTTGGAGAGAGGTTGCCTCCCACCATCTTCGCATTTCTCTCTCATAAAGCCTTTCAAGCTTTGTGAACTTCGCATTCAACTTGTGAACAGAACTCAAGTCCCCGGTATTGTTAGCTTGTTCTGTCCCTGACTTCTTCTTGAAAATGTCTAATGCCGCTTCGCGGCGTGCAGATTCACTGAACATACTGCTCGCAGTCAGTGATTGAGTGTGTTGTTACTTTGTTGCAAAACGCCCCCTCGCCCTACCGCCGGCAGAATTATGCATGCAATGAAAGCATTCGCATAAATATATATATATATATATATATCTTAACAACAGACCTCTCTCACAGAGAAAGGAGTGAGCCGCACACATTAGGTGAGATAAATAGATTTTATTTCAATTCCAAAGCGCTGGCATTCTTGTTCCTGATGCATTTCGGTCAGCATTGACCTTTTTCAAAGGAAGCCAGAAGCATCTATATATATATATATATATATATATATATATATATATATATATATATATATATATATATATGCTGTGGTCCCATTTCATGAAAGTCCACAAATCTTTATATAGGTAAAACATAATTCACCTTTGGTTGACCCTTGCTACGTTCATGCAGATTTCAAATGAATGAAAGGTTCTTTGTGAGGTATGTAAATGTATCGATACCAGAATTACATTAAATGCTGGGATCAGTTCCTTCTTTGTGTTTACAGTGATTTGGTGTAGGTCCATCCACCTATTGCGCAGATTATGGAGGTTATATAATTCCTATAATACTCTCAACCCAAGTTGTATTGGCTACAGAGAGGTTTTTGCATCTGTTTTGAGATTTAAAGATGTGTGAATCTTGGCCACTAGTTAGATTTTGCACTGTTGCAAATTTGTTCAGGGAATAGATGGTGAAGTGAGGAAAAAGCTCAAAAAGAGGGATGCCTCCAGTAAATGGGCGAGCAAACTCAAATATCACATCATCCCTCATTAAATTGAAATGAAGTAGTGACTTCTCTGCAGTGTGTGGTATTGCTATTTGCTGCATGGTTAAACCACCAGCTGGTAAATCTGGCCACCTTAGAATGCCCTCTTATAGGTATACTTTGTGGTGCTATTTTCATTTAGGAAGCATACTACCACCCGGGGGATATCTTTATGGTCAACCGCAACATCAAGAAAGAGTGAAGTACTAGGTCAAAAACAAGCTAACACTGAAGAAACTACAGAGCCCTATTTTAAGGGCTTTTCTGACTGCCAAGTGGCTAGTAATCAGTTGAATGTGAGGTGGAAGATTATTCCTTATGAGAGAAAAAACTCAACTTCTGAGGCGGCTTCTGTGAAAACGAGGAAAGAGATCTAACTGGAGATTTTTAGTGCACCTTCGAATGATATGCATGGAAAGGAGACTTTCCATACAGAAAGTGGTAGCCTGTATATAAAGTTTAGAAAATCATGCGATTTTGAACAATTAGCCAGTGTAGCTTTTGTAGAATAGGTGAAGCACAACAGTGGTGAGAGGCACCTGTCTCCATTCTAGCTGGTTGATTCTGAAAAGCCTGAAGTCTGGTACAGAGAGACTTCTTCATGCACAGATACAGACAGTTGCAATAGTCTAAGCAAGCTCCTATAATACCTGTTTACAATCTGGAGGAAGCAACAGAAGTAGGAGTAGGATGCAGAGGTAACAAATTTAATGAGTACAAGAGGAGACGACAGCAGAGACTTAGCAGCTGTTTTGCAAAAGTGTGTACATTTTTACTCCTAGGGCCGTATTACGAGTTTGACGGTCCTGGAGTGGACCGCCATGCCAGCACCCCACTCGAGGACCACCAAACTCGAACACCGGCCGCCTGCCAGATTACATATAATCTCGTGGTCTGGCGAGCTGCCCTTTGGCGCTCCCACGGCGGTGCCTATTAAAAAGGCACAGCAATGGCATAGACTATAAAGTCCATGCCCTGCAGGAAAGGGGGTGACTGCACGCAGGGGGGAACAACATGTGCCCCCCTTGCAGGCACCCCTTGGCCCTCAGGCAACAGGGGACCCTGTAGGGCCCCCTTACTTCCTAACCGCCAGCAGTTTCATGGTGTGAGAACGGCCATGAGACTGCTGGTGATGAGGAAACTCGTAATATGCTTGGCGGTGCTGCAGCAGCACCCCCAAACATATTGCGGCCTCAAGACCGCCGCGCCAACACCAGGGATCACGAGATCCCGGGCAGTTACAGTGGTCCCAATGGAGGTCCGACCACCGTACATGTAATACGGCGGTCAGACCACTGGTGCCACGGTCCCTGACCACCATCGCACCACCACTCCGAGTTTGGCGGTCCTATGGACAGCCAAACACATAATTAGGCCCCTAGGCTTTTTACATTGGATGCTACTGAGGGATGTAGACAAAAAGTAGGTTGGTGACAATATGATTTCCTCTGACTTTATATTATAAAGCAGAGTTCCCCCATTATCATTGATTGAAATGTTTTGAATGACCTAATTGGGAAGTTATTGTGATACATATCTGGAGCCCGGTGGCCCGGTACCGACCACCGATCACCCAACCTCCGGTGCCACTCCTCTCTGTGCCGCCTCTTCCACCGGCTTCGCTTCTATCCTGCCGGAGCTTCGCTGCCCACAGGAAATACATGAAAAGATCCGCTGAAGCGAGATCCCGGGGGGCCAGTGCGTGACCCCCCGGGTTGCAAGCTCACGGCGACCACCCTTGGAGCCAGCGTCTCTCGGCGGCTTTCCCTCCCTGCCAGCGCTGCCGGGGATCTGGTTGGCGCTCGATCTGGATTGGAGGTGGGTGAGTGAGGAGCCCTGCCTCGCCGCCTCTGGTGACTGAGGGAGTGCCCGACCTCAGGTATATTCTTCCCGCTTTGTTTTCTTATTGGATTATAGCTTATTAATACGAGCATCGGTTGAAGGTTGCCTGGACCCAAAATGGCAGCGCCTCACTAACACGAGGATTACTGTTGCCCTTAAATACTGTCGCCACATACTTCAATAAGACGATAGTGAATGCCCTTGGGAGGCATGAACGTAATCAGCCTCAGTGAATGGGACACTTACTCAGGATCGATTTCAACAGGCATAGCAATCTGATCACTGCCTGACTCTAAGATGGCGGCGGTTCGAGGACATTGTAATTGCCTTCCATTGCCTGACTTTAAAATGGCGACGATATTAAGTCAACATGACTACCCTCACACCTGCTAGCCATCCCAAAAGTTGCAAACTGAGAGTAGCAGTCTCCTCTGGAATCGATATTTTACCTAACTGCTTCCTCAAGCCCAGTTTGGCTGCCGAAGCCATGAACTGACTCCAGAGCCTTATAATTTGGATTCCCTGGTGCCTCTGCTGCGCTGCCCCTGAACAGGACCCCGGTACCCCCTGTGGTCAGGCGAGCTCCGACGTCTACTGGCCCCTGCCTGCCTTGTCATCTCTCAGGACCGAGGCGCTGTGGCTGGCCTAGCCTCTCAGTCTCTACTGCAGCCCTACCCTTGCAGACGGCCTCTTCCGATCATTGCTAGCACGCTTGGGCCTTCGCCCCAACGATCAGACAGCTGCTCAACTGCTTAACTGACCTCTGTCGTTCCTATAGTACCCCACTCTTCCCACCATGGCAGGGCCCAGCCTAATTGCTACCAGGGAAATCCCTTTTACTCTGGTTTACCCTCCCAACCTCTCCAAAACCGCTGCAAAAACCTACGTTACAGCGCGGACAATGGCACAGTCATTAATGACCTAATCTTCTACACCAGAAGAACCCCCTCTTGGCGCAAAACCTTCGCGCACCTCCTCAATGTACGTGCAACCAGGAACATTCCACACGGCACTAAGCTTACAATAGCACCCTCCGCAACACTGCGAGCTGACCTCACAATCACCCTCTACAAAAGCGGCATAGTTTTGATCCAAGCCTCAACAGACAACCTTAACAAATTTGCGAGCCTTTTTACCCTCCTCAGTAACCATGTGCGCGACACTAGCAGGGTAACTATCACTTGCCCCTACAACTGTCTGACCAGCCTGTCTAGCATCCCTAGCCACCCACAAACCACCCCTCTAAGGTTTTCCAACATGGATCATCCTACCCCCTCTTGCACTGCTCCCGGCCGTACTAGAAGAATCATCCCTACACCCTTGATCTCCTCCTCGCTAGCTCCCCACTCTAATTATGAGGCCGGCACACCTCCAAACACCTTTGATGCAGGTCGAGCCTGCCCGTCCAGCCCACAAACCACCCCTCTAAGAGTCTATACCACTGATCTTCCCAACCTCGCTAGCACATCTCCCAGCTTTGCCAATAGATTCATCTCTAGACCTTTGGCCTCCTCCCCGCTAGCTCCCCTCGCTGACCGTAAGACCGGTTTGCCGCCGAAAACCTATGATACAGGTCAAGCTACCCCTTCTACCCGGTCTCCTATGCATGCCGATAGTATTGCTCCAGAACTACTGCCCCCCTGCCCTCTAACGCCTCCCTCTTACAGGGATACCGATAGTACTGCACCAGAACAACTGCCCCCCTGCCCTCTAACGCCTCCCTCTTATAGGGATATCGAAACCCTGCACTCCAGAGCTGCCAAATTAACTCAGAGCATCCACATCTCCATACTGGATCTAATGAACCTCCTTCACCTCGCTGAACTCTTCTTCGCCAACCTCAAAGCCCAGCGGAATTCCACCCCCATATCACAGAGATCCCCAAGCACCCACTACCACTACCGCTCGCTGAACTCTCCTTCGCCAACCTCAAAACCCAGCGGAACTCCACCCCCCCATATCACAGAGATCCCCAAGCACACACTACTGCTAGCCTCGAGACACCTTCGCAAGCAACCTTGCCACCTCTCGGAGGAGGAAACTCTAGCTCTCGTCCTCTCCTACAACTCTCTACCTGCCACCCCTAGTCCGCTAGACCTCACTGAAGAGGAAATCCTTGCCATCCTCTGCGACTACAACTCTGCCCCAATTACCCTTTGCCCTCTAGACGTGAGTGCCGAACATGCCATCTGCACGGTCACTATCAACCCTAACAGATCGGCTACCCTCCGCAACAGAAGTGTGGTCAAAAGCAACCTAGCGCCTGTACACCTATCCACCCCCACTCCCGACACTCCCTCCGATTCCTCTCTGTCTGGCCTCTTAATCAATTGCCGATCAGCGTTTAAACACACCGCCGATATTGCTGAACGCATCCTGAACAAAAATTTCGACTTAGCAATTCTAACAGAATTGTGGCTTAACGATTCTTCATCTCCTTGCCTGGACCTCTTAGTCCCCCCCAACTACAACATTGCCAGGCTGGACAGGCAATCTACCAAGAAAGGAGGAGGCATCTCCTGCATCTACCGTTCTAACCTTAGTGTCACGGAACACCTGGCGGATACCTCCGACTCTTGCGAATACCTCGCACTCTCCATTTGCAGCAACTCCACCCTACTGTGCAACCTACACATCATTTATCACCCCCCAGGCAGGAACGACTCCTTCACGGACCACCTCATGGAACTCATCACAGCCAAGATTTCCTCCATCGATAAAGATATTTTCCTGGGTGATTTCAACCTGCACTGGAATGACCCCAAGGACCCCCATGTCAACGCCATCAAAGATCTCCTGACCGATCAAGCCCTGATCCAAGCCTGTTCACTCCCTACACACTCGAAAGGGGCCACCCTTGACTGGATCATCTCTAAGGAACCAACAATCAAGCTTATCTCTATAGACCCTTGTGACTGGTCTGACCACCACGCCATCGCATTCCCACTACCGGGCACCCACAAGACAAGGGCACCGCAACCAGTGTTGCCTAAATGCTGGGTTAGAGACACTAAGAACCTGGACCACAATTTTATTTTATTTTTTTATTTGAAAAGTTTTATATAGTGCTACTAGACCCGGAGGTATCAGAGCGCTTTACATGAGTTACAGCGAGTTACAAGTTACATAGTTACATCACTTAAATCAAAGAGTCATAGGGGAGGAGGATGGGGAGGGAGGGAATACACAACTGGAAAAACGAGGAAAACAATGACAGATGTCCGGCTGGGTAGGTGACGGCCGAGGGGGTGAAACCAGGGCCAGACTCCTCTTTAGCTGCATATGACAGCTCCACCGGGCATCGGCCAAGGTTGCTCGTGTATCCAGGTGAGTACAAACAGTCATCAGAGGTCCATCAGAAGTTCAGAGGAACGTTATTTAAGAGTTATATATAGTGCTGGCTAGACCCGTAGGTATCAGAGCACTTTACATTAGGCTACACAATGTTACCGAGAATGAAAACAAATACACATTACGTCAAAAATTAAGCAACAAATTGGGAGAGGAAAGAAAGGTGAGACAAATAGAGAGGAGGGGGAAGGGGGAAGTGTGAAGGGGAGGATGAAGGAAAAGACGGCAGGGGAGACGAAAGGAAGTCTGCCCAAAGACCGACTGGGTAGGTGACGTCCGAGGAGGGAATCCACAGCCCATCACCCCAATAGCTAAACAGGTAGCTCCATCGGGCATCAGTCAGATTGCTAGGTCTCAACTGACGAGGGAAAGTTCACAGAAGAAAGTCCAGTGGATAGACAGGGTGGGAACTATGAGCAAGGACGAGTGAGGGCAAAGGTCAATGGCTGGAAAGAGGAGAAGAGTAGAGAGGAGGGAGTAGGGGGTATGGTGAAGAGGAGAAGGGAGAAAAGTCCATTAGAGAGACGCAGGAGAGTTTGCCCAAAGACCGGCTGGGTAGGTGATGGTCAAGGAGGGAAATCCATAGCCCATCTCCCCTTTAGCTCCCGAGGTAGCTCCACCGGGCGTCAGTCAAAATGTCTAGGTCTCAGCTGCCGATGGAAAAATCTCCGAGTCAAGTGTCATGGAGGGTGAGCAGGAGCGGGGTCGAGTGAGGCAGTATCGTGGTGCCGATCACCGTGTCTGTAGGTGACAAACACCGGACCAAAAAAACAAGGTGTACCTTGAGCAGAGGAGTGTGTAAGGCTTCCCTCATAAGCAGCAGGCGTTCGGTAAAGGCGATATAAGTACTCCTAGGCTGGTACTCCATATTCTCCAGGGCAGCTCTAGTAGGGCAACGTGTCTCTTGCCTCCTGTTGTGCTCCCCTCATCCTTGCTCATTTTATATGCACTGCCTGGTGGCGAAGGCCGCCATTTTAGGGTCAGGCATCCAGGGTCTGGGCAGCTCGCGCTGCATCTCCCAGAGTCAGGGCACCCGAAGAGGCACACACACTCTATATCAGGGGGACCCTCGGCGCCAGTGGGGCCGCCAACAGCAGAGGTCTCCTACCGGTGCATCCCGCAAGGCGGCTGACAGATGCGGTCCCCGGTCTCGTAGCGGGGTGCCTCGCCCTCCGGCCGGAATCCGACCTCCGCTCCTCACAGTCTGCCACCGCCTGTGTTCCCAGAGGGTGTCAGCAGGTAGGAGTCTCTGCGCTGGGTGGAATTGCACCCTCCGTTTATGAATTGCCTGGTCAGAGATGGGACGCCATCTTAAAATCAGGCGGGATCCGGCGTGGGGCTGCTGAGCAGGAATATGTCGCCTTGTGGCTTCAGGAGTCACTGCCCCCGTGGGTATCGTCCCTGGGGCTTCCCTTTCTGTCCCTCTGCTGCAGCGCTTAGGCACCGGTGTACACTGGCGCTGCAGCCGTGCTTCCCCCCCAGTGGCGCTCGCGGGGCTCACCAGGCATCGTTAGCGGTTAATTCCCTCAGTGTGATCTCGCCGCTGCTGAAGATGGAGGGCGCGAGACGTCCACAGACTCGCGGATGGGGGTGCGGGGTAATCGCTGTTCTCCCGTGGTGGAGCACTCGCGGCTGGACGCCACTGCTGGCTTCTTCAGTCTGACTTCACTCCTCCGCCCCAGAGGTCACGGTATCGCCCCAGCCCAGCGTGCGGCTCAGTATACAAGGGGTAAGAGGCCTGCGACTCACCCCGCCGATCTCGCAGCAACAATCAGCTCGAGTGAATTGCCCCAACCCAGTGAGAGGCTCCGTGACCAAAGGGGTAAGAGGGCTCCAACTTCCCTTTGGTGAACAGTGGTGGTGAACCCTTTGGTGAACAATGAACTGCAGGCTCTCTGCAAATCTGACCTCCCCCCCCTCGCATATCACAACGGTCAGTGACCTCAATAATCACTACTCTGCAACTATTTCGAACATTATGGATGACCTAGCCCCACTAAAGCTAAAAAGAACCCAAATCAAAGACAGGAACCCCTGGTTCACTGGATCCCTCAATAATGAGAGGAGATCCCTCCGGCAATCCGAAAGAATCTGGAGACAGCACCCCTCTGCCGCACATCTAAAACTTCTCCGTCAGGCCAGAAATGCCTACAATAGGAACATCCTCAACTCTAAAAAAGAATTTTTCAGATCTGAACTTGAGAACGCCAAGAATAGACCCACGCAAGCTCTTCGAACTGGTCAAACACCAATCCAATAAACTGGCCAAAACTTCGAAAGAAACCCCCAAGTCTTTAATATCATCGGAGGAATTCTCCTCATATTTTGCTGACAAAGTCACAACCTTAGGAAACTAACTTAGGGCCGCCACATACTCTCTATCCCTTCCTGACCTGCCTCCTCCTGCGATGCCCCCACAGATTTCACCTAAAAATCAAGCACTCTGGACCGACTTCAAACTCTATGACGAAGACTCCGTCTCTAAAATCCTATCGTCCATAAACCCGAATAACCATTACAACGACCCGCTCCCCTCCAACTGCCTAGCGGCCGTCGCCCAGTCCATTATTCCTAGCTGGACTGCAATAATCAATGCCTCTCTCCGGCAGGGATCCATTCCTGACTCTCTGAAAGCCGGCCAAGTCCTCCCCATTTTGAAAAAGCCGTCGCTGGATCCAGCCTTTCCCGACAACTTCAGACCTATTTCCAACATCCCCCTCTTAGCTAAAGTGTTGGAGAAGTGTGTGCAACAGCAACTAAGCCAACACATCAACAACTTCCACCTTCTCGATGACTTCCAATCTGGATTCAGACCTGGGCACAGTACTGAAACGACCATGCTCCACATCGTTGACGATGCCCTCCAAGCCCTTGACCAAGGGAAAACTTGCCTTCTAATCCTCCTAGATCTATCCTCGGCCTTCGACACGGTCAACCATGAAAAACTTCTCGAACACCTCAAACTCAGGATGGGTTTGGATGGCTCTGTTCTAGAATGGTTTAGATCCTTCCTCCAAAACCGATCGCAGCGATTCCTAATCAACTGCAACCTATCTGCTCCCTCTCCTGTCACGATCGGAGTCCCTCAAGGATCAACCCTGTCCCCTACCCTCTTCAACCTTTACCTTGAACCACTTGCCGAAGTACTTCGCACAGCGAATATCTCCTACCACATGTATGCTGACGACACTCAGCTCTACATCAAAACCTCATCTCTCGAGGAGATTCTCTCCCTGAATGAGGCCCTGAAATCAACCGTCCATTGGCTCACCTCCAATCAACTCAAACTCAACGCAAAGAAAACAGAATTTCTCCTAATCTCCCCTCCAAAAACCAATCCTGAGATGCAGATATGGATCAAGGCTATCACAGCCTTAGATGGCCCACCGACCATCGTGGACTCAGCAAAATCGCTGGGAATAACCCTGGACAGCAATTTGAACATGCGGGACCACATCAAATCGATGGCCAAATCAGCCAGATTCCACTTGAGCTCCCTTAGGAAACTGAAACCCTTCCTCGACGCTGCCGACCTAAAAAGTGCAGTCCAAGCGCAAGTAATCTCCAGACTGCAGTATGGCTGTTCCACCCTCTCGGGTTTGCCCAAGATCTCCCTGGCACCTTTAAAAGCCTGCCTCAACGCTGCCGCCAGACTTCTTACAAGCTCAAGAAAATTCGACCTTATCTCTCCGCACTTGAAAGCTTTGAACTGGCTTCCCCTCGAGGCTAGAATACAACTTAAACTGGCCTGCATCACACACAAGGCTTTATACTCAAACTCCCCTGCTTATCTTGCACAGAAACTTGTGGTATCTGGCAGAATCAGAAACTCCCGGTCCGCCAAAGACCTCTTACTCCAACCTGCACGTTTCCGGAAAAAGAAACTTTCAATCGGGCTTTCTCTGGGGCCGCTCCAAGAATATGGAACTCTCTCCGCCCGCCATCAGAAGAATCCCTTCTCTGGCACGTTTCAAAAAGGAGGCCAAAAATTTCCTTATGGGTAAATTCCTCTCCTAAATGTTGCCTCCTACCAACACAGAGACCCTGACCAACTACCGACTAGCGCCTCCCATCTGAGTATCGAGCTACCTCACCAAGAATCCTGGGGCCTTATCTTGAGTAATCATAAATGTAATCTGTACATACGTGTCCTCTATCCCTTATGTATCCAGCACCCCCGCCCCCTCCTTATCTTTTGTACTTTGTGATTCCATGCCTACTGTACACTTCTATGATCCCTGTAAAGCGCTCTGATACCCTAACGGGTCAAGTTTGCGCTCTATAAAACACAAAAATAAAATAAAATAATAAAAAAATATCTTGGCAGTTGGGCCATCAAAGAATTTGGAAGCTTCAAAATTAAAATCCAAATTGAGAAGCTCTAAGAGTCAAGAAATCACATAGAGGATTAATGAATCGAAAAAATAATTTTGGGAGATTATTTCATTCATCCTGTTGGGTCTTCCAGTATACTTTCACAAATTAAAAAGGTCACCTTCAAATCAATCAGAGGAACTCTTAAGCATAGAACATTGAAATGCTTTCCAATGAAATAATCAGACACTATTTTTGTTAGCATACTACATGGGGCCAGTGAAGGAAAATACTTTCTCTGTGAAGTCCTGCATGGCTAGGACCTACACCTTAGAGAAGGTGGGCCCCAAGTCCGAAACTACGCCCCTCTCTGCCAAGCCTTAATTTTCCAGCCAGCAGTCCACAACTGTCTTGTTTTCTATCTTGCATGATATCCCACCCATGAAAGGTGAGATATCCTCAAGGCTGGAAAACAGTGAATGCAATGCAGAGGAATGTATGCATGGGATGTGGGCAGGGAAGAAGGAATGGCCAAATAATGAGAAATTGGTGGTCTGGCACTGTGGGGACTCTGTGCGGGGCATGGGAGAAACAATAAGATTTTTCTGAGCGGGTTACAGGAGAGGTCTCATGTGGTGGGAACTCTGTTGGAGTAGGGAAGAGGAAATGTTGGAGGTGGGGAGGTGGGGCCTCTAATGGGGGATTGTTGCCAAGGGGGAGGGCAAACTATAAAACAGATATGTCGAAGACCACACCTTTTACCTTGAGTCAAGCAAAAAATGGCTGAATGTTGTGCCAGGCAGAATTGCTCTAGGCGTAAGCTGATGGGTGTTGAAGCTCATTAAAGGTGACATTTAAAAATTGGTTGTGTAGCAATTCAGCATTCTGCATTACACATATTGATGAATGCTAAGCTACTAAACATTTGAAAAATGGTCCACTGCAACTAATGAAGTATTCAATTCCCACTCTAGTTTAAAACACAGTAGGGAAAGTGTTGGATTGAGGAGGGGTTGGATTTACTATTCCCACTACAGTTAAACAATAATAGGAAAAGTGATAGACTAGCAGAGATTATATATAACATTCCAGCTCCTAATCATTTCCTACAAGCAATTAAATTCCAAGATATTCATTTAAATGAATTGTAATTTAATAGACTTAAATACTAAAATATGCATTAACTTTAAATTTAAATTGATTAAAATTCAATTAACTTCTTACCCTATTCTCCTAAAAACCCAACTCACTACTATATTATAAATTGCTAATTTAACATAAAAAATTAAATGAAACATTTCAAATTACAAACTACGGGCTTCATTACGATGCCAGTGGGACCGCCACCGACAGGCCGTCAGTGGCGGTCCACCGACAGACAGCCCTTCGGTCCCACCACCGCATTATGATGCAGGTGGTTGGACCAAAACCATCGGGGGAAGACCGTCGCCTCCGACAGGATTTACGATCCCGTCAGGGCGGCGGTCGGAATCACCCTTGAATGGTGGCAGTGCTGAGGCAGGCAGCACCGTCGGGATCACGATGTCCCTTTCCGATAACCTTTTCATGGCGGTCCGACCACCATGAAAAGGCTGTCAGAAAGGGACTTTGAGGGACCCAAACAGGCCCCGGTCCTTCGTGGTCCACTGCAAAGTGGCCCTGTGGGCACATGTGTGCCCCCACTCATATCCATGAACCATGTACCATGCACCACATGGTGCATGGCACACGGTACATGGATGGGCACTAAGTGCTCCTTAACACGGCGGCTTGTGCTGCGGCCCTTTTCCTGGGGTGCAGCACAAGCCACATTGTAAAAGAGCACTTTCCGACCACCACCACGGCGGTCATATCGTAATTGGGCCGTCGGACGGCCGACTACTTGTCGGGTGGTCTCCTGACTACCACAACAGAGGACGGCGGTCCGAACACCCGATATCATAATCAGGCCCTACATATTAAAAATATTATCAATTATACTAGCGATACTAAAACATAAAATATATATTAACTAAAATAAAGTAAATTAATTTAAAAAAAAATATTTATTACAACTATATTAGACAGTATTGAATTCAACAATATTATTAAAAACAATATTATATACAAAAGAAACAATAGTCTTACCTTTGATACTCTGTTCCACGATATTTTGGTAGTGACAATATTTTTGAAACAATATTCATGTCACATGATATTTTGAAATCAATATTTAGTCCAAACACCTTCTAGTCTGCTGTAATAAATAATTAACATAACTGCTTAATTGTAATAAAGTATTATAGTTGAGTTCTGATGTCAGAATGCCTGCTGTCAGAGCCAGCAACAAAGATGAAAGGCACGTCACTAATCATAATTAGGGCCACATGTGATAAAGTAGGTCGTAACGCGTAGAGAAGATCAGCAGGTAGATCTTTATTTGAAGTTAGCATCTACAAGGAGAAACGTCCACGCAGCGCCAGCAGCAACTGACATGCAGAAGTTCTATAACATCTCAAACAGTATGAACACTCTAGAATAGAGAATTTTGGCACACAAAATGTAATACAAGACATGCTGGTCATGGTCACAAAGTAAAACATAACCAGCTGGTCATTACACACCTTTCCCCTTTACATAAAGCAAATAAAAGAAATACAAGAACAGGAACACTAGCGTAAAACATAGTCACGAAAACAACACTGGAATCTTCCTAGCACAAGAACTTCTGCGCAATACAGGCGCACCCTTGGAAGAGTCTTCTGGAACTACTGCCACAGGAAGACCATTAGTACGCAAGGGAGCAATCCTACTCAGGTTCCAAATTCGTCCATCGTTTAATTTCACAGCATTTTGGAATTTGTTTTTAACCACAAACGGTGAGGAAAACTTAGAAAGACCCCCGGACTTCTGGGGTAAACGGACTCTCACGTTGTCACCCACCCGCACGTGTGTGTGTGAAACAGCATGCCTGGCATCTAAGTAACCCTTCCTCTTAAAGGATTTCAACTTTTGTGATTCTTGCCAGGGCACCTCACCAGAAATCACACTTGAATCAGTACATGTACACTTGTCCCTCATCCATGATTGAAACATATGGGTGTTGGGACTACGTCCCCTAAACAGTTCAAAGGGAACCTTATTCGTGGTGGAGTGGGGCGTGAGACGGTAAACCACGACACGCTCCACAATTTCTGACTTTCAGTCCTTGCCTTGGACCTTAGCCAGTTGGGTGGGCTCTTTCAGTACATGATTGAACCTCTCACCCATCCCGTTGGTTTCGGGATGATAGAGAGCACAACGTTTGTGCTTAATACCCCTTTTTAACAAATACTCCTCCATCTCTCTTGAGACCAGCTGAACTCCATTGTCCGTCAATAGACAGTCAGGGAGTCCTTCTCTGGAGAAAACATCGTCCAGGAACTTGACAACATCCTTAGTTTCAGTGCTTCGTGTAATCCTGATCTCCGGCCATCTAGAAAACATGTCCATCAGAACCAACACATAGGACTGACCAGAACTACATGTAATTGGTCCCAGGAGATCTTAAGCTACTTCTTGCCAACAACGGGTGGGGGTGTCAAGTACAACCATGGGTTGGACTCTCGTCTTAAACGTTTTGTCACACACATTACATTCCGTGCAATCCCTCACCATTCGCTCTACAAGGAGATCAATGCCAGGCCACCAGAAATGTAAGCGAATCCTCTCCTTGGTTTTCGAAATGCCCTGATGTCCCTGATGAGCTTGATGGACAATTCTCGACCTAACGGAAGACGGAGGAACTAATCTCGTACCCCTCCACATTAAGCCAGAGCTAATGGACAATTTGTCACGCACATTCCAGAACTTACGTGCTTCCTCACTCAGGTTTTTTATGCCTCTCCACCCTTCAGTCACCAACTTACACACTTCAAGAAGAGCAGTATCACTTCCCATTGAAGCTTTCCATTCTTCCTCACTCAAGACATCCACCATGACCTCACACACCTTGTAATCATCATCTTCCCAAAAATCTTCAGAACCATCAGGAGCAACACTTGAATTAGTTTGAACTAGGCGAGAAAGACAGTCTGAAACTTTGTTCTCAGCACCAGGAATATAGTTTACAACAAAGTCATAGTCTTGAAGTGCGACTATCCACCTACAAATTCTTGAGGAGACAAGAATTTGTAGGTGGATAGTCGCACGAGGGAAACGGTAAGTTTTTAAACCCAAAAATGTCTAAAATCGCTTGTTTTAAAGTAAAGGAGTAAGCGTGGGGCTAGCGCGAGCAATATAAACAGTACCTCATATTGAGTAGTCAACAGCGAGTAGAGTGGGGAATCGTCATGTGAACGGCTGTGTTAGAACGTTTCTTTCTGGAAGTTGTAGATGAGTCTCTGGGTCCTATTCTTTTCGCCAGATCGTCGCCAGTGTAATAAAGTAGGTCGTAACGCGTAGAGAAGATCAGCAGGTAGATCTTTATTTGAAGTTAGCATCTACAAGGAGAAACGTCCTATCCACGCAGCGCCAGCAGCAACTGACATGCAGGAGTTTTATAACATCTCAAACAGTATAAACACTCTAGAATAGAGAATCTTGGCACACAAAATGTAATACAAGACATGCTGGTCATGGTCACAAAGTAAAACATAACCAGCTGGTCATTACACCACAGTTTAAAGAAGGAAAATGGGACCCGGGCTTTCCTCCTTCTAATATATTTTTCCAACAATGAAAAAGTGATCAACAGAAATATACTTATGGTAACATGTTTATTTTTTGTGCTACAGGTCGTTTCAGGGAGTATAGACTCTTTCTGACTGCTTTTTGGTGTGTTTAACTTCACAGTACAGTTTCTGCTTTTATTGCTCTTGTCTGGAATGAACATGAATGAGCAAGACACCAAGGTTTTAAGTGTTTAATGGGAAGGAGATGATATGACTATGCATTATAAGAAACAAAGCACCCCCTGGTACACATTATAAGGACATTGTAAGTCACTTTATGGTCCTATGGCATAATGGAACTCAGCATTCAGCCTTGTTTCTCTGTATGGCCATGGAACTCCTCGTTGACTTGCACTATCTTGTAATGTACATCAGGGGGTGCTTTATCTCATATATACAGAGTTAATATCAGAAATTGCATACCTGATGATAACACTGATAACATTAAATATCACATCTTAATTGATTTTTTCTAGTAAGCTGCAGAAGCTTGCACCGTGCTAAATCTGCTTACTGATTGCAGAAATACAGTATTGTGCCTACATATATGAAGTATAGAGATATTTAGATGCTGAAGGTGATGCTAGAGCCTTCAACTACAATTACACATCATTGGCAAAATGCACTGTTAGTGAGTAGAATTGCAGCAACCTTTATTTTTTCATATTGATTACAGGATATATGTCATCAGTCACGACATCACTGGTGATTTACATATCCCATCACCATCTACATCATCAATACCATTGCTGAAGCTACAGACAATTGTTCTCTTCCACACCTGGAAGCCAAGAGAAGACACAAAGACTGGTTTTAATGCCTTATGTTCAAAGCTGACCATGTGATGCACACAGAGCCCAGTGTATATGGTCCACAGCTATGTTTTATGAGTTATGAGGGCAGGATGACTGGGTCCATGATTTGACCAAATGGTCCCATGCACATAAAGCCCACCAGGGGCAATTTAAGGCTATAGGTTGGGGTCTGTGGGCAGTGGACTGTGAGGAACAGTCAAGAGACATCTACTCTCCGGGTAGTTCACCTGACACAGCTGAAAGCTGTGTGCTTTGGGGGAATGGCTTTGTAGGGAATGGCATTTGCACCCCAAGCCTGTTGACAGGATGTGTGTCTTGGAGCAGGGTATGGTTGATGGCCTCTAGAAACTACCTTTGGCCATGATATGCAAGATCAGGGCAGGTGGGTTTGGTCTTCCTCCATGCCAGGTATCTATCCTGCTGTCCTACTGCCAGGGCCCAATGGGCATGTTATTAAGCTGTACCATGTTGGTTCAGGGTGCAGGGTGTGACTGTTTTGTTAACTGCGTCAGATCATGTTCCAGAAACCCTCAAATGGATGTGTGGGAACACCACCAGCAGTTGCCTGTTCCCATGGACCAGGCACATGGGCTATGAGGGTTTGGGGTGGGGAGGCAACTTACAACCAACTCCTCTGGCCCTGGGCAGTACGGATGATGTCAAATGAAACACTCCATTTGTTAAAAGGGGCAAACATTATGAGTCTTCAAAAATGCTTTTCTATGAAAGTGTGACTTAGCAATTACTAGAATTAATATCTTCATCACTTCAAATAGGTAGACAGACTGACAGGCAAGCAGACAAGTAGATAGATGGACAGACAGGCAAGCAGGCAGACAGGGAGATAGATAGACAGACAGACAGACAGACGACAGACAGACAGAGAGAGAAATAGATAGCTAGACAGACAGACAGACAGACAGAGAGATAGATAGATAGATATATAGATAGATAGATAGATAGATAGATAGATAGATAGATAGATAGATAGATAGATAGATAGATAGATATGTGGGTCGCAGATAAATGAATAGAGAGAGAGAGAGAGAGAGAGAGATAGATAGACTTATTTAAACAGTGCGAGAGTGGTTTTTCCTACTCCAGAACTAGTTGTAATATACAAATAGCCCCTCCATGTGTACAATATCTACTAGTACTTTTCCTTTACTATATAGTAGCTTGGGAGTTTTGAGCAGCACGCCCCTAATAGCAGCAGAGAGCGGCTTCAGTGTTCTTTGCTGGAGGCATGTGTGATCTGCCATGTGAACCCCATTGTGGTGAGCTGTGTACTCTGACTTCTGAGACTTGCAGTCCCCCTCGGGCCATGCTTGCTGACTGACAATGAGGCTGTGTGTGCAGCTGTCGTATCAATTGCACAGTAATACAAACCTTGTTTTGAAGGCTCCTGTGTCATCTCCGTTCCCCAGAAGGAAGCAAATAAACACATTCTATGCTGCCCACCTGCTCACACGGCCACTGGAAGTGTCAGACAACCAGGGTCCACAAGCCAACATGAGTCATAGCTGTGTGAGTGAGGATGTGTGTGGGGACATGCCGAATTAATGTAAAATATACTGCTGGGTCCTAATACTTCCACTGTAGCGTAATAAGGACAATAATCGAACCTTGCTTTGTCAACACCTATCCTCGTTTCCTTGTTTTAGTTCCACCTTGCCCTGATGGCCTTTCTTCCCTTCCCTGCTTACACGTGTAGAGCTTTAACTAGCTTATGGATTTTTCTTTTACCTTCACACCACCAAAAATCCCATTTAACCCTACTGAGTTTTCCTATATCCCTTTCACGTTCAGAGAATGTAGACAGAGCTCATCCAAGTCCTTTGTCTCTTTCTTCACTTAAAGGCAAATCCCCAGTATAAAAGTGGGCATAAATTCGTCAGCAAAGGAGGATAGGCGTTTCTTTGCCCTATCCTGCCTGTGTGCAAAGGTTCTGTCTGTCAGTGAGTGGCCACCCCTTCTGTCTTTTATGACGCACCCCAAGACAGAAAATGTCCCAAGGTGGTGCACCAGCGGAAGACTTGGTGGCTGCATAACCTTGTTTTATGTGCCAGTTGGAACTAATTTGTGTTCATTGTTTGTTACCATTTCAATCATGTCCTGCTTTAAGAATAAGCAGTAGCTGTGTAGAATTCTGTTTCCTTGCAGAGCTGTTCATTTTTTTCTTTAAAAATTACTCACGCAAAATTACTTTTCAGTACTTAAACATGTGCCGCACAAATAAGTAACTAATTATGTTTTACAGCTTATTTATCTATCAGTCAATCAATCGGTGCTTGTTAAGCACGGCTAATCACCCGTGAGGGTCTCAAGGTGCTGGGGGACGGGGGGAGGTAGGGGGTCGCAGGTCCGACTGGGCACTGTGGATCATTCGAAGAGCCAGGTCTTGAGATCCTTCCTGAATTGTGTCAGAGACTGGGAGAGCCTGAGGTTGAGGCATGGCGTTCCAGGATTTGGCGGCGAGGTAGGAGAAGGATCTTCCTCCGGTCCTGGTCTTGCGGACCCGTGGGACGGTGAGCTAGTACTGCAGACTATATCAGTCCTGTGACAGAAAATGAAAAACTCAGTTCCATAACACCAATATCTGTTTAATGCAGTTTAACTTTATTAATGTGTTTTAAACACTGTCTGGCACATGCATCAAGGAAGGCTTTTGCGATTCCTTAATTGCGATTATTAAGGAATCGCAATTAAGGAATCGCAAAAGCCTATGCATGTAGGAATCGCTGTAAAAATAGCGATTCCTAAACATTCCTTAATTGCGACTCGCAAATTGCGAGTCGCAATTAAGGAATGCCTTCCTATTCATTCCTATGGGCCTACAGGCCCATAGGAATGAATGGGAGATTGCATGCGCAATTTGCGAGTACCAGTAGGTACTCGCAAATTGCTCATGCAATTTCAAGGGTGCAAGGGTGCCAAAAGGACACCCTGTTGCACCCCTGAAATTGTAATGCGCACCCATGTTGCGCACACACATGCCCCAAGGGCATGTGTGTGTGTAACCTAAAACTTAAAAAAATGCATTTTAGTGCATTTTTCAAAGTTTTTGCAAATTACAGACAACTTTGATTTGTCTGTAATTTGCGGTCCCAAATAGCGAAATCGCTATTTGAAAGTGCTTCTAGCATTGCATTTAAGGAATCGCAAATTGCGATTCCTTAAATGCAATCGCAATTTAGGAATTCGCAAATAATTGCGAATTCTTAAATTGCGCATAGGAAACACTTTCATGCATCTCCAAAGGCCAATTTGCGATCGCAAACGGCCGATTTTTGCGAATCGCACCGTTTGCGATCGCAAAAACCTTTGATGCATGTGCCCCTGTATTCCTAATCATATGTAGAGATAAGGGCTCTGCCTTGTACCAATCTCTACCCCAACCTCAAGCAATTCTTTCAGCTTGTTCTTTTATTGACCTCTTTTACCAGAATTAATTTTGGGAAAGGGGCAGTCTTTCCAATTTGTAACTGAATGTATACTGCATCTTATCTCCTAACGTAGACTGAACAATAAGGCAGTATTTTTTCTGTTGTTGTGATAATATCGACTGGATGTTGAGATGCCACTGAACAGCTAACCGAACAGCTAACTTACTTGCTCCCTGCTTCAGGTGTTTTAGTACAAAGTGACTATCATACGGACATCTAATATGCGCCTGTGTCCTGAAGAGTAACCAGCTCTTAATTCTAGTTGTTTCACGCAGTAGGATTTCACCATCAAGGCTTCTGAAGTTTAAAATACACCCCGAAAGTTGTCCAAAGATTGCAAATGTATACATTTGCCCAGTTTATTGACTTCATACAACTTTCACTAAAGGAAAATGCGCTGTAAAAAAAATTCTGTGAGAGAGTTTGCCATCTAAAAAAAAGGTATTTTTTCCTTAAAGAAAGTGAAGCGTTGCAATTATTTTCTTCCACTTGTACTAACTTGAGTAATCTGTCAACTTTATGTCATTCACCGTTTTGGTGGCATGAAAAACAGATCACAAAGTGAGGGGAAGCAAAATTTCCCAATTTTACATGTCCCTACTTATCACCACTGAAATATGGTTTACAATGTGACTACACCTTAATTTTGAATTTACCAATACCCCCCTTCTTTTCTAATGCAACTCTTACACTACTCTGTTTAGTGCAATTTTCTTGCCTGCAAGCAGTCTTAAATCACTTGTCTTGGAAAGTTAAACCAGCATTATAACACAAGGAAGTCACACCATCCCTAGGAGATTTACCACCTAAGGGGAATCCTTGGCAGGGGCCAAGCTCCCAAAGGCCATTCCTATCTCGATAACTCACCCATCTCCAATCATAATTATGAAACCATTATCCCCCTGACATCACAACACAAGAGACAGAATGGTGGATGAGAGCTGGGGAGGGAATTCTGAGGAATATTTCTTGTTGCCCTCACACAACCCTAGGGATGTCATACTTCATAATTGGGCTTTTTGCTCCTCGTAGGGCAGGCACTACAATGCCCTACAGGTCCCCTGAAGGGTCACTTTAGCGGAGATCTTTAGCTTTTTCAGCCGTATGATGAAAAATGCAAGCCTGAGGGCATCCTAGATGTGTGGGAGTGATAGTGTGTGTGAAAGTGACTAATTTAAAACTGTCTAGGACATATCCAATCAATCTTTAATATAATGATTCTCCTGACAGGGTTAAAAGACCATGAACAGGTTGATATGCTACTGCGGGGATATGATGTACCCAAGTAGCTACACATTAAGGGTGTAGTGTAATCAGGTGAACATGTTTCTGCCCTACGGTCTAAAAAAGATCCACGGCGCTTCTTCAGGACCAAGCTAAGGAGGTAGAGAATCTACCCAACACCTATATCATAATGTGTAGTGAAGGTATCCCCAGAGACAGAAAAAACCTGGTAAGAGGTTAAAAATGGTTGTCCAACCTAAGAGAAAATAGGGGGAGAGAAACAGTAGAATAAAAACAAACAGATTACAATTCTGCATATCCTCGCATCTGGTATAATGTGTTGTCTGGATTACTATACCAATGCCAGAATGTCTCCAAAGGTAGACATATGCATGCTGTGATTGGCACTAGATCGTTCTCAAATTGTGAAAAACTTGAAATATCAATACACACATATAACATGCCAGGCAGGTGGACAGATATAGTACATACAATACATCATGGAGAAACCTGTGTAGGTGTCACACAGTGGATCGCAGTGTGACAAGTAATTGTCAGTGTCACTAGATGGTCTTACCCTTTAGATCAACTAGTCTAGTCCCATAGGTTGCAACAGAGGTTAGCGCTCAGCTGCTAGCTGCAACGTAAAAGGTAATGGTATTAAAGTGCAAGTGCCACGAGGTTACAGTAGTACAAGAGCTAAGCGTTTTGACCAAAGCACTAGAGAGGATTCAGAGGCTATAGTACTTACATGGCCCATGCACTTGGAATGCAAGAGACCTACCCTCCTCTGCTGGCACGGATCAAGACAGAGCAGAGGAGGCGGTCGGCTTTTAACATATGGCTAAATTGCAAATCGCCCTCAGGTGTTTGGGTCTGCGGCATTCGGATATCCTGATTGGATAACCTGAGTAATGCTGTGGGTGGGTCTGCCACACAGGGATACCCAGATTGGATAACCCGAGTAGTGACATGAGCGGTGGCAGGTCCGGGCCACAGACTCATTTCATGTTCTTTGTAAGTGGCCATCGTGTATTGCGTCCATGAACAATCCTACAGACAGTTGTGTTATGTGCATGTAGTGTTGCACTCCATCCTAGTGCATCAGAGAATTATTAAATGTGCGCCAAAGTCTATCCTGGACACACAGAAGTGCTTTGTCACTGAAGTGCAGTAAATGCAGAAAGCTTCATGTCGGTTTTCCATTAGCGCCCGTAAACTGCTGCGGTGCGGCTTCCTCGTATATTGTTAGAAGGAGGAGAGGTCTGAGCCAACCTTAGGCAGATAGACCCAACTCACAATAAGGGGCAAAGTATGTCTCCCAATGAAAGGGTTTACATTGGTCACCCATGTCAATCTCTTCATGGCGGCCGTCTTGTAAAGTATAACATGTCCATAGATGCCCCAATAGGGTGAAACATGGTAATGTAGTAAGCCTATGGTGTACAGACAAAGGTGAGTAGTGCACCAATGTTGTTCAAAAAGACTCATGGTCCAGACAATGGTCCAGTGAGAGGGACAGACACGGCTTGGTAATGTAATGCATATAATATGTCACAGTAGTGGTCATAATTGGACGTTTAGACTCGCAGGGTCAAGGTTTTGGTTGGGCAACTATGTTGGAGTGGATATTAGAAAGTTAGAGATATTTATCTAGGATGACCCGAGGACACATGTGGATTTTGTGCATTCATCTCAAGGGGGGGAGTCAGTTCTTAGCAGATGTGGCTTATGAGGATGGAGTCTGCTATGTAGGAGAGATGCAAGTAGAAAATCTGGCATCACCATGGATAGGACATCGGTGGATATGTCGAGCCTATCCGGGGGAGTCCTGGAGAAGTATTCCTGACTGGATTATCAGTAAATTGCAAAAAACTTACTCATGGAGTTATATCTCACACCGTGGGATCTCGTCATTCAGCCCCTCACTGTTGGTGTGGAGGCGGAATACCCAGTGCTGTTCTTTCTTGAAGAGACTTGTTGTCTTCCATATGGGGTTGGCCTCCAGGATGGTCAACCTCAGGTCATCAGGGGAGTGTCTGAGGTCATTGAAGTGGGTGCACATCCTAGTGGCACTGCGTCTGCAATGGATCGTACTCCGGCATTCTGTAATCCTCATCTTTAGTGCCCTCATAGTCATAACTACGTAGTGGAGATTGCATGGGTATGTAATCAGGTAGATTACGTTTTTGGTTTTGCAGTTGGTATGTTATTTTTGTACTAGGTGAAACGTTGGCCCAGTTCGCTATCCTGCGAGTGTTGAGTGGATGAGCATGCACCCCAGGATCCACATGGGTGGTGCCCTGTGACCGGTATTCTGTGTGGGCGTCTTCTTGGGGCGTGGTCTGGTATGTACCAGGAAATCCTTTAGATTGCGTGTGCGCCTGATGGCAAACTGTGGCCGTGGAACATACAGAGAGCCTCTGTTGAGAATGCCCCAATGTTTCATCATGATGCGTTTGATTTGATTCGAATTAGTGGTAAAAGTGGTCGCACACGTCATGACTCATGACGTCTTCCTTGAGTCTCATGTTGGTCTTCAAAAGAGCTTCCTAGTGGTTGTTGCGGGCTCTCTTCTCAGCTTTTGTCTGATGACTCTAGTACGGTAGTGTCTGGCGGATAAGTTCCCACTGAGTGTCTTAGCCTCGGTGTTGTAATACTTTAGTGAGCTACAATTTCTTCTAAGAAGCAGGAACTCTCTGTACGGCAGGTTTTGGTACAGAGGTGCCCATTCTGAATAGAGATGAGTAGGTCCGAGATCTCTTTTGTGGATGATAACAGTATGAACCTTAAATAAGGGTTCAGAGTGTTGATCCACTTCCCGAATTGTGTGAAATCAAATTCACACTATGTCCCGGACTCATGAAAGCAACAGATATTGGAATGGTATAGTTTGTGTGTGTTCAAACATGTCAGGTGGTCCCTTGGGATAGCTACATTCACTTTTTTAGGCACACATATGGGTTAAATCACTCTTACTGTTCAACTGGATCATTGCAGGAAGCCAAATCTATGTTTCAAGTTCTTTCTTACTACCTAATTTTCTATCTTTTAACTGTATTCCTGTGGTCTAGTACACTACTAATAGTTTGTCATTGTGGGACTATCATATTTTTGTGAATGTTTGAGAACCTACTGAGGGAAAACAATTCTCTACTCTGGAGTGCTGATTAAAATATTATATGTGCCTCTATTTCAGTCATTACTTACAATACATGGCATCAAATTGATTCCATGTGACTCAATAGGATTAGGAGTATCCTTTAGAATCTGAGTTGTATGAGCGATTTCCAACGTGGAAATAACTGTTGACAAATCTTGCTGAGGTCCGAGACTGCTAATTTAATTAACCAGTACAATGTCTTTAGAGGTAAATTCTGTTTGATGAAGTAAGCAAGGAAACTCTTTCACATCTCACCTCTATTAAGGGGGACTGGAAACCTCCTAACCAGAACAAGCCAGCCATTAAAAGTGAAAAGGGGTTATTTGATAAAAACCTTTGATCCTTTCTTCTATTGGTTCATGCACAATGACTTGTTGCAGTAAATGTGCCTGTTCATTGGGGATCAATTGAACCACTGTAAATCGGAGTGATCCTTTGCCGGTTAATATCTGAGCAAGAGGAGGCTCTTCAACATGTTCAATAATTCTGGTCTTTCTTGGTCCCTTATCGCTAATTTTCATCTTTTTAACTCTGGACTATGATAAACTGGTATCATATTTATTTTCTCTATTGCATTCTTTCGATGTACCAATAGGAATGAAAGCATATATTTCCATTGTTTCCATTCTTTTTTTAATGCAGATTCCCTGGGGCAGTGGCATTTGGATCTCTTCTTTGGCAACAACCTGTGCCTAGATAACTCTTCTAAGGAGATTATTCCATCCATACCCTCTTCCATTTTCTTCATTTTATTTTTAAGGTTTCTAGCTAATTTCCTTTTTGTCACTGAGATCTGTGCCCAAGATTTATTTCTCTCCCATTACCAGATTGATAAAACTCTTTGACACTGTAAATGTAGATTTTCCTAGTAAATTATGAAGGAAAGTCTTAATTGTATTAAAGACACGGAGGCGAGTATTATGCTTTCTTAACTTGCTTGATTTTAATAGCAGCAGTCAAGATAAAGGATAAACTACAAATCCCATGTGGCCAAACAACAGGCCGACTAATGGGAGTACAAAAAGTAATGAACACAGTAGCTAAAAACATCATGGTACAATGTATAACGCACTGATGTCATTGTGCGAGGAGTTAGATAGGACCACAAAATAAAGGGAACATGAAAAATACAATAGAACAGGTCAAAGAAAACATAAACAGCTCCTGATAAAGTCTATGAAAGCGAGTCTTCGTGAAAAATCCAAGGCTGAGGAAAAAAGTCCATGTGGTGAAGTTGAAGAAAAAGGAATGGCTAAAGAATCCGAATGCTCCAAATCGTCTTTAAGAGGAAGAAGGTGGCAAAGCTGGAGCCTCTGTCAGGAAGGGAGAAAAAAACAATCTAACAAGTGTTGTGGTGGGATAACCCTCACCTCCATGTCTTTAACAAAATGAAGACTTTCTTTCATAATTCACTAGGAAAATCTGCATTTTATGTCAAGACTGGAGGCTCCTATTATGCTTCTTTAAAGCATGTCAACAACTACAGAAGCTGCAGTGAGAACAGGTTTACAATAAAATATTCCAAACAATCTCAGAATGGCCAATCTCAGAATGACCTTCAACCGAGAACCCGTCCAAAATGCTTTAGAGGCCATGGCACCCCTGGTTGAATGAGCTCTAAAGACAGAAACATCGATACCTGCAAGGGACATGACCCATCGGACCCAATGAGGTAAAGTGGGAGAGGAAACAGGCATGTGAGGTTTGCAGAACAAAATGAGAAGCTGGGACTGGGAGGACGTTCTGAGATCAAAAGTCTGTTGTTCATAAATGTTAAGACACTGACCCACACAAAGTTTGGGTTGAGCAGGAAAATAGGGATGAAATACAGAATTTAAATTAGTTTTTGTGCGCTTATTGATAGTAAACAACACACCAGTTGGAGTATATTGGTGAGAAGACACATCCAAAGGTTAGATAACAGATACACGTTTAATAGAGATCAAACACAGTAACATAGTAAGTTTGGCAGAAAGCATTTTTAAAGAAAAAGCTGAATTGTCAGGCTAAGAGAGAAACAAATTTAAAACAAGATTTACATCCCATAATTTAGTATATTTTGATAAAGGAGGATTAGAAAACTTTACTCCCTTTAAAAGACGACAGACGAGAGGATGTTCTCTGACTGGTTTGCCATTGATAAGGCTGTGGTTCAGTGAAATAGCTGATCTGTATGGGTTAATGGTTCTGTAGGACTTACCTGCACTGGCTTCCGCTGCAAGGAAATTAACGATGTAAATTATATCGGCTGAAAAGGGATTGAGATGTTTTCCCAGACACCAGCCTGGCCATATAGCCCAAGAGGACTTGTTAGCTTTAGTGTTCCTGGAGCCCAAGCTTTCTTAATGAAGTCTGAAGCGTCTTGTGAAATGCCGAGTCAAGATTCAGCTGACCCGATATTTTCCAGGCTGAAAGAACCAGAGTGCTGTCGAGAACCAGATTGTGAAGGTGACCCAGACGATCTAATAATAGATTCTTGAAAGATGGGAGAATGACTGGGAAATCCACGGTCAGTTCCAGCAGAGACAAAAACCATACTTGTGATTGCCAAAAGAGGGCCACTAACACTAGTGAAGCTAGTTGGTGCCAAACCTGGGCCAGAACTCTATTGATCATCAGAAATGGAGGGAAAGCATAGACCAATCATGTAGGAAAGCATTCATCGCCAAGGCTAACGGATCTGGATGCCAGCTGAAGAATCGATGAAGTTGGGTATTGACATGAGGCAAACAGGTCAATATGGAAAGGACCCCAGTTATGGGAAAGAGACTGGAAGATGTAAGGATTAGGTTTCCAATCGCTGAAGTCTTGCAGATAGCGAGAATGCCAGTCTACAATGGAAATGAGATTGCCTGGAAGGTATTCTGCTCGGACAGATATCTTGTTGAGAAGACAGAATTCCCAATTTCTTTTGCTAGTTCTACAAGGTATTTGGATTTGGTGCCATCCAGATGATTTATATACTGAACCGCTGACACGTTTTCCATGCATAAAAGAACAAAACATCACATTTTGTAATTTGCCAGGCTTCTGATGGCAAAGGAGCCTGCAAGCATCTCTAAACAATTTATATGCAATTTGTACATCCAGTCAGGATTGTGCCATAGCGGGCGCCCCATCCCATCCGACTTGCATCTGATTCTAACACAAGATCGGGGACTGATGCAAAGATAGTCCTGCCGTTTCAGGGGTATAAATGGTCGAACCACCATTGGAGTTCTAAACATGACTCTGGATCGATGAGGACTTGATCTGAATATGCTAGACCTTGGTGTAGATGGCAAATCTTGAGGCATTGAAGGGCACGGTAATGGAGAGGAGCTGGAAAAGATTGCCTGAATGGAAGAGGACAACAGGCCTACTATTCTTGCCAATGATCTGAGAGAGATTTGGGAACTACAAAGAGTATGAAGAATCTCGAATTTGATTGCTGTTACCTTTGTTTGAGGAAGGTGTAGAGTGGCACATGAAGAATTTATGAGAAAACCTAGGAATTCGATTTGTTGAGAAGGCGTGAGAATTGACTTTTCTGTGTTCAAAAGGAACCCAAGATCTGAAAGGAGGGAGCACATGAGGTGCAGATGTGATAGAAGGATCTGAATGTCCTGACTCATGAGTAAAATGTGATCCAAGTATATTATGAGTCTGATGCCGAGAGATATAAGGTACGTAACGACTGGTCTCATTACCTTTGTAAAGCACCAAGGTGCTGAATACATACCGAAAGGAAGAGATGAAAACTAGTAGATGAGACCGAGCCACTGGAACTGAAGGAATTGTCTGTGAGAAGGATGAATAGGAACTGTGAGGTAAGCATCTTGTAAGTCTAGTCTGACCATCCAGTCGTGTTGTCATAAAGAGTCCCTGACATGAATTATGGTCTTCATTTTGAAATGATGGTACACCACAAACTGATTGAAAAGTCTGAGGCTGATAACCGGACGCATCTTGTTGTTTTTCTTTTGCACCAGGAAGAGGGAACTGAGAAAACTCGAAGGATCTGGACGGGAAATCTTGATTGCCTGCTTTTGTAATAGAGATTGAATTTGTAGGGGGAGGAGATCGACTATGTTGGTGGTGAGAATTGGAGGAGGAAGAAAAACTGTTTGGAAAGGTGGAGCGAAGAACTCTATAAGATAACCTTGAATGGTATTGAGAACCCAAGGATCTGCAGTTATTGTTTGCCACTTTGGAAGGAATCACTGTAGACGTCCCCCCCACAGGAGGATGGCCCCAACAGAGACTCACCTTGTTGAGTGTTATTTCTGTAGTTTTTTTTACCACGTCCTCTGTAGCCTCTACATCATTGAGGATAGAACTGTGGTTTGGAATTATAGGAGCCTCTGGAGCCTTGATTCCGGTAGGGATGGCTGGTAAAGAGGCTCCTTCCTTTACCAGCCCACGCAAAATCCTGTTGTGAAAAAACTTTTTTCAATGATTGCTGAGCTTTGTCAATAGATCAGAACGTAGTCACGTATCTACTCAGATCTTTTATAAAAGAATCACCAAAAAGAAAGCCATCGGCCTTAATGCCTGGGTCCAGGGTAGCCAAATTTGCTAGCTTGGGATCTAGTTTTAACAGGAACCCTTTACGGTGTTCATGGGTTATCGCTGCATTGGCATTGCCAAGTAAACAAAATGTTCTCTGAATTCAAAAAGAAAGATTCTGAGGACCTATTTCTAGGTTTTCCAATCTGGCAGACTTCGCCATGTCAGAAATTCGTGCCAAGGGCCCCACCACATCCAATAACTTGTCTTGAGAAGTAGACCACGCTTTGTTCATGCCTTTGCTTGGATCTTTACCACATTTTTAAAAGAAAGTGAGTAAAGGTTGGGCGATGGAAGGCGTAGCAGTAATATTAGAAGAAAGAGATGGTCTTGGACATTCAGATTTTAGTTTGTTTATGGTTGACTTGTCCAAAGGAAGGTGAAGTGTGAAAGAGATGTAGTCTCCCACATGTGCGGCGGAAAACCACTCTGTGGAATTTGGATGACAGATGTGGAGGGATCAAGCATTGGGAAACTTCAGAATCCAGAACTGGTTTGGCGGCAAAAGAGTCAATGTTTGATTTCTTTGTTGAAGGAGGTGAGGAAGGGTCATTAGCTTCAAAATTATCAGTAAAATCATCTGTGTCCCCCATTTCATTATCAGTGTCCAGGATATTTGTGACTGTTATCTGTTTAGGAACCTCTGAAATGTTTTTCGTTCTTGATTTGCACTTTGCATATGACTTAGGATTCTCCTCCTTTGAAGGAGCCTGGGAGGAACTTTGTCCTCAGCCTTGTGAGAGGAAATCTCACTGTTCAATTGTGCAACATCATTGCAGGGGAAAACATGTTTTTTAGAAGTAGGTAGAGGTACAGATTTACGTTTTCTGCCTTCCCCCACAGAAAGGGCCAATAAAGTCTTGGACATCATGCTCAGCATGGAATTTTCCATATTTTTGAAAAAATTTCCATAGAAGCCGTACCAGCTTGTTCCACAGAGGAATGAATAAAATTATTCAGGTCATTTTTAAAAGGTTCGCCTTCCTCATTGTCATTATTTGATAAGGGGGAGCTGTCAACTTTCATTTTAAAATGAAAAAACAACCAAACCAGCAAAGAAAGGGTTAAAAAATGAAAGCAGGCAAGAGGTGTGGAAAGAAGGACTAAAAAACACAGCCCCGGGCGTGTACTTAGTTGAAATGCCCTAGAGGAAGAAACCATGCCCCTCTGGTGGTGACTTGGTGCCGGTAAATGAGCAGGAAAAGTCGCGGGCTGAAGCGCAGTCAAAATAGACAAGCGCTGCCCTTCCAAGAGACAGAAATTGCCCAAGAGCTTGTGAGAGGCTTTGTGGTTGCATCCTGAAATGGCGGACTCGCGAGCCATGAGGAAAGGAAGACAGCGCTGAACGTTCATGAACAGACAAGAAGCAGCGGCGAGCACAAGGCGCGAACACGACACGCTCAACAGTAAGCTAAAGATAATTACTATACAAGATCATACGGACAATATATAAAACTAGCATATATAATAAATACAGTACTGACCAAAGAGAATGTACTTATATTGACTGCGAGCAGCAAGAAAAGAGGGCTGTTCACAGTCAAGCAGTTTGTTATACACTGTACCATGATGTTATTGGTTACTGTGTTCATTCCCATTGGTCAGCCTGTTGCTTAGCCACATGGAATTTGTGGTTTATCTGTTATCTTGACTGCTGCTATTAAAATCAAGCAAGTTAGGAAAGCATAATAGGAGCCTCCGGTCTTGACATAAAATTGAACCTGTTTAGGTGTAATTGCCAACCTTTTGACTTCCCTTCTGTGAATTCTCCACCAGAAGTATTATGATAGATGTCATAATTGCTAAAAGCTGGTCTGAGGTATGTTTGATTTGTGCAATAGACATTGAAATAAGATAGCAACATTATACAGCGAGGTCAATATTTCTTAAACCAATTTTAGGAGGGTTCTTGATTTGATATTTGCTAAGCTACTTATTTGATTGCATTTTTTTTATAAAAGGAAATCTGCTATTTGAAGTCTCAGAACTGAAAGAGCAGGTAATCACTTTACTGATTTCCATAAAAACATTTTCAATTCAATTTTTAAACAATTATTATTTTACCAGGTGTCCAAATGAACACTATTTTGCATTTTCAAGGTGTTTTTTTTAATAATACTCAGCTTCGGGCTGGAGATATGATGAGTTAAGACTATTCCAAAAGGACATTGGTCACTGACCTCATGAGCTGATATTGCCATACATAAAAAAAATGATAGGTTTTCTGTCTTTTGGAATCATACCTGTTCTCAATATTGTCCTAATATTTTGTGACGCTAAGGTGGTCAGTTTTAGTTTTTCAGATTTAAAAGCCTTTTGGGGAAATAATGTCCTTTGGTGTTTCCATATGGTTGTGTCTCATATTCAGGTGTTAATGTTTTAATCACCATTTAATATATCAGTTCACCTGTTGCTTCCCTGTGATACATAGTATGAAATCAATTCTATTTGACCAGATAATCATACATGTCAATGATTTCCAGACAACTCTATTTTGCACCATTACTTTTATATCAGGTGTCTATGTAATTAGTCAATACTTTGCACAGGCCAGGTTCTATTTAACCATGTCCAGCTAGTGGCTAGAGGATAATTAAGAAAGGAAAATGGTCACTGATCTTATCAGCTAGTGATTCCCCAGATTAAAAAAATTAAATTATTTTCTATTTTATAAATCTGTGCTTGCGTAGAATAAAGACCTAATGTTTGGAGGCTAAAGCTATTTATTTTTTCTGGATCTGAGAAACCTGTTGCAGAAAAGATAATCCAGATTGAGGTTTACAGATTTAAGTTATGTGATTGTCTTTGATTCAGATATTATTGATTTTTAATGCACATTTTATCTCTGACATCACCTGTTCTGTACCCATGATACATGAGATCACTTTGATTCCATTTCAACTGATCTGACCAATGTCATCATATACTATCTAACAAGCATTTATGGTTTTAAAGATTAGAACTAATCTATGTTAATCTTGCATAAACTCCATAATGCTGATATAATTAATGAACAAGAGCAATATGCTTATTGTTAAGATATAGAATACACTGGACATTTTTTTGCATCTGATTTCTAGTTAGAGAGTCATCTTATCTGAATCAACTCTACTGTGATTGTTTTGGAGAAATTATGTCTTCTATGGCTTATTCACATTGATTTCTTTATTTAATTCGGACTATACATTGAGGTTTAAATTAACTTGTGATGGAAGTGATCCTATGTCTGTAAGGATCCAAACAACTGGAAGCTCTTTAACTTGTTCAATCATTTTTATGTTTCCTACATCCATTTCTATGATTCTCGTGTTTTTACCTCTAAACATTGAGTAAAGGCTACCACCATTCTTCACTCTGTTGCAGTGTCTAGAAGGAAAAACAAGGAAAAAGACCCATTATTCATTCCTATTATTTTTCTTTTTTTATATAGGGTCCCTATTTAGTGATGTTTTCGACTTACTTTGGGGACATTCTTTTTCGTTTATTATCAGTATTTTCAACATAAATATCCACTTGTTTAAATAATGTTGAAGGAGAATAGTCTTTTCATGTCTTCTCAGACTTTCTTCCTTGTATTTTTAATAATTTAAGTTACATTTTTGATTGTATCCTTGACTGACATTAATAACTCTCCTATTATAATCTTGATAAAGCTCTTGTTCCCTTGTAATTTCAGTCACTCTCTTAGTAACAAGAACTACTTTGGTGTGATAGTCAACCAATTTGAACTTAGGTTATCACTTGCTTTGCCCTCATTCGTATGTAATGATTCCCAAAACCCTCAATAGAGCTTTTGAGTTACTTTTGTAATAGATTTTGAATTGAGAGAAGAATATTACACAGAGAGGTCATGAAAATGGCATTCACACGAGTAGTTTGTAATGGGAACGGTTAATTGGGATTTTAAAAATCTTCTATGAAAGAACTAGAAGAAGGTAATAAAATAGTATATATTTCATATTGGTTGATTACAATCATAATTCTTTCAGAAAGATCAGGATCTTCTGAGTTTCTTCAATAGCACTATAGTCTGATTATTGATGCCTGGTGGATTGAAAGTATCCTTTTTCTTATTCAAATGAGTCACAAATATGAGTACAGATTCTTGTAGTTCATCTTTATACTCCTAGTACCCATTGGCATTTATTGTGCCAATATTAGTACTTAATTTGGTCACTGTTTTGTCTTCCCTAAAATTCACACAGGTGTCATGATATTAATTGAATGTTTACCCACTCACTCTGCACAAGAAATCAGCATAATTTTACTTTTAAACTTACTTTTCAACGAGGTCAAAACTATCAACACTTTTCAACAGATTTTGTTGTGGGTTTGGAAGGTCCCTACAGCCTGACTACAAATCATGAATCCCATAGTTATTTTACAAAAATTACTTTCAAACAAAAAAAGTTCAATAAAGAAAACATATGTTTGTAAGGGAAAATATGATAATTTTAACTATAAATATTACACATTTCAATATAATAGAGAAAGAGTATTCCACCCATCTGCTCTGTTAGCTAGCCTTTTGGAGACAGGATGAGCGTGCTACATGTGTTTATGCTTCACTGACACTTCACTGAAGTACAGTGTCCAATTAGAACCTTTTCAAGTGCACAAGGTGAGTAAGGTTCTATCATCTGGTATTCAGGTGGGTGGGGTGGCAGGAGGCAAAGTCAGATTACAACAGACCCCTTTCATTTCAGCTGCCACCAAAAGAGCAAAGACACTGACAAGTCTGTCCAGAGGGACGTCAAACTAAAGGGAAACACACTAACTCATTCAAGGTTACTTACATTGATTCAATCAGTGTATTCTGAGTTGATAACTTTCAGAAAGATTATGTGTGACATCATTAATATAAGGGCCTGATTCATCAGGGGAATTGTACATTGAAGTACTATCCTACTGGGTGTATGTTAGAAATGGGATTCCTTATTGGCTGAGGTATGCACCCAGGCCAGGCAGTACCCACCCCTCTAGCTAGAGTAAGCTCAACACTAAAAGATAATCTGTGCTCACCCACTAGTAGCTAGGCACAGAGCAGTCAGGCTTATCGAAAGAGGCAAAATGTAAATTATTTGTGCAACACACATACACACAGTAACACAATAAATACACCACAAAAAGACTCTATACAGGATTAGAAAAATAGATTCATATATTTTGAACAAACAAAACTAAAACGACAAAAATTCAATGTATAGAAGTTGAGATATTGAACTTTAAAGGAAGAAATGCAGTAAAGCACTTAGAAGCAAGTAGCGCTAAAAAGGTTACTTGAGGTCGTCCTGGATCTGGGCAAAGTCAAAGTTTAGGCCCACCTCGATGGAGTGCCGGCTGGCTACAGGACCCACGCAGACTCAGGTGAACAAAATACCTTTCCTGGTTGCAAACCGTGAGATGCGTTGATGTCAAGGCCCGCAGGTGCAGGATGCATCGATCTTCTTCAGCAAGTGAAGGTGATGCGTCAGTTCTGAAGACGGGCGCCAGAGCCGAGAGGTGTTGAGCGATGCTCCGGCTTCTGCCACGCAGTCGAGGAGATGTATTGATCTTACCAAGCTGCAGCAGCAGTGATACACTGCCCAATGCATCAATCTCTGGAGGCAAACCGCTGGTTCTGATGCAATGCACCAAGTTTACTCCTGCAACTGAGTTGATGCGCTGGTTCTGCTACACAGAAATGAAATGAAATGAAATTTGTACTTGTAAAGCGCACTGTTACCCTAGGGTGTCCTGGCGCTGTACGCATACCGCTGTGGAACCCTTCCTGTCTTTTCCCTGTGAAATGTCCACTCCTGGGCACCCCCAAGGTGAAGCCAGGCATCCCAGCGCTGGTGGGGCCGTTGTGGAGATTAAGCAAGCTATTGCCCAGAGTTGCAGAGTGGGACCCATGATTAGAATAGGCACCGAGGCGAGAATGATCAGGTCCGAGGAAATTGAGCCCAAAGACCCGCCGAGGCAGGAATTGAACCCTGGTCCCGGGCCAGATCTCTGCATCAGGGTCTGCCGCTCTAACCATTGAGCCACACTTCTCCACTCCACAGAAACAGGAGATGCATCAAAATGTGTGTTGCAAGTATCTGGGCCATTTCCAGTGAGTCAGGCACAGGAGCAGGGTTAGAGACTTTGATATCCCTGAGTCTCAAGCAACAGAATGCAAGCCAACAAGCCCTTGGAGATCACCTGAAGTGAAGGCAGAGTCCAGCTCTCCTTTAGCAGATTCAGAGAGCAGCAGGCAGCAGGGCAGCAAACAGAAAAGCAGGCCTTCCAGATAAGTAATCCAGTTGAGTCCTTTAAGCAGCACAGCAGTTCTTCTGGCAGAGCTTCAGTCACAAGTCCAGAGGTGTCTTATTTTAGTGGGTCAGAGACCCAGCACTTATACCCGAAAGTGCCTTTGATGTGGGGGTGACTTCAAAGGAGCTCTCTGAAGTACACAATTATCTCATTCAACCCAGTCCTGTCTGCCAGGCTAACTGTGGGGGGTAATCAGTCTCCTGCGTGGGGACAGGGCACTGCCTATTCAAGTTAAGTGTTAGTTCGTCCCTTCCATCCTGTCCAGGCAAGGCCATCAGAATGCAAATGTGTGTAGGTGGGTACGTAAACACACCTATCCTTCCTGTGTTGTGGCTGTCTAGAGGGAATGCACAAAGTGTTGTTGCCACCCACCCCTGACGTGTATTGGAGACAGGCTGTCAGGCACACAGAGCAATAAGTGCAGAGAAATGTCCACTTTCTAAAAGTGGCATTTCCAAAACAGTAATGTCAAATCTAACTTCACCAGTAAGGAGGATTTATCATCACCATTCCAAAGATATGAAACATGAAAAAGCTACGCCTCTCTGATCAGGAATGGCAGCTTAAAAGTGTATTATGGAATTCCCAATGCTAGCCTATGAGAGGGGTAGGCCTCACAGTAGTTAACAACGAATTTGGGTGTTTGTCACTACCAGGACATGTAGAGATTAAACACACATGTCCTACCTTTTACTTAGCTTGCAGGATTCCTTAGGGCTGACCTGAAGGGTGACTTATATGTAATAAAAGAAGGGTTTAGGGCTTGACAAGTAGTTTGTTTTAAATGCCAAGTCAAAGTGGCAGTAAACTGCACACACAGGCCCTACAGTGGCAGGCCTGAGACTGGTTTGAAAGGCTACTTCTATGGGTGGCACAATCAGTGCTGCAGGCCCACTAGTAGTATTTGACTTACAGGCCCTGTGTATATGTGATACCACTTTACAAGAGACTTACTAGTAGATCAGATATGCCAATCAGGTATACACCAATGTCACCATGTTTAGGGGAGAAGCACATGCACTTTAGCACTGGTAAAGTGCTCAGAGTCCTAAGGCCAACAAAAAGAATCAGCAAAACAGGAGGTAAAAGGGAAAAAGTCTGGGGGAAGACCACCCTAAGGATCACAGGTCTAACAGTGTAGTTTTATGAGTTTCCCCTATTCACTAAACTCAGCAGTAGTACGCCTTGAAAGTTGCGCCGGTCACAGGTTTCCAGGCATACTACTGAATGGAGTTGTAATCTGTTTAAAAGCTGTTTTTTACCCAGATCCATAATTATACAAAGGTTACGAATCTGCTGGGTAAATCGGAAAATATATATATTTTTCTTTTCTATTCCCCATGGAGAAATCATTTTTCTCAGCTGAAGTAAATCTCTGGCCATTTTCAGGGTGGAAATTTGCACAAGAGGAGTTTATGAATGTCATCAAACTCATAGGCTTGTGGGCTTTCACAAATCTTAAGGCAAACCACACCATGAACCACCTACTTCCCACTCCTTGCTTGCGGTTTACTAGTGCACAATTCTACGCAGTTGTGGCATGCAATTATTCATGAGTAAATCCATCCTTACCTAGATGTCTAACTATTAACTATGCCACTTCTACCCTTTTCCAATACTTTCCTGACTTTCATTAATTATACCATCTTCAGAACATCTGTAAGTACCTAGCCAATAACTTGAGTATGATTATAAAGATGGTATTAGTACTAAAGGTTGTAAAGGGAAAATTTGCAGGCACAGGCGCTGTAAATGCAACATTCGAAGATATGCAATGCTCATCTTTTGGCAGTCACATCACTGCGTTATTGTGTATGCTGATCCAAATTTACTGAAACACGCCCTGTTTGCGTGTGCATGACGCCCACTAACCACCTGTGCTATCACAGTGAAGATCAGAAGGTTGCCACGTTTGCTTGGGGAAACAAGCTGATTATTTTCCTAACATGAATTATTCACAGATGCCAGATTCTGTTAAGGGTTCTGATAGAGTAGCAACTGCCAACAAGGAGACACCTGAGGCCAGCATGCATTACCAAATGAACAGCAAGACGCTGTGCACTCTAAATGCTGCACTAATGAAAATACAAAATAAACTAGAACAGGCCTTCCCCAGAGGACAAGCTGTAGTTTTTGAAAAGGATACATAACTCCTCGTTCCATTTATATTTAATAAATAGCCTCATAACACTGGCAGACAAACGTGCAAGAGGTGTAAAACATGTTGAAAAAGTATTAAAGGCTATACATTTGCCAGTTAATATTTTAAGGCAACTTATTCCGTAATTCCAAATACAGACATCAAATGCACAATTCACAAACAAAAGTCTCAAAGTGTGGGCAGAGGTCTATGACTCTGGCTGAACATACTTTTGCAATTTTTTTCTACTATCCAAGAAACAGGTGTAATAATATGCCTGGAAAGCCAACTCAGACATAAGTTTCTAAAAGTACTATTGCACCTGTCAACTGACTTTCTTAAGGCTGCCTATTCCCTGGTTAATTGTACATAGCGCAAAATCCTGCATAGTGGGAAGGGCTGCTAAATGTGCCAACGCCCATTATTTTTTTTTTTCTCCAGCCTTCTTTTTTCTATACACCAGCAAAATATAAGACAATGCGTTCCCATCTTGGAAGGCAACTTACTCCAGCCATTTTCTGACCATTTCCAGGGCCAGAAAGGGCTTGATTTCAGCTTGTGAAGGCCCACAAACATATGTTTTACAGTTTTCATAAACTTACAAGGCAAACCACATCTCGTAACACCCAGTTCACACCCCATATATGGGATGCACTAATGTGGATTCCGCAGCACTCATGATCAAAAAGTCTTCTATATTAAGTCGATTTACGCCTGCCTGTAATTCTTTTTTTTAAATTCCTGACAGGTATAAATTAGGTATTTTTCGGCTGTAAACCTACATTTATGGCTGGAAATGCTTTTTTGAATTGGACCCAAGGCTATTGAAAGAATACACACTAAACTGATATTATCTGCCACTTACATCCACAAAAAATATATTCATTAGAACAGCTGAAACTGACAAAAATAGAAATAAATGTCTACATGAATGGCATCTGACCTTCAGTTTACACACAACTATACACTATTTATCATATATTAAAAAATACTAAATATGTGCCTATGTTTGACATAATTTACATATGTTTGGATACTTGACAATCATTCCCAACTTAGCGATGTCTCATTACTTACCGGTAATCTTCATTACTCCTGGTCCTGTTATCCTCGTCCCATTCATCACAAGTGAGATATTACTACCTCACCATACAGAAAAAAGAACAGAGGAATACTAGTATCTACTGCGGCACCCCCTCCTACTGGAGGATACATAAGCAGTACCTACCCAGCATTCCTCCTGAACTACCAAGCCCCCGATATGAAAGCCGGAAATCCGGGAGGGAGGGAGGGAGGGATGTAGTGAATTGGATAAGGACAACAGGACCAGGAGTAATGAAGATTACCAGTAAGTAATGAGACATTACCCCCAGCTCCCCCTTGTCCTTGTCCCCTTCATGACAAGTGAGAATACCCAAGCCACGCAACCTGGCATTCAAATGGAAAAGAAGAAACCACACAAGAACACCAACACAAGAATGCAGCACCACAGAGTGATTTATTCATACAGGTAAGTGGGCAATTAAAGACACAACAGAATGCAAGACGCTCAAACCAACATTGTTTTCATCACATAAAACAATCTGCAACCTGTTATGTTTAGCAAAGGCATTTGGGGTAGCCCACATAGCTGCCCAACAAATCTCAGAAATGGACACCCCTATCAATTTTGCCCAGGTAGCAGCAACATCCCGGGTCGATCTCCCCTGAATCCCTGTCGTAGGAGGGGTCCCAGACAAAGAATAGGTCAGAGAAATGAACTGCTTGATCCACAAACTGATCTATAAAACAATGCCTTCTCCCTATGAGAAGAGGATCCAAAAGAAACAAAGAATCCATCTTTCAAAAGGATTTAGTCTTATCCAGATAGTCCATCACAGCCCTTTTGACATCCAACAAAGCTCACTGGTCCTCTGAGGAAGAACCAGGCTCAGGATAAAGAGCCGGAAGAATCACCTCCTGATGAAACTGGGAGGCCACCTTAGGCACAAAAGACAAATTCAAACTGAGAACCACCCCGTTATCAGGAAAAGACAGAAATGGCTCCCGAGCCATCAGAGCCATCAACTCCCCAATTCGACGGGCAGTTATGGCTACCAGAAACACCACTTTGAAGGTCACAAACTTAATATCCATCACCTCCAAAGCATCAAAGGGTAGAGAAACCAACACTTTCAGAACCAGGGGCAAATCCCACACAGGAAACAAGGGTTCAATCAGAGTTCGGGACATAGAAAAAGTCCACAACAATTGTGCCACCAAATCCTCTGCATCAGCCAAATAGTCCCAGGGCAACCTAAAACCTCTAATAGCCGCCCACTGGGCACCCAAGGTGGAAACTGTCAGACATTATTCAAAACCTTCCCACAAAAACTGTAGAACCTCATTCAGGTGACAGTCCAGTGGGAAAAGTTTGAGAGGCTTACACAGTAGCTGAAAACTACTCCAATGCGGCTCATATGATTTTAAGGTAAGTGGCTTATGGGACTACTGAATTTCTTCCGCTAAATGTCAGGCAGTCCATTACTCTGTAACCCCTTCTCGCAACTTCCAAACCGACAGACGTAGTCTCTGTAGGGACAGGAAGGGGGAGGACCTGAGAGGGGAGGGAGAACATGGAATCATCCATGGACACCGAATTGCATGAGCACCTGGACCAAAACGAGACCACAACCACCATCACTCTTGCTTCCCCCAACAACCTGGTCAGAACATTGGGAATCAGAGGAACTGGTGGAAATGCATATACCAGCTGATCTCGCCGTGGGATGGTCAATACGTCCACCCCCCCAAACTCCCTCCTGTGGATTGCGAGAACAGAACCTGGGAACTTGTACATTGAGCCGGGAAGCAAAGAGGTCTAAAAAGGGCACACCAAACCTCTGGCACAATTGAAGAAAAACTGCCCTGATTAGAGACATTTCTTGGGAAGTTGGAAAGAACCGGCTGGGGGAATCCGCCACACCATTGTCCACCCCTCTGATATGGACTGACACCAGAGACTGCAAATGAACTTCACCTACTGAAAAAGCAGGGTAGTAACAGAATTCAAGGAACTGGACCGGATCCCCCCTGATTTTTCAAGTAGGCCACAGTAACCTGATTGTCTGACCAGACTACCAGATTGCAACCCACAAGAAGCTGCTGGAATCCCCTCATTGCCCTGTACACAGCCATGAGTTCCCACCAATCGGAGGAGCGCCTGCCCTCCTGTAGAGACCATCTGGCCTGTAGCGACCTGTCCCTCCAGCATGGCTCCCCACTCAAAGGAGCTGGCATTCATTGTGAGAACCATTGGAGGATCTCGCTGAAGCGTCATGCCCTTGGAAAGAGAGTCCTGTAGAGCCCACTACCTCAGTACCTTGATGACCACGGCAGTCACCGGAACCACACATTCAAAATTCCCTGACTTTCGGTTCCAGAAAGAGTAAAGATGGGACCACAGTGGACAAAGTTGAAAACGGGCCTAGGACACTGTGAAAACTGCTGCTGCCGTGTGCCCCAGAACTCTCAACCACTGACAAACTGGGAGGGAGGTGAAACCCATCATTTGCAAGGATAGAGATGTCAAGACCGCTGCCCTGGGTGCTGAAAGGAAAACCCTGTTTAGATATGTACGAAACCTGGCCCCTATAAATATCAGATCCCTTGTAGGAATCAATTGGCACTTCCCATGATTGAGCAGAAACCCATGTGCCCAATTCTGAGAGGAGAACAATGCCAGATCACGAAGGAGCTGTGACCTCGTGGGAGCATGAAGAAGCCAGTCATCAAGGTACGGAGTACGGATATAGATGAATGCCTAGCAGATGAATAGATGTCACCAAAGGAGCTACCACTTTCGTGAACACTCGGGGTGCCGACTTCAGCCCAAACGGCAACACCCGTAATTGAAAGTGCCTCTCCCAGATTCAAAACCTGAGGTACTGCTGGTGCTGAGGATTAGTCGGGACATGATAATATGCATCATGCAGATGTAATGTACACATCAGATGCCCCTTGACTGCCAACGGAATTATCCTCTGCAGTGTTTCCATCTTGAAGGCCAGGGTCTGCATATATTTGTTGAGGGCTTTCAAGTCCAACACAATCTGGAAACCCCCATGGACACTAGAAAGATAATGGAATAAGATCTCCAACCCCACTCTGTCTGAGGAACTTCCAAGATTGCAGACTTCTGAAGAAGAGAGTCGATGCCCTGAGAAGGGGCCGACCTTTTTTCTCCCCTCGAAGGCCAAGGAGTGGGGCTGACTCCTGATGGATGTGGCAGAGCCGAAAATTCGAACCAGTACCCTGTTTTCTTTTTACATTTCCATTTCTGACATGTACCCTATCGTCCAAGTCCTTCCTTTGCTGCTGCTACTTGACCATGAAGCTAATCAACCCTGTCGTCGCCGAAATCAAAGGTAAGCTTTTTTACTTGTTTCCATTAGCATTGCCTGTTTGCATTAACTCATGCATTTTGAAATGTCTCTTACAAGCAATATTTTACTAATGTGTAATGCATATGCATGTAATGTTGTTGCTAAAGAAGAAACATACCTGTATTATTTTATTTTAATTTTTTTATTTGGTGCAAGCTGCCTTCATGATAATGGACACTTAAACAAAAAGTGACATTAATCAAAAATTCTAAAGGCGTCCGTACAAGTGTATGCATTACACATTAATGGAATAATTTAAATTTAATAAAATGTAGAAATTGCACTAGACAAGGTAAAATGTTTTGTTTTTAAAATAAATGTACAATCAATGTTAGTTCTAAACTTAAATCATTTCATATATTTATAAATGCAACATTGCGCCTTGTCTAGTTCATTTTTCTGTATTTTATTAAATTTCAATTTTCCCTTTTTTATTTTTTTGAGGTCTAATGTATATGTGTTTATTTTTATCACTTATTAAGGTAAAATAATCACACCTGCAATAACACTTTTAAAAAAACTAGAAACATATTGGTTTATTTGGTGTAAGTGTCCATTAATATGATGAATGCTTGCACCAAAATTTTAATGTCCATTACAAAATGTTATCACTAATGTTTGGACTGTGCAAATATGGAATTTAAAAAACACTTATGTATTTTCTGTCATAAATGTAAGTAAGATAATGCATTTCACATGTTCATCATTAGCATTTTAAATAATCAATGCCTTGTAAATGACTAATAATGTTAGGACAAACGTAGTAAAATTACAATCTTTTTATTCATAAATGAGATACTTCTCTCAAAGTTTTATTCCAAAAAATAACATAAAATGAGAACTAAAGGGTTTCTAAATCTAACTTGCCTTCTAAATATACTGCCAAAGGGTAACCTCCTCAGGAAGGGACATCTATTGGGCACAGAGCAGGCACCTCAAGGATATTTCTTGGGAGGGGTGCGTTTGGGTTTGACAGGGGTTATGGACAGGTAAGAGGTGAATTTGGGAGGAGGAGAAAGGATAGGAGATGATTGGATTTTGGAGGTAGAGGGAGCTGGAGTGAGTGATGTGCATGTGTTTGTATGTTTGACAGTTGCATGTGGGGCTGGTGTATGTTGTGTATGTTTGGATGTGTATTTTTGGATGGTGTTTGATATTCAGGTGAGTTTATGTGATTGGTTTTGTTTGGTGTTATTTTGGGTGTAAGTGTGCTTTTGTGTGAGTGTTTTTGTTTTGATGAGTGTGCTGTTGAGGTGGTTGGTGTGGTTGTGGTGCTTGTGGGTGTTATGGTGGTTGTGGTGGTTGTGGGTGTGGTGGTGGTTGTGGGTGTAGTGTCAATAGTGTGTATGTTGTTTGTTTGTGTTTTTTGTGTGTTTGTGTGTTTGTGTTTATGTTTGTCTGTTGGAGTGGATGCTTGCAAAGAAGTGAGTGTGCTTGAGGTGGGAGTTGGGATTTGGGTTGAGGAAGGGACCTGTGTTGGGGCAGAAGGTTGGGCTGTTGGGAGGCTAGGGTGAGTGAGGAGGCTATTGTTGAAAGTGATCTGTGCATGCCAGACATTGAACTGTGCATGTCATCAAGAAATTCACCCATTTGTTGCATTTGGCAGCTAAGGCCCTGAATGCCATTCACTATCGCAGTCTGGCCTACAGAGATGCTGCATAAGAGGTCAATAGCCTCCTCACTCGGCGCAGCCAGGGTGACAGGGGCAGGGGGTGAGGTGCTTGTGGCAAAGGAGACCCCAGCCCTTTTCGGGAGCCGGGTTGGGCCAACTGGTTGGGGGACCAAGAGAGAGTGTGGAGATGGGTCACCGGGTGGTGGCCTAGGATGAAGTTGGTACAGTTCCTGTAGGGTCCACCACCACTAGGGACTGGTCACTTGTGGAGGCATCCAAAGATGATGATGAGCTGGTGGCCTCTGTTCCAGTTCCCTCACTCTTCCTGCCACTGTGTCCATCGGTGTCAGATGTTTCACCACCCGAAACACAGCCAGCTGCTTCCTCGCCTTCTTGGGCAATGTCCCCTTTGCCTGCTCCTGAAGATGCTATAAAGACATAAACAATAGTTTTATTTTATCTGTGTAAATATAACTGATCATAAATGTATTTCTCAAAATATTTTCAAAATTTTCAAATTTCACCTGCTTCAAGGCTTTTAAACTTTGGTTTATTTTTATCATTATCTCCTGCATGTAGGGAACTTCTTCAGAAACCATTTGGTCACAGTTAAAAAGCAAATCACAATATTGAAAAGAATAAACCTTGATGCATTTCTAAAATTTCCTAATGGCTCATTTTTTGTGCCTGATATTGAGTTTTTCAGATGGGATACTCCAACATATATGTGAGGGAACATTCCAACTGCAAAAATCCCTTTAAATAATCTTTTGTGTTCATTATTGAGTTATCATCTGGACATAACAAAGAACACAAAAATAGTGAATTTGGGTATGTGTTACTCTGTCACAAATGTGTTCACATTCCTGTCTGTTTTTTTCAAAAATATATGCCTATCAAATTCATTTTTCAAGAAACAGATTGGCTCTCATGCACATTTGTAAAGCAATAGGACATCATGCAAATCTGTAACTTTTAACATAAATTAAATTGTATTTTCTATTAAAAACATATTTGTAGTATGTTTTTAATCATTTAATTAATTTAATAATTAAATAAAAAGTTAGTCAAAATTGCATTTTCATCGTAAACATTTGCCTATTCCTCTGATGAGCCATACAGCTGGCTGTACAGGGACAGAACCTCAGTAGCCAGCAACTCCTGCTTCTCTGGTAAGACGTTTGGGGCCCTGTCTCCTGTTTTTCCTGGCATTGTGGCTCTCAGGGGTCAGAAACAGCAGCAAACCTTGAGGAGGTGTTGTTGGTTGCAGTGTTAGGAGGCAAGTGAGCTTTTTGTAAACGCTGTGTACATCTAAACGACATGCGTGATTGTGAAAGGAGACGGACACATCCATTGGCTTTCGTATGTTGCTTTCACACACGTTAGCCTGTGGCTGCGTCCATCGTGGAGTTTCACACCCAGTACGCAGTCAACTTCTGCCGACTTCCGTCTCATTGTAAATATCCTGATGGCGAGGTCAGGCGTCCGCCATGTTTTGTTGTGAAATAGTGTGATTGTGAATGTTAAGTGCATCACCACCACTCAAAATGGTGGCTAGTTTGTTTATATATATATATATACAAAAGGCTAATGTTATTCATTTGTTTTGACAGAAAGCGTATAATGGAGTGTGTTGCTGTGGTTAAACGCACGGTTTTGTATACAGTTTCGTTGATGGAACTTTTGAAAACAAATATTTAAAAAAATAAAATATGTAAAGAATATATTTAAAGTGTATTCTTTACACATTTATTTTGACAAAAAAATAGACATGTGAACCATGTACATTTAAAAAAAGAAATAAATAATGTTGTGTTAAATTATGTTTTTTTTCCAAAAACTAAATGAAATGTGCGTTTTATTTCACAAATATGTTAGCAAGGTTTCATAACACACTTTTTTACTTTTAATTGCAGACATATGAACCCAGGGAGAGTGAGAAGATGACAGTCTCAAGTTCTGAGACCAATTCCAGACCTTGACAACATGGAAGAACGGGATATAAACAAACACTTCCCATTAAATAGGCAAATTATTCTTGATTTATGTCATCAGCTGGAGCCAGATCTTCTGCCTCGCAATAGGAATCTGACAGCAATTACACCAACAGTGGAATTAATGCCAGCACTCCAATTTGTGGCCACAGGATCATTCCAGTACACTGTTGCAGTACCTGGTGGAATGGCACAACCAACTTTCAGTGCTGTGGTACAAGACGTTCTTTCTGCAATGTTGAGACACATCAACAGCTTCATACAGTTTCCACAAAATGAAGATTTTGCCAATGTGAAGAGAGATTTGTATGCTTTGGGTCACCTACCACATGTGGTTGGAGCAATCTAAGCAGCACATATTGCCTTGGTGGGAACAATCAACAGAAAACAGGTCTCATGAATACAGGGGGACTGCTGGATCCACAGTTGCAGGGACTGAGGTGGGTGCAGGGGTTTCCTCTTGTAGCAGGGCCTCACTTTCTGTTGCTGAGGCTGATGTAGTAGGCCGGATGTTGTTGGACCACAAAAAGGGGAAGATGTTGCTGCAAAAGCCCTACACATATGGATAAAACAATCCTGCAGCACCCCAGTCAGGGAGCCCAAATTTGAGTTTAGATTTTCCTTCTGAACATTGTGCTCGCTCTGCAATTGCTTCATCTCCCGGAGCTCTGCAAGGACCTCGTCCATCATGTCTTGGAACTGATTAAGGGATCCCAAGACTTGGTCAATGGTGGCCTGGGTGACAATGAAGCCAGTGTCCTCACTTTTCTGGCCCACAGATTCACTCCCACGACCCCTACCCCAACTACCATCTGCCCTTGACTCAGTGTGGCCCATCTCACTGGTTCCTGGCTAAACTGGAGGTAGTGGTGGTGGTGTTGGATCAACAGCAGGCTTGACGGGGGGGCACACGATTAGGATGATGTTCCTTTGGACACAGGAAGTGGAGGTATTCAAAGGCTAAGTTGTGGTAACAGTTGGGGGGGCAGGGTCAGGTGTGGGCCGAGTGAGACTCACTGTAACTGTCTGCCCAGGCAGACCAGATGGACCAGCTTGCTCATCATCCAGACTTGCAGGAGTGGGTTCCTCACTGAAGACTTGTTCCTGGTCTGGAGTGGAGATATCCTCCGTAGCAGTGGCAGATGGTTGTTCATGTACTCTGGATGTTGGACCTATCATAAATGGCAATAACAAAGATGTAAAAACTCTGGATTATACTTCAAATGATTTAGAAGCTAAAAATGAAGCTACCTAAAAGGAAAAAGTGAATTCATATAATGAATATACCTTTCAGTAGTATTGTAATAAATTTCAAAAACAGTTTATATTACACACAAAACTACTTCTTAAAAGCAGGTAAAATGATGTCCTGAAATGAAGAATAAATTAGGAAGTATACATAAATGTAGCAAACATTCAACACAACACAGTAGAGAGGTGAAATGTGAAATAAACCATTCCAAGGCCTAGCAGGGTAAATATATGATTATTAAACAACTTAGAAGGATAAAAAATCATTAGTCATCATATAAGCATTGCAAAGTACATTTATCATCAAAACAACTTATATACAGCACACAACAACATACATTAAAATTTTTTAGACAACCTACTTTGATCTTTGAAACAAATCACATCAATTTAATAAAATAACAAGTAAGTGACAAAGTACGATATTAAACAAAAACTGACATTTTAAAACATTGCATAAAATAGAGATTGATAACTACATAACACTGAAACATAGTTGAAAATATGCAATGACAATGATAACATTGCAATGTTATTTTCACAAAACAAAAACAAGGCATCATAGTAGTCATTTCAATTGCACATTAACAACACTTGCAAATTATTAGTTGAACATGCCTAGTAAAATATATGCAGTGAAAATAAACAGACATTTACAATATGAAACACATATTTGTTGTTATGATACAACACATATATGCACCATAGGTTCATGTGATACAACACATATATGCACCATAGGTTCATGTGATATTAAATGGAGATTGAAACCTGTAATCTTAAGTACAAGAAAGTAGATTCTAACAACCAGAGAAACAATCCGAAAACAAAAAATGTAACATGAAGAAAAACACACATATAGACAACCCATATTAACAATTAGTAAAATGAGAGAAACAACAAAATTGCTACAAATTCCTAAAAAAATGGAAGAAAGAAATTTATGTGTGGGTTTCTATGTTTAAAAACGGTGCAAAACACATTAGCAACAGCTAAATTAAAAACAAAAAGGAGATTTAGGTTTAGTGACACAGTCAAAAGTCTAACTTACTGGTCTCCACTCCACCAGGGACTCCAGTCAAGCCTTCAGGATGTAGGATCTGCAGACCTTCTCCTGCCAGGGGAAAAGTTGTAAGGGTGGCTGGGAGAACCACCATGAGTCCTCTGGGTCTCTAGGTGACGCTTGGAGGCCAGGGAACGCACTCTCCCCCTGCAGGTCATTCCACCTCTTCCTTATTTCCTCCTGTGTGCATAGGTTGTTTGCTACAGCATTCACTCATTCAACTATTCTGGCCCACATTTGCCTTTTTCTGAGCTATACTTGTATTTTGTACTTGGGCTCAAAACAATTGTGGCTCTACTCTTATAATTTCATCCACCATGACTGACAATTCTGTCTCAGTAAAATGTGGATTTCTCCTCACTGCCATTATGAAATGAAAAACGTAAATGATTGTAATAATACACAAGATATATCAAAATTAGAACAACAAAATGAACAAGAAACAAATACAGCAAAAAAAAAACTGACTTCACTGAAAAAGTGCTCAGGAACAAAGTTCTGCTGCTGGAATGGCAAAGGATCATGGTCTGAAATGGAGTGTGTTTTATAGTTTGGTATGCAGGTGGAAACAATTAGCCAAAGCACATCAGATGATAGATGCTAACATCCCTCCAAAAGCCACAGGAATAGTACAATGTTGAAAGCATCCCGCAACGGAATCACTCCGTCGGCAAACCGCAACTAGAACAGCGCCAGCACAACTGCGAAATCTAAATATGCTCAGTGCAATCCCGCCTCCCTAATGGCAACGGTGTAATGTTAGCCAGCAGGGGAGTCTGCTGCGTCCACAGCGGTGAACCATTTACGAGACGGAAAACAGTCTGTCAGTGCGGACAGTGGATCAGCCAACCCGCATCTAAATATGGCAGGTGGGAATCCATCAGCTCGGTGGAGTATTTGTAAACTCCACCACAGAGGAATGACGGGAGTCCCACCAGGATCTAAATCAGGCCCTTAATATTTGAGATCAAAGACTAAGCCACACATGTTCCATATATCCCTGCCCGTGGGATAGATGTGAGCCAGAATACACCTTACACAAGGCAGCTCAATCTTTTTATCTACAGAGACTCTGATGACTGCATCCTCTGCCATAGATGTTCTCCCTACCAAACTGGCCACAAACAAGTCGGCTCGTGCATGCACATTCTCCCTCATGGCAGTGCATGCGCAGATCCACATCCGGAAGCACAGTGGCTCATCGAACGCCGATCGGGAAAACTCTTTCACAGAATCCTTGCACCATGCTTCCTATACTGTATGCATCTCCCCCCAAGCCCCGCAGGAAGGGAGATGCAAAAAAACTCTGGTCGTCACCCCGCCCCGCTGGAATGCTGGCCAGGGCGAAACAAATCACTGGGTCGCCCATGCCCCACAGGAGCACCCCATCCTTGTTCTCTTCATGCTGTCGGCCTAGACAGAAAAAGAACAGGAGGAATGCTGGGTAGGTACTGCTTATGTATCCTTCAGTAGGAAGGGTTGGGGCAGTAGATACTAGTATTCCTCTGTTCTTTTTTCTGTATGGCGAGATAGTGATATCTCACTTGTGATGAAGGGTACAAGGACAAGGGGAGCATGGGGGTAATAGGTCATTTATAATTGTCATAAAATTCCTGAGTAATTAGAAGGAATTCACAGAGAAACCTTTTTTCATAACCGTATTTGTGAGTAGACTTCATATTGCAGCTGATTCGCAAAGAAAATACTAAAGGTATGTGTGGTGATTTACCCTCCTGCATGGCCATAATTTCACACTTTTTCTCACACCTTACATGTGCAAAGCTGACCCCATTGTTGCTTTCTAGGAGTAATTCTGGAAAACTTTTAATTCAAAAATGTTCAATTGCATGCCAGGTACAATTGTATACTGTCAAATGACAACACTTTGGTGCAATGTCACATGAAACTACTTACAAGACACCCCCATTAAGGTAGGGGGAGTTCCATGCCCCTGCCCTCTAGAGAAAGGGATTTAAACCTGTGGTCATTAGGAGTAAATCTCAGAACATTTCATGGGTGGAAAATGGTTTGAGGGGTGTTTGTGAATACCCACCAAGTCACACGTTTTTGGGCATTCACTAACTAACAAGGTTGGACACACCCTGAATGCCCATTATACACCTCCTGTGTAGGATGTACTCCTGCATGTTACGCTGCCATGAGCTAATAATATTATGCAGGAGTAACATGATTTGAGACTTCAAAGTCACCTTTTGTGAATTCCTTGCAGTCATAAATGTTATTTGCACTTGTAGCACAGTTGTACCAGTGTAAATTGGATTTGTAAATAGGACCCATTGTGTACAGTCTACAGTGCTTAATTTGAACCAATGGTTGCAAGTGCGGTCCACCGGCACTCATTTGTGGGGACAAGCACTTATTTCTCCTCAACAGATTTTGATCCAAAGCAAGAGAGAAAAATACCAAAGAGGGAAATTAAAGGTATGAGAAAGAGGGGAAAACATTGACAAAGGGATAAAGCATGGATTTAAAAAGAACGCACACAAGTGAGATAAAGCGGCAGCGAATCTCCGGTGCTGGATTAAAGAGGCATGAAATGGAATCAAGAACACCGCTTTGGTATTTGGCACCCCAACCTTTGATAGCATCGACTGCTGTCTCCTGCGCAAAACATTTGGCTCAACACTTATTCTTATATAAATTAAGCACTGACAATCTGCATATCCAGGAGTATGAATTGTGGAATTTCACTTTTTCCTCTTGATTGAACGTTTCGTTTTTCATAAAATGGATTTAATTTCAATGTTTTTCCTTCCTACACTCATCATTGGTGTTCTTTCCCATACAAGGGCTAATTCAAAATTATATGTTAGATAGGATTTCATAAAAAAGTGGTCACTGGCTGAGGCATAACTCACGAAAGGATAATGCCTAAACCTACTCATGTGGGAGTATCAAACACTGGTGTGTAATTTACTCAATATATGTATTAATTCCACATTTGAAGTGGGGTATGCCACAGTAGTGTCAGAAGAGTGGTCAAGGAAATGCAGTACCATTGGCTTGAACACCAACTAGTTCATAAGTTTGAGTGTGTTCACAGTTTAATCAATGCTTTTCCCACACTTATATCAAACGTGCATTTGATAGACTAAGGTGTAAGTGCTGCAGAAAGTGCAACAGGGCACATCATTTCTCTGCGCTGGGAATGCTTTTAATGGGTGGAGTGTGGGTGTTTTAATGCATCCACCCAAGGTTTTTCGTGCTTTCACAGATTTACTTATAATAGTAAACCTGGGGCCTCGAAATGCCACTCTTTACCAGGTGAGGCGTAACAAAGAGTAATATATGTATTTCTCCTTGTTATTCCCCTTTTCTACGTGAACTACATTCTGCAGCACACAAAGAAAGAGGAAAATGCCTCGGAGGATAGTTTTTGTGCAGGAAGGTGTCCATTCCTACACAAAAACAATCCTGGCTGTAGCTCTGGCACCTGTGCACCATGGTGCAAGGGTGCCTGTGTTGGCGCTAGGCAGCACTCAGTGCACCAGAGCAAGAAGAGAGCAGGAATGTGCCATTTCTTAGTAGATATGGCACATTCTTACCCTCTCCGTTTGATGCAAAGCAGCACAACAGGTTATCTTGCTGCATTGCGCTGTGTCAAATCTTTGTACATGTGCCCCATACTGTGAGTGGGACAGAAAGACATTTCAATTAAAATATTATTTATGTTAAAAGAGAATGAAGCCGAATGTTCAATTGCATATATTTCCTTACCCTATCTATGTGTAGCTTGCACAATGCACAGTAGAACCTCTGAGTTTCAGGCTCTCAAATACCAGAAATGTGTGTGCATCACCTATTTTTGTGATTCACGTACACCTACAGAACTATACACAGGGTGTGAGTAGATAGGATCATTGTATGAGTCGTTTATGACCAGCTTTATTCATACACTGCGCATGTATGCATTTATGCCTTTTTGTGCATTATGGTTTTACTATTCTCATTGCTTAATTTGAGCCGGTGGTTTCCGGTGCTCACCACCGGCATTCAATCAACACCAGCGCTTTTAACGAGCACAAGTTAAGGACACATTCATTTATGGTAGGCACGGGGAGAGTACATGATTTGCCTGGAATCACAAGACGTGGAACAAACACCGAATCTCAAACCTGGTTCCCCAGTGCCGAAGTCGGCAGCTCTTGCCATTACGCCACACCCTCTCCTCACATGGATAGTAGTTGGTTCTGTTTTAGGCAGAACAAACAGGAGATATAGGCTGGTGCAAGCTGCCTCCTGACAAGAGCACTGACACTTATTATTTTGTTTTTTTACAAATTATCCACTGGCTTTTCAACTTTCTTGCAAACCGTTCAGGTGTGAGGCAGCTGTGTAGATGAGTGTGGGGGGAAATGCATTATAAAATGTCACAGGGACATGAATTATGTCACTGGATGGGGTGTTCATGTTACTTGTTTTCTATTTCTCTGTTAGTGTCCAGTGCTCTAAACTAAATAAAAACACACCAGTGCATTTATGCCAGATTTTCATTTTGCTAATCAGGCAATAAAAACGCACTCACATATGATTGCATCTAGCGCTTCAAAGTGACAACGTTTCACATGCTAGCACTTTACAAAAACAATAACTTACAATTTTTGCATGTGTAAATCAGGTTTAGGGATGGAAAATCCTCAGGAACCAGTCACTCACATCACATCTGATAGGCACAGTATCTCTTTTTATTTTGCAGTTTTATAGAGTGTTAACTTTGGCCAAGAGTATTAGAGGCTTTAATTCATGTTCCTGTGAAATTTTATAATGCATTTCCTCCCACACTCATCTACACAGAACCAGATGTCCCATTTGTTTTGTCACATGGCGGTTAAGTGATTTGCCCACAATCACAGGATATTGAGTTTGAGCCGAGACCGGGATTCGAACCTGGCTCCCCAAAGGCAAAGATGCCATCTCTGGAGCTAGGTCACATTTTCTCCCTCCCTGTCTTGTCTCAGAGCTCTTTGTGTGGCACGTGTCCATAATATGCACCCTTGCCCCGAATTCACCTTGCAAGTTTATTTTTCCTCTATTTAGCACGATATAATCACCATTTGTGGACAAGTTCAGGGTAAAGTAACTTCAAAAGCCGCAATGTAAACACGGCGGAGAAAAGAGACCGAAAATAGCACCGCCCGACGCATCCTCCGAGCGAAATTATCTCAGACTTTACCTTGGAAAGGCCACAGACTTAGCTATTGCTAACTCAATAATTATATTGTACTGCCAGCAACATTTCAATAGTTCTTCTCGCCTGAGGGTTACAACACATTTACACAATAGGGAAGCCTTTTCTCTTTACATCTCATAACTGTACCACAAACTCTTCCTTTATTCATAACAGCAGATCCCCAGCTGTGATAGGCACTTTCCTATTGCTTTCGATGACAGTTTTCTGTGCTCATTCCAAGCGCTGGGGGTTTAAAAAACATATCTGGCACTGTTCCGGTAGCTGGAGGGCCCGAGATGACACTGTGTGCAAACAATGTGCTTTCGCTGCAAGGCGAACACGTTTATTCAATTATTCAATTAATAGATTAGCGTCAAGATACTTTGTTACACGACAATGCAACACAGAAACAAACGTGAAGAAGTGGGAGGGATTTCTTTTCCCAGCAGACACACTTTTCTGTAAAAAAATAACAGAAAAAAGGCGAATGCATCGGACCAAAAGTAAACAAACTCATTTAGATAGGAGATTTTTGATCTATACATTTCTCTTCTGATCTGGGTTTTATGAAAAGGCGCACACCTGTAGTGTACATTTCCGCTTCCACTTGTGCCAAACGTTGCATTTCAAATTCAAAATTAGCTGCATTATAACACTAAGGCAATCTTCCACTAAGCAGCAAAAGTCTGCAATGAATTGCCAGTTCTACTCAGCTTCCAAAAATATCTACACACTAAAAAAATACAAATTGTTTATTACGCAGAATAATGCTTGGATTATTCACCCGTTTTCAGCATTATTCCGATTCCCCCTCATTCAACCCACAATTTACGTATAGAAGTGGTTCTGACTCATGCAGACAAATATCCATCCTCACCTCACTATGTTTTACCCCTTTCACCTTCACTCTCATCCTTTTACTGCGAGCACGGCCACTCCCACATGTCAGCAGACATAAAAGGCAGACTTGCATCACAATTCCCCTGTTCCTTTTGTGCCATTCGGTTGGTTCAGGGGGCTTGGCCTTAAATCTTGTTTGGTTGGCTCTGCTGGCTGATGTTTAGGGCCAGTATACTCTGAGCAATCTTGCAGGTTGTTTAGCAATGCCTGAAGTACACGTTCATGGTGACCAGATTCTGAAAAACAAAAACCGGGGTATTTCACAAAAAATGAAGAAGGACTACACTTTTACATCAACCGAGGGACACACAATTATTTAAATGACAGCACTCATCAACAAATGGACACAGAGAGTGAGGCAACAAGTGAATAAATTAAATGCAACTTTTAAATCCTGTATGATGTGTATTCATTAAGTTGCTTTTTCATAAGAGTTGCTAACTAGTCCTGCCTTGGAACACATAAAATCCTGCCACCCAATGTTTTCAGTCTACCCTCTCTGAAAAGCGGGCCTTGTTAATATGTCAAATTCTGCTAGGACAGCTCATAAGAAAATGGGACTATCCCGGCAAATACAGGGCACCTGATCGCCCAAGTCTCTGTCAAACATCAAGTGGATCAGCATGTGAAATCATCTCTGAAGAGCTCCAATCTTGACCTGAACCTGGCTTTGAGGGCTGGGACCTATGCTGTGTAGTATCCCCAATCTTGGGTTTTTTACTTTAAGTTTTTATCTCTAGAGGACCGAGACAAGGTGCCCTACTTACTTGAAAAAGACCCAAACTCCAAGTTACATTTTAGCTTTTGTTCATGAAGTTTTAGAGCCTGATTATGTTTTTGGTGGTGTGAGAGCGTGCCGCCATGCCACCACCCTGCTCCCACACTGCAAACCCTCACTGCCGGCCACCCGCCAGATTACGAGTTATATTGTGGTCTGACAGGCGGTCCTTTGGCGGTGCCTATTAAAAAGGCAGCATAATGGGAGCGCCAAAGCCCATTCCTGCACTGTAAAGTCCATGGCTTGCAGGAAAGGGGGTGCATGCAGACAGGGGGGCTCACTATGTGCCCCCCGCATGCATCCCATGACCTAGAGGAAACAGGTGGCCCTGTAAGGCCCCCTAAGTTTCCTCACTGCTACCCTTTTCATGGAGGGCTTACCGCCATAAAAAGGGTGGATGTGAGGAAACTCGTAATATGCTTGGCGGTGCCGCAGTGGCACCGCCAGAATATTGCGGCCCTCAGACCACCGCACCACCACCAGGGATCGCGGATCCCTGGCAGTTATGGCAGTCCTATTGCGGTCTGACTGCCGTACTCGTAATACACAACCGCCAACGCACCTCCAACGCAAGTTTGGTGGTCCTATGGACCGCCAAACTCGTAATCGGGCACTAAGTGTTTTGCCACTCTGCAAAAAAGTAGAATCTGCCATGTCCTGCTCCACTAAAGGTTCCAGCCTAGCTCTGACAAATATTTTTGACCTCCAGAAATTTCCAAAAACGGTAGCTAAAACTTCGAACACTGATGAAACACCAACTCTTTTGTGCCCACGTCACTGGTCAGCTGCGGAATGTGCTAGGTTGCAGCCTTCCGCATCAAATAGACCAACAGTAATTTGTGATTTCCTGTAGAATGTTTTTTTGTTTTTAGGAGAACTCTCAATCTGTACATCTAATTTTCATCATGTATGTTTCATTTTACGGAGGGGTCGTGGCCAGGCGCCGATGTAGAAGGAAAGGGATCGCGGAGCTTCGCCCGGCGATCCCCCATCCACCGACATCCTGAGGGCCAGCGCTCCCATAATGACTGTGGAAATACTGGGGAAAGCACTATGAACAACCAAGGGCAGTGGCAGGGACAAAAACTGAGATGGAAGGGCCTCGCATGAAACAAGTCGGCCTCGCGGAGGATCACCCAGATGGCGGCAGCTGCCAAGTCCGAGTGAAAAGACGGACGCGGCAAAGGAAAAGAGGTGATTCCAGGCCTGTGGAAATCAGGAGGGGTGCAGGCAGTGCCGAGCTGTGGAAATATCGAGGCGTCGGCTGCCCCGGCCAAGAGAAGCCAGGAGGCTTGTTCCCATGGCAAAGACCACGGAGATCGACCGGCCTGCTACTTACATCACCTACACAGAACCCTTGGGGAACAGAGCCCTCCTACCTGCTGCTGATCAGCGACTGCAGAGCCATCTGTGCCTTGCCGTCCCAGTGGGGAGCCCAGTCTGAGCCTTCGACGTGGGTTCTTGGGAGAGCGAGCCTTACAGGAAGAGCGGAGAGCCCCTCACGCTGCATGGCACTCCCTACAATGCTACCCCACTCCAGCGGGGGCGTACCCTGGAAGCAACAGGTGGCCCCTGCGGCATATGGAGGTCGGTGCTCTGAACCCCCCGGTGAGTGCGCATACTGAGCGGAGTGAGTGGGAAGTGGAGAAGTAGCTGAGGCGGCCCAAAACCGGTTGCAGAGGCTCCACAACTCGGCTCTCACCGGGCAACTTAATTAGGTCCTTATAGTGCGGCCTGTGCACGTTACATAAAAAGAACTGAGGAATCGGAGCTCGCAAGCTTCCAACATTCCCCTACCAGGAACATCTGGCCCCCAAGTACTGTTGAGAGCACCGAGGAGGAGATACAAGACTGCTCTGCTGAGCCCCATATACATCACGAGGTTCAGCACTGGGATCCAGCAAGAGGTGGCCTGTATTGGGGTTACGTGAGCATGGGAATCAGCACTGTGATCCAGCAGGAGGAGGCCTGCATTGGGGGTTGTGAGAGCAAACACTAGCTGCAGGACAATTCAAGGTGGATGATTCCTGCCCCATTGATTTTCCCTGAAAGGGTAATACTCACTCGGAGGATCCTGCCCACTAGCCAGCCAGTGTCTTAGCGATCTACCCCCTCTTAAACATGGGGAAGGTACCCAGGAAACGCGCCCAGAACGCCCCTGACTCTTAATTGGCTACTGCGCAAACCGATGAGGAAGAGTAGACTGGACTACACTCAGGGGAGGCCCCTCAGAGCCGACTGACACTGTCCGACAATATGCAGGCCATTACCGCATCTCGCGAGGTACTGGAGGCTAAAATAGATGCCATAGGCACTGACCTGAACTTACTCAAAGATGACCACCACCCCCTAACAGAAAGATTAACATCCACTGAACGTATGCTGACAGACATACCCTCGGAGAATACAGCACTGCAGCAATCACTGTCCTCTATGGAAAGCAAAGTTCGCACCCTGGAGATGCGCGCAGAGGACAGTGAAAACAGGTCTCACAGGAATAATATCTGAATCATTGGTATTCCCGAGCACGCGGAGGGAGATGATATGGTGGCCTACTTGGGGGCCTGGCAGCGCACAGAAGTGACACCGGAGGGTCTTTCCTCATTCAACGCCCTGGAAAGAACACATAGAGTGTCAGCTCACCCACCCAAGCCTGGGGCCCCTCCACGACCGGTTGTGGCTAGACTCCTCTATTTCAGGGACCGGGATCCCATACTGGCACGGGCCTGACAGTGAGGCAATCTTCAGATTGATAACAGCAGGGTCATGATATTTCTGGACTTCACCCATAAAGTGCAGAGACAACGGGCCAGCTTCCTAATGGTCAAGAAATGCCATCAACAACTAAATATGCCCTATGCAATGATATTCCCTGCCCAGTTGTGGGTGATCACATAGACGGGAACCCAGTTCTTCCAAACCCCGCAGGATGCTTTGGCCTGGATCAAATCTAACCCGGATGTCGCATAAAGAAGGGGATCCCCGAACTCCGCTCCTCGAGGCAGGAAAATGGATGGCAGAGGTCCGAGATGAACGTCATAAAGTAATACGGGCAGTGTCAAAAATTAGCAACGCCGGCACGAGCCCCCTATCTCTGCACAGTGACCAGGAAGACCAGAATTCAGACATCTGCCAAAACACTGGCTCTGCAGAGGACTCTGATGCTGACCTAAGTAAAGTTACCCCTAAATCATCAGATGAGATCATATGAAAGCGGGCACTGAGAGACATTGAACAAGCAGCATGAAGGACTGAATCATCTTGGACAGTATATATGTATGCCGCTCTCTCTCTGCTCTCCTCACGTCTAAGGGGGGAGGCCTGACACTATTTACACACTGAACACTAGATGGGGAGTTGCCGGGCTGGGATGCTCCACATGGTCGCTGGCCACTCTTCCCCAACCCTTTTTCTGTTCTACAGTTTCACACGTACACTCGCAAGCAGATACCTGTTGGTATCGTGTTTGGATGGGATCTGGACCTTTACCTGTCCTGGGGAGTAGGAGTTGGGGTTTTCATTGTTTGTTAATTTTCCAGTTGGGGTTTGGGCGCGCCTGGAGAGCAGAATTCCACCTAGACATATTACTCGAAACATATGATCATAGACCAAGACGAGTTACTGAGAACTGGGGGTGGATGAAATTATTGAACACATGGCGCCCACTGTAGAATTTAGGTGTCGCTCGTGGAATGTTCGAGGGATGAACTCCATGACCAAATGTCATAAGGTATATGCCTATTTGGCTAGGAGGGGGTGCACATTGCCCTGTTGCAAGAAACACATATAAATGCCAAAGAGGGGGCCGCATTGCAGCGTAGATAGAGGGACCAGCCCTTTTACACAGACTTTTCAGCTTTGGCAGAGGGGTACAGGTGTGAATCAAAGCAGGGGTTCCCTTTCAATGTACCAGCCACGTAGTGGACCCTAAAGGATGGTACATGGTGGTAACTGGTAAGTTAGATGGCAGAGATGTGACAATTGGGAGTGTCTATGGTCCGAATGTTGACCAAATCTCATTTTTAGCAACCCTTTCCAGAGCGTTAGCGCCATACCTTGTGGGGTCGGTGATCCTGGGGTAGATTATAATTGTGTGGCATATGCAGTATTAGATCGCACTCATCTCCCTCTGTGGGAGTCCCCTATTGTCAGAACTGCTGAGGCTCTGCCTGATTGGCAATAACAATGGGGTCTGATTGACTTGTGGAGAACGTTCCACCCTGGAAAAAGGGACTACTCATTTTTCTCACACTTACATGATTTACACATCCTGGTAGATGCTATCCTTTGCACACCTGATGTTCATGATCACATTATTACCAGTGAGTACTTAGCTGGGATACTCCTGGACCATAATCCTCTCCTGCTGGGATTCTGTTGGACACGAGTTAGGCCATGTATCCCCACTTGGTGATTAAAGCCGGAATCTCTAGAAGACCCAGTGTTTCAATCAGTTATACGAACAGTCATAGAGCAATACTTTGTAGAGAACGATGGGACACCATCGAGCCCATTGGTGGTATGGGATGCCTTCAAAGCAGTGATTAGGGGCAGATGTTTCTCTGAGGCAGTGGGCATTAGTGGAACCCTACTAAGGAAGACACTGGCTGCAGAACAAAAACTAAGAGAGATTGAGAAAGATAGACCTGAACGTCGTGAACTGCAAGAGGAATTACAGGGGGCCAAGGAAAAAGTGGAAGAGCAAGTTGAAAGATTACGCTGCCTTGATTACAGAAATTATATGATAAGAGCACATGTAGAAAGAGACCATTCTGGAGCACTTTTAGTGTGGTTAGCAAATCTCGCCAAGAGGGGGTCGGTAGTCCTGGAGCTCAGAGACGGACACACACCAACACTCTTCCGACAGCAGGATATTAACAGAGCATTTAACGATTATTATGCCGATCTGTATCAGAGCAGGGTGTCAGGCAGGGAGGAAGATATTGATTCCTTTTTGGAGCCCACAAGGCTACCGACCATAACTGAGGAAGAAGCAGAGTCCCTGGGAAGGGATATCGAGATTCAGGAAGTTAGGGCCACTATTAAGGCGATGGTCAGGAATACAACGCTTGGAACTGATGGTTTACCAGTTGAATTCTTCACTACGTACGTTGAGGTGCCTGGGCCCCGTCTGGTGGAGCTCTATAATTTAGTGAAACAAAGTGGGAATCTGCCTATGTCCATGAGGGAGGCCCTGATTATCCCGTTGTTAAAGCCTGGAAAGCCGGCCTTCGAGAAAATGCCTAGAGACACCTATCAATGCCCAATCTGGATTATAAGATCCTAAGAAAAAGTGCTAACCACACGACTTCTCCCGCACATGACGACCCTCATCCATCAGAACCAAGCAGGGTTTATATCAGGTCGTAGCACAGCCCTTAATGTTCGGAGGCTGCTGCAAGTGTTGGCCGCTAATTCCTACTGTAAAGAAGAGGCCGCCATATTTGCATTAGACAGAGAAAAAGCTTTTGACAGCCTGGAATGGCCATATCTCTTGAGGGTGATTCAGCGGTTCGGACTGGGGTCATGCTTTGTGAGCTGGACAACTCTATTGTATACAGAATCCAGGGCTGGGGTGCAGACTGGAGGAATGATCTCGAGCAGCTACCAGGTGGGCAGAGGAACTAGACAGGAATGCCCCTTATCCCCTTCTATTCGCCCTGGCTATGGAGCCTCTAACTGCTCTGGCTAGAACAGGGATCCCATTCCGGGGCCTGGAGATAATGGGTAGACATCACCATATCGCACTATACGCTGACAACCTCTTACTTTTCCTTCGGATGGTGAGGGAGGACTTTGATGGGGCAAAAGAGCTACTGGCACAGCTTGGACGGGTATCGGGCCTTGTAGTTAATTGGAGAAAATGGTGCCTGTTCCCTACAAAGGCAGATAGAGAAAGGCCGGCAGTAGTGGAGGAAGTGGTATGGAACCTAGTTGTCTCCTGTACTTAGGGGTTAAAATATACCACAAACCGGGAAACCTTTTGGAAGGTAATATAAGGAAAGCCATACGGGTTGCGAAATCGAACATGGAATTCTGGGTGACCCTCCCCCTCTCAGTGATGGGCAGAATGGCCTTATTGAAAATGGTAACCCTACCACAGTTACTATATTTCTTTGTAGTGCTCCCAGCATGGATCTCAGCGAGGATATTCCAAAACTTGAAATTACTAGTAACAACCTTTATCTGGGGAGTGGGAAGGTGTGGAGTCACACTAGCCACCCTTCAGAGACCTAAAGCGCTGTGTGGCCTAGCACTCCCAGGCTTTGAGAGTTACTATTTAGCAGCGCAACTCACAGTGGGTGGCTGGGAGGGTGCGCAGAACAGACCACCTGGACCCCGGTGTACAGGGCCTGGGCCTACAGTGCTGCATCGTGCTACAGTTGCACACCACAGGGGTGGAAGACGGCGCTGAATTGTGAGTGCGCCGCAAGTGTTGGGTTAGGAGTTTGCAAAAGCTGAAAATAAGACGCCCATACGCCCCAGACATTCCACTGGAATTCCTTATGGAACTGCTGCATGGGGTGACTGGCGAGGTTTGAGTGAATGGACAGCAGCCGGAGCATCCACTATTGGTGCACTTTATGAAGTTGGCTCACTATTGCCCTTTGAAGATTTCCGAGAATGCTATGATTTACCACAGGGCCACTTCTTGTTACGCAGAACCCTCACTGCAGCAATACACAAGCACTGGGGAGCAGGGTTCTCTGAACCATCATTGTCTAGCTGGTGCCAATATGTAGAGTCCTCATCTGGGAGGTACAAAGCAGTCACTTGCTTGTACCGCCGGCTTTGGAACGAGACATCACCTGCACTTAACAATTTGCGATAACGTTGGGAGGAGGACCTGGGGGTTCCTAACAAAGAGAAAATCTGGATCGATTTAGTGGAACATTTCACTAGAGTATCTAGGAATGCCCGGTTCCAGTTGATAAACTTCTATGTACTTCACAGCGCATACCTCACACCTGCACGAATAAATAGATACTTCCTGATAGAAACTGCTAAATGTCCGTATTGCGGGGAAATAGGGGCTGACTTCTTGCATATGTTTTGGACCTGTTCAGAGCTGGGAAACTTCTGGGGAGCGGTGACAGACACATTAGCCGAAGTGAATGAGAGAGAGGTTCATTGTACATCGGGACACTGTTTGTTACACTGGTTCCTGCACACCTCCAAAACTAAAGTGACCAGTAAATTTCAGGACTTGGCACTACTTTTGGCCAAAAGAGAGATTACGAGACAGTGAAAATCCCAGAGAGGTCCCTCTGTAGAGGAATGGAAAAAGGAGGTTTTACGATGGGCAGATTATGAAGGGGCTCTATGACTGAGAGAAGCCAGAAGGGATAGGGGTTCCTTGAAAGCGGCAAGGGCATTGGAGGCACTGGCGACATCGTTGAAGCACCCGGACTCCTCCTCCCAAGAGGAGGCTCTAGACACCACCTGATAGTTTACGACACAAAGCTACTTCCTAGTTTGAACCATACTCTACACCCAAGTAGTTAGCCCCCAGCCAATGGGGTAGGGAAGAAGCGACCAAGATTAGCAAATATAAGTCAACATGGGTCACTACCTCCCACCATTAATATGTTGCAATTTACACGGAGACACTAGGCTCAGAAAGGACACGCCCAGAGGGAGGGAGGAGGAAAAGGGAGGGGGGTAGTTGGACCATTGTAGATTGATTTACAAGGAGCGCCACAAAAATATTTACCTAGATCTGGCTGGAAAGTTACCCACATTTGTATGGAAATGTTGTTGTAAAGAATACACATTCAGGAATAGATTGACACCTTCTTATATCCAGCCTCACCTAAAGATAGCAGCTTTGTCAATAAGCAGATTGAAGTTCCATAAATATTATCGATTGATTGTATGTTGATAAATTCGCGACCTGCTTTCGCTTTATAATCAATCAAATTTGTTTTTTAAAAAAATGTATGTTTCATTTTACATGTTCATTTTTTCTCATTTTGAATAAATTGTTTTGGAAAGTTTATTTCTTAACTGTAGCACTGTTGCAGGTGCGATTGCAAATAATATGTACAGAATGTTTCTTTTCTCTGAGGTTGTGCTTCCTCTTTTAGCCAAGGCACTAAACGTGTGCAGGTATTTTTCACAAAAAAAGTTTCTCTAACAAGAGTCAATTTTTATGGCTTTGTGGTCGTTCAACTAAAGGGTAAATCATGACTGTGGCCTTTCTCTGCACAGTTTAACAATCCATTTTCCTTCATTTTTTAAACAGCACACAGAGACCTCAAAACTTGAATAAGTGTGAAGAGCTTTGTTGATCCCTAATATGTAGTGGCTTAAGAAAGGGCTTGATTATACAACTAAAAAAGAGACCCATTAATAACAACTTTAAATACAAAAGGTGGTGAAACTCATTTTTTAGACTTGAAAGGATACAAATCTGAGTCGACCCTTCTGAGATTTGAAGATGTGAACATGGAGTATGCATTTGTAACTCGTCTGCTGTTCTGCATTAAAGAGGGGCAAATTGATTTTTAAGAGTGGGGTCAGTGTCTTAACATATACTGTAAGCATAAACAGAGCTGGTTTGGGAGTGCTCTGTGACTGTACCAGTAATGAAATGTAAATGTATTCTGCAAGAATGTGAGACTCCTCTCTCAGTACTACAAAATCAGTACAAGAACCTAATCAGGGGAAGGTGCACTGTGAGCGCTCTGTTGGGATATTCGAAGTGGGACAGTACTGGTGTATCAATGCTTGGTAAAGGAGTGAAGGAGAGGAACATTGTCCAAAGTCAACTAATGACCCCAAAGTCTGACCACTGTGCCTATTGCACAGCATTATAAAAGTACATTATGGGAGTTCTCCCAATGTCTAAATAGTGGTATTCGTTGCATCGCGCAAGACAAAATAGGGGAAATAATCTATTTAATGAATTTAAGTTGTGAATGAAACTCTATATTTGTGTTCTGTCTATGGCAGTATCGTATGTTCCTTTCTGTTAGAAATTGAAGTTTCTGGTTGGCTTAGTATACATCCTGTCCAAGCAGGAGCCACAATTCTAGTCAGGGTAAGCCAGATACACAACCTAAATTAACCTGTGACCACCCTCTGGTAGCTTGGCACAGAGCAGTCAGGCTTCACTTAAGGGGTAATGTTAAAGCATTTGTGCACACTTACATTAACACAGTGAAAACACCACAAAAAGACTCCACACCAGTTTAGAAAAATTGAGTATATTTGTCTGAGTAAACCAAGACACAAACAACAAAAATCCCATTAGTAGAAGTTGAGATATGAATTTTTAAAGATTAAATCCAAAAACAGTGCTTAGAGGTCAATAGCACTAAAAGGTTACTTGAGGTCATGCTAGACCGGGGTAAATCCAAAGTTCAGGCCAACTGCGACGGAGGGCAAGCCGGCTACTGGACCCATGCAGGGCCCTCTGAAAAAGTACCTTGGATGGAGCAAGCATCAGCGTCGACGGCTCGATTCATTGGTTCCGATTCACGCACTCGGGTCGATGCATCGAAGTCTAGCCTCACAGTTAGGTCCCGGGTCATCGTTGAACCCCTTACGATGCCAGCGCTGTGTCATCATTGAGCTTAGCAGTTGGGGCCTCGGATCAGTACTTCATCGTCTTCGAGCCTCGCAGTCGGGACCTTGGTTCAGTACTGCGGCGGCGTCGAACCTTGCAGTCGGGTCCATTGTCGTTGTGGAGCCAAGCAAGGATGTCTATAACAATGTTACAACAAGAAGTGCACCACGTTCATAACAAATAACTTCTTTGATACATAATCATGATGCAATTCCCAAATCCAAATGGTCTTCTTCTTTTATTAATTCTTCTTAAAATGTACTCATAGCACCAGCCAACACGTTTCGTCCAATATAAGATGGACTTCTTCAGGGCAAAAATGTAACGAAATCACTCAATTGCATCTGTTTTCGTAACCACGAGTATAGAGACAATTTCTGGAAAAGGACAATAAGTCCCGAAGAGCAACGTCCATTAAAAATGCAAAATAAAAAAATGAAGCGTAGGGTAAATTTCCAATCCCATAGAGGTTAAGTGAATTCTGAGGATACTGTTTCCAATCTGTTATTTCAGAGAGGGCTAGTCCACCCTGTCTGAGAGCACTGCAATTGGCGCTACCAAAACTGGACTAGCCCTCTCTGAAATAACAGATTGGAACCAAGGATGTCTTCAGATCAGCACTGCATCAGCATCGAAGGGAACTGCATCAGTTCTGATTGGCGCAAAGTCGTCACTGCGTCGATCTTTAAGCAAAACCACCTGCAGAATCCACTTCCGAGGCCCAGGACTGGATCGGCACCTAAGGCAAGGGAGGACTCCCAGATGGCAGAGTCCAGCAGCTGAAGCAGGGATGAAGAAAGTCTTTGATGGCCCTGCGACTTCAAGAACAGGAGGCAAGTCAGCAAGCCCTTGGAGAAACTTGGATTCAAGGGTGTAGAGAGCAGGTCCATTCCTTCTCACTCCAAGGCAAGATGCTGCAGACAGCAGGCCAACACAGAAAAGCAGGTAGCAAAGTGGTAGTCCCACCTACAGCACAGCAATCAGCAGGTCAACACAGCAAGGCAGTTAGCAAAGTGGCAGTCCCTCCTGCAGCACAACAGCTCTTCTCCCAGGCAAAATATCCTTGGTTCCAGCATAGTTCTGATCTGGTGGTGTCAGGGGTCCAGTACTTATACCCAGTTGTGCCTTTGCAGTGGGAGGGACTTCAAAGAGGCCTTTGAAGATCACAAGGTCCCTGCCTTTCAAGCCTTGGCACCAGACATACTTAAGGGGGTAATTCATCTCTTTGTGTGGGGACAGTCACAGCCCCATTCAGGTGCAAGTGTCAGCTTCTCCCTCCCAATCTACTTCAGAAATGCCCATCAGCCTGGTGATGCGCCATCAAGATGCAAATGTAACATCCCAGCTCTCTTTGTGTGACTGTCTAGAGGGAATGCACAAAGCCCAGCTGTCACCCAACCTAGATGTGTATTCCGTGAAGAGGCATAAGGCACCAAATGTTTTAATTAAGAAAATGCCAACTTTCTAAAAGTGGGATTTTCAGAACTGCAATTTAAAAACCAACTTCACCATAAGTTGTGTTTTTAAATTGGGAGTCCAGAGACACCAAATGTGATTTTCCTATCTTGCCCCAATGGGAAATTACACTTATAAAATGTTACAAGGCAGTCGCCATGTGAACCTATGGGAGAGATAGGCCTTGCAGTAGTGAAAAACAAATTTAAGAGTATTTCACTACCAGGACATGTAAAACTCTATCGTACATGTCCAACATTTTAGGTAAACTGCACCCTGCCCTTGGGGCTGCCTAGGGCCTAATGTAGGGATGACTTACATGTATTAAAAAGGAAGGTTTGGGCCTGCATGTAAGTTAATTTGCCAGGTTGAAATGGCAGTTCAAACTGCACACACAGGCTCTGAATTGGCAGGCCTCGGCCATGTTTAAAGTGCTACTTAAGTGGGTGGCAAAATCAATGCTGCAGGCTCAGTAGTAGCATTTAATTTACAAGCCTTGGGCACATGTAGTGCACTTTACTAGGGACTTATAAGTAAATTAAATATGCCACTTGAGGCTAAGCCAACGTTACCCTGTTTTGAGTACAGAGCAGATGCGTTTTAGCCCTCGTTACCAGTAGTAAAGTGCCCAGAGTCCTAAAGCCAGCAAAAATGAATGTAGCAAAAAAGGGAAGGAGGAAGGCAAAAGGTTTGGTGTGACCCTGCAGAAAGGGCCAGTTACAACACTTTCCTATATAGTTCGATTCTAAAGTATATTGTACATATAAAATCTATTACACAAGTTAAACTACTCTCTGGAAAAGTGTAATTGATTTTAGCACAACATTTAAATCCTGAGACTTGGACAACAAATTAGATTAATCAGAAAGCAGTCCATAACAATTTACACAGGACCCAAGCTGAACATACTTTTCTTTGCCCATTTACATTTTTACCACATTGTTCGAGGTATGGGGCAATAATAGTATATTTATCCCAACAATTAAGCATATCCCTCAGTGTTCATGGGAATGGATTTAGAATAGTACCACTTAACCTTTCCCCTCTTTTGTATTTTCCTCAATCTTTGTGAGCCTGTAGTTAAAAAATTATTCTTGCCTTCACATTTATAAGCATTCCCCATTGTTTGTGGGACTGTAGTTATCATAGTAAATCTTCGTGTCCATCCCCAATATTTGTGCTTTTCCCGGTGCTTAAAGCATTGATGAATAATACTCATGCAATGTATGCACTTTCCCCAACGCCTGTAGGGCTGGTGATAGAAGAGCATATCTTATAGCCCCTCTTAATTTTTGCACTCAATGTTTGTCGGACAAAGTTAGAGTAGGATATATATCCCCTCAATTATGCATGTTCCCCATTGTTTGTGGGACTGGTCGTAGATTAGTAAATTGTGACCTCCCCCAAATGTTTCCTTTTCTCAATGTTTATGGGACTGCAGTTAGAATATTATTTGCCAACACATTTATTAATGTTCGCCAATGTTCATGAGACTGAAGTTAGGATAGTAAATCTTATCTACCTTCCCCAAATTATTGCTCTTTCACCAATGTTTGTGGGCTTTAGTCCCTCAATTTCTGCGCTTACCCATATTTTTGCAGGGCTGGTAATAGAAGAGTAAATCTTATGGCTCCCACAATTCTTGTAATTTATGTCAAAATATTTGTGTGACTGGAGTTAAAAAAGTATATTTGCCCCCATGCCCATTCATACACTTTCCTAATTGTTTGTGGAACTAGACTTAGAATAGTAAATCTTAACCGCTCCATCCCCCAATTTTTTCACTTTCTCCACGTCAGTCGAAAATGTTAATTGTATTAAAATAATAAAGCTTAACATAGATATAGACACAAATAAAAACGTAAATCAACTTATATCTGAACATAAAAATAACAGTATTTATAGAAAAACATTAACATATTGTAAAATATTTAAAAATAAATCCTCTAGGTTTCTCAGGTAGCTGCAAATATTGTTAGTACAATTTTCAATAAGTATTATATTTATAAATATGTTTACGTTGCAATATAGATATATTTTAGAATTCAATTTATTGTTTTTAGTGCCAAGTTTACAGAAATTGTCATATATGTTTCATATTTTTCACATTTTTAAAAACATTTCCCAAATTATATTTTTTGCATTGACTGCTGTATGTTTGTAGTTTGCTTTTCACTTTACCATTTTTCCAAACTTAACTCCATTCTTAATTTCATTGCCCTCATATGCCACTGGATGAGTCTGCATATACCCATTTCATCAGTTAATTTAAGGAAACTTTAATTCTCTATCTATTTGCAATAGATTGGCTAGGTATAGTTTTAAAATTTGAAATTCAAATTCTTGTTTATAAATGTATCAGCGTAAATTAGTAGTAGGTTAATATGTGTTTGGTTTCTTGGCACAGGAAATTTCAAGGTGTGCATTTTTAATACTTAATTTCTATATTTGGGTTTGTTATGGGGTCAGATATTGTAGTGAAACAATATTTGAAACTTTATATATATTTTTGGCTATAGGTGTGAGCGGCCCCATATGGACACAATCACTCAGCATTCAGGTATGGCACCTATTTTAAGACACTTTAATTGTGGCAACTGTATTACATGTTAATTCACACGTAACACAGAGGTTTCGAAAGCAGGTAACATGTCTTACAAATTAACCGACCATTCAAACTGTAACACGAAAAATTTTATATATGTCATCACGTGTCCGTATAGGAGATTTATATCGGCCAGACCGCCCAAATGAGCAAACAACACATCAGTCAACACTGGGGCAGGATACAGAGTAAGGTGGAGGGGTTAACCAGAGCATGATTCGATGTAAGGTGCAGAGGGTGCCACTCGTCAAACATTACCTGGAAGTTGGGCATGATGCAGATCAGTTAGAATGGCAAGTTGTCAAAATAGGTAAACTGGACTCCCCTGGTAGTAACATCACCAACCTACTGACAAGAATTGAGTCCCACTGGATAAACTGACTTAGAACCACAGAACTGAGGCTTAATGACAAGGATGAACTTAGACCCACAGCTACACTTGCCTCCTGATGATGCGTCTGTTATTCTGTTGGACTTTATTAAGTTTTCATGACATTTGTGGGGTCCATACAAGACTTGTACTTACTTGCACCAAGGAATACAACATGGTGGATGACTTTCCTTGTCCGGAACATTGTTTGTGTATTCCATGAGTGTATTAATTGTTTGAAAATTATTAATTCTTTGATGTTTCTGAATGCAGCAGATGATTCTGGCACATTATGGCCTTCCATTTTTATGTGTTGGAGGCACATACTATGGTTCTGCTACTATATTATTTATTACCACATGTGATTATGCATGAGTAATATATTGTATCATGCATGCGGCTAGAAGAGAATAAATGCATGCTGTTTCCTGTCATTCCTTTACACAGTGGCCACACTTGTCCCTTGCATGTACCATGACACACAATTACTCCCAAAATGGCGTTGGGCATCACCATTCTAGTTGTTTGACCATTGTGATTACATTTCTGGGAATTCCAAGGCACAGAATCTTCCCACTTATCTCACTAAGGAGAGACACAGACACATTATTGTCGGCCCGTATTGAGTGAATAACCAGTTTTTGTGGATCGAAGGTGAGCACCTTTCTTGGTACATCACCGATATATACCATGAGCACCTTCACCATAGTGATTTAAGTGTACAAATGATTGGACTGTATGCAGCCAGTGTGTGGTGATGGACACAATTTCCATCTCATTGCAGTGTTAGACTTTGAAAGCGTTTATACATTTGTGAGCATGGAACGCATGAGGCCACATTACAGTACCCTGCATGTGAATGCACCTACAGAGGTCACTGGGTGGTTTGCCCCTATCCATGGGTTGAATTTTTGGTAAAGAGGCACTTGAATCTCTAGTTGGGATGAACATGGTATGGCACCCTTACTGATGCTTGCTGGACAAATGATAACAACTTTTTACTGGGTACACTCATGATACCCTGGTTGACATCACATCTGGTGTGATAGTACCTTACAGTAGATGCAGTTTTGGTACCCCTTGTGTTATTGGCAAACTGGTTTAATTTTAGATCAACATCGTGATTGATGTATGGTATGACATGCAGGGGCAGGGAAGAAGCATTATTCCAATTGAGGTACGTGGTGTAATTACACCATGATGTCCTGTATTAAGGCTGCAGATACATGATATTGCGGGCCCTATTGTTCAATTTGCAGGACACTAGACAGACGGTGCTGTCCTGAAGAGACCCACAGCTTTTGGGTTAAAACGTTGACTTCTCTGTGGGGTTATCATAGAGTCAAGACTATGATGTACTAATGTTAATATTGTAGGTTACAGCATGTGGATACTAGGGGTGGGCATAACTTGTGTGTTTCAGTGTAGCATAATAATGCAGAATTGCCTAAAAATTAGTCGAGATTATGCTTGAATTACACTAGAAGAGTAATTCAGCTTTTTCTTAGCACAAAAATGGCCCACTGCATTCAAAATGGACATGAGGATGCATTTTACGCTAAGAAATAGTGTAAATGCAACAGTACACGAAGAGCATGCACAAGCGGCCGCTCGATCTTACTAAATGCGCTCTTCGGGTGCGATTTTCCTCCAGCTTACTACTGACATTAGGCACTATGTTCTTAGCACAAAATGCACCCTTGCATCCACAATGGAATGAAACAGCGCTACATGCAGCAGAACAAATTACTCGGAATTATGCGAGAAGGAGTAATCGCATAATTATCGGCAATTTCATGTAAAAGAGTAACGCACAATTACCAAAATTACTCCAATTACTCTGGCATAATTGAAATTCTGCCCAGGCATATGGATGCACTGTGCTGTTTGTGTAAGTACATATATATATATATATATATATATATATATATATATATATATTCACTGAAAAAACCACAGGTTTCAGGGACGTTATAGTTAGTTGGACATTTCACTCATACAAAACCAGAGAAATTTGGCTGTTATAGTTAGTTCAGCTAACTATAACTCGCGCCCCCACAATGCACTGCTGATGACGTCACATATTACATCATTCATGACATGGTCAGTGACATCACTGATGACATCTCAAATGACATCACTGATGACATCATCCAGTGACTGTGTGTTTCTATAAAGTTTAAATATGTTTTATATATATGCCAAGGTGTATTGAAGAATGAGTGGGTGTATAAGTGTCTGGATGGATGATTTAGTAGGTGCGTGACTGACTGTATAAGTGAGTGATTAAATGTGTCTTACTGAATGCATGGGTTAGTGACTGATACAGACATTCACACAGTTTAGTTTGTCAGTTGGTGTGAAGCGGTTGCATGGGTTGGTGAGTAGCTAAATGAGGATCTATATGGGTTATTGATTGGTTGTCTGAGTATCTGTATGGGTGTCTGAGTGTCTGTGTGGGTGGGTGGGAGGGTGTGACTCTGTGCATAGATGTGTGAGTGGATGATTCACTGGGTATATGGGTTCAAGAGTGCATCTGTGAAGGGCTGTATGGGTGGGTGAGTGTGTGTATGGGTGTGTTGGTGAGTGAATGGATGCCTCAGTGGTACATGTGTGAGTAACTGCATATGTTAAAGGCAGTATATGTGAGTGTTGGAGTGTATAAATGACTATATGTGAGAGTGAGTGATTGTGAGAGTGGCTGTATGGATCAGTGTGTGTTTGTATTAGTTATTGTATAAGAGTGTAAGTATGTGTTAGTATATGTTTGAATAAGTGAGGTGGTGTGTGTATAACTGTATAGGTGAGTAAATGGGAGTGTGATTGATTCTTTGCATGACTGACTAGGTATGTGAGTAACTCTATGGATGAGTGGCGGTGTGTGTGTCTGTATAGATATGTGAGTGCATATGATAATGCCGTATTGATGGTTGACTGCATGTATGAGTGACTGTATGGGTGAATGAGTGGATGTGTGTGTAGACCTAGGAATTAGTGAGTGGGTATGTACTAACTGGTATTGGTGTGTCTATGGTTTCGAAAATGGTAGTCTGTATTTTAGAGTGGGTGTATCAAAGGTTATATTAGGGTATGAGGAGGTGCATCAGATTATCACGTGGATGATGTCATCAGTGATGTCATTTGAGATGTCATCAGTGATGTCACAGATCATGTCATGAATTATGTAATATGTGACGTCATCAGCAATGCATTATGGGGCGCGAGTTATAGTTAGCTGAAATAACTATAACGGCCGAATTTCTCTGGTTTTGAACGAGGGAAATGTCCAACTAACTATAACATCCCTGAAACCTGTGGTTTTTTCAGTGAATTTCTAAGGTTTTTTAAATGCTAATTTCTAACTATAACGTCCCTGAAACCTATGGTTTTTTCAGTGAATTTCAAAGGTTTTTTAAATGCTAATTTCTAACTATAACGTCCCTGAAACCTATGGTTTCTTCAGTGAATTTCAAAGGTTTTTTAAATGCTAATTTCTAATTATGCCTACAAAGGTAGGACATGTGAAGAGGAAGAAAAGCGCAGAAAGAAGCAAGACAAATGCAGAAAGAGGCAACAGAAGTCCAGAAAGACGAAGAAAAGTTCAGGAAGAAGCAAGAGATGTGCAGAAAGAACCAACAGAGGAGCAGAAAGTCCTCCTGTGCCCCCAACTTTTGCTGACGGGTACTGGTGGTAACTGACTCTGACTAACCAGGCCTAGAGCCAGTGCTATGCTAAAAGACACTTAGAATACAGTGGAAACACCTACATACACTAGGGAACACTATGCGTTGGGGTACCCCTGTGATTAGCATGACCTCCTCTGTATTTGCCATGAGTTAGTGCCTGGGTCATTGCATGAGTACATGGGTAGTGACTGGATGATTAGAGTACTGCAAGGAGAGTGCCTGGTGAATTTATAAGTGCTTGTGTTTTGGCACAGTGATTTGATAAGGACATGGAACTGGCTGGGTGATTGGAGGAGTGCATGGGTAGTGACAAGGAGATGGCTGGGCTGCATCAGTAGTGCTCAGGGGATTGTAGCAGTGCATGTGTTAGTGCCTGGGTCATTGCATGAGTACATGGGTAGTGACTGGATGATTAGAGTACTGCAAGGAGAGTGCATGGTGAATTTATAAGTGCTTCTGTTTTGGCGCAGTGATTAGATAAGGACATGGAACTGGCTGGGTGATTGAAGGAGTGCATGGGTAGTGACAAGGAGATGGCTGGACTGCATCAGTAGTGCTCAGGGGATTGTAGCAGTGCATGTGTTAGTGCCTGGGCCATTGCATAAGTACATGGGTACCGACGGGATGATTAGAGTACTGCAAGGAGAGTGCATGGTGAATTTATAAGTGCTTGGGTTTTGGCGGACTGATTGGATAAGTACATGGTGCTGGCTGGGTGATTGGAGGAGTGCATGGGTAGTGACAAGAAGATGGCTGGACTGCATCAGTAGTGCTCAGGGGATTCTAGCAGTGCATGTGTTAGTGCCTGGGTCATTGCATGAGTACATGGGTAGTGACTGGGTGATTAGAGTACTGCAAGGAGAGTGCATGGTGAATTTATAATTGCTTGTGTTTTGGCGCAGTGATTAGATAAGGACATGGAACTGGCTGGGTGATTGGAGGAGTGCATGGGTAGTGACAAGCAGATGGCTGGACTGCATCAGTAGTGCTCAGGGGATTGTAGCAGTGCATGTGTTAGTGCCTGGGCCATTGCATGAGTACATGGGTAGTGACTGGATGTTTAGAGTACTGCAAGGAGAGTGCATGGTGAATTTATAAGTGCTTGTGTTTTGGCGCAGTGATTAGATAAGGACATGGAACTGGCTGGGTGATTGCAGGAGTGCATGGGTAGTGACAAGGAGATGGCTGGACTGCATAAGTAGTGCTCAGGGGATTGTAGCAGTGCATGTGTTAGTGCCTGGGTCATTGCATGAGTACATGGGTAGTGACTGGATGATTAGAGTACTGCAAGGAGAGTGCATGGTGAATTTATAAGTGCTTGTGTTTTGGCGCAGTGATTAGATAAGGACATGGAACTGGCTGGGTGATTGGAGGAGTGCATGGGTAGTGACAAGGAGATGGCTGGACTGCATCAGTAGTGCTCAGGGGATTGTAGCATTGCATGTGTTAGTGCCTGGGTCATTGCCTGAGTACATGGGTAGTGACTGGATGATTAGAGTACTGCAAGGAGAGTGCATGGTGAATTTATAAGTGCTTGTGTTTTGGCGCTGTGATTAGATAAGGACATGGAACTGGCTGGGTGATTGGAGGAATGCATGGGTAGTGACAAGGAGATGGCTGGACTGCATTACAAATGCTCAGGGGATTGTAGCAGTGCATCTGTTAGTGCCTGGGTCATTGCATGAGTACATGGGTAGTGACTCGATGATTAGAGTACTGCAAGGAGAGCGCATGGTGAATTCATAAGTGCTTGTGTTTTGGCGCAGTGATTAGATAAGGACATGGAACTGGCTGGGTGATTGGAGGAGTGCATGGGTAGTGACAAGGAGATGGCTGGACTGCATCAGTAGTGCTCAGGGGATTGTAGCAGTGCATGTGTTAGTGCCTGGGTCATTGCATGAGTACATTGGTACTGACTGGATGATTAGAGTACTGTAAGGAGAGTGCATGGTGAATTTATAAGTGCTTGTGTTTTGGCGCAGTGATTAGATAAGGACATGGAACTGGCTGGGTAATTGGAGGAGTGCATGGGTAGTGACAAGGAGATGGCTGGACTGCATCAGTAGTGCTTAGGGGGTTGTAGCAGTGCATCTGTTAGTGCCTGGGTCATTGCATAAGTACATGGGTAGTGACTGGATGATTAGAGTACTGCAAGGAGAGTGCATGGTGAATTTATAAGTGCTTGGGTTTTGGCAGAGTGATTGGATAAGTACATGGAACTGGATGGGTGATTGGACGAGTGCATGGGTAGTGACAAGGAGATGGCTGGACTGCATCAGTAGTGCTCAGGGGATTGTAGCAGTGCATTTGTTAGTGCCTGGGCCATTGCATATGTACATGGGTACTGACTGGATGAATAGAGTACTGCAAGGAGAGTGCATGGTGAATTTATAAGTGCTTGGGTTTTGGCGGAGTGATTGGATAAGTACATGGTGCTGGCTGGGTGATTGGAGGAGTGCATGGGTAGCGACAAGGAAATGGCTGGACTGCCTCAGTAGTGCTCAGGGGATTGTAGCAGTGCATGTGTTAGTGCCTGGGTCATTGCATGAGTACATGGGTAGTGACTGGATGATTAGAGTACTGCAAGGAGAGTGCATGGTGAATGTATAAGTGCTTGGGTTTTGGCGGAGTGATTGGATAAGTACATGGAACTGGCTGGGTGATTGGAGGAGTGCCTGGGTAGTGACAAGGAGATGGCTGGACTGCATCAGCAGTGCTCAGGGGATTGGAGCAGTGCATGTGTTAGTGCCTGGGCCATTGCATAAGTACATGGGTACTGACTGGATGATTAGAGTACTGCAAGGAGAGTGCATGGTGCATTTATAAGTGCTTGGGTTTTGGCAGACTGATTGGATAAGTACATGGTGCTGGCTGGGTGATTGGAGGAGTGCATGGGTAGTGACAAGGAGATGGCTGGACTGCATCAGTAGTGCTCAGGGGATTGTAGCAGGGCATGTGTTAGTGCCTGGGCCATTGCATGAGTACATGGGTAGTGACTTGATGATTACAGTACTGCAAGGAGAGTGCATGGTGTATTTATAAGTGCTTGTGTTTTGGCGCAGTGATTAGATAAGGACATGGAATTGACTGGGTGATTGGAGGAATGCATGGGTAGTGACAAGGAGATGGCTGGACTGCATCAGAAGTGCTCAGGGGATTGTAGCAGTGCATGTGTTCGTGCCTGGGTCATTGCATGAGTACATGGGTAGTGACTGGATGATTAGAGTACTGCAAGGAGAGCGCATGGTGAATTTATAAGTGCTTGTGTTTTGGTGAAGTGATTAGATAAGGACATGGAACTGGCTGGGTGATTGGAGGAGTGCATGGGTAGTGACAAGGAGATGGCTGGACTGCATCAGTAGTGCTCAGGGGATTGTAGCAGTGCATGTGTTAGTGCCTGGGCCATTGCATGAGTACATGGGTAGTGACTGGATGATTACAGTACTGCAAGGAGAGTGCATGGTGAATTTATAAGTGCTTGTGTTTTGGCGCAGTGATTAGATAAGGACATGGAACTGGCTGGGTCATTGGAGGAGTGCATGGGTAGTGACAAGGAGATGGGTGGACTGCATCAGCAGTGCTCAGGGGATTGTAGCAGTGCATGTGTTAGTGCCTGGGTAATTGCATGGGTACATGGGTACTGACTGGATGATTAGAGTACTGCAAGGAGAGGGCATGGTGAATTTATAAGTGCTTGTGTTTTGGCACAGTGATTAGATAAGGACATGGAACTGGCTGGGTGATTGGAGGAGTGCATGGGTAGTGACAAGGAGATGGCTGGACTGCATCAGCAGTGCTCAGGGGATTGTAGCAGTGCATGTGTTAGTGCCTGGGTCATTGCATGTGTACATGGGTAGTGACTGGATGATTAGAGTACTGCAAGGAGAGTGCATGGTGAATTTATAAGTGCTTGTGTTTTGGCGATGTGATTAGATAAGGACATGGAACTGGCAGGGTGATTGGAGGAGTGCATGGGTAGTGACAAGGAGATGGCTGGACTGCATCAGTAGTGCTCAGGGGATTGTAGCAGTGCATGTGTTAGTGCCTGGGCCATTGCATGAGTACATGGGTAGTGACTGGATGATTACAGTACTGCAAGGAGAGTGCATGTTGAATTTATAAGTGCTTGTGTTTTGGCGCAGTGATAAGATAAGGACATGGAACTGTCTGGGTGATTGGAGGAATGCATGGGTAGTGACAAGGAGATGACTGCACTGCATCAGAAGTGCTCAGGGGATTGTAGGAGTGCATCTGTTAGTGCCTGCGTCATTGCATGAGTACATGGGTAGTGACTCGATGATTAGAGTACTGCAAGGAGAGCGCATGGTGAATTTATAAGTGCTTGTGTTTTGGCGCAGTGATTAGATAAGGACATGGAACTGGCTGGGTGATTGTAGGAGTGCATGGGTAGTGACAAGGAGATGGCTGGACTGCATCAGTAGTGCTCATGGGGATTGTAGCAGTGCATGTGTTAGTGCCTGGGTCATTGCATGAGTACGTGGGTACTGACTGGAAGATTAGAGTACTGCAAGGAGAGTGCATGGTGAATTTATAAGTGCTTGGGTTTTGGCAATGATTAGATAAGGACATGGAACTGGCTGGGTGATTGGAGGAGTGCATGGGTAGTGACAAGTAGATGGCTGGACTGCATCAGTAGTGCTCAGGGGGTTGTAGCAGTGCATGTGTTAGTGCCTGGGTCATTGCATAAGTACATGGGTAGTTACTGGATGATTAGAGTACTGCAAGGAGAGTGCATGGTGAATTTATAAGTGCTTGGGTTTTGGCGGAGTGATTGGATAAGTACATGGAACTGGATGGGTGATTGGGCGAGTGCATGGGTAGTGACAAGGAGATGGCTGGACTGCATCAGTAGTGCTCAGGGGATTGTAGCAGTGCATTTGTTAGTGCCTGGGCCATTGCATAAGTACATGGGTACTGACTGGATGATTAGAGTACTGCAAGAAGAGTGCATGGTGAATTTATAAGTGCTTGGGTATTGGCGGAGTGATTGGATAAGTACATTGTGCTGGCTGGGTGATTGGAGGAGTGCATGGGTAGTGACAAGGAAATGGCTGGACTGCATCAGTAGTGCTCAGGGGATTGTAGCAGTGCATGTGTTAGTGCCTGGGTCATTGCATGAGTACATGGGTAGTGATTGGATGATTAGAGTACTGCAAGGAGAGTGCATGGTGAATGTATAAGTGCTTGGGTTTTGACGGAGTGATTGGATAAGTACATGGAACTGGCTGGGTGATTGGAGGAGTGCATGGGTAGTGACAAGGAGATGGCTGGACTACATCAGTAGTGCTCAGGGGATTGTAGCAGTGCATGTGTTAGTGCCTGGGCCATTGCATTAGTACATGGGTAGTGACTTGATGATAACAGTACTGAAAGGAGAGTGCATGGTGTAGTTATAAGTGCTTGTGTTTTGGCGCAGTGATTAGATAAGGACATGGAACTGGCTGGGTGATTGGAGGAATGCATGGGTAGTGACAAGGAGATGGCTGGACTGCATCAGTAGTGCTCAGGGGATTGTAGCAGTGCATGTGTTAGTGCCTGGGTCATTGCATGAGTACATGGGTACTGACTGGATGATTAGAGTACTGCAAGGAGAGTGGATGGTGAATTTATAAGTGCTTGGGCTTTAGCACAGTGATTAGATAAGGACATGGAACTGGCTGGGTGATTGGAGGAGTGCATGGGTAGTGACAAGGAGATGGCTGGACTGCATCAGTAGTGCTCAGGGGATTGTAGCAGTACATGTGTTAGTGCCTGGGTCATTGCATAAGTACATGGGTACTGACTGGATGATTAGAGTACTGCAAGGAGAATGCATGGTGAATTTATAAGTGCTTGGGTTTTGGCGGAGTGATTGGATAAGTACATGGAACTGGCTGGGTGATTGGAGGAGTGCATGGGTAGTGACAAGGAGATGGCTGGACTGCATCAGTAGTGCTCAGGGTATTGTAGCAGTGCATGTGTTAGTGCCTGGGTCATTGCATAAGTACATGGGTACTGACTGGATGATTAGAGTACTGCAAGGAGAGTGCATGGTGAATTTATAAGTGCTTGTGTTTTGGCGCAGTGATTAGATAAGGACATGGAACTGGCTGGGTGATTGGAGGAGTGCATGGGTAGTGACAAGGAGATGGCTGGACTGCATCAGTAGTGCTCAGGGGATTGTAGCAGTGCATGTGTTAGTGCCTGGGTCATTGCATGAGTACATGGGTAGTGACTGGATGATTAGAGTACTGCAAGGAGAGTGCATGGTGAATTTATAAGTGCTTGTGTTTTGGCGCAGTGATTGGATAAGGACATGGAACTGGCTGGGTGATTGGAGGAGTGCATGGGTAGTGACAAGGAGATGGCTGGACTGCATCAGTAGTGCTCAGGGGATTGTAGCAGTGCATGTGTTAGTGCCTGGGCCATTGCATAAGTACATGGGTACTGACTGGATGATTAGAGTACTGCAAGGAGAGTGCATGGTGAATTTATAAGTGCTTGTGTTTTGGCGCAGTGATTAGATAAGGACATGGAACTGGCTGGGTGATTGGAGGAGTGCATGGATAGTGACAAGGAGATGGCTGGACTGCATCAGTAGTGCTCAGGGGATTGTAGCAGTGCATGTGTTAGTGCCTGGGCCATTGCATGAGTACATGGGTAGTGACGTGATGATTACAGTACTGCAAGGTGAGTGCATGATGTATTTATAAGTGCTTGTGTTTTAGCGCAGTGATTAGATAAGGACATGGAACTGGCTGGGTGATTGGAGGAATGCATGGGTAGTGACAAGGAGATGGCTGGACTGCATCAGTAGTGCTCAGGGGATTGTAGCAGGGCATGTGTTAGTGCCTGGGTCATTGCATGAGTACATGGGTAGTGACTGGATGATTAGAGTACTGCAAGGAGAGCGCATGGTGAATTTATAAGTGCTTGTGTTTTGGCGCAGTGATTAGATAAGGACATGGAACTGGCTGGGTGATTATAGGAGTGCATGGGTAGTGACAAGGAGATGGCTGGACTGTATCAGTAGTGCTCAGGGGATTGTAGCAGTGCATGTGTTAGTGCCTGGGCCAGTGCATAAGTACATGGGTACTGACTGGATGATTAGAGTACTGCAAGGAGAGTGCATGGTGAATTTGTAAGTGCTTGGGTTTTGGCGGAGTGATTGGATAAGTACATGGTGCTGGCTGGGTGATTGGAGGAGTGCATGGGTAGTGACAAGGAGATGGCTGGACTGCATCAGTAGTGCTCAGGGGATTGTAGCAGTGCATGTGTTAGTGCCTGGGTCATTGCATAAGTACATGGGTACTGACTGGATGATTAGAGTACTGCAAGGAGAGTGCATGGTGAATTTATAAGTGCTTGTGTTTTGGCGCAGTGATTAGATAAGGACATGGAACTGGCTGGGTGATTGGAGGAGTGCATGGGTAGTGACAAGGAGATGGCTGGACTGCATCAGTAGTGCTCAGGGGATTGTAGCAGTGCATGTGTTAGTGCCTGGGTCATTGCATGAGTACATGGGTACTGACTGGATGATTAGAGTACTGCAAGGAGAGTGCATGGTGAATTTATAAGTGCTTGTGTTTTGGCGCAGTGATTAGATAAGGACATGGAACTGGCTGGGTGATTGGAGGAGTGCATGGGTAGTGACAAGGAGATGGCTGGACTGCATGGATAGTGCTCAGGGTATTGTAGCAGTGCATGTGTTAGTGCCTGGGTCATTGCATGAGTACATGGGTAGTGACTGGATGATTAGAGTACTGCAAGGAGAGTGCATGGTGAATTTATAAGTGCTTGTGTTTTGGCGCAGTGATTAGATAAGGACATGGAACTGGCTGGGTGATTGGAGGAGTGCATGGGTAGTGACAAGGAGATGGCTGGACTGCATCAGTAGTGCTCAGGGGATTGTAGCAGTGCATGTGTTAGTGCCTGGGTCATTGCATGAGTACATGGGTAGTGACTGGATGATTAGAGTACTGCAAGGAGAGTGCATGGTGAATTTATAAGTGCTTGTGTTTTGGCGCAGTGATTAGATAAGGACATGGAACTGGCTGGGTGATTGGAGGAGTGCATGGGTAGTGACAAGGAGATGGCTGGACTGCATCAGTAGTGCTCAGGGGATTGTAGCAGTGCATGTGTTAGTGCCTGGGTCATTGCATGAGTACATGGGTAGTGACTGGATGATTAGAGTACTGCAAGGAGAGTGCATGGTGAATTTATAAGTGCTTGTGTTTTGGCGCAGTGATTAGATAAGGACATGGAACTGGCTGGGTGATTGGAGGAGTGCATGGGTAGTGACAAGGAGATGGCTGGACTGCATCAGTAGTGCTCAGGGGATTGTAGCAGTGCATGTGTTAGTGCCTGGGTCATTGCATAAGTACATGGGTACTGACTGGATGATTAGAGTACTGCAAGGAGAGTGCATGGTGAATTTATAAGTGCTTGTGTTTTGGCGCAGTGATTAGATAAGGACATGGAACTGGCTGGGTGATTGGAGGAGTGCATGGGTAGTGACAAGGAGATGGCTGGACTGCATCAGTAGTGCTCAGGGGATTGTAGCAGTGCATGTGTTAGTGCCTGGGTCATTGCATGAGTACATGGGTACTGACTGGATGATTAGAGTACTGCAAGGAGAGTGCATGGTGAATTTATAAGTGCTTGTGTTTTGGCGCAGTGATTAGATAAGGACATGGAACTGGCTGGGTGATTGGAGGAGTGCATGGGTAGTGACAAGGAGATGGCTGGACTGCATCAGTAGTGCTCAGGGGATTGTAGCAGTGCATGTGTTAGTGCCTGGGTCATTGCATAAGTACATGGGTAGTGACTGGATGATTAGAGTACTGCATGGAGAGTGCATGGTGAATTTATAAGTGCTTGGGTGTTGGCGCAGTGATTAGATAAGGACATGGAACTGGCTGGGTGATTGGAGGAGTGCATGGGTAGTGACAAGGAGATGGCTGGACTGCATCAGTAGTGCTCAGGGGATTGTAGCAGTGCATGTGTTAGTGCCTGGGCCATTGCATAAGTACATGGGTACTGACTGGATGATTAGAGTACTGCAAGGAGAGTGCATGGTGAATTTATAAGTGCTTGGGTTTTGGTAGCAGTGATTAGATAAGTACATGGTGCTGGCTGGGTGATTGGAGGAGTGCATGGGTAGTGACAAGGAGATGGCTGGACTGCATCAGTAGTGCTCTGGGGATTATAGCAGTGCATGTGCTAGTGCCTGGGCCATTGCATGAGTACATGGGTAGTGACTGGATGATTAGAGTACTGCAAGGAGAGTGCATGGTGAATTTATAAGTGCTTGTGTTTTGGCGCAGTGATTAGATAAGGACATGGAACTGGCTGGGTGATTGGAGGAGTGCATGGGTAGTGACAAGGAGATGGCTGGACTGCATCAGTAGTGCTCAGGGGATTGTAGCAGTGCATGTGTTAGTGCCTGGGTCATTGCATGAGTACATGGGTACTGACTGGATGATTAGAGTGCTGCAAGGAGAGTGCATGGTGAATTTATAAGTGCTTGTGTTTTGGCACAGTGATTAGATAAGGACATGGAACTGGCTGGGTGATTGGAGGAGTGCATGGGTAGTGACAAGAATATGGCTGGACTGCATCAGTAGTGCTCAGGGGATTGTAGGAGTGCATGTGTTAGGACCTGGGTCATTGCATAAGTACATGGGTACTGACTGGATGATTAGAGTACTGCAAGGAGAGTGCATGGTGAATTTATAAGTGCTTGTGTTTTGGCGCAGTGATTAGATAAGGACATGGAACTGGCTGGGTGATTGGAGGAGTGCATGGGTAGTGACAAGGAGATGGCTGGACTGCATCAGTAGTGCTCAGGGGATTGTAGCAGTGCATGTGTTAGTGCCTGGGTCATTGCATAAGTACATGGGTACTGACTGGATGATTAGAGTACTGCAAGGAGAGTGCATGGTGAATTTATAAGTGCTTGTGTTTTGGCGCAGTGATTAGATAAGGACATGGAACTGGCTGGGTGATTGGAGGAGTGCATGGGCAGTGACATGGAGATGGCTGGACTGCATGGATAGTGCTCAGGGTATTGTAGCAGTGCATGTGTTAGTGCCTGGGTCATTGCATGAGTACATGGGTACTGACTGGATGATTAGAGTGCTGCAAGGAGAGTGCATGGTGAATTTATAAGTGCTTGTGTTTTGGCACAGTGATTAGATAAGGACAAGGAACTGGCTGGGTGATTGGAGGAGTGTATGGGTAGTGACAAGGAGACGGCTGGACTGCATCAGTAGTGCTCAGGGGATTGTAGCAGTGCATGTGTTAGTGCCTGGGTCATTGCATAAGTACATGGGTACTGACTGGATGATTAGAGTACTGCAAGGAGAGTGCATGGTGAATTTATAAGTGCTTGTGTTTTGGCGCAGTGATTAGATAAGGACATGGAACTGGCTGGGTGATTGGAGGAGTGCATGGGTAGTGACAAGGAGATGGCTGGACTGCATCAGTAGTGCTCAGGGGATTGTAGCAGTGCATGTGTTAGTGCCTGGGTCATTGCATGAGTACATGGGTACTGACTGGATGATTAGAGTACTGCAAGGAGAGTGCATGGTGAATTTATAAGTGCTTGTGTTTTGGCGCAGTGATTAGATAAGGACATGGAACTGGCTGGGTGATTGGAGGAGTGCATGGGTAGTGACAAGGAGATGGCTGGACTGCATCAGATAGTGCTCAGGGTATTGTAGCAGTGCATGTGTTAGTGCCTGGGTCATTGCATGAGTACATGGGTAGTGACTGGATGATTAGAGTACTGCAAGGAGAGTGCATGGTGAATTTATAAGTGTTTGTGTTTTGGCACAGTGATTAGATAAGGACATGGAACTGGCTGGGTGATTGGAGGAGTGCATGGGTAGTGACAAGGAGATGGCTGGACTGCATCAGTAGTGCTCAGGGGATTGTAGCAGTGCATGTGTTAGTGCCTGGGTCATTGCATGAGTACATGGGTAGTGACTGGATGATTAGAGTACTGCAAGGAGAGTGCATGGTGAATTTATAAGTGCTTGTGTTTTGGCGCAGTGATTAGATAAGGACATGGAACTGGCTGGGTGATTGGAGGAGTGCATGGGTAGTGACAAGGAGATGGCTGGACTGCATCAGTAGTGCTCAGGGGATTGTAGCAGTGCATGTGTTAGTGCCTGGGTCATTGCATGAGTACATGGGTAGTGACTGGATGATTAGAGTACTGCAAGGAGAGTGCATGGTGAATTTATAAGTGCTTGTGTTTTGGCGCAGTGATTAGATAAGGACATGGATCTGGCTGGGTGATTGGAGGAGTGCATGGGTAGTGACAAGGAGATGGCTGGACTGCATCAGTAGTGCTCAGGGGATTGTAGCAGTGCATGTGTTAGTGCCTGGGCCATTGCATAAGTACATGGGTACTGACTGGATGATTAGAGTACTGCAAGGAGAGTGCATGGTGAATTTATAAGTGCTTGTGTTTTGGCGCAGTGATTAGATAAGGACATGGAACTGGCTGGGTGATTGGAGGAGTGCATGGGTAGTGACAAGGAGATGGCTGGACTGCATCAGTAGTGCTCAGGGGATTGTAGCAGTGCATGTGTTAGTGCCTGGGTCATTGCATAAGTACATGGGTACTGACTGGATGATTAGAGTACTGCAAGGAGAGTGCATGGTGAATTTATAAGTGCTTGTGTTTTGGCGCAGTGATTAGATAAGGACATGGAACTGGCTGGGTGATTGGAGGAGTGCATGGGTAGTGACAAGGAGATGGCTGGACTGCATCAGTAGTGCTCAGGGGATTGTAGCAGTGCATGTGTTAGTGCCTGGGTCATTGCATAAGTACATGGGTAGTGACTGGATGATTAGAGTACTGCAAGGAGAGTGCATGGTGAATTTATAAGTGCTTGTGTTTTGGCGCAGTGATTAGATAAGGACATGGAACTGGCTGGGTGATTGGAGGAGTGCATGGGTAGTGACAAGGAGATGGCTGGACTGCATCAGTAGTGCTCAGGGGATTGTAGCAGTGCATGTGTTAGTGCCTGGGCCATTGCATAAGTACATGGGTACTGACTGGATGATTAGAGTACTGCAAGGAGAGTGCATGGTGAATTTATAAGTGCTTGGGTTTTGGCAGCAGTGATTGGATAAGTACATGGTGCTGGCTGGGTGATTGGAGGAGTGCATGGGTAGTGACAAGGAGATGGCTGGACTGCATCAGTAGTGCTCAGGGGATTGTAGCAGTGCATGTGTTAGTGCCTGGGTCATTGCATGAGTACATGGGTAGTGACTGGATGATTAGAGTACTGCAAGGAGAGTGCATGGTGAATTTATAAGTGCTTGTGTTTTGGCGCAGTGATTAGATAAGGACATGGAACTGGCTGGGTGATTGGAGGAGTGCATGGGTAGTGACAAGGAGATGGCTGGACTGCATCAGTAGTGCTCAAGGGATTGTAGCAGTGCATGTGTTAGTGCCTGGGTCATTGCATGAGTACATGGGTAGTGACTGGATGATTAGAGTACTGCAAGGAGAGTGCATGGTGAATTTATAAGTGCTTGTGTTTTGGCGCAGTGATTAGATAAGGACATGGAACTGGCTGGGTGATTGGAGGAGTGCATGGGTAGTGACAAGGAGATGGCTGGACTGCATCAGTAGTGCTCAGGGGATTGTAGCAGTGCATGTGTTAGTGCCTGGGTCATTGCATGAGTACATGGGTAGTGACTGGATGATTAGAGTACTGCAAGGAGAGTGCATGGTGAATTTATAAGTGCTTGTGTTTTGGCGCAGTGATTAGATAAGGACATGGAACTGGCTGGGTGATTGGAGGAGTGCATGGGTAGTGACAAGGAGATGGCTGGACTGCATCAGTAGTGCTCAGGGGATTGTAGCAGTGCATGTGTTAGTGCCTGGGTCATTGCATGAGTACATGGGTACTGACTGGATGATTAGAGTACTGCAAGGAGAGTGCATGGTGAATTTATAAGTGCTTGTGTTTTGGCGCAGTGATTAGATAAGGACATGGAACTGGCTGGGTGATTGGAGGAGTGCATGGGTAGTGACAAGGAGATGGCTGGACTGCATCAGTAGTGCTCAGGGGATTGTAGCAGTGCATGTGTTAGTGCCTGGGTCATTGCATAAGTACATGGGTACTGACTGGATGATTAGAGTACTGCAAGGAGAGTGCATGGTGAATTTATAAGTGCTTGTGTTTTGGCGCAGTGATTAGATAAGGACATGGAACTGGCTGGGTGATTGGAGGAGTGCATGGGTAGTGACAAGGAGATGGCTGGACTGCATCAGTAGTGCTCAGGGGATTGTAGCAGTGCATGTGTTAGTGCCTGGGTCATTGCATTAGTACATGGGTAGTGACTGGATGATTAGAGTACTGCAAGGAGAGTGCATGGTGAATTTATAAGTGCTTGGGTTTTGGCGGAGTGATTGGATAAGTACATGGAACTGGCTGGGTGATTGGAGGAGTGCATGGGTAGTGACAAGGAGATGGCTGGACTGCATCAGTAGTGCTCAGGGGATTGTAGCAGTGCATGTGTTAGTGCCTGGGCCATTGCATAAGTACATGGGTACTGACTGGATGATTAGAGTACTGCAAGGAGAGTGCATGGTGAATTTATAAGTGCTTGTGTTTTGGCGGAGTGATTCGATAAGGACATGGAACTGGCTGGGTGATTGGAGGAGTGCATGGGTAGTGACAAGGAGATGGCTGGACTGCATCAGTAGTGCTCAGGGGATTGTAGCAGTGCATGTGTTAGTGCCTGGGTCATTGCATGAGTACATGGGTAGTGACTGGATGATTAGAGTACTGCAAGGAGAGTGCATGGTGAATTTATAAGTGCTTGTGTTTTGGCGCAGTGATTAGATAAGGACATGGAACTGGCTGGGTGATTGGAGGAGTGCATGGGTAGTGACAAGGAGAGGGCTGGACTGCATCAGTAGTGCTCAGGGGATTGTAGCAGTGCATGTGTTAGTGCCTGGGTCATTGCATGAGTACATGAGTACTGACTGGATGATTAGAGTACTGCAAGGAGAGTGCATGGTGAATTTATAAGTGCTTGTGTTTTGGCACAGTGATTAGATAAGGACATGGAACTGGCTGGGTGATTGGAGGAGTGCATGGGTAGTGACAAGGAGATGGCTGGACTGCATCAGTAGTGCTCAGGGGATTGTAGCAGTGCATGTGTTAGTGACCTGGGTCATTGCATAAGTACATGGGTACTGACTGGATGATTAGAGTACTGCAAGGAGAGTGCATGGTGAATTTATAAGTGCTTGTGTTTTGGCGCAGTGATTAGATAAGGACATGGAACTGGCTGGGTGATTGGAGGAGTGCATGGGTAGTGACAAGGAGATGGCTGGACTGCATCAGATAGTGCTCAGGGGATTGTAGCAGTGCATGTGTTAGTGCCTGGGTCATTGCATGAGTACATGGGTAGTGACTGGATGATTAGAGTACTGCAAGGAGAGTGCATGGTGAATTTATAAGTGCTTGTGTTTTGGCGCAGTGATTAGATAAGGACATGGAACTGGCTGGGTGATTGGAGGAGTGCATGGGTAGTGACAAGGAGATGGCTGGACTGCATCAGTAGTGCTCAGGGGATTGTAGCAGTGCATGTGTTAGTGCCTGGGTCATTGCATGAGTACATGGGTAGTGACTGGATGATTAGAGTACTGCAAGGAGAGTGCATGGTGAATTTATAAGTGCTTGTGTTTTGGCGCAGTGATTAGATAAGGACATGGAACTGGCTGGGTGATTGGAGGAGTGCATGGGTAGTGACAAGGAGATGGCTGGACTGCATCAGTAGTGCTCAGGGGATTGTAGCAGTGCATGTGTTAGTGCCTGGGTCATTGCATAAGTACATGGGTACTGACTGGATGATTAGAGTACTGCAAGGAGAGTGCATGGTGAATTTATAAGTGCTTGTGTTTTGGCGCAGTGATTAGATAAGGACATGGAACTGGCTGGGTGATTGGAGGAGTGCATGGGTAGTGACAAGGAGATGGCTGGACTGCATCAGTAGTGCTCAGGGGATTGTAGCAGTGCATGTGTTAGTGCCTGGGTCATTGCATGAGTACATGGGTAGTGACTGGATGATTAGAGTACTGCAAGGAGAGTGCATGGTGAATTTATAAGTGCTTGTGTTTTGGCGCAGTGATTAGATAAGGACATGGAACTGGCTGGGTGATTGGAGGAGTGCATGGGTAGTGACAAGGAGATGGCTGGACTGCATCAGTAGTGCTCAGGGGATTGTAGCAGTGCATGTGTTAGTGCCTGGGTCATTGCATGAGTACATGGGTAGTGACTGGATGATTAGAGTACTGCAAGGAGAGTGCATGGTGAATTTATAAGTGCTTGTGTTTTGGCGCAGTGATTAGATAAGGACATGGAACTGGCTGGGTGATTGGAGGAGTGCATGGGTAGTGACAAGGAGATGGCTGGACTGCATCAGTAGTGCTCAGGGGATTGTAGCAGTGCATGTGTTAGTGCCTGGGTCATTGCATGAGTACATGGGTAGTGACTGGATGATTAGAGTACTGCAAGGAGAGTGCATGGTGAATTTATAAGTGCTTGTGTTTTGGCGCAGTGATTAGATAAGGACATGGAACTGGCTGGGTGATTGGAGGAGTGCATGGGTAGTGACAAGGAGATGGCTGGACTGCATCAGTAGTGCTCAGGGGATTGTAGCAGTGCATGTGTTAGTGCCTGGGTCATTGCATGAGTACATGGGTACTGACTGGATGATTAGAGTACTGCAAGGAGAGTGCATGGTGAATTTATAAGTGCTTGTGTTTTGGCGCAGTGATTAGATAAGGACATGGAACTGGCTGGGTGATTGGAGGAGTGCATGGGTAGTGACAAGGAGATGGCTGGACTGCATCAGTAGTGCTCAGGGTATTGTAGCAGTGCATGTGTTAGTGCCTGGGTCATTGCATGAGTACATGGGTACTGACTGGATGATTAGAGTACTGCAAGGAGAGTGCATGGTGAATTTATAAGTGCTTGTGTTTTGGCGCAGTGATTAGATAAGGACATGGAACTGGCTGGGTGATTGGAGGAGTGCATGGGTAGTGACAAGGAGATGGCTGGACTGCATCATTAGTGCTCAGGGGATTGTAGCAGTGCATGTGTTAGTGCCTGGGTCATTGCATAAGTACATGGGTAGTGACTGGATGATTAGAGTACTACAAGGAGAGTGCATGGTGAATTTATAAGTGCTTGGGTTTTGGCGGAGTGATTGGATAAGCACATGGAACTGGCTGGGTGATTGGAGGAGTGCATGGGTAGTGACAAGGAGATGGCTGGACTGCATCAGTAGTGCTCAGGGGATTGTAGCAGTGCATGTGTTAGTGCCTGGGTCATTGCATGAGTACATGGGTACTGACTGGATGATTAGAGTACTGCAAGGAGAGTGCATGGTGAATTTATAAGTGCTTGGGTTTTGGCAGCAGTGATTGGATAAGTACATGGTGCTGGCTGGGTGATTGGAGGAGTGCATGGGTAGTGACAAGGAGATGGCTGGACTGCATCAGTAGTGCTCAGGGGATTGTAGCAGTGCATGTGTTAGTGCCTGGGCCATTGCATGAGTACATGGGTAGTGACTGGATGATTAGAGTACTGCAAGGAGAGTGCATGGTGAATTTATAAGTGCTTGTGTTTTGGCGCAGTGATTAGATAAGGACATGGAACTGGCTGGGTGATTGGAGGAGTGCATGGGTAGTGACAAGGAGATGGCTGGACTGCATCAGTAGTGCTCAGGGGATTGTAGCAGTGCATGTGTTAGTGCCTGGGTCATTGCATGAGTACATGGGTACTGACTGGATGATTAGAGTACTGCAAGGAGAGTGCATGGTGAATTTATAAGTGCTTGTGTTTTGGCACAGTGATTAGATAAGGACATGGAACTGGCTGGGTGATTGGAGGAGTGCATGGGTAGTGACAAGGAGATGGCTGGACTGCATCAGTAGTGCTCAGGGGATTGTAGCAGTGCATGTGTTAGTGCCTGGGTCATTGCATAAGTACATGGGTACTGACTGGATGATTAGAGTACTGCAAGGAGAGTGCATGGTGAATTTATAAGTGCTTGTGTTTTGGCGCAGTGATTAGATAAGGACATGGAACTGGCTGGGTGATTGGAGGAGTGCATGGGTAGTGACAAGGAGATGGCTGGACTGCATCAGTAGTGCTCAGGGGATTGTAGCAGTGCATGTGTTAGTGCCTGGGTCATTGCATAAGTACATGGGTACTGACTGGATGATTAGAGTACTGCAAGGAGAGTGCATGGTGAATTTATAAGTGCTTGTGTTTTGGCGCAGTGATTAGATAAGGACATGGAACTGGCTGGGTGATTGGAGGAGTGCATGGGTAGTGACAAGGAGATGGCTGGACTGCATCAGTAGTGCTCAGGGGATTGTAGCAGTGCATGTGTTAGTGCCTGGGTCATTGCATGAGTACATGGGTAGTGACTGGATGATTAGAGTACTGCAAGGAGAGAGTATGGTGAATTTATAAGTGCTTGTGTTTTGGCGCAGTGATTAGATAAGGACATGGAACTGGCTGGGTGATTGGAGGAGTGCATGGGTAGTGACAAGGAGATGGCTGGACTGCAAGAGTAGTGCTCAAGGGATTGTAGCAGTGCATGTGTTAGTGCCTGGGTCATTGCATGAGTACATGGGTAGTGACTTGATGATTAGAGTACTGCAAGGAGAGTGCATGGTGAATTTATAAGTGCTTGTGTTTTGGCGCAGTGATTAGATAAGGACATGGAACTGGCTGGGTGATTGGAGGAGTGCATGGGTAGTGACAAGGAGATGGCTGGACTGCATCAGTAGTGCTCAGGGGATTGTAGCAGTGCATGTGTTAGTGCCTGGGTCATTGCATAAGTACATGGGTAGTGACTGGATGATTAGAGTACTGCAAGGAGAGTGCATGGTGAATTTATAAGTGCTTGTGTTTTGGCGCAGTGATTAGATAAGGACATGGAACTGGCTGGGTGATTGGAGGAGTGCATGGGTAGTGACAAGGAGATGGCTGGACTGCATGGGTAGTGCTCAGGGTATTGTAGCAGTGCATGTGTTAGTGCCTGGGTCATTGCATGAGTACATGGGTAGTGACTGGATGATTAGAGTGCTGCAAGGAGAGTGCATGGTGAATTTATAAGTGCTTGGGTTTTGGCGGAGTGATCGGATAAGTACACACATGTCACATCAGGCCCCACCCCCTCCCTTCACCACTGTGCAAACGTGCCCCCTGGTGGGTTTTAAGTTGGGGGATTAATTCCCCTTGAATCCTGAGGGTCCCTGGGGGCCAACTAGCCCACCAGGTACCTCTAGTAAGCGCCACAGAGCTGCGTTGCAGAGAGGTGGTCCGAGGCCACGCCCTTTTTACACCTCTCTACAACTCAACTCTGTGGCCCTTACTGGGACGTACCTGGTGGGCTAGTTGGCCCCAGGGACCTCAGGATTCAGGGGACTTAACCCCCAGCTTAAAACACGCCACAGGGTGCGTTTGCACACTTGTCACATCAGGCCATGCCCCCTCCCTGCACCACTGTGCAAAAGCACCCCCTGGTGCGTTGTAAATTGGAGGATTAAGTCCCCTTGAGTCCTGAGGGTCCCTGGGGGCCAACTAGCCCACCAGCTACCTCCAGTAAGCGCCACAGGGCTGCGTTGCAGAGTGGTGTAAAAAGGGGGCATGGCCTTGGACCACCTTTCTGCAACGCAGCTCCCTGGTGCTTACTGGAGGTACCTGGTGGGCTAGTTGGCCCCCAGGGACCCTCAGGATTGAAGCAGAATTAATCCCCCAACTTAAAATGCGCCACGGGGTGCTTTTGCACAGTGGTGCAGGGTGGGCCTGATGTGACAAGTTGTCAAATGCGCCCCGTGGCCCGTTTTAAGTTGGGAGATTAAGTCCCCTTGAATCCTTAAGGTTCCTGGGGTCCAACTAGCCCACCAGGTAGCTCCAGTAAGCGCCACAGAGCTGAGTTGCAGAGAGGTGTAAAAAGGGGCGTGGTGGGCTAGTTGGACCCCAGGGACCCTCAGGATTGAAAGGGACTTAATCCCCAAATTAAAACTCGCCACAGTGCGCGTTTGCACACTTGTCAAATCAGGCCACGCCCCCTCCCTGCACAACTGTGCAAACGCGCCCCCTTATGCGTTGTAAATTGGGGGATTAAATCCCCTTGAGTCCTGAGGGTCCCTGGGGTCCAACTAGCCCACCAGCTACCTCCAGTAAGCGCCACAGAGCTGTGTTGCAGAGAGGTGTAAAAAGAGGCATGGCCTCGGACCACCTCTCTGCAAGGCAGCCCTGTGACACTTACTGGAGGTACCTGGAGGGCTAGTTGGCCCCCAGGGACCCTCAGGATTGAAGGGGAATTAATTCCCCAACTTAAAATGCGCCACAGGGTGCGTTTGCAGAGTGTTGTTGGGAGGGGGCGGGGCCTCCGGCGCGATGCCGTTTTTTTTTTGTTTTTTTTTAGAAGGGGGGCTGTGTGGGCCCCTTCTTTTTCTTTTTTTGGGGCCCTGTGGACCCCATCCCTCAGGGCCTGTCCCCTTTTAAAAATAAAAAAACAAACTGGAGGGGGCCGCATTGCCCCCCTCCAGAGGCCAATTATGGCCCGGGGACCCTATCCCCCGGGGCCTGGCAACCCTGTTTATTTATAATTTTTTTGTTGGGAGGTGGGCTGCGTGGCCCCCCTCCTCAGGCCAATTATGGCCCCGGGGACCCTATCCCCCGGGGCCGGCCTGCCTTGGCTTTTTTTTAAATTAATTTTTGAAAGGGGAGGGGGCCGCGTGGCCTCCCTCCCAGGCCACTCCTGGCCCCGGGGACCCCATCCCCCGGGGCCTGGCCTGTCCATTGGTTACCGTGGGGGGGTGCCCCAATTCCCCCACGGTCCCGCCGGCTCCCCGCCTCCTGCGGGAGCCGGCATTGCTTTTCCAAACGGGGAACTGCTAACATGAAGCTCCCCTTGTGGAAAAGCAATCCTGCTTTGGATTTTGGAAGCGAGAGCAGGTTTCCTGCTCTCGCTTCCAAAATCCAAAGCAGAGTTTGCTCCCGCCCTGCCATAGCAAACAGCAGTGTCCTGGGGGCGGGCACCCTGGGACACTGCAGGAGCCGGCCCTGGGGGGTGGCGGTCCCCAGGGCCATCAAGGGCTCCAGGAGGGGGGCCGCTTGGCCCCTTCCCTACTATTTAAAGCCCCAGGGAGGTGGTGGTCCCCGGGGCTCGGGGGTCCGTCACGGACCCCTGCACTTACATTATTAGTGCCCCGGGGAGGTGGCGGTCCCCGGGGCATGTGGGGGGGCTCAAGCCCCCCCACAGGTTTATTTTTATAAAAAATAGAAGCCCCAGGGGGTGGCGGTCCCCGGGGCAGCGGGGGGGCCGTGTGCCCCCGCGAATATTTAAGAATAGCCCCAGGGGTGGTGTTTTTTTTTTAAATGGTGTAAATCCGTTCAGTAGTTTTCGAGATATTAAAGGAAAAAAATCTTTATATATCTGGGCGGGACCTAACTACACAAGCACGAGCTTGGCTCTAATTGGCTGCAAACACTTCAATCCAGGAAGTGTTGGCAGCCATCTTGGTGCAATGCTTTTTAGGTCTCGCCTAGCGACGCAGCACATGCGCTGCACACTACACAAACATCACTGCACTGCCCTAAACCCTAAAACACTACCCCAGCACGACCCCCTACACTGCACGAACACCACTGCACTGCCCTAAACCCTAAAACACTACCCCAGCACGACCCCCTACACTGCCCGAACACCACTGCACTGCCCTAAACCCTAAAACACTACCCCCCAGCACGACCCCCTACACTGCCCGAACACCACTGCACTGCCCTAAACCCTGAAACACCACCCCCAGCACGAACCCCTACACTGCCCGAACACCACTGCACTGCCCTAAACCCTGAAACACCACCCTCAGCACGACCCCCTACACTGCCCGACCACCACTGCACTGCCCTAAACCCTGAAACACCACGCCCAGCACAACCCCCTACACTGCCCGAACACCACTGCACTGCCCTAAATCCTGAAACACTACCCCCAGCACGACCCCCTAAACTGCCCGAACTCCACTGCACTGCCCTAAACCACCACCCCCAGCACGACCCCCTACACTGCCCGAACACCACTGCACTGCCCTAAACCCTGAAACACTACCCCCAGCAAGACCCCCTACACTGCCCGAACACCACTGCACTGCCCTAAACCCTGAAACATCACCCCCAGCAAGACCCCCTACACTGCCTGAACACCACTGCCCTAAACCCTGAAACACCACCCCCAGCAAGACCCCTTACACTGCCCGAACACCACTGCACTGCCCTAAAACCTGAAACACCCCCCCAGCATGACCCCCTGCACTGCCCGAATACCACTGCTCTGCCCAAAACCCTGAAACACCAGCCCCAGCACGACCCCCTACACTGCCCGAACACCACTGCACTGCCCTAAACCCTGAAACACTAGCCCCAGCACGACCACCTACACTGCCCGAACACCACTGCACTGCCCTAAACCCTGAAACACCAGCCCCAGCACGACCCCCTACACTGCCCGAACACCACTGCACTACCCTACACCCTGAAACACCAGCCCCAGCACGACACCCTACACTGCCCTAACACCACTGCACTGCCCTAAACCCTGAAACACCAGCCCCAGCACGACCCCCTACACTGCCCGAACACCACTGCACTGCCCTAAACCCTGAAACACCAGCCCCAGCACAACCCCCTACACTGCCCGAACACCACTGCACTGCCCTAAAACCTGAAACACCACCCCCTGCACGACCCCCTACACTGCCCGAACACCACTGCACTGCCCTATACCTTGAAACACCACCCCCAGCACGACCCCCTACACTGCCGGGACACCACTGCTCTGCCCTAAACCCTGAAACACTATCCCCAGCAAGACCCCCTACACTGCCCAAACACCACTGCACTGCCCTAAACCCTGAAATACCACCCCCAGCAAGGCCCCCTACACTGCCCGAACACCACTGCCCTAAACTCTGAAACACCACCCCCAGCAAGACCCCCTACACTGCCCGAACACCACTGCTCTGCCCAAAACCCTGAAACACCAGCCCCAGCACGAACCCCTACACTGCCCAAACACCACTGCACTGCCCTAAACCCTGAAACACCAGCCCCAGCACGACCCCCTACACTGCCTGAACACCACTGCACTGCCCTAAACCCTGAAACACCAGCCCCAGCATGACCCCCTACACTGCCCGAACACCACTGCACTGCCCTAAACCCTGAAACACCAGCCCCAGCACGACACCCTACACTGCTCGAACACCACTGCACTGCCCTAAACCTTGAAACACCAGCCCCAGCAGGACCCCCTACACTGCCCGAACACCACTACACTGCCCTAAACCATGAAACACCAGCCCCAGCACGACCCCCTACACTGCCCGAACACCACTGCACTGCCCTAAACCCTGAAACACCAGCCCCAGCACGACCCCCTACACTGCCCGAACACCACTGCACTGCCCTAAACCTTGGAACACCACCCCCAGCACGACCCCCTACACTGCCCGAACACCACTGCACTGCCCTAAACCCTGAAACACCACCCCCCTGCACGACCCCCTACACTGCCCAAACGGGAAACATCCTAAACAACGAAATTGGAACAACGACTTACCTTAACAACGAAGTCAGTACCACGATGAGTCTCAAACAACGAAGTCCTAAACCACGACTTTCAACAACAACGAAGATGTATTGCAACGAGGACTACGCCACTTTTTGTGGGGTTGGAGTTATGTGCCCCGGGGAAGGGATGACACTGGAGTTCCCACGAGGCATGGCGCAGGTCACGTGGGTGTTGAGCACTAGACCGCAACACCACACTTTTGACCGCCCCTCACTCCTCACCTTTATTAGGATTCAACAGTGTTGGAGTGTTACGTCACTCATCTCGGCCCCCTCATCACTCAAAAGGCATGTCATTACTCTATGGTAAATCTCTGAGTAATGCTTCGAGGGGTTCTACTTATGATGATGAAACCCATATTTTAAAGGGCCTCGTGCATTATTTTGCATATTCCAATGTTGCAACTGCATTTGTGTTTAAATGAAAGGTCTCTCTGCATGGCCTCTAGAGACAAACGTGCTTTGTTAGCATTGATGCAAGTCTGGTGGTACACCTGTATAAATGAAACCGGTGGGAAGCGAGGGGACCCATGCCTTTCATAGCGATGTTGTGATATTCATCATATGTAGGAAACAGTTGTGTTAACTGGAGGGTCATCGTGAGTTCGTTTTATCCCCCATTACAAACAAGTAGAAGGAAAGAAGGAGAGAGAGGTTGAGTATAAATGAGACGAAAGGAAACCGTGAGGGCAGAAGAGGTTGAGAAGGGGCTGTAGAGAGAACAAGGAGGTGAGTCGGAGGGACAGGAGAATGTGAACAGACGGAATCGTTTTAAGGCATGCGCAAAATGGGCATTTGCGCAATGCCGTGAACCTTTAAAAATGAGAAAGACAGATTATTAAATGACATTATTTATGGCCTCTTGCCTTAGTCTCTCGGACAGAAGCACATAACCCAAAGGCATGATACCATCACATGGTTGTGAGATCAAGGGGAGGCCTCAAAAGGCATGTCATTACTCTATGGCACTGGCACAATGATTGGCTACTCACCTTTTTTTCCGGCACCCACTCCTCTTCGTCAGCGAAACCGTATTGCTGCAATCAGGATGGCGGGCAACGAGGATTTCTCTCCGCCCCCACCCACTCGGATTCGCCAGTGTTGCCTCCTGGCTGGCGGACTCTAAGGAGTGTGGGGAAGCAGTCTGCTCTCATCAAGCTTTCGTCGTGGGAACAGCGTCTTTGGGAATGCTCTGTCATTGTAAGGTGGCGTAATTTGGTAAAGAGAAATGTAAAGAATTTTCGTGCTTCAGGAAGTCGTTGTTTAAAAAGTAGTGGTTTAGCAATGCTCGTTGTTTAGCCTTCGTGGTTAAGGCAGTCGTGGTTTAGGCAGTAGTTGTTTAGTCATACAACCTGCCCAAACACCACTTCACTGCCCTAAACCCTGAAACACCACTCCCCGCATGACCCCCTACACTGCCCGAACACCACTGCCCTTAACCCCTGAAACACCACACCCAGCACGACCCCCTACACTGCCTGAACACCACTGCACTACCCTAAACCCTAAAACACTACCCCCAGCACGACCCCCTACACTACCCAAAGACCACTGCACTACCCTAAACCCTAAAACATGACCCCCGCACGACCCCCTACACTACCCAAAGACCACTGCACTACCCTAAACCCTAAAACATGACCCCCTACACTACACAAACACCGCTGCACTACCCTAAACCCTAAAACACTACCCCCAGCACGACCCCCTACACTACACAAACACCACTGCACTACCCTAAACCCTAAAACACTACCCCCTACACTACACAAACACCACTGCACTACCCTAAACCCTAAAACACTACCCCCAGCACGACCCTCTACACTACCCAAACACCACTGCACTACCCTAAACCCTAAAACACTACCCCCAGCAGTATCCCCTACACTACCCAAACACCACTGCGCTACCATAAACCCTAAAACACTAACCCCAGCAGTACCCCGTACACTACCCAAACACTATTGCACTACCCTAAAACACTACCCCCATCAGTACCCCCTACACTACCCAAACACCACTGCACTACCCTAAACCCTAAACCACTACCCCCAGCACGACCCCCTACACTACCCAAACACCACTGCACTACCCTAAACCCTAAAACACTACCCTCAGCACGACCCCCTACACTACCCAAACACCACTGCACTACCCTAAACCCTTAAATACTACCCCCAGCACGACCCCCTACACTACCCAAACACCACTGCACTGCCCTAAACCCTAAATCTACCCCCAGCACGACCCCCTACACTACCCAAACGCCACTGCACTACCCTAAACCCTAAATCTACCCCCAGCACGACCCCCTACACTACCCAAACACCACTGCACTGCCCTAAACCCTAAATCTACCCCCAGCACGACCCCCTACACTACCCAAACACCACTGCACTACCCTAAACCCTAAATCTACCCTCAGCATGACCCCCTACACTACCCAAACACCACTGCACTACCCTAAACCCTAAAACACTACCCCCAGCATGACCCCCTACACTACACCAACACCACTGCACTACCCTAAACCCTAAAACACTACCCCAGCACGACCCCCTACACTACCCAAACACCACTGCACTACCCTAAAACACTACCCCCAGAACGACCCCTACACTACCCAAACACCACTGCACTACCTAAACCCTAAAACACTACCCCCAGCACGACCCCCTACACTACACAAACATCACTGCACTGCCCTAAACCCTAAAACACTACCCCAAGCATGACCCCCTACACTACACAAACACCACTGCACTACCCTAAACCCTAAATCTACCCCAAGCATGACCCCCTACACTACACAAACATCACTGCACTACCCTAAACCCTAAAACACTACCACCAGCACGACCCCCTACACTACACAAACACCACTGCACTACCCTAAACCCTAAAACACTACCCCCAGCATGACCCCCTACACTACACAAACACCACTGCACTACCCTAAACCCTAAAACACTACCCTCAGCACGACCCCCTACACTACCCAAACACCACTGCACTACCCTAAACCCTAGAAAAGTAACCACCACCCCATGCCCAATCCCCCTTACCTCTCACTCCTCGTGGTTCCTCTCTCCTCGTGGTTCCTGCTTCATGTCGTCTCTGAGGGGCGGTGCACGTCGTTGTGAGGAAACGGAACAGCCTCTGTTTCCTTACAACGACGTGGATCGTCTACATTTTTTTAGAACTCATGGTCATTTACCATACATACCTTTACAACAAAATTTGTTGTAAAGGCATGCGTGGTAAATGACCATGCGTTCTAAAAAATGCGTAGTAATGACTTCAGCGATGTACAACGCATGCGTGGTAATGCATGCGTTGTAATGGTATCGCGAAGTAAAAAAGTCGTTGTAACGGCTGTTTACCGATCGAAGCTGGCCCCTGTTCTTCAGTGAGTCGTTTATTTGATAAATTAGGAGGAAGGAATGTGTTTTTTTACCGAAAAGTGCATTCCCGGCTGTTGTATTGTGAAAGTGTCCGCGTGGCCTGGTTTCACTTCCGGTGAGAGAGTGGAAGAGTCTGTTTGGATCTAAAGGGGTTCTGCTGTTGGACGGGGCCGGCGCGACACGTCATCAGAAAACACAGCTAATGGAAAGCGTTGTCCCCGAAGTGTGGAGCAGTGCCATGAGAGGTCAACGAGTGTGCGTCCCACCGCAGTATGACCGTACCGCGTGACCCATGTGCCGCCTCCAGTGTACGGAAGGCAGAAGCGGCATCCATCGCAGGTCCTCTTGAAGACCGTTGTAGCACTAATTCTACATTTTGGAACTAGGGCATTTTAACCTTGTTGTTCCTGCCAGATACAAAGAGAAGATCCTGTGTTATTCAGTGCCCTCGTTACCTTTTCTGTGGGTAGTGGTGCTTGTCACTTCGCTGCCCCGCCGGTGCACACGACTGGGCTCCCCACCTCGTGTGCCATCTGCAGGGCCTCTGCCCTCGGATCACTGGTTTCGGTTTCTGGAGTGGCAACATAAACAGTTGCTCCCAAAGGACTAGCCTGAACACTTAGGTGAATATCCCCTGCGCCAGCATTCCGCGGAAATTCTTTCCTAGCTCTCCCACGTCGACGACGATGTCATAATAGCACGGCTCCGCTCGCGACACCGTATGACGTCATAGGAGCCATAAGAGGACCTCGTCGGCGTGCTGACGTCAGTTCCACCCATTTTTTCCGTGCCACCGAGGTAAACAGGTGGACCGACACATTTTCACATGTATACATAGTATACTAAATATATATATATATATATATATATATACAAATGCATAACCAATAAAGGCATAAAGAAATAGCAACAGATCAAGCATTTCTCACTATTAAAACATAAGCATGATTAAGACATATTAAAAACATTCATGCCAAACAGTAAAAGCATCTTTTTGGTAGAAACAGGTGGACAACGGGGAGGCGGGTGGGACAGTGAGGAATCCACAGGCAGATACTGTATCCACCAGAAAAAGCGTTACCGAAGGTAAGTAACTTGCTCTTCTGATGGATACTTCTGCCTGTTGATTCCTCACCTTTTGAATAGAATCCTCAAGCCGTACCTCACCCGGAGGAGGGTGTCCACCTGACTAGACCAAAAAATCTTGCAAAACAGATCGAGCAAAATGGCCATCCCTCCTAACCTCCGAATCCAATAATAATCGAATAATTTTTAGTCGAAATTATATTGAAAATAATACTTTAAAAATACTTTTATTAATAAATTTAGACAAACACTTAAAGGAAAACTTTTATTTATAATTAATTTAAAGATATTTCATACTTTACAAATTACGCCGAAGTCGCGACCCCAGCGCGACTTTTCAAAATGGCTACCGGAATGCGCGCAGCCATCGTGTAGGGTGCGCGAAGGGTGCGCGACTTCTGTATAATATTTTTTTTAAAAAAGAATGAATATAGTTTTCCTAACTAAAAATTATTCACAATTTTTTTAAATATATATATATATATATATATATATATATATATAGAAAATAAAAAAAACATAGGATTGAGGTACATTAGACTTACAAATTTTCATTTAAAAAACCTTTGAAATTCACTGGAAAAACCATAGGTTTCAGGCACGTTATAGTTAGAAATTAGCATTTAAAAAACCATAGAAATTCACTGAAAAAACCATAGGTTTCAGGCACGTTATAGTTAGAAATTAGCATTTAAAAAACCATAGAAATTAACTGAAAAAACCATAGGTTTCAGGAACGTTATAGTTAGTTGGACATTTCACTCGTACAAAACCATAGAAATTCCGGCGTTATAGTTAGTTCAGCTAACTATAACTCGCGCCCCGCAATGCACTGCTGATGACGTCACATATTACATCATTCATGACATGGTCAGTGACATCACTGATGACATCACTGATGACATCTCAAATGACATCACTGATGACATCACTGATGACATCATCCACGTGAAAATCTGATGCACCTCCTCACACCTGAATATAACCTTTGATACACCCACTCTAAAATACAGACTACCATTTTCGAAAAAATAGACACATCAATACCAGTTACTAAATACGCACTGACTGATTCCTAGGTCTACACACACATCCACTCATTCACCCATACAGTCACTCATACATGCAGTCACTCATCAATACAACACTATCATATGCACTCATACACCTATACAGACACTCACACACTGCCACATATCCAGAGTTACTCACACACTTAGTCAGTCATGCAAAGAATCAATCATACTTCCATTTACTCACCTATACAGTTATACAGACACAACCTCACTTATTCATACAGATACTAACACATAATTACTCTCTTATAGAATCACTGATACAAATACACACTCATCCATGCAGCCACTCTCACAATTACTGACTCTCACATATAGTTATTTATATACACCATCACTCACATATACTGCCTTTTACATATGTAGTTACTTGCACATGTACCACTGAGACATCCATTCACTCACCAACACACCCATACACACACTCACCCACCCATACAGCTGTTTCCACATGCACTCTTGAACCCATACACCCAGTGAATCAACCACTCACACATCTATGCACAGAGTCACACACCTCCCACCCACCCACACACACACTCAGGCAGCCATACAAATACTCAGGCAAGCAATCAATAACCCATATAGACACTCATGCAGCTACTCACCAACCCATGCAGCAGCTTACACAACAACAGACAGACTGATACAGACTTTCACACAGTTTAGTCACTAACCCATGCATTCAGTAAGACACATTTAATCACTCACTTATACAGTCAGTCACGTACCTACTAAATCCTCCATACAGACACTTATACACCCACTCATTCCTCAATACAGCTTGGCATATATATAAAACAAAATTAAACTTTACAGAAACACACAGTCACTGGATGATGTCATCAGTGATGTCATCAGTGATGTCATTTGAGATGTCATCAGTGATGTCATCAGTGATGTCACTGACCATGTCATGAATGATGTAATATGTGACGTCATCAGCAGTGCATTGCGGGGCGCGAGTTATAGTTAGCTGAACTAACTATAACGCCGGAATTTCTATGGTTTTGTACGAGTGAAATGTCCAACTAACTATAACGTTCCTGAAACCTATGGTTTTTTCAGTTAATTTCTATGGTTTTTTAAATGCTAATTTCTAACTATAACGTGCCTGAAACCTATGGTTTTTTCAGTTAATTTCTATGGTTTTTTAAATGCTAATTTCTAACTATAACGTGCTTGAAACCTATGGTTTTTTCAGTGAATATATATATATATTACCTGCTGGCAGTCGCCAGTAGGTAGTTATAGTTAGAACCCAGTTTCCATAGGAAAAGCGTTTTTTGATTTGCCAATATCTTTGGCGCCGTTTGACGAATCATCGTGAAGTTTTCAAAACTAATGGCCCGCTCCGGGCAGCTCTTGTCTTGAAAGTTAGGGGCTGATTCATCAAGCGGGGGCCGGGAAAAAAGGGGGGTCCCAAAACGCGTTTTCTCCATGTTCATTTCCATAGGAAATTTTGGAACAGGCTAGAGCCCGAACTGCTGAACGGAATTACACCAAATTTGGCAAAAATGTAGCTCTTGGTTCAGAAAGTGACCTTTTTTTTAAATGGTGTAAATCCGTTCAGTAGTTACAGAGAAATTCAAGAAATAAAAATATCGATATCTGAGCACCGAGGAGGAGTCGTGACTCCTCCCGGGCACGAGCTTCACTCTGATTGGCTGTCAACACTCCAAACCAGGAAGTGTTGGCAGCCATCTTGTGACTCGGTAACCGAGTCACAAGAAAACAGAAAAAAAAGATGAAAAACAAGAAAAGGGGGCAGGGTAGAAATGCCCTAACCCACTAGGCCTGCTCAGGGGGTTCCACAAGGACCCCCAGGGCCCAAAAAAGCTTTTTTTTTTAAAAACAAAATCGGCCGAATTTGCGCTGGGTGCGCGAATCCGGTCGAGAAAATTTTTAACAAATGAAGCGCGGGCTCCCGCGCTTCATTGTATTTAAGCCCCCGGGTGGGCCAGGTCCTGGGGGCCTTATTTATAATGTATGCGGGGGCCTGCGGGGACCTCAGGACACAAGTGGACATCATCCCCCGAGCAGCACTGCACCAGGAGCCGCGTTTGCAGAGTGGTGTAAAAAGGGGGCGTGGCCTCGGACCACTCTCAGCAACCCAGCTGTGTGGTGCTTACTTGAGGTACCTGGTGGGCTAGTTGGCCCCCAGGGATCCTCATGAGGAAAGGGGACTTCATCCCCCAACCAAGAGCGCGCCAGGAGGTACATTTGCAGAGTGGTGGAGAAAGGGGGCGTGGCTTGTGACCACCTCTCAGCAATCCCACTGTGTGGGGTTTACTGGAGATAAGAGGTAGGCTAGTTGGCCCCTAAGGGCCCCCAGCAGTAAAAGGCACTTCAATCCCCATCACAGAGCGCGCCAGGGAGCGCGTTTGCAGAGTGGTGGGCAAAGGGGGCATGGCCTGTTATGAGAACTTAGCAATCCTGCTCTGTGGTATTTACTGGAGGTAATAGGAGTGGTAGCTGGCCCCCAAGGATGTCCTTGGGGGCCAAGAACCCCTCTTGTTACCTCCAGTAAGTCCCACACAGTAGGATTGCTAAGACGTCTTTGGAGGCCATGCCCCCTTTCTCCACCACTCTGCAAACGCGCCTCCTGGCAGACTACGGGATGGGAGATGAAGTCCACTTTACTCCTGAGGGACTTTGGGGGCCAAGAAGCCCTCCTGGTACCACCTGTAAGTCCTACGCAGCGGAATTACCGAGCGCTGGTCGGAGGCCCAGCACCCTTTCTCTACTACTCTGCAAACGTGACGACTATTTAAAGAAGCATGTTTCTGCACCTCTGACTTAGAGGTAGTTTTAATCCCCCTGCCCTATTATATACTAGGGCCTTACAGGGGAGGTCATGGCAATCACGGGGGTACCCCGACCCATAGTGTACCCTGGTGTAAGTAGGCGTTTTTACTGTATTCTAAGTGTCTTTTAGCATAGCACTGGCTCTAGGCCTGGTTAGTCAGAGTCAGTTACCACCAGTACCCGTCAGCAAAAAGTTGGGGGCACAGGATGACTTTGCAAAAAACCCTCTTTCTGCCCCTCTGTTGGTTCTTTCTGCATATCTCTTGCTTCTTTCTGCACCTTTCTTTGTCTTTCTGGACTTCTGTTGCCTCTTTCTGCATTTCTCTTGCTTCTTTATGCGCCTTTCTTCCTCTTTCTGCACATGTCCTACCTCTGTAGGCATAGTTAGAAATTGGCATTTAAAAAACCTTAGAAATTCACTGAAAAAACCATAGGCTTCAGGGACGTTATACTTAGAAATTGGCATTTAAAAAACTTAGAAATTCACTGAAAAAACCACAGGTTTCAGGGACGTTATAGTTAGAAATTAGCATTTAAAAAAACCTTTGAAATTCACTGAAAAAACCATAGGTTTCAGGGACATTATGGTTAGTTGGTCATTTCACTCATACAAAACCAGAGAAATTCGGCCGTTATAGTTAGTTGCGCTAACTATAACTTGCGTCCCCGCAATGCACTGCTGATGACGTCACATATTACATCATTCATGACATGGTCAGTGACATCACTGATGACATCACTGATGACATCTCAAATGACATCACTGATGACATCATCCACGTGATAATCTGATGCACCTCCTCATACCCTAATACAACCTTTGATACACCCACTCTAAAATACTGACTACCATTTTCGAAACCATAGACACACCAATACCAGTTACTACATACCCACTCACTGATTCCTAGGTCTACACACACATGCACTCATTCACCCATACAGTCACTCATACATGCAGTCACTCATCAATATAGCACTATCATTTGCACTCATACACCTATACAGACACTCACACACCGCCACTCACCCATAGAGTTACTCACACACATAGTCAGTCATGCACAGAATCAATCACACTCCCATTTACTCACCTACACAATTATACACATACCACCTCACTTATTCATACAGATACTAACACATACTTACTCTCTTATACAATCACTGATACAAGCACACACTCATCCATACATCCACTCTCACAATCACTCACTCTCACATATAGTCATTTATATACTCCAACACTCACATATACTGCCTTTCACATATGTAGTTACACATGTACCACTGAGACATCTATTCACTCACCAGCACACCCATACACACACTCACCCACCCATACAGCCCTTCACACATGCAGTCTTGAACCCATACACCCAGTGAATCACCCACTCACACATCTATGCACAGTCACACACTCCCCACCCGCCCACACAGACACTCAGGCACCCATACAGATACTCAGCCAACCAATCAATAACCCATATAGACACTCATGTAGCTACTCACCAACCCATGCAGCTGCTTACACACCAACTAACAGACTGATACAGACATTCACACAGTTTAGTCACTAACCCATGCATTCAGTAAGACACTTTTAATCACTCACTTATACAGTCAGTCACACACCTACTAAATCATCCATTCATACACTCATACACCCACTCATTCTTCAATACACCTTGGCATATATATATATAAAACATATTTAAACTTTACAGAAGCACACAGTCACTGGATGATGTCATCAGTGATGTCATCAGTGATGTCATTTGAGATGTCATCAGTGATGTCACTGACCATGTCATGAATGATGTAATATGTGACGTCATCAGCAGTGCATTGCAGGGATGCGAGTTATAGTTAGCGCAACTAACTATAACGGACGAATTTCTCTGGTTTTGTACGAGTGAAATGTCCAACTAACCATAATGTCCCTGAAACCTATGGTTTTTTCAGTGAATTTCAAAGGCTTTTTAAATGCTAATTTCTAACTATAACGTCCCTGAAACCTATGGTTTTTACAGTGAATATATATATATATATATCTATATATATATTCACTTAAAAACTATAGGTTTTAGGGAAAGTTATAGTTAGTTGGACATTGCACTCATACAAAACCCATGAAATTCCCCCGTTATAGTTAGTTCAGCTAACTATAACTCGCGCCTCCGCAATGCACTGCTGATGATGTCACATATTACATCACTCATGACATGGTCAGTGACATCACTGATGACATCACTGATGACATCATCCATTGACTGTGTGTTTCTGTAAAGTTTAAATATGTTTAATATATATAGGTAAAGGCGTATTGAAGAATGAGTGGATGTATAAGTGTCTGAATGGATGTTTTACTAGGTGCGTGACTGACTCTATAAGTGAGTGGTTAAACATATGTTACTGAATGCATGGGTTAGTGACTAAACTGTGTGAATCCTGTATCCGTCTGTCTGTTAGTGTGTAAGTGACTGCATGGGTTTTGTGAATAACTACATAAGTGTCTATATGAGTTATTGATTGGTTATCTGAGTATCTGTATGGATGCCTGAGTGTTTGTGTGGGTGGGGTGTGTGTGACTCTGTGCATAGATGTGTGAGTGGGTGATTCACTGGGTGCATAGTTTGAAGTGTGCATCTGTGATGGACTGTATGGGTGGGTGAGTGTGTGTATGGGTGTGTTAGTGAGTGAATGTATATCTCATTTGTACATGTGTAAGTAACTACATATATAAAAGGCAGTATATATGTGTGTTAGAGTATATAAATGTCTATAAGTAGAGTGTGTGATTGTGAGTAGTGGCTGCATGGATGAGTGTTTGCTGTATCAGTGATTGTATAAGAGCGTAAGAATGTGCTAGTATTTGTATGACTAAGTGAGCTGGTGTGTGTATAACTGTATGGGTGAGTAAAGGGTAGTGTGAATAATTATTTGTATGACTGACTAGGTATGTGAGTACCTCTATGGATGAGTGGCGGTGTGTGAGTGTCTATATAGGTGTATAGAGTGCATATGATAGTCCTGTACTGAGTGACCATAAGTATGAGTGACTGTACAGGTGAGTGAGTGGATGTGTGTGTAGGACCCGAAGAATCAGTGAGTGGGTATGTAGTTATTGGTGTTGGAGTGTCTATGGTTTTGAGAATGGCAGTCTATAATTTAGAGTGGGTGTATCTAAAGTTATGTTAGGGTGTGAGAAGATGCATGAAATTATCACATGGATGATGTCATCAGTGATGTCATCAGTGATGTCATTTGAGATGTCATCAGTGATGTCATCAGTGATGTCACTGACCATGTCATGAGTGATGTAATATGTGACGTCATCAGCAGTGCATTGCTGGAGCGCGAGTTATAGTTAGCTGAACTAACTATAACGGGGAATTTCACGGGTTTTGTAGTAGTGCAATGTCCAACTAACTATAACTTTCCTAAAACCTATGGTTTTTCAGTGAATTTCTAAGGTTTTTAAATGCTAATTTCTAACTGTAACGTGCCTGAAACCTATGGTTTTTTCAGTGAATTTCAAAGGTTTTTAAATGCTAATTTCTAACTATAACGTGCCTGGAAACCTATGTTTTTTTAGTGAATTTCAAAGGTTTTTCAAATGCTAGTTTCTAACTATGCCTGCAGAAGTAGGACATGTGAAAGAAGAAAACGCACAGAAAGAAGCAAAAGAAATGTAGAAAGAAACAGAAGTCCACAAAGACGAAGAAAATGCAGGAAGAAGCAAGACTTGTGCAGAAAGAACCAACAGAGAGCAGAAAGAGGCCTTGTGGCAAAATCATCCTGTGCCCACAACTTATTCAGATGGGTACTGGTGGTAACTGACTCTGACTAACCAGGCCTAGAGCCAGTGCTATGCTAAAGACACTTAGAATACAGTGAAAACACCTACATACACTAGGGAACACTATGCGTTGGGAATACCTCTGTGATTAGCATGACCTCCTCTGTAAGTCCCTAGTACATAATAGGGCAGGGGGATTAAAACTACCTCTTAAAAGCACGCCATGGGGCGCGTTTGCACACTGGTGTAGGGAGGGGGGCCTGAGGTTACATGTGTGCAAACACGCCCTGTGGCCGTTTTAAGTTGGGGATAAAGTCCCCTTGAATCCTAAGGGTCCCTGGGGTCCAACTAGCCCACCAGGTACCTCAGTAAGCGCCACAGAGTTGCGTTGCAGAGAGGTGTAAAAAGGGGTATGGCCTGGACCACCTCTCTGCAACGCAGCGCATTGGCGCTTACTGGAAGCACCTGGTGGGCTAGTTGGCCCCCAGGGGCCCTCAGGATTGAAGGGGAATTAATTCCCCAACTTAAAACGTGCCACAGGGCGTGTTTGCACATGTCACCTCAGGCCCCGTCCCCTCCCTTCACCACTGTGTAAACACGCCCTGTGGCCGCTTTAAGTTGGGAAATTAAGTCCCCTTGAATCCTGAGGGTCCCTGGGGTCCAACTAGCCCACTAAGTACCTCCAGAAAGCGCCACAGAGCTGCGTTGCACAGAGGTGTAAAAAGGGGCGTGGCCTGGACCACCTCTCTGCAACGCAGGCCTGTGGCGCTTACTGGAGGTACCTAGTGGCCTAGTTGGCCCCCAGGTCCCCTCAGGATTAAAGGGGACTTATTTCCCCAACTTAAAATGCGCCACAGGGCATGGTTGCACACATGTCACCTCAGGCCCCGCCCCCTCCCTTCACCACTGTGCAAAGGCACCCCGTGGCACGTTTTAAGTTGGGGGATTAAGTCCCTTTGGATCCTGAAAGTCCCTGGGTCCAACTAGCCCACCATGTACCTCCAGTAAGCACCACAGAGCTGCGTTGCAGAGAGGTGGTCCGAGGCCATGCCCCATTTTACACCTCTCTGCAATGCAACTCTGTGGCACTTACTGGACATACCTGGTGGGGTAGTTGGCCCCCAGGGACCCTCAGGATTCAAGGTGACTTAATTCCCCAACTTAAAACGTGCCACAGGGCGCGTTTCCACACTTGTGACATCAGGCCACGCCCCCTCCCTGCACCACTGCGCAAAAGCACCCCCTGGTGCATTGTAAATTGGGGTATTAAGTCCCCTTGAGTCCTGAGGGTCCCCGAGGCCAACTCAGCCCACCACTTACCTCCAGTAAGCGCTACAGAGCTGCGTTGCAGAGTGGTGTAAAAGGGGCATGGCCTGGGCCACCTCTCTGCAACGCAGCGCAGTGGCGCTCACTGGAGGTAAGTGGAGGGCTAGTTGGCCCCCAGGGACCCTCCGGATTGAAGAGGAATTAATTCCCCAACTTAAAACGCGCCACAGGGTGTGTTTGCACTTTGCACACATGTCACCTCAGGCCCCGCCCCCTCCCTTCACCACTGTGCAAACGCACCCCGTGGCGCGTTTTGAGTTGGGGGATAAAGTCCCCTTGAATCCTGATAGTCCCTGGAGTCCAACTATCCCACGAGGTACCTCCAGTAAGCGCCACAGAGCTGCGTTGCAGAAAGGTGTAAAAAGGGGCGTGGCCTCTGAACACCTCTCTGCAACGCAGCTCCCTGGCGCATACTGGAGGTACCCGGTGGGCTAGTTGGCCCACATAGACCCTCGGTATTCAAGGGGAATTAATTCCCCAACTTACAACTCGCCAGGGGGCGCGTTTGCACAGTGGTGAAAGAAGGGGGCGGGGCCTGAGGTGACATGTGTGCAAACACGCCCTGTGGCGCCCAGTTGGGTAATTATTCCTCTTCAATCCTGAGGGTCCCTGAGACCACAGCCCTAGAGTGCCTCCCAGTATACGCCAGGAGCTACGTTGCAGAGAGGTGTTCAGAGGCCACGCCTCATTTTACACCTCTCTGCAACGCAGCTCTGTGGCGCATATTGGAGGTACCTGGTGGGCTAGTTGGCCCCCAGGGACCCTCAGGATTGAAGAGGAATTAATTCCCCAGCTTAAAACACGCCACAGGGCGTGTTTGCACACATGTCAGCTCAGGCCCCGCCCCCTCCCTTCACCACTGTGCAAACGCGCCCGTTGCGCGTTTTAAGTTGGGTGATTAAGTCCCCTTGAATCCTGACGGGTCCCTGGGGTCCAAGTAGCCCACCAGGTACCTCCAGTAAGCGCCACAGAGCTGAATTGCAGAGAGGTGTAAAAAGGGGCGTGGCCTCTGAACACCTCTCTGCAACGCAGCTCCCTGGCGCATACTGGAGGTTCCTGGTGGGCTAGTTGGCCCCCAGGGACCACCAGTATTCAATGGGAATTAGTTCCCCATCTTACAACGCGCCAGCGGGCGCGTTTGCAGAGTGCTGCAGGGAGGGGGCGGGGCGTCCGGCGCGATGCCGGTCTTTTTTTATATTTATTTTTTTAAGAAGGGGGGCTGTGTGGCCCCCCTTCCTTTCCTATTTTATTGGCCCTGGGGACCCCATCCCCCAGGGCCTGACCCTATTTTTTATTTTATTTTTAAAAATTAGAAGGGGGCCGCGTTGCCCCCCTCCCGAGGCCATATTCGGCCCCGGGGACCCCATCCCCTGGGGCATGGCCATGTTTTTTTAAAAATTTAAATTGTTGGAGGGGGGCTGCGTGGCCCCGCTCCTCAGGCCATTTATGGCCCCGGGGACCCCATCCCCCGGGGCCGGCCTTTCCGTGTATTTAAAAAAAAAAAAAATTATAATGGGTGAGGGGGGCCGCATGGCCCTCCTCCGTGCCCACTTCTGGCCCGGGGACCCCATCCCCCGGGGCCTGGCCTCTCGTTGGGGACAGTGGGGGGAGCCCCAATGCCCCCACGGTCCCGCCGGCTCCCCGCGTCCTGCGGGAGCCGGCATTGCTTTTCCACATGGGGAGCTGCTGACATGCAGCTCCCCGTGTGAAAAGCAATTCTTCTTTGCTTCATTGAGGCGAGAGCAGGTTTCCTGCTCTCGCTACGTAGCTAAGCAGTTTGCAATGACAGGGAGGGAGCCGCGAGGCTCCCGCCCTGTCATTGCAAGCAGTGATGTCCCGGGTTGGGCACCCCGGGACACTGCAGGAGCCAGCCCTGGGGGGTGGCGGTCCCCAGGGCCATCACAGGCTGCAGGAGGGGGGGCCACGCGGCCCCACTCCCAACATCTGCACAGCCCCAGGGAGGTGGTGGTCCCCGGGGCTCGGGGGTCCGTAACGGACCCCCAAATTTGCATAGTTAGTGCCCCGGGGAGGTGGCGGTCCCTGGGGCATGTGGGGGGGCTCAAGCCCCCCCACACAGGTAGTTTAAAAAAAAAAAAAACAAGCCCCGGGAGGTGGCGGTCCCCGGGGCTGCGGGGGGGCCATGTGCCCCCGCGAATATGTAAAGAAAGCCCCGGGGGGTGGCGGTCACTGGGGCTTGGGGGGCCATAGAGGCCCCCCACCCATTTAAAATACAAGCCCCAGGGGGTGGCGGTCCCCGGGGCTGCGGGGGGGCCGTGAGCCCCCGCAAATATTTTAGAAAAGCCCCGGGGGGTGGCGGTCCCCGGGGCTGCGGGGGCCTCCCTGGGCCCCCACTATTAAATTTATGCATGTCTCCAGGACTTGGCCCACCCGGGCGCTAAATATAAACGAAGCGCGGGAGACGGCGCTTCGTTTTTTTTTTTTTCGCGGCCCACTTCTGGCCCCGGGGACCCCATCCCCTGGGGCCTGGCCTCTCGTTGGGGACCGTGGGGGGAGCCCCAATGCCCCCACAGTCCCACCGGCTCCCCACGTCCTGCGGGAGCCGGCATTGCTTTTCCACATGGGGAGCTGCTGACATGCAGCTCCCCGTGTGGAAAAGCAATTCTGCTTGCTTCATTGAGCGAGAGCAGGTTTCACCTGCTCTCGCTTCAATGAAGCAAAGCAGTTTGCTAGTGACAGGGCGGGAGCCGCGAGGCTCCCGCCCTGTCATTGCAAACAGCAGTGTCCCGGGGTTGGGCACCCCAGGACACTGCAGGAGCCGGCCCTGGGGGGTGGCGGTCCCCAGGGCCATAACAGGCTCCAGGAGGGGGGCCGCGCGGCCCCTCCCAACATCTGCACAGCCCCGGGAGGTGGTGGTCCCCGGGGCCCGTAACGGACCCCCAAATTTGCATAGTTAGTGCCCCGGGAGGTGGCGGTCCCTGGGGCATGTGGGGGGGCTCAAGCCCCCCCACACAGGTAGTTTTAAAAAAACAAGCCCCGGGGTGGCAGTCCCCGGACTGCGGGGGCCATGTGCCCCCGCAACATATGTAAAGCCCCGGGGGTGGCGGTCCCTGGGGCTTGGGGGCCATGGAGGCCCCCACCCATTTAAAATACAAGCCCCAGGCTGCGGGGAGCCGTGAGCCCCGCAAATATTTTAGAAAAGCCCTGGGGTTGCGGTCCCGGGGCTGCGGGGGCCTCCCTGGGCCCCCACTATTAAATTTATGCATGTCCCCAGGACTTGGCCCACCCGGGGGCTAAATATAAACGAAGCGCGGGAGACCGCACCTCGTTTTTTGTTTTTTTTCGCGGCCGGATCCGGCGCGCATTTTGCCGATTTTTTTTTTTTTTTTTTTTAAAATGCTTTTTTGGGCCCTGGGGGTCCTTGTGGGACCCCCTGAGCAGGCCTAGGGGGTCAGGGTGTTTCTACCCTGCCCCCTTTTCTTGTTTTGCGCGTTTCTTTTTCTCTTTTCTTGTGCCTCGGTTCTACCAAGGCACAAGATGGCTGCCAACACTTCCTGGTTTGGAGTGTTAACAGCCAATTATAATGCAGCTCGTGATCGGGAAGGTCCGCGGATCCTCCGTGCCTCTAAATATCGAAACTTTTATTTTTGATTTTCTCAGCAACTACTGAACGGGTTTTACACCATTTTTAAAAAGGGTGCTTTCTGAACCAAGCACTACCTTTTGCCAAATTTGGTGTAATTCCGTTCAGCAGTTTTAACTGTAGCCTTGCATAAAGTTTCCTATGGGAAATTGATTTTTTGACTCTTATTTTTTTAATTTCTGCGCAACTACTGAACGGATTTACACCATTTAAGGCACTTTCTGAACCAAGCACTACCTTTTTGCCAAATTTGGTGTAATTCCGTTCAGCAGTTCGGGCTGTAGTTGTGTCTAAAGTTTCCCATGGGAATTAACATGAAGAAAACACGTTTTGGGACCCCCCTTTTTTCTCGGCCCCTGCTTGATGAATCACCCCGAAACTTTCAAGATAGGAGCGGACCAGAGCGGGCCATAAGTTTTGAAAATTTCGCAAGATTCGTCAACCGGCGCCAAAGTTATTGGGGAAAAGAATGTTCACGAATTTCCTATGGATAATAGGTCCTAACTATAACTATCTACTGGCGACCGCCAGTAGATAATATATATATATATATATATATATATATATATATATATATATATATATATATGAAATCAATTGTTGTCCTGTGCTTGGGGACGCACTCACGCAGGCTGATTCATCCGAAACTTTACATGCAGGGGAACTGGCAAGTTCTTTTCTGAGTTATTTCACAGACCTTACGCATTTCAGAGCCCCCAGCTCCTTTATCAAAGGCAAACTGCAACTGACGAAACCAGAAACACAAGGTTCACTCGTTTTAAACACAATTTTATTGCCCTATAGTGGGTTACAGGTGAGTAATTTCTCGAGGAATTCTGGTATTTGTAGTGCGCCTTGGGTATAATACAGTCCTTCAGTGGATGTTACGCAGTTGCAGACTTTCATTAAAATATTGAACCCTCCAGTGGGCCTCAGGAAATTACTTGCACAGTCCGATTTTCGAAGCACTGCGGTGCCGCATGAAGGTGAAAGAAGGTTCTTTACCTTGCGCCCCATGTCCTTGCTGGGTGGTGCTGCCCCCCACGGCCAGGCTGCTGTGTTGAATATGAAATCCAATTGTTGTCCTGTGCTTGGGGACGCACTCCGCCGCAGGCTGATTCATCCGAACCTTTACATGCAGGGGAACTGGCAAGTTCTTTTCTGAGTTATTTCACAGCCTTACGCGTTTCAGAGCCCCCAGCTCCTTTATCAAAGGCAAACTGCAACTGACGAAACCAGAAACACAAGGTTCACTCGTTTTAAACACAATTTTATTGCCTTCTAGTGGGTTACAGGTGAGTAATTTCTCGAGGAATTCTGGTATTTGTAGTGCGCCTTGGGTAAAATACAGTTGCAGACTTTCATTAAAATATTGAACCCTCCAGTGGGCCTCAGGAAATTACTTGCACAGTCCGATTTTCGAAGCACTGCGGAGCCGCATGAATATGAAATCCAATTGTTGTCCTGTGCTTGGGGACGCCGCCGAGTGAACCTTGTGTTTCTGGTTTCGTCAGTTGCAGTTTGCCTTTGATAAAGGAGCTGGGGGCTCTGAAACGCGTAAGGCTGTGAAATAACTCAGAAAGAACTTGCCAGTTCCCCTGCATATAAAGGTTCGGATGAATCAGCCTGCGGCGGAGTGCGTCCCCAAGCACAGGACAACAATTGGATTTCATATTCAACACGGCAGCCTGGCCGTGGGGGGCAGCACCACCCAGCAAGGACATGGGGCGCAAGGTAAAGAACCTTCTTTCACCTTCATGCGGCACCGCAGTGCTTCGAAAATTGGACTGTGCAAGTAATTTCCTGAGGCCCACTGGAGGGTTCAATATTTTAATGAAAGTCTGCAACTGCGTAACATCCACTGAAGGACTGTATTATACCCAAGGCGCACTACAAATACCAGAATTCTCGAGAAATTACTCACCTGTAACCTACTAGAGGGCAATAAAATTGTGTTTAAAACGAGTGAACCTTGTGTTTCTGGTTTCGTCAGTTGCAGTTTGCCTTTGATAAAGGAGCTGGGGGCTCTGAAATGCGTAAGGTCTGTGAAATAACTCAGAAAAGAACTTGCCAGTTCCCCTGCATGTAAAGTTTCGGATGAATCAGCCTGCGGCGGAGTGCGTCCCCAAGCACAGGACAACAATTGGATTTCATATATATATATATATATATATATATATATATATTTGTATAGATATAGCTATAGATGTAGATGTATAGATAGATATATATAGATATAGATTCATATAGATATATATAAATAGATATCATGCACTGAACACTTTTGACACCCTGCGCTAGATTTTGACGCATGCTGCTTTATATTGATGGAATAATGCACTGCATTTGCGACTTGAACTGGGCCTTGCAAATCATTTAATGATATAGTACTATACCCATAGGAGATTAGTTGTTTTTGGTGTAGTAGATCTTTGGATACATTTGACCCACTGGACCATTGTGTTTGTTCTATCTTTTTTCATCAGCAGCATCTTTTTACTATCTCTAGATTTAATCTTGATATATGTGTTCTATTATTAATTATTTTTCATTTCAATAGTCAAAGAGAAACAGAGTAAGTTGCTAAATATGCATTTTACTCTTGTTATATGAAATTACTGAAATTACGTTATTGTACCAAATCGCTGAAGCACACGTAATCCAAGTAAAACATTTACTGCAAATTAACCCCGGGCGGGTAACTGCGCTCTGTCAACGGAATTTGTGAATTTTTGCCTATTCCGCGCTCCGTTCCAAATGCGGAGTTTAGGCAAAAACTCCCCTCCGTGGCGGAGCGGAGTTAGCCAGCCCCTCCACCCTCCCAAATTAATAAAAAAATTCAAAAGAAGACACATAATGTAGTGTTTTTTCATTGGAGAAGGACGGCAAGGACGGCGAGGAGCAGGAAGGAGAGCGGCCAGGCAGAGGAGGAGGCAGCCACGCAGGTAAGTGCCTTCTTTTTTCTTTTTTTATTAATTTGGGAGGGGGGAGGGAGCGTATTTCCACTGAGTTTTTCTTAAACTCCGCGGAAATACGCTTAGAGGCACTACGCCTGCTACGCCCACCCTTACTGCAAATGCACAGTTTGAGGTAAAAATTTACATCGAAAGCATGAGAGCAATGCAATTGAAGGAACATGAGTGGCTGTTGTTTGCAGTGCTTTTGTTTTATACAGTATTTTTTAGAGCGTAATGCATCTTTGCATCCAAAGTGGACCCATGTGTGCATTTCACGCTAAAATACAGAGCCAAATGTCAGTTTTGCATTTTGCATACATACGTGTAGTTTCAGTCTTTTTTACCAAACCTTTGCATAATTACACAAAAGCAAATTACAGAGTCAAATGCCAGTTTTCGCATTTTGCATATTTATACCTAATTTTGGTAGTTTTGCAAAATTTCACATAATTACACAAAAGCAAATTACGTGAATTTCGCACACCCCTAGACACGGTGTTAGTGGTCTGAAAGACAGATGTGGATCAGCCTCGATCCCAAATATCCAAAATAAATTGTTAGAATTATGCCACTCAGTATGCTCTCTTCTATCAGAAAAAATGTTGTCACCAAGACTATCTTAAATTCCTTACAAACAGGAATCCCATGAAATATTGTCTACATTTCTCCCAGTCTTTTCTGATTAGGTTTAACCCAGGATTCACCACAGTTCTGAAAAATAGACACTTCACACGTCGATCCATTTGATGAGCACAGAGTATGGAATATTGGTTTTGAACACCCAAGCGGAATGCTAACAATGTTCTAATAAATACTGTTGCCGGATTAGAATCTAAATTAAGCAGGAGTGTGTACCATACAAGACTGGGAGAGATGGCCTGCTTGTGTTCCTGTGTTGGATTAGATTGCACATGGGTGCTAGTAGCCTTACTGCTCACATGGTTTTGTTGTGTTAACATTTGTTAATTGCCATCCTTCTCATTATGTGCCTTGTATTCACCTAGGACCTATAATTATACATTATTTCACTAATTTCTTGTTTGTCCACTTCGTATACGATTGAAAATAAATCTACAACTTATAAAAAAAAGCGCGGCACATATCTTGTTTACTGGCCCTACATGTTTTCAGTTTGAGGCAAATGCTACCTGGGTCGCCAATGACAACATAATAGTGATAACATGTACACCGCATTTTAAGTTCATTTATAGTTGTTTTTTCATTTCTATTGCTTTCCTGTACTGGAACCGAAAAGTAAGTAACTTTAAGGGAAGAAAGTTTTATTTCTAAGTGGATTTCAGGACTGTTGTTTCATTAGTTTGTAAATAGTGATTTCAAAATAATAATCGAAGTATCCCGAGACGGTAAAAGACTGCAGTACGTTGGCAATGCCCTTGGACTTTTCACTGATATATAAAAAATAAAATGAAAAATAATTATTTTTACAAACGAAGTTATGGAATATGGAATTCAAGCTATTTCATGGATAGAAGACAACCCAATAAAACAACGTTTCTGTGTGAATATATATTTGTCAAATTGAAGGAAGAGAAGCGTTTTTAAGTTCTTTTAAATTTTACACGTCCAAAGCTGCAAATTATTGGCCCCACCCTAAAAAACATGACATCTCCGCTGATTTTTTTTTTACGTATTCTGTCTCATAACTTGACAGATGGAGATGGACAGGCCCTTGCCGTCAGTTGCGCACCCAGACAAAAGGCGGTTGGTTGGACGCGCGCGCGATGATTTGTGAAGATGGAACATCTCATCCTTCCGCCGATGATTACATAGTTCCATCCATCTGTCTGCCACTGGAGGCGGCGAGAGGGAGATCCCGCTCACACCACCGTCATAAACAAAAGTAGACTGCGCTGTCACCAGTCAGACACGCCAACTAATTGGAGCTGTCGAAAGACACAATATTCTGTGTCAACAGCTCCGCAACAGTCTGAAACAGCAATGATATGTTGGGTGACGGTGCGGATGACACGTGTGTCTCTAATAGTATGCTTGACATCTAACATAACTGGAAAAGAATGAACAAAACGCTAGGTTCTCAGCTCCCAGGTCACCTTGCGCTGACGAACCTGTTAGTACAACTCGGTTTTTCTGGTTTTGCATCTCATTTTTCTTCATTTGACTGCGCGCGCTGACAGCCTAATTTGATACACACATTGTCACCCTTTAAAATTAATCTTGCTGAAGATTTGTTTTGACAACGCGCAAAATCCTAAAATGTTTTGGAAAATTAAGAGATCCCCCCCTCCCCCCAATTGCCGTGGTCAGCGAGCAATCGGCCAATGCTCTGGTGGGCAGGACAGATTTTGTGGGAAGATATGAGTTTTTTTTGTCATATTCCATTAGTCCCCTGGATTCATTAATGAAGTGAACAAATGCTTTTATCTTCAAAACATAAAATGCTGTTTTTTTTGCAGCGCATGAGGAACAGGACGCGGGCCTGCGTGCAAAGAAAAGTAAGATGCATGCTAATATCTAAAAACACCATCAGTGAATCACCCCGTCCTACTCAGGCACTCCAGACCTTCCTGTCTATGCAAGCCTGCATTGCATTATAGCATTTAGGAGGCAGAAAAGAATGTTCCTAATGTACCTGACATCTGAAGGGGCAGAGCTTCTACCGGCATACCTTAAAAAATATGAATTTTACAAACAGGGATGCTGGTCGAATTAAAAAAATTAGCATTTTTTTCAAGGCCTTCAGAAAAAGTATATGTTTTTTAAACAACGCCACAAGTAAAAATATACCAACTTCAATTTTTGTTGGATTGGTTTGTATAAAACAAGTCAACTAATCACAGAATTACAGTACAATTTATGATGCATTAAGCATTAAAAAACAATGACAAAATAAAACTGGTTTCACCATACTTGAAAGAAATTTCACCGTAGGTGGTGTTTGTATTTTTTGTTATGGTCGGAGCAAGTGCTGTGCTGGTCACCATTTTTTTTTACTATTAGTCTGGAGCTAAATTTAGGGCCTAAGTCTCAAAAGCATTTGTGCATCTAACTTGAACTGAGCTTCGCCTATGACCGGCCTGTTTTACAACTGCAAATTCATGATTTATATAAAAATATGACGTTAAATTTACAAAATGTAAATACTCATATGTAAAATTACACCTGTGTGGTGGAAATTTTACATGTGATGAGAACTCACTGGGGCCGAGAGTGACTGTTCAGAGAGGGGGTACTTTGAAACAATGGTGAAAATCCACAAACGTGAGTTTGTGAGTATGCACAAAACTTTGTACGTACATTCCAAAACTGGATTCAATGAGAGATTTGCAATCACAAGGGCAGGACTGAACTCCTACCTAGATTGGGTTTGGGAAGGGGAGACCCCAAAAATAGTGGGTGTGCAGGGAAAGAGATATATCTGTCTAGTTTTAAAGTATAAGAATGCTTTTGCTAAGGATTTACACTAGGACACTAATTAGGATGTCGGTCGGTAAGCCTCCAACCCTTTGTCGGAGGCTTACCGACCAACATCCTTGGTTTGAATTCCGACTGCTGCAATTGTAATACTGCAGTCGGAATTAAAACCGGCCGGTCAATCCGGCTGGCGTTTAGACCGTCGTGATTATGATGTTGGTTTCTGACAGGCTTTCCATGTCGGGCTTTCCAACATGATAAGCCTGTCGAAAAGCAACTTAGGGGATGCCTAGCAGGATCCTCCCCATCTCTCAGCTGCCTCCAGTTGGGGACCTGGGGGGCGCCTATAGTGCCCCCCTGTAAATCCCTGCACCATGTGTCAGGCACCATGAGGTGCCTGCCACGCGATGCAGGGATTCACAGAAACTCCTCTTTTTCTGTGGGAGCTTGTGCTACGGCCAGTTTCCGACCACAGCACAAGCTTCCATAGAGAAATCAGAGTTTACGACCGCACCATTTGCGGTCGCATCATAATAGGGGGTACGGAACCGCCAACCTATGGTCTGTCGGTTCTCAAACCGAGACGGTGTCCTGCCCGACATCGCAATAGGCCCCTAAGTGTAAATGCACAGCCATTTTGTTTGCACATATATAAATGTCTAAGCATAGAAAGCTAGAACTTTTGCAGCTTTCTCAGAGCACTCCTGGAAATTTGTTTGTGAATTCCACAAAAAATAGTAAATTTTTTCTAAACATATTAAATCTACCACCATACATTTATGATGTAGCCATGGGGTTCTGCTGGTCTCTTGCTGATGTCATAGGGTCCCTCAACCTCCACCCACAGCAACATGTTACAGAGAATGTCGTATATAGGTCAGCCAGTAAAATGCTTGCTTTAATTTTTAATAAAGGGATAAGGATTAAAAAACTGGGGAGCGTGGACACAACAAAATGGTTGACTAGACATGTTCTCGTTGAGCTAATGTGCTGGCACCTAAATGTGTAAGCATCCTGGAGTATTTAACCATCCCTAATTGCCAAACCAGACACTGTCCCTGACAGGTAATTGGTGAGGGGCTGTGAGTAGACAAATTGAAACCAAAAGCTAAGCGAGTGGTGAAAGCAAGCTTGTAGGTAAGCAGGGCCTGCTGGCATAGATGATGTGTGGAGAGTGGTGTAAATGACAAATTGACAGCAGAACTGTGGTGTTTGTGCTAAAGTTACATCCTGGAGATACTGTAAGTTGTTGAAGGCCATGTTATAACACCTTGAACATATGCCATGGGCTTAGCGCAAATTTTAAGCTAACATTGGCAAAACTCTAGAACCCAGCCAAGTGACCTGATGCAGAAGCAGAGCAGTCTAGCTCGACCCCATAGGGGGGAGTAATAAAAAATGATTGAGAGAAAATGCCAACAAGAGACATGGGCCCGCAGATACATTTGAAATAATATTGCAGGCAATAGCAGTGATTCACGAAGCCTTGGAAAAACAAATTGACACTGTGACCATAGACTTTAGCCTCCTTAGGACTGACCTGTGCAAAATATTAGAAAGTGTAACAAAGGTGGAGCAGGCCCTAATGGGGACTTGACCAGGGGTGCAAGATCTCCAGAAACAATTTACAGACCCAAAGACCAGAATGGATATCCTTGAACTAAGAACAGGGGACTCTGAAGGGTGTTCAGGTAAAAATAATGTCAGAATAGTAGGCCTGCCTGAGAAAATCAAAGGTCACAGCTTGGAATTGTTCCTAGATGACTGGCAAACAATATAAGAGGGTGTCCAAGGGTCTGTCCAAGCTATTTTCAATAGAATAGGAGCATAGAGTTCCAATAATGCCTCCAAAACCCATTGGCGGCCAGCACAGGTAAGAGCAGTAGGGCGGTGGGGTTCGAGCGCGGTGGGGTTGGTGGAATTGTAAGTCGACAGATGATGGGATAGGTTCTATTAAATAAATAAATATATGTGGCTACCTTTCACTTCATATCTCTCTGTGCACATACCTACATCTTAACTATTATGCTATTTATTTATTCATCTATTTTTTTTTTTACTTATTTATATATATATATATATTTTTTATTCTTTCTCTTCTCCTTTTCTTTCTTTCTCTCTTTCTCTCTTCCTTTTTCTCATCTTCTTTCCTTCTTCTTTCATACTTCATAGTTTTACAACATAATATGATATTTATTTATCAACCGATATTGTAGTTTTTTTTCTCCTAAATTCTTTGACTATGTGTTATTTCCATACAATGGTTGTTATTTAATATATTTAATGTATTGATATTATTGTTAATGTTCTTTTCTCTAAAACTTAATAAAAATTATTAAACAAAAAATAAATAAATAAATAAATAAAACCACTTACCTTGCGCTCGCCGCATCGCCAACTTGCCTCACTGCTCTTACCTGTGCCGGCCGCCACTGCCAAAACCAGTTGTGCCACACAGGCTGGTAGTCATGCACTTGTTAAATTGCTGGGCCCGTGACAACATCCTGCAATTGGCAAAATGCAACAGTCAATTTGAAGTCGAGGGCAGGAAGGCACCCCCCTTTTCAGAGTATAGAATGTGTTTAACAGCAGATGAATTAATTTCTAGTGACCAAGCACCACCTAAGGAAGCTGGGACTGAAGTTTATGCTATTCTTCCCTGTAAAGCTCCCTATCATGATAGTGCCACACACACCTTCACAGATCTGAACACAGATGTGACCTGGACAGAAGGAAAGGCTGCTGAGCAAAAGATAACTTTGGAGGAACCATGCAGGCAATGTGCTGACAAAAGGTATCCCAAAAGACGAAACCAACAACTAATCATAGACTCTTTCCACATCCACAGATAAAAAAATGAGGACGGTATTGGCACTTACTTGTTGGAGATAATGAAATGGTCCTAACAAGTCATCGGAATCCTTGGATGCTGGCAGAGAACACGGATCAGAGCCAAGTTACAATGAAGTCACAGCAGAGGGGCTTCCAGAAGTCACTCCAGAGACTGCTAAGGAGCTGATCTAATCTAATCTGACAACCAAAGCGAAGGTTGACTTTGAACAAATGTATGCTAATAAGGAATCTGGAAGGTGGGCGGCAAATCATAACTTGGGCATGCAGGAGAACTGAACCATAGACTGAAAAGCGATAGGGCTGATCTGGCCACAAGCAAAAACATTACAAGTGAACATTAGGACATGAAGGTGACTACACTAGATGGGTGGCACAAGTTTACTCATATAGGTCAGAAGTAGGGGTGGGTGGAACTTGCAGAGTTTAACTTCATGGAATTCCGCAGATTTACATAAAAACTCCAGGAGTTTCCTCGGAGTTTCCCTCAACGGGTGAAAAATATGAGCTTGTGCTGCAATTTAGCGCTGGTAGTGCGAGCAGCAGTGAAAAATCAGCACCAACGGCACCATGCATTGTGGCCATTCGAGTTGATTTTGCGACCGCTCAAATAGACAACCTAGTCGAGCTGCAGCAAATCTACTCAATAGTCAGCCCTCTGACTGCGACCGCCTGCATTAGAAAATCACGCTAGAGGACTCCAAGTCTTGCTTGCACATCGCCAGCTCGCATTTTCTTGAGCCTTGTAGGAGAAATATTCCACCACGCGGCGATTGGCAGAATTTAGCTGGAACTCCGCATTAAAAGAGTAACACTGGGTCACCCAAATTCCACCAATTTGACGAACGGAACAGAACATTCTGCCAACCCCTAGGTAGAAGTCACCCCCATCCATTAACTGGCTCGTACACTGTCCATAAATGGCTTTAGTTTATTATTTCTCATTCACTGGGCAACAGTAGTTTTAAACCTTGCCCAAAGTGTTTGCTTCAAAATAGATAGTTCTTTATCTTTTAATATGCTCAGACTCCGATGTTTTAAGCAGCTAGACAGGAATAGAGACAAATGGTGAGAAAATGTGGAGCATCAACTAAAGGTATAAAGGTTTTACATGTCTAAAAGGTATGTGTTAGAATGTATGCTAAACATTTTGCATTGGTACAAACATGCAAGACTCCCCCCACACACAATGTTTACAGAAATCAAGTATAGATTTTTGACCTGGAATATAAGAGGGGTGGGGAACTGAATTAAAAGATATATGCCTTTTTGCTTAGGCAAGGAGTGGTTGTCGCATGTTTGCAGAAAACACATCTCACAGCAGCGGAACGTCTTAAAGTATGCAAGAAACAAAAGGCCAATTATTTTATAACGTTTACTCTTTGCATGCAAGACGGGCACTCATACAGGTATGGCCTCCTGGTGTCCCCTTTGTTGCGCAAAAGTGATAACTGACTCAGATGGTAGATTTGTAATAGTTGATGGATAGATGGATGGAGGACACTAATAACGACCAATATATATGTACAAAACACATACTACAACCACCTAATAGAGAATATTCTTATTGGTTATATGTCCACAACTTGCATTCTAAAATTGACTATGCTCTTTGCACCTGCAGGGTCAGTCCACTCACAGCGAATGTTTGGCAAGTACCATCTCTGATCTTAGTCCACCTGAATTCAGGGTATCGTAGACCATGCATTCCTATGTAACCGAATATGTGAATACCATGGAGTTTTGACAGAGGATCTGCAAACAGAATGGAATGCATTCGAGGTGTGCATAAGTGGTGTATGCATCACCACAATGCATGGGATTAGAAATACATTGAACAATGAAGTACTGAAGCTGGAAACAGAATTGATAGGCGCAGAAATAAAGGTGGCTAAGGGAATGCAGCAACCCAAAGCTCTGGTGCAAATCAGAACAAAGCACAGAGAGGATGTGAACCAACTAAGCCTGTTGGACCATTTGGGAACAGATAGTGAGTCGACACAAAGAGGTAGAGAGATACCTGGTCGTCTCCTGGTTTGGATAGTACATAAAGAGACAGATACCAGACATGTGTCATAGCTAAGGCTGCAGTCTGGGCAGGTGGTAGCTGTCCAAACCCAAATAAATGAGTCAATGTCACAATTTTACAGTGTGTTACATAGCAAACCTGCAGGAGGCCGACGTGACCAATTGGTTAAGTACGTACAGCTGGGGTATTGAAATTAAACCCACTACAAAAGGAAGAGCTAGATTCAGTGTTGGAGAGAGAGGAAATCTGGTGAGCCGTGAAAGACATAGCATTGGGCAGCAATGGACTGCCTGCAGAGTTCTATGTGGCAGATGCATCTTCACTGGCACCTGTGTTACAAGATCTATATGCTGAAACATATGAACTGGGCATGCTCCCCTGAAATATGAGGGAGGCAAATATCATAGCACTTCCAAAACCCCAACAAGGCTCCTTAGAGCTTTCACCATGTTGTCTATCCTAAATCTGGACTACAAGAATTTAGAGAAAATACTGGCAAATAGAATTTCCCCCACGATGGCATCCCTTGTCTTTCTGTGTCAAAGGGGCTTAGTTCCAGCCCAATAGTAATAAATATCAGAATTAAGGATCGATGGCACTTGCAGAATTTCACTATGCATAAAAAATCTGCAAGATTCCATGGAGTTCCGCCAATGGGCAGAAATAATACACATAGCACTGCTCACGCGGCGATTTAGCGCAAGTAGTGTGTTCTGCACTGAAAAATCAGAGTGAACGGCAACACGTGGTGCGCAAGAGTGCACGGCTATTCAAGTTGATTTTGTTGCCACTTGAGAAAAAAATCGACTCGAGAAGTAGCCCTCTGACCGTGACTGCCCCTGCGACCGTTCGATTAAGAAAATCATGCCAGAATGCTTCCTAGCACCTGGAAATCGTGCTAAGGCATGCCCAATCTTGCTCTCGCTTGGCAGCCCGCTTGCTGGAGGCTCTCACTGTTCCTGTTGTCATCCTATTGCTTGAACGGGAAAAAAAATCCCATCACATGGTGGTTGGTGGAATTTGGCCAGAACTCCATGTTCAAAGAGTAACACGGAGTCACCAAATTCCTCCAGTTCCACAAGCAGCATTAAAAAGTCAGTCCGGGCCTACTCAGAATCCTTTTCTATGTGATCAGCGAAAGCCCATGTCCTCTTCATATCTTGGCAGTATTGTCAATAGATATGAAGAGGGCCTATAATGTGATTGTAATTATTCATGGTCTTATAGCCAATGGGGTTTGGAGAAGTGGACCTACGATGGATAAGACTATTGTATACTCAGCCAACATCTAAGGTCAAAATGCAAAAGAGCGACACTTGCACAAAGACACCCTGCTCTCTACACTGATATCTGCCTGTCTATGGAGCACCTAGAAGTGATGTTTACACCTGACATGAATAGCAGGGTATCAAGGTAGTTGTACAAATTCACATGATTTAGCTCTATACAGCGATAGCCTGTTATTCTTGTGTGATGCCCCCGTGGACATAATTCTAGTCATGCAAAAATTGAAGAGTTTAGGGATGTGTCAGGTTTAATGGTGAATTGTGCTAACTCCTATATACCCTGTACATCAATTAAAGAAAATTCGACTGGGGAGCTCCCTGCTAATCCTTTCACATGAGAATTTGTCATTTTCTGGTACCTGGGGATTCAAATTTACCAAACAGATGCAGATATCATTGCCGGAAACATAACAAGGCCACTGCTGGGGATTCGAGAGTCCTCAACATTTGTTTACCTCTATCACCAATGGTAAAAATAGTAATATATAAAATAATAGTCTTCCCAAGGCTATTATACTACTTCACGATGAGGCCATTGAGGCTATCACAGAACCTTTTCAGCACCCTAAACAACCTACTGGCTAACCTTATTTGGGGTGAAAGGAAACATAGGTTCTCGTTGAAAAACTTCACCTACCTGCTATGAAGGAGGGCATGGGAACCCCGATTTCCGAATATACTACCTGGTAGCCCAGATCCAGTGGATAGCTAGGTGGGTGTCGGATGGATCAGATATGGAATTGACATAATTGAGTAGCAGCCCCAAATTGGGAAACATACTACATAGGTTATTTGACCATCATAGCAGATACCAGATATCATAGCATCCCCAGATTTCTGGAAGTAGCTAGATACTGCTGGACCATAATGCTAGTGTGCACCAGCACTAAGGTCTCTTATGCACCAGATCTAGGGCTCCATTTTCCAAGTTATCCAAAAGGGCAGATGGGCAGTCTTAAGAACAACCTGGAGATATCACCATAGTGAATTTAGTAGAGGATGGGAGGTTATTTACATTCCAGAGCCTCACACATCACTAAAGCATTTCCTGACACACAATACAAAGGTCAGGCTATTCCAGGGAATATGGGAAATGGACCAAGAAATTCCGGAAACACACATTTTCCTATCCACACTACTAGTTATGGGTAAGAGAAAAAGGATAGTAACACAAATATATAAAGTGTAAAATGATAAAATGAAATTTTAAGAGATATATTGTCAGAAGACATAGGGGAAGAGACAATAGAATGTGAATGAAAGAGGGTAATACCTAACCTAAAGTTGATCTCCAAAAAATGCAAGATTTTATTAAACTATTACAGTATAACATTTCACACCGCACATACCTGACACCCAGCAGATTGCCCCCAGATATATGCCATCGATATGGCACTGGGGAATGCCGGAATCAGACACAGGTTGGCCTTGTCCTTCAATCAGGATATACTGGACAAATGTTCTGGAGCATGCCAAACAAATAAGAGATCTGTACATTCATGGCTTGCCCAAGCGTAGTTTGCTGTGTCTGATGTCAGGATCTTGAAAACACGTGGAGGCATGCAGATTTAAAGACCTTGTTTTGGTTTTGGCAAAAAGACAAATTGCAATGCTGCGGAAAAGCGACTACCCACCCACGATGAAAAAATGGCCAGAGGAACTTGTTAAATATGCTAAGGCAGAAGCTTCGGCCCTGCTTGAGCTGCATAAAAAGGGTTGGATCCGTTTCACATATTACCGAATAGGACTCATTGCTGTTAAATTTGGAAAACATGGATGATAACCCCCCCACATCAGGTTTAGAATTATACATTAATCCCAATTGAGCATATAAGGAACTGGAAAAGTCAACTGTTCATGATGTTTCCTCCCACCTCTGACACATCCCTCAAAGTAATGTGGTTAAGATGTTGTGATGTACAGATTTGATAATAAGGAAACAATATGGGTGAGATTCCCAAATCTAGGCAATATGCATGAAGTATGTTAGAGCCAGATTTCTTGATATCCCAGAATATCAAAAATCATAGAGTCGGAGCCAAATCTACTTTAAAGCAAATAGCACTGTTTCGATACTAACATTCACAAAAAATACAGCATACACCCTGAGAGTAATTAAAAAGATTCTCCCGTACTTTCCCACTCACACCAAGAAAACCGTAATCTCATCGTTAGTACTATATAAGATATATTACTGTAATGGATTGTATATCAATCTACAAGAACAATATGTAAGAAAAGGCAAATTATACAGCATAATGCACCACATTCTGTGGTGGTATTATTTCACTAGTTTTGTTATTTGGACACGCTTTAATACTGTCTGGGCAAATGTTTCACCCCATTAGTGCCAGTTTAACACCTGAGTTCTTCACTCAGCCACTGAAAGGTGTTCATTTAAACTTTAAAAAGGGTCTGTTAATATGTGGCACCAAGCATGGTACTTTCTTTTTAGTAAAGTTTGATCAGTTTTACGTCCAAATCAAAATTAATTTTGAAATTTGAAATTATGTAGCAGATTATGGATTGTGTGGGCAAGTGTAAATCCATTATGATGCGGAAAATTGGCTGCCGCATCACATAATTTCTTTTTGAAAATCCCTTACATATCTTGCACATTGATATTGTCCTGCTCATGTGCAGAGCACGTAGAAATAAACAGAAATGCATTTTTAATCAAATTTACTGCAAACTCTCCAGGAACTACGTCCTGCAAATACTGCTGCACCCCTATCTGGAAAAATAGAAAAATATAATTTTTTTGCAAAATACAAAATGGGTAATATTATGCAATTGGCGACCTCCTCCACTCTGGCCCACACCTAAGAGACTACTGAGTGAGTTGTACTGATGTCAAGAGGCAAATGTCCTCTTGGGTAGAGTTCTTGGTTAAATCTATGTTACAAGCATGACCTTTCCAGTTCCTTCATCAGACCTAACAACTTGTGGCCTTTGGTCAAGTACTTTTTATCTTACTTCAGATTGGAACGTCCTTGGCACATCACATAAATATGTCGATTAGAGCGAATGGTAAGTGTCCCACCAGCCCAATCCCTTGCCTCCTCTTCTCTGGTGGAGAACCATTCATATTATTTAGAGATCCCCACCTCTCTTTTCACCTGCTCAGCATCCTTTTTTGTTTTACATAAACTAGCACACGGAGAGGAAGTTTACTTGTGCACAAAAAACAAAATGGCCCCAATGTGCAGGGGGTTTTCTCTGTGTGTGGGGTATGTTGAGCTTTCGCTGCCTGGTCTAACATGCTTCACTTGGTTGAGTCAGATGGGGCAATCCAGGACCAACTGGGGAAGTGCCACTGTGACCTGGAGTCCATTGGTGGATAGTCCATAGGGTCAAGGGTTTCTGTAGGTGGAGCCAGTTCAGGATGTGTCATCAGATACCCTGTGACTGCCAACTGTAAATAAGGTGGGGCAACCATGTGTTAGGAATTTATGGTGGTATTTCCACCCTGCCAAACTTTTAAAAAAAAGTCTTGAAACACACATCTAAAAATTGTTCACAGGGTGGACCGTTCATATACATTGTTCTGCCTAAAGAAATTCGAGCTGGAAAATTTCTGCAACTCAGAGACACATTTTGTGCTAATGTCTTTTAAGTACCCTTAATGTGCTTTTCCGGAAAGTCAATCTGAAGCTACTTTTAGAGGGCATGAAAGTTATTTAATATTTAATTAAATAAAAAAATGATCAGCTAGGTCAAAATGAACAATATTGGCATATTAATAATCAATCATTTCTAGTCAAGAAGTGAAAGAAACACAAGCTTATCCCCTTAGGTTTTCACATAAGTAAAAAGCAAGCATTAAGGGACAATCAAATCAAATCAAAATGAGATTTATAGCGCATGGCTACCTGACAGGGGTTTCTGAGCGCTAGCAGAGAAGGACCAGGAATCCCACAAGAACTAAGAAAAAAACAGGTCTTAAGTAGTTTATGGGACAAAGCATTTGAGTTGCATAATCACAGTTAAGCAGATAAGCTATTCCATAGGTTAGGTTCTAAGTAAGCAAAGGAATGACCACCTTGTCCAACCTTTTAAATCTAAGAACAGAGGCTAAATTAGAGTTTCCAGAACGTAGTTCTCACCTGGGGACATATGGATGTATGAAAGTGTGTATATATGTAGGACCCATTTGGTGCCATACTTTGAAAATGTAACACAGAACTTGATACTTTAGGCAATTGGGGACCAATGTAGCGTGTGAAGATGTTTTGAAACTGATTCACTGTGTGGGATGTGACATAGAAGATGGGCAGCAGCATTCTGCACAATCTGTCGTTGTTTTAGCTGAGAATGAGTGACCCCCAAATATAATACATCAATCAATCAATCAGGATTTGTAATACACGGCTGCTTCACCCATGAGGGTGTCGAGGTGCTGTGGGATCGTGCTGTGGGATCGCACTGTTGCTATTGGTTGAACAATCAGGTCTTGAGATTCTTTCTGAATTGCTGGAGCGAAGGTGAGGCTCTGAGGTCCAGGGGGAGGGTGTTCCAGGTCTTCGCTGCCAGGTGGGAGAAGGAGCGGCCTCCGCTGTTTGCCCGGCGGATGCGTTGGGTAGCTGCTAGGGAGAGGGATCTGGAGCGGAGTTCTCTGGTGGGTTGGTGGAAATGTACTCATTTGTTGAGGTACTTCATTGTGTAGTGCCTTGTAAGCATGGGTGAACAGCTTAAACTGACATCTCTTCGCAACTCTTAGCCAGTGGAGTTTCCTGAGGTGGGGGTTGAAGTGTGTCCATCTGGGGACGTCGAGGATGGCTGCTGTGTTCTGGATGGTCTGGAGTTTCCTCATGAGTTGGGTGGTAATTCCTACATAGAGGGAGTTGCCATAGTCGAGTCTCCTGGTGACGAGAGCTTGCGTGATGGTCCGCCTGGTGTTGGGTGGGAGCCATCTGAAGACCTTCCTGAGCATACAGAGGATGCGGAAGCAAGCAGAGGAGATGGCGCTGACCTGCTTCTTCATGGAAAGCTGGCTGTCGAGGATGATACCGAGGTTGGTGTGTTCGGTGGGTTTGGGGGTTTGGCCCAACTCAGATGGCCACCATTCGTTGTTTTAGAGGGTGTTCCTTTCCTTTTCTGAAGATGAGAAGTATTGTCTGTGTTGAGTTTGAGACATTTGCTGGTCATACAGACAACCACCCCTTTCATGCATCTTTGCAACTTGTCTTTGATGGTCGTTGGGTCGTTAGTCAGGGAGAGGATGATTTGGGTGTCATTGGTGTAGGAGATGATGTTGAGTCCATGGCTCCTGAGGATGCTGGCCAGGAGTGTCACGTACACATTGAAGAGGGTCAGGCTGAGGGATGAGCCTTGAGGTACACCGCAGGTGATGTTCTTAGGGAGCGAGGAGTAGGGAGGGAGGATGATCTTTTGTGTTCTTCCCATGAGGTAGGATGTGATCCACTTGAGGACTGCTCCTTGGATTCTGATTTGGTGTAGTCTGTTGATCAGTGTGTGGTGGGACACGGTGTCGAAGGCTGCTGGGAGGTCGAGGAGGATGAGGGCGGTGTTTTCTCTTTGGTCTAGCAGCATTCTGATGCCGTCCATGTCTGCAACTAGAGCTGTCCTGGTGCTGTGGTGCTCTGAAGCTGGATTGGGAGCAGTCCAAAAGGTTGTGGTTCTCCAGATGTCTAGTGAGCTGGATGTTGATAGCTTTCTCGAAGACCTTGGCGGGGAAGGGGAGCAGGGAGATGGGTCGGTAGTTCTTGGGTTCTCCTGGGTCCGCGGATGGTTTCTTTAGCAGTGGCTTCACGTTGGCATGTTTCCATTTCTGGGGGAAGTGGGCTGTGGTGATCGAGGAGTTGGGGACCTTGGTGAGTACTTTGCTGATGGGTTGGTTGGCGAGGCTGAAAGTGTGGAGGGGCAGGAGTCTGTTGGGGCTCTGGAATAGATGGATCTCATGATGGACGCCGTTTCCTTCTCTGTGAGGGCATTCCACTAGGTGATGTTATGTTATGTTATGTTAATTAGTTTATAAAGCGCACAGCTGCCCCAACAAAGGGGCGTCCCGGCGCTAATACAGAGTCTAAGAAGGCAAGAGCTAGGCTGTGGGGAACAGGTGAGTTTTAATGGCCTTTCGGAAAGATAGCAAGCAGTCTATACGACGAGTCTGTACTGGAAGGGAGTTCCACAGTTTGGCAGCCAGACAACGAAAAGACCTGCCCCCAGCCCTGATACGTTTCACTCGTGGGACAGTGGCCAAAAATTGTTCCGCGGAGCGTAGCTGGCGAGCAGGGACATAGGGGACCAACAAATTGGATAATATCTCCGGGGAAGAGAACTTGAGAATTTTAAAAGCCAGACATAATGTCTTGAATTCGATCCTCTTGGAGATAGGGAGCCAGTGGAGGCGGCGTAGAGCACCTGACATAGAGCATTTTCTAGGAGTCTGAGCAGAGCTCGAGCGGCTGCGTTCTGGACACGTTGGAGACGGTTTACTTCGGCCTTGTTGGCACCTAACAGTAAAACGTTGGCGTAATCAAGTCTTGATAGAATAGTCGCCTGGACTATCAATTGACGTGTAGCCGGGTCGAAAAACCCCAGAATAGGCCTCAGCCCCCGTAGGAGACCGAAGCAGGTACCGGCGACCTTCTTAGTGTGATCCTGGAATCCAAGAGTGGAGTCGAGCCAGATCCCTAGATTCTTAACCAACAGCTTAGGTGTTGGGGCGAGGCCCAAGGATGCCGGCCACCACTGTGTACTCCAAAGCCCCTTATCATTCCCCACCAATAGCACCTCAGATTTGTTGGCATTGAGCTGAAGGCAGTTTGTGGTCATCCAGCGTGCAACCGCCTCTAGACCATTCCGGAACTGTATAGCATCCCGAGGCTGGTCATCAGAGAGGGCTACCACCAGCTGAGTGTCATCAGCATAAGAGACCATGGTCAAGCCATGGTCCCGCGCTACTCCTGCCAGGGGTTGGACATAGAGATTAAACAAAGTAGGGCTCAGCGCCGAGCCCTGGGGAACCCCTGTTTGATGGAGTGGGCATGAGAGAGGAAGGGGGGCGGAGACCTGGAAAGATCTGTCGGACAAAAAGACCGAAACCATTCCAGTGCCGAGCCGACTACCCCTGCTTCCTCTAAACAGTGCAGGAGGATCTGATGGGAGACCGTGTCAAACGCGGCACTGAGGTCAAGCAGTATCAGAGCCGCCGTTTGACCCTCATCCAGAATGGTCCGCAGGTGTTCACTCACTGCTAATAGTGCTGTCTCGGTACTATGACCGGAGCGGAAACCATTCTGGGAGCGGTCTAAGATACCGCTATTGTTCAAGAAGTCCGAAAGAACTTTATTAGTATGAGCCTCCGCGATCTTAGCAACCCAAGGCAAAAGAGAAATAGGTCGAAAATTCTCCGGCTTAGTAGGGTCCAATGAGGGTTTTTTCAGCAGGGGGATCACCCTAGCCTGCTTCCATGCCAGAGGGACCATTGCTGTAACAAAAGAAGAATTAATCAACTGGCATAGGGGCGAGAGAAGTATAGATAGACAATCTCTAAATAGGGCAGGCCTCATTGGGTCCAGAGGGGAACCAGATTTAACCTTAGTGCTTAATATAAGAAGCTCATCCTGAGATATAGGGGGAATTGCTACCAGGGTAGCAATCGGCCAAGATGCTAATGGGGCCACAGGGTCCGAGAGGCACGTGGGAAAAGATTTATAGATATCTTCTACCTTCTGGACAAAGAAGGTGGCCAGAGCCTCACATTGCTGCCCAGATACAATTGACGGGGTAGGAGGGTCCTTCCTGCTCTTAAAATCTTTGAGAATTTTAAAATGCACTTCGCAGGGTTTTTACTGGACTTAATCTCATTGGTGAGATAGGCCGCTCATGCTAGGTGTATAGCCTTATGGTATTGTTTGACGGCCTCCTGGTACCTCTTTTTATCTATAGGGTCGTAATCCTTTCTCCACACCCGTTCTAGATGTTTACGAGTGGTACGCAAGGCAGCCAAAGAGTCATTGTACCAAGGATTAGAGCTAGAGCAACGCCCTTTGGACCATTTAGCAGGGATAAGGGTGTCTAATGCCCGTAGTATCCAATCACACAGAGCTTTATACGATAGCTCTGGATCAGTGCCTAGGATAGGAGGGCAAGACGCCAAGTAGGCGAGAAGGTCATCCAAATTAAGTTTGTGCCAGCAGCGTCTTAAGGTAGCTTTGAATTCAGCTCTAGTCATTCCCTCAGACGAGGGAAGGGAAATAGAAATGAGGTGGTGGTCGGACCAACACACTGGACTAGGGGTATTGACCATAAGAGAAGAGATATTAGAAAAAACAGGGTCAAGTAAATGCCCAGCTGTGTGAGTAGGACCCACCACCAGCTGTCTTAATTGACAGGCGGAAAAGTCCGCAAGTAAGCTGCTAATTTCCAGATCGGAGGGACGATCAAAATGAATATTTAGATCGCCAATGAGGGTGAAATTCGCGGCTCTCAATGCCAAGGAATTCACCGCCTCAATAATGGCTGATCTAAATACTGAGATAGGTCCAGGGGGCGGTAGACTAAAAGGCCGGTAATAGAGGAGTGGGCACTAAAAGAGATGACGAAGCGGGCGCATTCGCACCCTGCTACGTCTTCCTTGACAAAGGTACAGTGAAGGTGAGATTTAAAAATAACAGCTATCCCCCCCCTCTAGTCTCTCTATTAAGGGTCCGAATGCTGAAGCCCGGAGGTAGTGCAAGGCCTGGTTCTGCCACTGTGGCATCAGTGAGACAGGTTTCAGTTATAAAAAACACGTCTGGTGATTCATCCTCTATAAAGTCGTGGATCTCCATATAGTGTTTAACCAAGGAACGTACGTTAAGATGTAAAATTTTCAAGTTGATTTTAGGTGGGGCAGATAGCGGTAAAGGCAGTGTGGGGTAGGAATTGTATCCGCACCTAAGACAGCAAAATGGTGTGGATGGGCATCGGTTGGTGTGAAAAGGTTGATGTTGTCCATGGCGGGGGTTGGGGTGTGAAGTCTTGGTAGATGGTGTTTATTTTGTTGTGGAAAAAGTCTGCGAGGGTATTGCAGAGAGCTTGCGAGGGTATAGTGATGTGATATACTGCCATAGTCCAGTTTTGAAATTATCAGGACCTGCACTGGCCATATTTAGGTTTCCGATTTCGCATCTGATACGTAGATGCTCTCTGTACTGGATTGTGAAGAAAATATTGGCATTGCCCTTTTGTTAGAGTTTTGTGAACCTACACAAGAGTAGAAGGTATGCATGGCTGCCTATTCAATGCAAATGATAAACCCATTGGTAGAATGATTATATTTGTAGATGCATATTCTACTTGCCTGATAAAAACAATGTGCTATAATATTTGCATTGATTTTCTGCCTTTCTTATAACTATATGAATAGGAAGTCGCCATATTACTAAAAACACTCTTCGTTTCTGTATACATAGGGGTTCGCTTTTATATATTATTATGATGTTTAATTTGGAATCCAATGGTTTTTGGTAGCGTGATCAATAAACGTAAGCGACTGACAGAAATAGTGACAAGTATATGTAGTATTTTTGGTTTAGTTTGAAAAACGCTTTATTAAAAAATTCTAATAACAAGAATGGCCATAAAGGAAGAAACATTCACAATAATGAATGTACTAGGAATAACATTGATATACTAATTACCGAACTTAGAAGTAAATCTATTAGAAATGCTAGTGAGAGAAGTATGGAGGCATACAATTAAAGTCATCAATAAAACATAGCGTTTTTAGTGTTCGAAAAAAAGGGGAAAACAAATTTGAGAAGGGAAGAGGGGAGGAATGAGAAAAGGAAAAGGATGCTAAGAAGAAAGAAAGGAAGAAAAGAGATAAACATAAAGAAGACAGACGAAATGCTAAAGATAAAACAGATAAGAGTTATATAGAAGTAGCTTACTAGAAGAAGGAGAGAAAATTATCATGATATGAACTCATTCTGTACAACGGGATAAACGTAGTGATAATAATAAAATATTGATGAACAATAAACTTTAAGAATCATGAAGGCTGAAAAATAACATTTGCATCAGAGGATGGAACGTGATGGCTAGATAAATATGTAGTAAATGTAACCAAAGTAAATCTTTTTTTTTTTTAACTCTTTTTATTAAACAGTCGCTCGAGACACCAATACAATTGACACAGATACAGAGGTGTAAAACAATCTATGGTACACATAAGTAATTGAAAAGTGAGGAGCCTTTCCTTGCAAGTCCATCCTCCTGTTGATTCTTCCCACACCTACAGCTTAGTTTCTGTGAGCACCCCTTCCCGGATGTCATCTAGTCCTGCCTATACTCGCCCCAGTGGGCCCAGATATTTTCCCATTTTGGGGGGCATCCTCTGCTTTGGTAAACACCCGGCCTTCTCTGCCAGCTGGCACCAATCCATATCATGCTCCCAGTCACCCACCCTTGGCGGGGTCACTGCCCCCACACCTGAGCGATATTCCTTTTTGCAATCACCGAGGCCAGCATGAGCCAAGTACTGAGGTATTTGGGCCATCTCTCCTCACCCGTTATACCCAGGATATGCCACCTTGCCTCTAGTGGAACCTGGAGACCTGTGGCCACAGCCATAACCCCAGTCCCTCCCAGTAGTGCCGAACACTGGGGCAAGTCCATATGATATGGAAGAAGGATCCCTCCTTCCCGCACCCTCTCGCACAACAGTCTGAGTTGCACGGCTCCACCTGTATTGTAGTGTCCTTGAGGCATATGATCAATGGAGAATACAGATCTGCACCAAGTGGAAGTGTGCACAAATAGCTATCTCTCTAGGGCATTGCCTTGCCTCCGCCCAGTCATCATCCTCTAAAAGCCCCAGGCCTGTCTCCCACGCTTCCCTCAGGGGGTCCAGAGGGTCCGGCAAATTATTAAGAAATTTTCAGTAGGTACAGGAGAAAGCTTTTTCCTCCATCGGGTCAAGTCGGTCCTCGAGGGGAGAGTACTCGGGAATTAGCTTGCCCTCAGGTATGCAGCAGCGCAGGGCGTATCGCAACTGTGGGTACCGAAAGCGGTCGGTGTCTGCCATTTGGTATTCGGACTGCAAATCGTCAAACAAGATCATCGCCCCATCTCGCCAGATATCCCCCAAACGATCAATCCCAATGAGGCTCCAGCGGGCGAAGCCCTGTAGGCATCCCACTTCTTGCAGTCCATCAGTGGTCCATAGGGGAGTTTGGCCTGTCAGTTTGACCTCCCATCCCAACAGTTTTGTCGCTTCCCGCAATGCTTGCACTACTGCCTGAGTGTGTGCCGGGAGCTCCCTTTCACGGCTTTTCCGATAGAGAACCCCCGGATAGCCAGTCGATCCCATGGCATGCCGATGCAGCGGGTATGCCGGCTCCGAGGTGTCTGTGAACACCCAGCCATTTATATTTAAGAGTTAGGACGCCAAATAGTAACACCTGATATCAGGAACTGCCAGTCAGCCTTCATATACTCCTCACTGGAGCTTGCGCAACACTATTTGCAGGGTTCCTCCCTCCCATAACAAGACTCGAAGTTCGGAGTTGATCGTCTGGAAGACATTAGACGGGATTCTGTAGGGGGTATTCCTGAGCATGTACAGTAGGCGTGGGAGGGCCATCATCTTAAACAGGACAGCCCGACCCATCATGGAGATCGGTAGGCATCACCAGTGGGCCACTTCTTCCCTCAATCTCAGCAGTTGCTGGAGTATATTGAGGGATATAAATTCCCCCTCCGAGTGGGTGATACGGATACCCAGATATTTAAACTCATCTTTCTATAGCAACCCCATACAGTCGGATGTCTGGGGGGGGATCTCCAGCCACTTGGAACACCTAGGATTTGTCCCAATTTATCTGGTAGCCAGAGTAGCTGCCACATAGCCTGAAGATATTTATAAGTCAGAGAATTGACTGCTGGGGCTTGTACACATATAACAGGACATCATCTGTGTATAGAGAGATGCGCTCCTTCCAGCCCCCCACGCTCGCAATGCCGTATACAAGTGGGTCGTGGCACCCGTGCAGCGAGTGGCTCAAGTGCCAATGCAAAGATCATGGGAGAGAGGGGGTATCCCTGATGGGTGCCTCCGTGCAGCATGAATGATCCAGACACCACCCCATTACCCTGACACACGCCATTGGGTCACGATATAGAAGTCTGACCCAGTCGCAGAGTTTTCCCCCGAAGCCCATTTGCGACAGGACTGCAAATAAATTGGGCCACTCTATGCTGTCAAATGCCATGCGCTTGTTTAACGAGAGCAGCCCGCTGTCTCAGTCAGATGGGATGCTGTCATTTGCATGACTCCGTAGAGCCGCCAGTGATTCAGCCTGGTACTCCAGTGCGACACAAAACCAGACTGGTTGGAGTGGATGATAGAGGCGATGACCAGGTGCAATCTATTGGCAAATGCCTTGGCCAGGACCTTGGCTTCAAAATTTAACAGAGAGATATGCCTATAAGAGCCACGTTGCTCCAGAGGCCTATCCTTTTTTTTCGTGATAACTACTAAGATGGCCAGTCTAATGTCTTCGGGTAGCTGACCAGTTTCCCATGCCTTCTGGAACATGTTGAGGCTCGGCTGCGCCACCTTGTCTGCCACACATTTGTACAGTTCTGCGGGCAGCCCGTTGGGGCCCGCAGCCTTCCCGGACCGTACGTCCCTTATTGCACGCCCTATCTCCTCCATCGTCAGTTCCTTGTCCAATTCAGCTCTATCTCCCGCTGGTAGCTCCCATAGGGAGACATCTGGGAGCAGGTCTGTAGAGTCACCCCCGGTTCTGCTCACAACCGACTGATACAGCGCCTCACAATACTCTGCGAAGGTCTCTGCGATGTCCCCCCCAGTTGTACATTGGGGTTTACCCGGAGTGTTTAATTCCAGCACCCAGTTCCTGTCTTGGTCTCTGCTCTCCAGCCATGCAGTCAACTTATTCGCTTTATCCCCCAAATCATATATGCGCTGCTGCGTGGCAATGGCGTGCAGTCGAGCGGCATTTTTTTCCAGGTCTTCCAGTTCTCGCTGTTTGAGGTGCAGTCGGTGACTCAGTGAACAGTCAGTATCTCCCCCCCACTCCATCTCAGACTCCAGTGCCTCGACCTCTTTTTCCAGTGTCTCGCACTGAGACACTGGAAAAAGAGACCCAGAAATTGGACCTCTACCGGAAAGTGGTCAGAGATGTCCCTGATTCTCTGGCGCACCCCACGGAATTGCCCTGCATTTGTGCATTGCGTGAAAATATAGTCGAGGCGTGACCCACTGCCGTGCACCGCAGACAAGAGTGTATACTGCTGGGCCGCAGGATTGTGTACACGCTATAGGTCCGCAAGTCCCATCGCCCCCACGAAACCTGGCAGCGGCTCCTGGACCCTGCCTCAATGGAAGGACGAGCTCCTATCCACATCCCAGGACATCGTGGCATTCATGTCTCCTCCCATTATCAAGACCCGGGTGGGGGATATCCATCAGTAACCTACCAAGCTCCAGGAAAGTGTCTGCGTGCAGTCTTGGTGGTATGTATACAGAATAGAAGTTTAGTGCTCGACGCTCCCACGTCCCCGTGAGCGACACATATCTACCCAGGGGGTCATACCCCTGGTGCCCCGGCAGGAAGGGGATTGTGTTTTTCACCAGAATGGCCACTCCTCTGGAACCTGACAAGAATCCTGCATGGGCCAGGAGGGTGTACCCAAATCTATTCATTGCCAGGCAGTGGTTTCACCTAAGATGGGTCTCCTGCAGTAGGACCAAATCTGGGGACAGTCTACGGAGATATCGGAGAACTGTGGTACTCTTGATCTTATTGCTAAGGCCGTTGTCGTTCCACATCATGGCCGTTAGGGTCATCACTGGTTGTACTGCCATATCCTGTCCAAGATGGATTGGCTCCTCTCCTCCTGGTGTTCCTTTCCTCCACTCCCTCCATCCCCCTGTGCCTGGCTGTCTCCCATGTGCTGAACCGGTGCCCCATAGCATTAACTGTAACCACAAAATTTGAACATGAGTCTCCATTGCATAAACAATCCCCCTGTATAAACTCCCCCCCTTCCTGTTACCCTGAACCGTAGATCTAAAACTACCAATATCCCCAATTTGCAGAGTGCCTGTCACCCAGGAACAACTATCACCATAACTTGGGGTTGGCTGGTACTGCCGTGTCTGATCAGTTGGCGGTCTCTACCCCATCGAGTGTCTATGCAGCAATTTGTGTCCTTCTGTAACCCACAGTTATCAGGTCTGCACTTACATTTGTACCAGAATGGTGTGTAGTTCAGTATCCACGCAGCAGGCCAGTGCCTCAAGCAAGTGCCCTTGGTGTCCCAGCCCAAGCAAGGCTGCACCCTCCTCCAGGTCAGGCTGCAGCCAAGGCCTGGGGGGCATATCCCACATGTTCACCCCGTCAGGATCGCAGAGTGCACCACACAAACACATTCTTCAGTGGCGACGGCCAGTCCAACACCTCCTCTGGTGACAGGAAGTACCAGGACCTGTCGTCCTCAAGCTCCCGGAGCTTCGCTAGGAACAGCATCATGTATGTAAGGTTTTCTGCTCGGAGTGCTTTCCTGACCTCGGCAAAGGTGCGCATCGGCCTCTGCACCATTAGCGTAAAGTCAGGGAAAAACCCGATGGTGGCATTGTCATGGGTCAAGTCCCCTCTTATGCGGGCCACCTGTAGTATCGCATCTCTATCCCTGTAGTTGAGGATTCTTGCTATAATTGTCCGAGGCGGCGGAATCAGCGCTCTTTCAACCGTAAAGAAAGTGGAGAGCCGTTTGGGTTTCAGTTTCTTGAGGATGAGATCCTCCAGGAAGAGTTCGGCATTGGGCCCCTCCGCGCCCTGCAGAACCCCAACCACTCTTAATATTGTTTCTGCGGGCTCGACCTTCCTGGTCTTTCAACTTTGCTGCCATGAGTTTGTGCTGGTGAGTCAATTGTTGCACTGCTTTTTCCAACTGGCATGTTGTGGATTGAAGTGTGTCGATATTTTTCTCTGCCACTGAGACCTTTTCAGATATCTTTTGACATCCACGCGGAGGAGGCCGACATCCATGATCACCTTATCCAACTTGGGCTCCAGTGTGTTTTTTAAATCAGCAATGCCCGCCATTATGGCCCCCAACAAGGGTTCCACAGGGACCTGCCCCTCCTTGGCCACCGTGCCCTCCTCCGCCACCTGTCGTGGCACCGCATATTTGTCCATCTTGTTGGTTTGGGCCGGGGGCGCCACCGTTGGCCTTGCCAGGTAGGTCGCTCCCCCACCACACAGCTCCGCCTGTGTTGTCTGCCCGCTGCTTCTGCAGGTAAGATCGCCCTCCGCTTGTGGCCCGGTGCCCGTATTTCCTGCTTGTCTCCCCTTTTCCTTTCTGTGCCCCTCGCTGCCCCATTAGCGTTGTGCTTGCCATTTTGTCTGTTTTCACCCCCTTTTCCTTTCTGTGCCCCTCGCTGCCCCATTAGCGTTGTGCTTGCCATTTTGTCTGTTTTCACCCCCTTTTTCCTTTCTGTGCCCCTCGCTGCCCCATTAGCGTTGTGCTTGCCATTTTGTCTGTTTTCACCCCCTTTTTCCTTTCTGTGCCCCTCGCTGCCCCATTAGCGTTGTGCTTGCCATTTTGTCTGTTTTCACCCCCTTTTTCCTTTCTGTGCCCCTCGCTGCCCCATTAGCGTTGTGCTTGCCATTTTGTCTGTTTTCACCCCCTTTTTCCTTTCTGTGCCCCTCGCTGCCCCATTAGCGTTGTGCTTGCCATTTTGTCTGTTTTCACCCCTTTTTCCTTTCTGTGCCCCTCGCTGCCCCATTAGCGTTGTGCTTGCCATTTTGTCTGTTTTCACCCCTTTTTCCTTTCTGTGCCCCTCGCTGCCCCATTAGCGTTGTGCTTGCCATTTTGTCTGTTTTCACCCCCTTTTTCCTTTCTGTGCCCCTCGCTGCCCCATTAGCGTTGTGCTTGCCATTTTGTCTGTTTTCACCCCCTTTTTCCTTTCTGTGCCCCTCGCTGCCCCATTAGCGTTGTGCTTGCCATTTTGTCTGTTTTCACCCCCTTTTTCCTTTCTGTGCCCCTCGCTGCCCCATTAGCGTTGTGCTTGCCATTTTGTCTGTTTTCACCCCCTTTTTCCTTTCTGTGCCCCTCGCTGCCCCATTAGCGTTGTGCTTGCCATTTTGTCTGTTTTCACCCCCTTTTTCCTTTCTGTGCCCCTCGCTGCCCCATTAGCGTTGTGCTTGCCATTTTGTCTGTTTTCACCCCCTTTTTCCTTTCTGTGCCCCTCGCTGCCCCATTAGCGTTGTGCTTGCCATTTTGTCTGTTTTCACCCCTTTTTCCTTTCTGTGCCCCTCGCTGCCCCATTAGCGTTGTGCTTGCCATTTTGTCTGTTTTCACCCCCTTTTTCCTTTCTGTGCCCCTCGCTGCCCCATTAGCGTTGTGCTTGCCATTTTGTCTGTTTTCACCCCCTTTTTCCTTTCTGTGCCCCTCGCTGCCCCATTAGCGTTGTGCTTGCCATTTTGTCTGTTTTCACCCCCTTTTTCCTTTCTGTGCCCCTCGCTGCCCCATTAGCGTTGTGCTTGCCATTTTGTCTGTTTTCACCCCCTTTTTCCTTTCTGTGCCCCTCGCTGCCCCATTAGCGTTGTGCTTGCCATTTTGTCTGTTTTCACCCCCTTTTTCCTTTCTGTGCCCCTCGCTGCCCCATTAGCGTTGTGCTTGCCATTTTGTCTGTTTTCACCCCCATTTTCCTTTTGTGCCCCCGCTGCCTCTCGCCATTCCCGCCGCTGCGTCCCCTGCGCGGCCGCGCTGCTGGCGCGCCGACGGCGCGCCTAAGGCAAGCCCGTCTGCGCCCGTCCGCGACTGGACCGCGCCCAGCGCCAGAACCCCTGGAACCCACCGATGCAACACCACTCGACGGACCTACGACGCCGCCACACTCACCGCACTCAATGCCGGCCGGAACCCTGCCTGCTACCGAGCCTCACCGAGACGCATCCACGGACCCTTCACCTGCCAAACCTGCCGATTCACCTGCCCCCGGACGTGCACCACCTCCGCCAAGTCGAGCACCAGCAGCAACCACCTGAAATGCATCCTGTTGAACACCCGCTCCGTCCACAGGCACGCCGTGGAACTCTGGGACCTGCTCGACGCAACAGCACCGGACATCGCCTTCCTCACCGAAACCTGGATGAACGCCTCCTCAGCGCCCGACATCGCCATAGCCATCCCGGACGGATACAAGATCACCCGGAGGGACCGCGTCAACCAGACGGGAGGAGGCATCGCCATCGTACACAAGAACACCATCCGCATCTCGACTAACTCCGACGAGACCTTCACCGCCGCCGAACACCTACACTTCCAGATACACACTGACCCCAAGACCACCCTCCGAGGCACCCCTCATCTACAGACCCCCGGGACCACGCACACTATTCAGCGAAGACATCGCAGACTTCATCAGCCCGCACGCCATGCCCTCCGCCGACTACATCCTCCTAGGGGACCTCAACTTCCACCTGGAGAACAACAACGACAGAAACACCACCGCCCTGCTGGACAACCTCGCCAACCTCGGACTCAAGCAACTGGTGAACACACCCACCCACTACGCCGGCCACACGCTTGACCCCGTCTTCTCGTCCAGCAAACACATCTCCTTCAGCCACGCCACCGGACTCCACTGGACCGACCACAGCTGCATCCACTTCAGCTTCAGAAAGACTGCGACCCACCACCACCCGCAACAGGCTCCCCGCCGGAGCTGGAGCAAGATCACCGCCGAGCAGCTCACCGCCTCCTCGGCCAGAACACACCCACCAACACAACGGACCCAAACGAAGCAGCCAGCAACCTCGCCAAGTGGCTGACCGCCTGCGCCGACGACCTCGCACCACTAAAAACCCTCCCAGCAGACCCGGAAGCAAGAAAACCCTTGGTTCACCAACGAACTCAAGGAATCCAAGAAGAACTGCCGCACTCTCGAGAAAACCTGGCGACTCGACCAGACTACAGACAACAGGACCGCCCTCAAGCACGCCACCCGCAAACACCACCAGCTGATCCGTGCCACCAAGAAGTCGGCACTCAAAGAATGACTGGACAACAACGCCCATGACAGCAAGGAACTTTTCAGCATCGTCAAAGAGTTCTCCAACCCCAGCGCCGGAAACAACGACATCACCCCTCGCAAGACCTCTGCAACTCACTCTCCGCGTTCTTCCACCGCAAGATCACCGACATACATAACAGCTTCGACGCACAAACCACGCACCCTACCGCCGAACCAACGCCCGCCACCACCACCCTCTGCAACTGGACCCCGATCAGCACCGAAGACACCACCCGCACGATGAACTCCATCCACTCCGGATCACCAACCGACCCTGCCCACACCACGTCTTCAACAAAGCCGACGCCACCATCGCACCCCATCTCCGGGACATCATCAACTCCTCCTTCCACACCGCCACCTTCCCGGAGAGCTGGAAGCACGCCGAGCTTACCGCCCTCCTGAAGAAACCAACGGCGGACCCCACCGACCTCAAGAACTACCGTCCCATCTCGCTCCTTCCGTTTCCGGCCAAAGTCATCGAGAAGACCGTCAACAGACAGCTTGCCGCCTTCCTCGAGACGAATGGATCCTCGACCCCTCGCAGTCCGGGTTTCGGGCCAACCACAGCACCGAGACCGCCCTTATCGCAGCCACCGACGACATCAGAACCCTAACCGACAACGGGGAAACAGCTGCCCTCATCCTCTTGGACCTCTCCGCGGCGTTCGACACCGTCTGCCACCGCACCCTAGTGAAGCGCCTCAGCAACATCGGAATCCGAGAGAAAGCACTGGAATGGATCATCTCGTTCCTCGCCGGAAGAACCCAGAGAGTCCGCCTCCCCCGTTCAGATCCGAAGCCACCGAAGTCATCTGCGGCGTTCCACAAGGATCTTCACTCAGTCCAACCCTCTTCAACGTCTACATGAGCCCCCTCGCAGCCATCGCACGCCAACACAACCTCAACATCATCTCCTACGCCGACGACACCCAGCTGATCCTCTCCTCACCAACGACCCCACCACCGCCAGAGCCAACCTACACGACGGGATGAGAGACGTCGCCGACTGGATGAGGAACAGCCGCCTTAAACTGAACTCGGACAAGACGGAAGTCCTCATCCTGGGCTCATCTCCCTCCGCCTGGGACGACTCCTGGTGGCCCCCGGCCCTGGGCACCGCGCCCAAGCCAACGGACCACGCACGCAACCTGGGCTTCATCCTGGACTCCTCCCTGTCGATGACCAGACAAGTCAACGCCGTCTCATCTTCATGCTTCAACACCCTGCGCATGCTCCGCAAGATCTTCAGATGGATCCCCACTGAAACCAGGAAGACCGTCACCCAGGCACTCGTCACCAGCCGACTGGACTATGGGAACACCCTCTACGCCGGAACCACAGCCAAACTTCAAAAAGACTCCAGCGCATCCAGAACGCCTCCGCACGACTCATCCTGGACATCCCCCGACACAGCCACATCACCGGACACCTGAAAGACCTGCACTGGCTCCCCGTCAGCAAGAGAATCACGTTCAGACTCCTCACCCACGCACACAAGGCCCTCCACGACCTGGGCCCAAAGTACCTCAACGACCGCATGACCTTCTACACGCCCACACGCCAGCTACGATCAACCAGCCACGCCCTCGCCACCGTACCACGCATCCGCAGAACCACCGCCGGAGGAAGATCCTTCTCCTACCTGGCAGCCAAGACCTGGAACTCCCTCCCCACTCACCTTCGGCGAACCCAGGACCATCTCTCCTTCAGGAAGCAGCTCAAGACCTGGCTGTTCGAGCAGTAACCTACCCCCTCCCCCAGCGCCTTGAGACCCTCCCGGGTGAGTAGCGCGCTTTATAAATGCCGTGATTGATTGATTGATTGATTGATCGTGGTCTCAATCTCTTCCCTGCACGGCTGAGGCGACCATTGGCATGCACACCAACCTTCCCGATCATTGTGCTCTGATCCGTGTGCCTATCACTATGGGGGTCACTGCATCACTGCCCACCTCCGGCACTGGTGCAGTACCAGATGGCCAGGCCCTCTCCACTCTCTCAAGGTGTTGTCATTCGAGAGGGGGGGAGGAGAATTTCCCCCCAGTCTGCCGGCTACCCGGGGCGCACCCAGACTAATGGGCACCCACCAGCCGTCATCACAGTGTCTCCCTCAGTGGGCTCCGGACCCCCCTCAGAGGTCGCGGTGGACTCAGGGCTCACCACATCAGGCCCAGGCTTCCTCTGCCTTCCCACCTCCAGCAGTGGCCTGGAAGTGAGCTGGCGCCGAGGCAGGCAGGCCACTCCAGCCACGGTACTTGTGTCGCCTCTGGGTCTCCCCACCAGCGGAGCCTCCTTCTCAAGCAGCGGAGTCCCCCACATGTGCAGCCGGGCCCCGGTTTCAAAAGATATGGGGGAGGCAATCTCTGCCCCCACCCCTGCAGTCTGGCACTATGTGACACGGGCCCGACTTCGCCCGAAGGAGGACTCCACCTTACACTCACCAAGTCTTGCTGACTGGACTGGCAGGGCATCACCATCAGATGTCAGCCAACGCAGCTCGTGGCGTCCATGTATAGCCGCGGGCGGTCGGCGCTGCTCCGGGTGTTCCTGCGCGAGTCCTCACCGCCTGGCATCTCATGAGAGGTCAGGCCTGTCCACTCTTTGAGTGGACACTCCTGGGCCAGCGTCCTGTTCCGTGGCTGAATGCTCCCTGGGACAGGCTTAGCTTCTCAGGCCAGCCGCATACCACCACACCTCTCCCCCGTCCCAAATGAGAAGAGGGGTCATGATCCAGCAACCAGGCCCTCCGATTGGCTCCTGCTGCGTCAGGCTCCAGCCGCCTCCCCAAGCCCTGCAAAGTGCGGGATGCAGCTTCCCGTAGTCCTCCCCAGGCAGGCCGCACTTCCTCGCTGGGTCTCAATGGGCAAGCCACCATCATCGGTATTGTCGTCGCTGCGCAACCCTCAGCTCCCAGTTATTCACAGAGGGTGCAGCAGATGTTCATGGACACCCCAGTATGCTGCAAGTCTGGAGTCAGGTGGATTGAGGTCGGATGTATTGGGGTATAAAAACAGCTGATGTGGAGCTAGTAACATATGCGGCCATCTTGGCTGGCGCAAGGCCATGCCCCAAGTAAATCTTTCTTAATTAAATCTTCCAAGGTTAGTGGAAATGGATATTTTGTCAGAGATACTGATTCCTTTTTTTGTTGTTTATATATATTACCAGTTGACTCTTTGCGGGGCAGGAGTGAAGTTGTAGGTGAGGCAAATACCTTGTGAGTTGCGGAAGTGGAATGCTCCATGGCTAGAGTAACTGGGTGATATGTAGTAAGATTAGAAGAAAGTGGTACAAATCAGGTACACCTTGAGGAGGGTGACAGGACAATGTAGTGGAGTCCGGTATCTGAGAGGTGGTATTCCACTTAGTAGGAGCCATCTGTCCTTGAAACAATGCCAAGTGAAACTGTAGATACATGAAGCTAAGAAAAGATTAGATGCCCCTTGTAGTGTTTTGGTCAGTTATCACCATATGAGTCCATTAACTGTGATAGGACTTCATGCTGATTAAGTACGACAGTGCTCAATGCTGATTGAGTATGGCACTAAACCATTAAGTTGGGAGAAGCCGATGAGCCCATAAGAAGTGCAAATAAATAGGTTGTAAGGACCCTCAGGTAGCTAAGAGTACTTTATAAAATATCCATTTATCTTCCTCTTCCTTAAATATACAAGAATTCATATTTTTTGTTAGTCACAATTAGCCTCTGTGCTGAGCAGATATGGAGATGCAGCGAGGCTCAAAATGGCAGCTGCTACGGTCCGGTGTGTGGATTGACAGTACACCTGAATAATCCTTAAGAGAACACAAAGCGGCCGGAAAACTTACCCACACGTCTCCTCAACATTACTGGAACCACCGTAGCCCTTTCTGGTTGCTAGCAAGGAGGGGAAGACATCAGGAGCACCAACAATGGCTCTGGAGCTCCAGGAGCTTTAAACTCCGGCAGCCATCTTATGTGAGGTCCGGCCACACCTCCTCTGGATGGAGTATTTCTAAACATGTGGGTTCCTAAGACGTTTCCACTACAGTTTGACTGTTTTTGTGCTGCCAGCACTAATGGGGAACCACATTGTATAACCTTGGTAATAATGTGAGGGCTGACTTGGAATCCCTATGAAAACCAACAGTGCAAGGTACTAAACTCAAATTTCTAAGTTTTCTGTGCTTGGCAGTGACCAGGAGAACTAGCTGAGAGATTAAGTCAAAGTCTACAGGCAGCACAAGATGTAAAACCTGCAAGAACCCTTAAGGCGTTTTCCCCTCTTTCCATAAAAGGTCATATTAAGGGGATCCACTCTAAATTGACCACCTGCTAATTATGACTCCATGCCAGCTCTTTGTGACCCTTTATCTGGATTTCCCACGAATGTCCAACATTGTCTGCCTCAAGTATTGTCCATGTCGGCTTACACTCTTCACACGGTCTCAGTTATTTTGCCGATTTTATGACCTTATGTACCACTTTCCAGTGAGATAGCTTTATGTGCACATGCAATCCTGGATAAATCGTTCTCAGGTCAAAGGGTCTGTTTGTCCTGTGGTCAAAACCAGCAATTCTCACACAATCTCACAAAATACTGAAACTGTGATATTGTGGTCCAAGCAAGACCTTACGAATTGGGTGCCATCTTAAATCTTATGCATACAAAAAGTTGATTTTTGGGAACAGACACTGAATTTCCATTCCAGAGAAGTGTTGAGGAGCAACTAAAGCATTGTGTCAGGATTTCTCAAAATTTGATTTGCAATCTTAGGCCTGCAAATACATTATTCTGCTCCTCTGCAGACAGGTCCGAAGATTATCAGCAGCTAAGTTACACACGCACATTAGCCCCAGAATTGAGCAAACTACAACTTTGTGGTGCACAACCCTGGCTTATCTTTAAAATAACTACTACAGTCTGTGTTGTCCTGGTCTTCAAACCAAGTTCTGTCGAAAGTTATGGTCGACCCCGATGTAGCACAGTTCAGATACAAGAAGTGGATTGGGCCCGGTCTCTGCTTACTTTCAGATTTAGAAGAATTTAGAGGAAAAATGTCTGAGAAGGTAAAGTTCAGCAGGGCAAGTGAACTGGCGGTGTCTAAGGAGGAGGTGCCATTGTCATTGAGTTGTTGGATGAAATCTACGTTCAGACTTAATTACTTTTTTGGAAGTTCTTTAGCGGGACAAAGCTGCAGGCTGTAGCCGAAGAGGGATCAACAAGGCCAGATACCCCTTTGGTCCCTGATTAGGATTTGCTGCTGTAGAAAAGAATGTAGCAGGAGATACTGCAAAGTCAGGCTGACCAGTGATGCAGTTTCGGCAGACTTGCGGGCAAGTAGGTTCCAGGCTGTTTGTTCTCAGGGCACATTTTTGGCAGAAATATATTTTAAGTCCCGAGTTTGGGTTTTTGGCTGTTTGGGCACCTTTAGCTCCACTTCCAAGGGTCCTGGACTGGGTGGGTGGCACTTGCAGGGTAGGATTCACTTCAGGCTGGGTCCAGATGCAGGGTTGAAGTTGCTAGAACTTTTTGTGTCCCTGTCACTCTAAACAGGAGTCACTCTGATAGTCCTGGGTTCAAGCAGCAAGGCAGTCCTCAAGCACCAGGGCAGTCTTCTGAGGGTTCAAGGCAGGCTTCAAGCAGCAGGTTCTGGAATTTCTTTTTTCTCCATGCCCAGGGTCCAAGCAGTCTGAGGTTACAAGAGACTAGAAGCCCTTTGTGAGTATACTGAGGCAGCTCTGTTGAAATATAAGTGGGGAAGGCAACAGCTCCACCCCCACCCCCACCCTGGCAGAATGGCCCATCCTGTCAACATCTAGTCCCCCTTTATCTCACTGTCAGTGAGGAATACAAAGGCTAACTGCCATACTAATCACAGTCATGTGACCCAGGACACAGGCTGCAGGCATCAAATTGTTAGAACAATAAAATGCAAACTTTTTTAAAGTGCTGCGGCAACAAATGATGGACGGAATGTTGAATTAATCAAACATTCTCCCTCAGTCAAGAGATCTGGGTTAAATCCATTGTTCTTTTGCTCACTATGCCACCCCAGTTTGGACCGAGCCATATGCAAATCAATCTTGACCCTGCTCCTCATGGGAACAGTCCAGCCCGAACTGCAAAGCTGAGGTCCTCCCTGGACCGGAAACAAGAATCCTGGGAACGGTTTCGGGGTATATCACCCCTCATCAGCCAGGCTAGCTTGAAACCAGTGGCACAGTGATCAGGGGGCCCACGTCTGGGCATACCAATCCCACTTAGGGCAAAAAGTGCTGGGCAACATGTATGTATGTCAGATGTATGTTTGTGCCTTGGGGTGCACATAGTAATCTATGTAAATACTGGTTCTCAACCCTTTGCACAGTTTCAATGTTAGTATACCCCCATACACATGCCCCATATCGGGCCACAGAGATGCATTTATTCATATAAATCTGGGTTATCTCTTTCACAGTATTTTGGCCCAGCTTGGAGGCAAACAGAGAAACACATTAATATACTGCTGCATAATTACTATGGGGCCCATTACGATGTCAGGCGGAAGCAGTACCGCCGTGCTGTCGGAGGCAAAAACCGCTAGTTACCGTCCGCCAGCAACGGCCCACACGCCCGCCAAATTAGGATGTGAAAACTCAGCCAAACACCGCCCGTAATCCTGCGACGCCGCCCGACATCAAAGTGCGCCCGTCTACGTAGCGGCGCGAGCCAATGGAGACACACCGTCCGACGAAATGACGTACCGTCCGGCGTCCAAATTACGATGCCACAACCAAACAGCCTCACCGGCAAAGAGACAGCGCACGAGATATCAAGGCGGAAACCCGACTGTTGAGTTCGGAGACCAAAAAGGCGGTCCACCCCAAAATGAATCCTGCTCTCCAGGCCATCCCCATGCTGTACCTGATGCACCACCTAGGAGTGAATGCGCCACGACGACGCAGGTAGGCAAACACACAACAAGGGCACGCAAACACTGCACACAATGCAAGTGCGGAAAAACTGTACATGGCCCCCCCAGGCACCCCTGTGTGGACAGGACACATCCACCACTGTACCCACACATGTCCCACCTGCTAAAATAAAACAACTCGCAACGTCCTGGGCATCCACTACCCGGGACCAGGAAGTGACGTCCCCGTCACGGCACCGCAGCGCAGCGGCGATGACGCAGGTACACATGCGCACAACGCAGAGGCCAACGACAGCGCCACGCATGGGCTGCACACAAACACCACAGGGTCACAACTACACACCCCACACACCAGCCCCACCCTGAAGGCACATGTCACGTGGCCTCTCTGCATCAATCATGTCCCCAAACGACAACTCACAGTTGTCAACTGGATGTCACACAAGTGTCCCAAACAGGGGAGTAATGTGATGGCAAAATAGGACACACCCTTGTGTGCAAAACATGGAGAAGCACACGGCGGCTGCTACATAACAGCGCAGAATATGGACATTGCCCGCAAAAGGCATGCCAGTCTCATCCAAAAATACTTATTCCATCCTGCTCGCAATATCAAGCCATGCAATGTACAAGATAGAAAAAGCCTGCTGCCTGAGAACAGGTGTTCTCAATTACTACACCCACACAGAAGCCTCAATGTACAGCGGCAACGGAGTGTCCCGCCCACACACGGGAGAGCAGATAGCACAGAATGGCCTTCCATTCCTACTCTGAAATCACATTGCAACAAAGTTTGCAGGAGAATGGAGCCATTGTACCAACAAGAAGCCAAACATAGCCATGCAGAGTAAACCTTCCACTGGCAGATAGCGCCTAACATGAAAGAAAGATAATACTACAAAATACAATTATACCACTCCTCCTTGTGGGTCAAATGCAAGTAATCTGGAAAGAGTCAGACACCACTGGCCTTGACCATTCATTGAAGCATGTGGGATGAGGGCCTGTGTCCTCCGCCCAAGCTATACCCCAAGTCCTGCCGCCGTACATCCATTCCAGAATTCCCAGCATCGTCGGAGGTTGCACCCTGCTGACTGCTCAGGCAGCCGGAGCACGCCATCACATCACCCTGTAGCAAAATGGCTGTTGCACCAGTGCCTCCCAACTACGCCGGACAGATGCAGCTGTACAGTGACAGCTTGCTACAGATAGTGGGCTGTGCAAATCTGGCTATGCTGAATGTAAGTTACCGAGTAACTTACCGCATTGCAATGTTCAGCTGCGTCATCCCCGTTTTCTACTGTCGGAGGTGTCCGTTCCACTGGCCTGTGGATTTATGTCTCTCCAACCCGGCATGTCCAAAGGCGGACTTGGTACACTTGTTTGCACCCCTGGACGCCCACGACAGGATCTGTTCAGTGTATGTGGGCATGGCGTATGTGGCTGCAATCGGACACACACTGCAATGGGACCAGAGTGCCTCCACACAACGTATTCTGGATCACAGTTTCATCGAATGTCATCCAACATGTCCCATCATGCTTCTACAAGGGACAACTTACGATGAACACGTTGCTACCCACCATCCGCTTCATTGGATGTCATCCATGTTTACCACCAATGCGAGGGATGCTCTGCTGGAAGGTATCGCATACCTGACAACTTGTCAATTCATGGGTCCCCGACTCAATACCCCCAATTGAACATTGATGTTCAACACCGTACCTATGCTTGGCTTTCGCACGGAGTGGGCAGTTAGCTGTACAACAACTATACCATACAATCTGCAACAAACACCTTACCATCAACTCCACTGCCATGACATTTGACATTTTCGGGACATGCACTCTGTTCCTCACCATATCCCGTGTCTCTGCATGAACAGGGGGAGGCAGAGGTATGGGACTTGTGTACAGTAACCACATGGCCAATACTGCACGAACAACTATGCTATAATATGTATTCTGCGCACCTGAACACATGCACCTGTCAGTGCACACTTATCTGTCTGCTGTATTACGTGAGAACTGTCACCTCACCTTTGTCTGTACTTCCGTGCCAGGACTTTTGCATGGACAACAAATGCAACCCCCTACAACATGGTCCTAGTTATTGTGTCATGTTCATTAGCCACCACATTGCAACAACTTGTGAGACGCTGCTGCATGCATGTAGGCTCATGCTCTGATGTCACCTCTGACGCAGGTGTGTCGGAGTCACTATTGTAGTAATCCTGTACCATGGAACTGAGATGTACTGTGCCTATGATGTCAAGCTGTCTGGTAGGCAAAATGAATACTGTCTGTGTCAAAGTCTAGAGCTCTTCAGTAATGAGCAAATGTACTGTAGCATAGCAAGGGCAATGCAGTTGTAACTCTGAAGCCTTAATTCCACAATCAACAACTAATCACATCTACCTGTACCCCCTATTGTATGTGTAATCATGCTAAGTATATCCTCCACATGCATTTCGCTGCCAGTAGTGTCCACTATACTGCATCACAGAGGAAGTAGGTTCAAATACATGCCTTGAAGCAGATATGTGTCTCTGTAGAATCATTTATCGAAGACAAGTACGAATGAGAGAGGATGAGAGTGTGTGAAGTACACGAGAGTCGTGAGATGACCATGTAGTCTAGTGTCATTGGATGTCAATGCATATGAGTTGCCGCCACAGTGGACCTAGTGAAATACCAGAGGTTGTGGGCCTTGGCTTGTCAGACTCTGACGTGGCCCAACAGATCATCACATTAATACTGACGGCCTGGTCACTACAAAGCACAGTCCTACATATGTGTACAATTACCTTCACAGTCTGACATCACACTCATCAAGCAAAATTAGGAGCCACGCAAGAAGCATGCTACAGCAATGCATGACAAAACACACACACGATATCAGTGTGGGTGGGCAGGTCTGCACAGTGAGTACGAACTGCAGAAATTCACATACATGCTTAATTAAACAAGGCACAATCTTGACAGTCACACACCCTGCAGACCCACAATGGCCAAAACATATTTAAGTAGGAGTCATCCTGAACTGCAAGGACACACCCACACACTGCACACTGTGCAACATACAATACACACGTGCTCACATTCACAGACCTGAACACGGATACAAACACCCACCATGCCCCTGGGTAACACATGTGTGTAGTCGACATTGCCAGAGCGCACACACACACACCAACACTACCCCAAAGTCACACCCTTCACACCACACACACCTACACCTCCCAAATGCACACATTGAAAGTAAGCCATGTGCCCAGGCTCAATGTTCATCACAAGATTAACATACACCTACACTGCTGGCCACCCAGAAAGTAAGCTCACACATACCCGCACACTCTGCACATGCTACCTGTCATCCTGTGGCTAGACTCACACCCTGTGCTTTGCCTGCACGCAAACATGACACGTATACATTTTCCCAGAAATACCACCAAATACATGCAGACAATCCGTGTCACATAAATACTTCTTCATCACACACACAAGTAGCAGAGTCTGAAAGAAGTGAAGTCCCAGCCACGTGTAAAACACATTGGAATGTGAGACCAGACATTGCAATTGTTGAGGTACCATACACGGCATGTGCCTCACTTAACTATGCACACACAGTAACAACTGCAATCAGCAACTACACAGACACAACCGACTACAGGAACAACAGCATCCAGTCACAGATTACATAGACAGGCGGCAATATTGTTCAACACCAGGGACAGTGGCCAGTCCGATGTGCAGAGTAGTGATACGAAAAGCTGCGTATGCATTGTGTGTGAGTGTACCCTGCCATGGCCAGCAACACTGCCATGGCAGTCACAATAGCCATTACAGCCACCACTGTGTCACAGGTAGTTGTGTGAGGGTGCCTACCATTCAAACAGGATGCCAGTCCGACTCGGTGCTGTCTGTGTGCTACGGGACAGTTGGAGGTCCGCCCCTGAGAGAGAAGCACAACTGTGGAAGACACACATGTGGCATGTGAAGCGGGAGGGCTGCTTGGCCCAGGTGGGTGGGTGGCACGGGTAGGTGCACTCATGCAGTGTTGAAACAGACTGTGTGGGGAGGATCCCGGAGGGGTAGATTTCCACTGTGTTGGGTATTTGGAAAGCCTACCTGTCTGGGGATGAATGTGAACTCGTGTGGGCACAACAGGCGGGCACACGATCAATGCTGCATCAGGTGTAGACGTTAGCCCTCCCTCTGGGGACATGCTGGATACTGCTGTGCGTCTGCCAGGCCCTTGCCAAGGCACCTACATCCCCTGTCCTCCAGGTGTACCCCCTACATTGTCCACCTGCACAGGCTACCCAGGGCACGGGATGGCAGTGGAGCTTGGTGGGTGGGAGGTCATGGCGGCCTTCTCCTGGTCACATCTCGCAGGCAACACATTCTCAGTGTGCAGCAGGGCACAAGTCCTAAATAAGAAGTGGGGGGACGCTGACATCACGACAGGAAGTGACGTCACGAAAGGTGGCTTGCACCATCAGACTCATTGCCGCCCCTCGCTCACCCCTTAGATGCGATTGCATCAGAGAAGCCAGCGCGTGAGCAGCAGCTCCAATCTCGCCCCAGAGAGGCCAAAGAGTGAATGTGTGGCTCCATTTGCTCCAGTTATCGAGCTCACGGTAAAATAAGTGTGGGGACGCCGTCCACCCGTGTGGTACCCCGACTCGAGCCCTGGTGTGCAGGCAAAGTGTCCTCTTGGCTTTGCGAAATGTGTGAGTTGCATGACACTCGTTGGCGGGGGATGGCTCGGAGGCCCGTCACCCTGAGGCCCATATCTCACTCTATGGGTCCCTTGTCAATGGCAGCGGATGTAATGACTATGCGCGCCGTGGTGGGTCTACCTTTCGTCCGGGATGGTGTTTGCGGCCTGGCCTGCTAGGGCAGCTACAGCTTCTTTGTGTTGCATGTGGTGTATCCGGACTCCGGAGACTGTCATGCATTGTCACTGTTGTCCAGGGCTCGAGTCGGGGTACCACGTGGGTGGACGGCGACCCCACACTTATTTTACCGCGAGCTCGATAACTGGAGCAAATGGAGCCACACATTCACTCTTTGGCCTCTCTGGGGCGAGATCGGAGCTGCTGGTGTACGCGCTGGCTTCTCTGATGCAATCGCATATAAGGGGTGAGCGAGGGGCGGCAATGAGTCTGACGGTGCAAGCCACCATTCGTGATGTCACTTCCTGTCGTGACATCAGCGTCCCCCCAATTCTATTGTTTAGGACTCGTGCCCTGCTGTTATCAGATGTGCCACTTTCCAGGGGTGTGGAGAAAGGGTCAGGAATGTCAGCCTGAGATTGGCCCAGTTGAAGGCCCACCTTGACTGGGGAGGACAACCATTGGACAGTCTGGTGTAGCCCACCCACGCGTACATGTAGGCCCTCCATGAACTATGTCACCTGCGGCAAGGTGATGTCATGGGCAATGAAGTAATTGAGGAGAGCTGTCTGCCCCACGCAGAGATGCCGCACAAGCTCAACAGACCCAGCACTGAGGGCAGCAGGGGTCACATGTGCAGGGGCAGCTGTGCCTGGTGTGAAGGACACTCTATCCTTCATCCTTGTGCCGACACGTGTTGCACCAGTGGAAGTAGATGGGAGGGCGGGCATTGGCCTCCGCGTGGCTGAAGAGGAGCCAGAGCCCACGTCCCCTGTGCTAGCAAACATGGATGCATCACCTCTGTCCTCAGATGACGCAGAAATTGCCGTCTCGGCCTGTGATTCATCCAGCACACGTCTGGCCCCTCCGAGGCGCTGGTCACATCTGTCTCACTCAGCTCCTGTGCAGCTGCTTCATCCGATGCCTCACAACTGTTGACCGTCCCCTGTCCCTCAGCACCCACGGGAGATGCTACATGAGAGAGAGCGAGGTGGCCTCACTCATTTGGCATCAATTAAACAGACATGTGCAAGGGAAGCAGCACAGAACATTCCCAAATCCACATGTTGCACGATACCTGTGCAATTGTATACAGCCACCACAATCAACACGTAATGGCTGGCGTACAGAAAATGAAGCCGCTAATAAGTGGCACATGTGTTGTGCACATAGCACAACACCCGGCCTGTGTCACCCTGCGACCATAGCCACAAATCGCTGTGTGCACACCCACTGTCCTGATGGTGGCAAGGATGACCACTACGTAATTAGGCCAAGGACATACCTGCATGGAGCAGAATGGGACACCACTCACACAGACTGCAACATGACAGTCCACAATGGTCATGAGCCCATGCCATCCACCTGTCGTTCGCACGAGCACAACTACTGTTGCACAGTGTGCCGGATGTGTAAGTACCAGGAATATGAGGTGAGACATCGCACACATATGTCCGAACGGAATCAGAGTAGGCACAGTGCCTCAAACATACATGTGAATTGCCACTCCAGCCTACTACAGGTTGTTCCTGAGGGCTACGACTCTGAATGCATTGACAATGCAGAGTGCTCAAATTACATCTTGACCCTCAGGAATCGCATATGCATGTCAGATGCACCCAGCACAGAGTACACTTACAACCCACTGCATCACACAACATACATCACATTACCCAGATTATGGGTAGGCTGTGGACACATGCTGCCTCTCACAGCAAAAGACACCATCCCACAATACTGTACACTTGCTTGCTGCTGATGCCCCTACAAACGTGCATCCGGCACAGGCTGTGTGACTGTCAAGATGCAGACCATTAGTGGTCGAAATGCAGCGCCGTGCTAACCTGACAATACGAGGGGGCATCCCCCGATTCGTCTCCGCCACGTAGTCGCTCATCCGGCAGATGACGTCACACCCTTTGTGGAATTGGCTGCACTGTCGGTTACACATACACAGAGGCATCAACTTGGATGCAATGGCTCATCACAAGGCCTTGGGCTGGAGGACTTCCAACTGCAGGGATGGTACACAAGAGGGTTGAAATATCACTCATACACTTCTCATCATCACCCACATCCACCAATAACAGTGGCATGATGCTGAGCCATCCAAAATACTCAGAGATGTGTAACAGAGCCAAGAAGTAATCGGACATGGCATAACAGCATGTGTACACCACACGTGAATGCATGCTGGTGGGAGTGTGTACACAGTACCTGTCCATCCCATTCACATGCAGGATGCCAGCACATTGAGCAATGTGTAGTCTGCCCACATCTACTGTCCATTGTCAGGTAGACCAACACATAGATCACAAGGCAACACATCTTTGTGGGTGGACTCACTGTGTCCAACACTGCGCAGCCCTCAACGTACTCGCCCTGTGAATGGCTCACCCCGCAATGGAGGTCACATTCAGTGCCACTATCTCTCACACACATCCCTATCACAAGGCCTGGAGTGTTCAATCGACAGGGCTGAGTTTGCGCATTTCCGGAGAGTTGTGAACAAAAGACACATGTAACCCACTGTACAGTCAGTGTTGTTTCCTTCTAGGATTGGGCGGTCAATGTGCAGCCCAGGTCTGCTGAGACTGAGAAGGCCAGCAGGGACCCAGCCAGCCATTCACACAAGCAATAACTGCCCTGAGTCCTGCATTGCCAAGTGGCTGCGTCACTGGATGTCTGACATGAAAATGCCATGTACCACCACTCGGGAGGGACATGCATGGGAAAGCGCCAGAGAGCCTACATACCCCTTCCACCTGTAGTAAGCATGGTAAGCAGTGCATGTTGGAACCCCACAGGCTCTGACTCATAGTGCTGCGGATCAACGACATGTGTGTCCCCCACATGCACTCCCACACACACTGTAGTTGTCTTACACACACAACTTTTGCAAGAAATAGCCTTGGGCAGTGTGCGTGGAGCTCGGAATCCAGGATCTCCAGCTCCTCGCTGGTGAGTGGACCTGGACATATCTTCAGAGTCGTCGACATGAAGGTGGACAGGTGGCAGCAGCAGCATGTGTTGTTGAGGGATGCCAGGCAGCAGTCCCTGGAAGCTGTGGTAATGCCGGTCTCCCTCCCACACTCATATAGCCCCCTGGGGCTGTTTCAGTGGGTCCAAGCTGCTGCAATTGGTGTACCATGTCTGCCTACTTCAAATGCACACAAAGGCCTGCTCCGAGCTGTCCCGGTACGCTTACCTCTATAGTCGAACACGCAGGATGCAACCGCGAGGGCCATTAGAGTTGGCCTCAAGGGCCTGGTCCATGGCGGGTACAGTCCGCTGGTGCCATGTGGAATCCACAGTTTAATGTGCGCCATGCATTTGCAGGTGTGGCCATGATTTGTGTGTGGGAGCATGTCCACACTAGACAGGGCCACTTCATGCTGTGTGCATAGGCATTGTCGGACAGTGCTCAGCCTCCACATGTCTGTTGGCACATCATCATGTACACATTAGCATGGGAGCATGGGATGTGCAAATGCACACACATGCCATATTTCTCAATGTACATCTGCCACTTAGCAAGTGCAACGTTACGTGTCACTTGTGATGTGTATTTGCATTCACACAGCTGTGTTGTCATGGAGTTGTCAATGTGTACACCTGTCAATGTGTGTTGGAGGTGTGATACGTACAGTGCTGTACATTGGGTGAACTAGGGACATCATTGACTGTCTCATATCCTGTTGTGCAACAGGACCCACTTGTTTGGGCCGCTCAGCCTGTGTACATTGTGTTGTTGGTGTGTGCCATACTCACCCAGCCTCGGAAGCTGTGTCAGGCACAGCAGCTAGGTATATTGCCGTGGTGTTGCCGCTTCCCACATATGCAGTCTGAATTCATCATCATTCCTTTCAAGCTATTATGGCCTAAATCCCCATGTGCATGCTCATAGCAATGGTTTGTGTCAGTGGTCATTGCTATTGGTAAGGGGACCTGTGTAAGAGTATTGTAGCTGTGCTGTCCCTACTTGTCAGCTGTTCTGTGATTCTATTGCTTTGTCAGTAAATTTAGTTTTGTGTATGTGAAAATGCCATGTGGTGTGTTGCATTGACATGTGTCCACTTCCATCTGTCCTAGGAGGAGACCAAACATACATCGCCCCTACCAATTGCTGGCAGACATGGAGGATGTGGAGGTTATACGGAAATTCCGTCTGGACCGACCCACCCTGCATCACCTATGTGCAATGTTGGAACCCCACCTTCGTCCTCGCAGGGCGTATCCTACAGCATTTACCCCCACGGCTAAGGTGATGGCTGCACTGCATTTTTTCGCAACCGGATCTTTCCAACACACGGTGGGCAGTGGAGGTGGGATGTCCCAGCCCATGTTCAGCATGGTGCTACGGGATGTCCTGTCAGCTATGATGCTCTACAGGAACCGGTACATCCGATTCCCCAGGGCTCGTGATTTGGCGGCAGTGAAGGGTGCTTTCTATGCCCTTGGACGCATCCCCCACGTTGTTGGTGCAATTGATTGCACCCATGTTGGCCTTGTTGCACCACAGGCCATGGAGCACATCTATAGGAACCGGAAACATTTCCACTCCCTGAATGTGCAAGTGGTGTGCCTGGCGGACATGATTATCACACACGTGTGTGCGAAGTTTCCCGGATCCGCCCATGACTCGCACATCATGCGCCACAGCATCCTCCCACGAATGATGACCAATCTTCAACCGGACCGTGCATGGATTGTTGGTGAGTATGCATACTCGTGTCGCCTGCTGGGTGTGACATGCTGTCTTGTATCCTGTTGGAATTGCAACGGTTCTCTGTGTTTCTCACACCCAGGTGACTCTGCATATCCTAACGGGCCTTGGCTGCTGAGCCCACTACGTAATCCTAGGACACCAGCTGATGTCAGATACAATGAGGCACATGGGAGGACCAGACGTGTGGTGGAGCGGACTTTTGGACTCCTGAAGTCCAGATTCAGATGCCTGGACCGCACCGGGGGTGCACTGGCATACTCCCCACAGAAGGTGTGCCAGATAGTTGTGGCATGCTGCATGCTGCACAATCTCGTGATTCGCAGGCAGATCCCCCTGATAGTGGATGACGGTGATCAGCCAGGGCCCCCGCCTGCAGACCAAGCCGTGTCCAGTGACGAGGACCGTGGAGAGGAGGAAGCAGTGAATGAGCGCCAGCAGCTCATCGCCCGCTACTTCACTTGACGCTGAGTGACCATGTACGACGGCTGATATTGCTGTAGTTGTGTAGGTGTATGTGTGCATTGTCACGGCGGCCTATTGTTCACTGAGTGCTGTGTGGCAATGGTCCATGTCCAGGGTAGTATGCCACTGACAGTGGCTGTAGCATTGTGCCCTGTTGCTCTGTGAGATGTGTGTACATTGCTTAAACTTGATGACAAGTACTGTGTGATGAGTGTGTGACACACACATTCAATGGACTCTTGTTCTGTTTTTCACCCCTAGGTCCCTACAGCCTCTCCTGGCCTATCGACATACCACACTCCAGATGCATTTCTGATCATGGTGACGGTTGCACATCCTTGCTTAAACACAGAGCAGATAAAACAGAATGTGATCCAGGTGTATTTATTTTAAGCAGTGACAGTGATTGTGGGCAAGGTGATCACAAAAGTGGTGCATGCTGAAACAATGAGTTGACGGTCATGTCCGCGTGATGGTCAAGGTGTACCCATGTTGTTCTGGGTCCACAGTCCAACAGACACATGCCATTCACATGGCAGTGTGGGGTAGGATAGTAGTCCAAGTGAATGCAGTAGATGGCCACCGTGGCTGGCTGACTCACTGGCGTTTGGAGCGTGCGAAGTCATCTCTGGACACCTGTTTCCTCTTCGGACGACCCCTTCCACGTTTGAGAGGGGGGGTTGTGTTTGTGGGCTGCTGGTGGTGGCTGAGGATTGCCCACTCGCTGTGGACGCAGGGGAACTGGATGTTGCACAACCCTGTGCCCCAGCAGGTGGTGGCGGAGGTGGTGTGTTTGGCCTTGATTGGGCCCTCACCACCACCACTAGCTGGCCCATGAGGTCGACAAGTTGGCCCATACGGGTCACGAATTGGCCCATATGGGCGTCCATGGACCTCAACACCCCAAGGACTTCCCGCGTATCGGCAGCTGACCGGGCCCATTGTCCCTGGGCCTCTTCATAGGCCCCAAGGACTCTGGCGATTTGCGGCAGGGCTTGTCTCCCAGGCTCTGATGGCGTTGGCCTGACCCTGCTCCTCCCACCTTAACTGCTGCCACCGACCTGCCCACTCGCCACATTGGTCACCCGGGGCCTCGTTCTGGCTCCCAGGGTCGATGTCGACGTGCGTACCACCCCTTGCGCAGGGTGAGTGGTCAGGGAGGCCCTGGTGGTGGTGGTTGCGGCGGTGGTGGTGGCCGCAATGACCGTGGCAGCAGGGGCCTGGGACTGGTCACCAGCCCTGGGAGAACGGGTTGGTGGGTAGCAGATGTGCCTGGTCGGGAGTCCTCGTCCGAAGAGGTGTCCAGGTCTTCCACATCTGTGAGTCCGGGTGGAGGGCTTGTGGACTGGCTGTGATGGCTGCTGTCTCCCTTTCCAGCATCATGCTGTTCATCACCTGTGGGGCGGAGACGAAAGGTTATTGTGTTGCACCTTGCAAGGTTTGTGTTAGATGTCTGACATTCACAGTTTGTGCACAGTTGTGCACTGATTTCCCAGATGCGTGTGTATGGCTCTACAATGTGTGTGCGTGATCAAGGCAATGGAATAGTGTGATGGGTGCATATGGCATGGGACGGATTTGGAATGCCAATCGGTGTGTGTTGCAGTACCCCTACATTTTGTGGCTTTGGTGGAAACGGGGTACAGCCCCATGAACGCTTTTGAGATGAAATATGGTTTTGGGGTTCAAATGAAACGCTTAGAAACGCAGATGGGAAAAGGAGTACAGCTCCATCAACGCTTTTGATATGAAATATGGTTTTGGGGTTCAAATGAAATGCTTAGAAACGCAGATGGCAAAAGGGGTACAGCCCCATCAACGCTTTTGAGGTGAAATATGGTTTTGGGGTTCAAATGAAATGCTTAGAAACGCAGATAGGAAAAGGGGTACAGCCCCATCAACGCTTTTGATATGAAATATGGTTTGGTGGTACATACTGTGACATATGGGTGCAGAAGGGGAGATGTGTTTTGGCCACACGACACTACAGAGACAAAGGTGTGTGTATGTCTGACATACCCAGCATATCTGCTCACTGTTGTCATTTAGGGACATTACACTGCAAGCATTGTAGTGAGTGAGTAATGGTTGTGTGCCACACAACGTATTGCAGATGGGACAATTCCTTGGTGTGCGTGCTACCCTCAGCCATGTGCAGCAATGCAGTGCTCTTGGGGTGTTGACTATATTAGGTATGTTGTAAATCACAGTGTGACGTGCGCTTCAGACACTGCAGACACATTTTTGGTCATCGGCAGGAATCTTTGCTGAACTACTGTATATGGGACAACTGTTTAGATGATATACCTTTCATGACACTGGGGCTGAAAGATGAGTTGGATGAGATTTTGAATGTGCATTGTGTAGCTGTGTGGTTCATGGGTCCAGTGGTGTATGTGACATTACTGGGGTTCCACTCTGTTACATTGAGACAAGATAGACTTACATGGGTGATGTTGTACAATGTCAACGGAACAAGCAGACACGACTACATGGACAAGACTTCGATGGTGTTGCTGATGTGTGTGATGACTGGCACAGTGCACGCCATGTGGGTCAGTACTCCAGTGAGACTTGTGCATGCAGACGTGACTCCTTACGTGTTACTGTATTTGAGATGGCTCATGTGGGCTATGACTCTGTAATTCATGTCCGTGTGCACATTAGTCACATGATTATGACAGGGAGCAGTGCTACCTGTTCCTCTGCTACGTGACATGTCCCAAATGTTAGTCGTAGTACAGTCCTCATGCCTACAGACACCCCGCCCTGTACAGTAGTCTACCTACTTGTTGGTTTTGAGGGAGCAATGCAATGGCTACCGCTTGGTTATGAGCGGGAGGGGTGCTCCATCTTGCTGGTCTGTGCGAGTGGGGGCCGTGTTGTGAGTTGTGGTGATGGCTTACCACCCACAGACACCCCTCCATGTAGGGAAACATATCTACCTGTCGGGTGAAGGTGTGCACTGCAATGGCTGACACATGGGTGTGGGGAGTGCTCCATCTTGCTGCGCTGTGGGACTAGGGGCATGGTGGGGGTTGTACTTCTGCAGTCCCCCCTCCGATACACGGACGTTGTGGTAAGGCTACTTACCTGTTACTTGTTGGTTAGTGCAGCTATGGCTGACACATGAGTGTAGGTGTGGGGAGTGCTCCTTCCGGCGCATCTGGGGTACATGGGGACCTGGTGGGAGTTGTGGTGCTGGCTGACTGTACACATGCCCCCATGGTTTTGTTTGTTGGTACCTTTGGGCTGAGTGTGTGGGAGTGTCTGTTGCATGTGTGAGAGATGTCTTGTGGATTGTGTACTGGACATGGGGGTGTTTGGCCCTCGGAGCTATGGCATTCTGGTAGTGCATGACAGTACATAGCGGTGTGCTGGTATACATTTGTTTGTACTTACCAGCCTCCACTCCCCCTGGTATTCCGGTGAGACTCTCCGGATGTAGAATGCCTCGCACCTTCTCCTCCCACGCCTTGAAGGTCTTGAATGGCGCGGGATTTCCGCCGCCAGTCCTGTCAGCCAGCTCACGATTCTTGGCCTCCTTCTTCCTGACCACGCTTTTCAGGTCGTGCCGCCTCTTTGTAATTTCACCCCGGTTGCGTGGCACGTTCCCAACTGCATTCACCTGGTCTACGATCCTGCTCCACATTCTGTTTCTGGTGGCTCCTGGTGTCTGTTGGACCTGGTTCCCATAGATTTGTGGGTGCACCTTGATGATCTCGTCGACTATGACCGTCAACTCAGTGGCAGTGTACTTAGGCATTCTTTGTGTTGCCATGGTGTGTGGTTTGGTATTTGTGGTGCTGGTGTGGTGGGTGTGTGGTGTGTGGTGTGTGATGTGCAGGGGGTTAGTGGTGCCGGTGTTTCAGTGGTGATGGTGGTGGTGGTGTTGGTGATGGGTGTGATGTGTGCGTGCGTGTGGTATGCTGCTTTCCTTTGTGGCTCTCTGGGTTCTCTGCTGTCGTCTTCGCTTTGTAGTAGTGCAAGGGATTGTGGTCTGTGAAGGGGCTGCTTTTGTACTCACCTATGTGGGTGTGTCATGATGAGCTGTCGTTTTCAGGTGTGTTGTGCCTGGTGTCCTCGGATTAGTAGTTTTTTTGTTTTGCCAGGGGGGATGTGTCTTTGGGATGTGTTCTGTGTTTGGGTATTTTGGCGTAGTTTGCTGTGTGGACTTGTTGGCCATGTTGTGTGTATTTGTTTGGTCCGCCAATGATTTCCGTGCACGGACGTGGCTGCCAGGCCTTCCGCCGTGTCAGTTATTCATCTCTGTTGTTCACCGTGGCGGGCGGAATATATGTAGATTTTCCGCGCTCATGTCGGGGAGATCATAATTTCACGCCGGTGTCTCGGTCGTCAGAGCGGGCGGATTTGGGTTGTCGGGCGGGATTGCGTCCGTGGCGGATGGATAAACTTCTACTCTGACATGGACGGGCGGAATTTTGTGTGTTTTTACCGCCGCAGGCGGAGGTTGCTTCGCGACATCATAATTGCTCGGTCGGTATTCCCATGGTGCAGGCGGGCGGGTTTTTCAGGCTATAGTGGATGGCGGATTTTTTACCGCCGGTTATCGTAATGGGCCCCTATGTCCGTATCTTAAGTAAGTGGCCCCAGATGACAGAAAATCACACAGTATGACTAAGTATGTAAGATGTTTTACTTTGGTTACTGGTACTCCCCAAATAAAGTGCAGCTTCGGTTTCGTATCCTTTGGTCTGCTTGTCATTATGAATGACTTTGATACATTTGTTAAGTCAAAGTCATTCATAAAGCAAGTAAATCAGTCAAGCAGACTTTGGAGCCCATTTGCAGTTCCATAAATAAGGACCACATAGGCTGAGGATTGGGAATGGTCTTTTCCCTAGTTGCAGCACATATTTTCCTGTTATAGTCAGATGTTTTTATAGCCATTGATATAAAGTAAAACTAGAGAAGGGGCCAAAATGCATCCTTGACGAACACTGGCTGTTGATTCCATGGTAAAGCCGGATTTTAAGTCACAATTCTGAAAATGCCACTTTTAGAAAGTTGCAAGAAGAACAATTGATGGACAGAATGTTGAACAATGTCAAACATTCACCCCAGTACAGAGATCTGGGCCTATATCCCTAGTTTTTTGCTCCCCATGCCATTCCATTTTAAACCCAGCCATATGCAAATCAGTCTTGACCCTGATTCCCATGGGAACAGTCCAGCCCGAACTGCCAGGCCAGCTCCTCCCTGGACCAGAAACAAGCATCCTGGGACCGGTTTTGGGTATTACCCCTCATCAGCCAAGATAGCTTGACTCCAGTGGCACAGTGAGCATGGGACCCACAGCTGAGCATACCCTTCCCACTTAGGGCGACAAAAGCGAAAAGAACAGATTGGGGCCCCTCAATAATTTTTTAACCCGAAAAGAATAGTTAGTGCCTCCAAAGATCAAGTAAAGCAACTGTTTTATACTTCTCATCTGAATAACTGAACGGGCATAAAAAGTACAGACCACAGTGACATAGTCTGACCTGCCAATCACATCAGGTATGGAGCACTGCCTAGCTTGGATTTACAATGCCCAATTCAGGTTGTACCTCACATCGCTTAGATTAAGCACTGTGAACTTTTTTTTGCATTTTTTAATTGGGGAACGTGGTTTGAAAATAATTGTCCCTGTGATAATTCCTCTGGACAAAGCACTTAACACCTGAGGCTGATTTGCGCATTGTATAACACGCATTGGGAAAATTTTCTAATCCCTACTTTAAAGGAAGTTAAAATCTTGCACTATAAAACTGGATTTGTATTTTAACAACCGTTGGGGTAAAAATGTACTTGTGCTGTAATGAATTCTATTAGGTGCATTATGAGTGGGAGGGAAAGTATGGCACGGGTGGTAGTTGGCATAACACTTGAAGAAAACCCCAATGCAATATGTGGATAAATTGATTAAGAATGTTGGGTTGAAGTACATTTTATTGTCTTCCATAATTATGTTTTATAGTTTTTAATGTTGTATTTATTATTATGCACTTTCATGGCTAAATTAGCAGAATAAAGCATTGATTGATTCACAGCACTGCCACTCAATCTGCCTCTGAAATGCGATACAAACGTTGAAGAGATGATTCAGGCCACTGTCAAAAGAAATGTAAATAGACATAATATCGAAAAAAATATATAGAATGGACAGAATATCGAATACAAAATATAGAATGCACATAATATCGAATGGACATAATATAGTGGTTAATAATATCGAAATGCAGGTAAGTAATATCGATTGTCAATATATAGAAGTACATAATATAGGCATTAAAAAAATATCGAATTTTTAATATCGAATTTTTTTTGTGTTGTATGTTAGTATATGAGTTAAAAATGTATAATATTTTTGTAATGTATGTTAAATCTTTTTTAAAGTTACGAAATTTATGTAAAATAATTTTTGCGTATATTACTTCCGTAGCGGGTTGTGGGTTTATAGGGTAATAGGGTGGGAAGTAATTTAATTATAATATATATTTTTATAAATTAATTAAAATTAATTAATTATATGTTAATTAATTTTTGTGTAATTTAAATCTGTAGCGGGTTGTGGGTTTATAGGGAATAGGGTGGGAAGTAATTTAATTTAAATTAATTAATTAAATATTTTATTAATTAATAATGTAATATTTAATAATTTATATTGTTAATTACGTTAATTAATTTATTATTAATTAATTATAAGTTGACTAATAACAATAAATAATTAATTGGTAATTATGTTAATGATGTTAAAAAATGAATTAATTAGTAATTAAAAAGATATTAATTATTAAAAATTATTTTGTTAATATGTTAATTGTGTACGTTTTTTAGGAGTGGGTTGAGGGTTGATAGGGGAGTAGGGTGGGAAGTAATTTAATTTTAAGGAAATTTTATAATAATTTAAAAATAATATTTATTAAAAGTTATTTTATAATGTTAATTGTGTTAATTAATTTAGATTTGATAATTATTAATTTGATTGTTAATTGCTATTAGTTAATTAATTATTTGTTAATTAATTATGTTAAATAATTAATAATTTAGTAATTTGGAGGTGACGTTTATAGGGGAAAATGGTGGGATGTAAATTAATTTACAAAAATTAATTAATTGTTAATTAATGTTGATTAAATTGCTGAAGTGGGAATATTAAATTATTCCTATCCGCTATCCAACGCTTTCCTTACTGTTCCACTCGCTGGAGTGGGAAAAGTAAATTTTACCCTCCCGCTATCCAATGCTTTCCCTACTGTTCCACTCGCTGGAGTGGGAATAGTACATTTTACTCTCCCGCTATCCAATGCTTTCCCTACTGTTCCACTCGCTGGAGTGGGAATAGTAAATTTTACCCTCCCGCTATCCAACGCTTTCCCTACTGTTCCACTCGCTGGAGTGGGAATAGTAAATTTTACCCTCCCGCTATCCAACGCTTTCCCTACTGTTCCACTCGCTGGAGTGGGAATAGTAAATTTTACCCTTCCGCTATCCAACATTGATGTAAAAAATATTTAACAGATTATATATATTTTATATTAATTTTATCATTTTTAAATTAATTTTAAGTATGTTTTAATTAATTATATTGATTATTTAATTAAGTTAATATTACTTTTAACATATTTAAAAAATTTGATATTTTTTACAAACTATATTTAAAACAACGATATTTTGTCTTCGATATTTTTGTACTTACCTGTTTGTAGATAGGGAGACGATATTTTGTCCATCGATATTTTGGCGACGATATTCTGTCCAGACTATATTTTGGTTGTCGATATTATGTCAGTGATCCCAAAAGAATATCTATGAGGAGGGGACATAATTAAATGAAAACGTTTTTTTTTTAAATAGGCAGATTAATGTCAATTTTAAGACGTGACCTAGCTTAATGAGTGAGTACTGGGATGAGGGACAACAATAGAGAAGATAATAAATGACAGAGAACCTGGGTTAAAATTACATATCATTGAAAGAAACATTGAATCAGCAGGGAGAGACAGCATCTGTACATAGGAAGCACTCTTGTTGTCAGCCTCTTGAAAGGAGGTACTTCTTTGTTGATTTTTGTAAAGCATTTTATTGCATTTGAATAAATATTGAAAGCCAGTAATGCAATCTATGTCAGCCAGATAATACTCAAAGAAAACACTATGGGCCCGATTCACAAAAGTAATCTGAGACAAAATCCAAACTTTACGACTTTTGGTATTCACAGAAGGCATTTAGGAGTAGTAAAGTTAGGAATCCTAACTTTACTACTCCTAAATGCCTTTTGTGAATGCTGAAAGTCGTAAAGTTGGGATTTTGTCTCAGTTTAGGAGTAGTAAAGTTAGGAATCCTAACTTTACTACTCCTAAATGCCTTTTGTGAACACCGAAAGTCGTAAAGTTAGGATTTTGTCTCAGTTTAGGAGAAGTAAATTTAGGAATCCTAACTTTACTACTCCTAAATGCCTTTTGTGAATACCGAAAGTCATAAAGTTAGGATTTTGTCTCAGATTACTTTCGTGAATCGGGCCCATAGATATCAAAATGATGACTTCAGTGATGAGACTATGACTAGGTGTGGGTACAGCACCATCTAAGTTATAGAAATCTATCACATTTTTGGATGATTCTGGGGGCTTCATGCGTTGGTGGCCCTAGTATTCTACACTGATCCAGTCTGGTCACCCACAAATGAAGGCTTGAGGCCTCTCTAGCTGTCCAGTCCTGAAAAATGTCTTACTTCTTCAGGTTGAAAACCACTCTAAGAAAGGCTCACACATATTCTTTGACGTATGTACAGTAAGGCCATCTGATCAGTAAGAGTGATACTGCTATCCGACAACCTTGAAAGCATCCTAGCCAATCCCTCCGAAAAGGCGTGTATGAATCTGCAGCCCCAAGTCATATGGAAAAAATCCCCTTCCTCTCTCTGGCACCTCAGATATAATGGGGAGGAATGGTGTGTCAGGTGCCAAAGACAAAGATCTGGTAAAACAACAACACTTTGGAAAATATTAACTAGATTAGCGAAAAGCAGGATGAAATAGTCTCCTCATAGCGGGCTGTCTGTCAGACCTCATCTTCCAGGGTGGTTCAGTCTGCCTCCTACTTGGTTCCTAGGACAATAAAAGTGCTGGGTATGTTTATGGCAAGTGTTTTGTAAACTCTAGTGATTTTCTTATCTGTCAGTCTCGTCATGGTCAGCTTTGTCACTAGCGGATTGAGTTTTTGGGAGCGAAGTAAGGGTTTTAGGTCACGGCATCAGCCTGTATCACAGTTGCAGGTGGTGATAGAACAATGAGGGTATGAGACTTTGGGCCAGATTTAGGAAACTATTTTGCATTCGCAAACGGTGCGAATCGCAAAATTCGGCCATTTGCGAATGCAAAATGGCCTTTCCTAATGTATGAAAGGCTTTGGCACTCGCAATTTAGGTAATCGCAATTTTTAGCGATTACCTAAATTGTGAATGCAAATAGGGAATCACAATTAGCGAATCCCTAATGCACATGTAAGAAGCCTTTCCTAAATGCGAACTGTGCATTTAGGAAACACTATTACCATCAACTTGATGTTGATGGTAAACAAGTGCAAACTTTGAAAAATGCACAAAGCGGCATTTTTCAAAGTGCTATGAGGCGCACACATGCCCCTAGGGCATGTGTGTGCCTCACATGTGCACCTTTTTTATAGGGGTGCTTCAGGGGGGGCCTTAGGCCCTAGCACCCTTGCCTTTGCATTACCCAATTTGCTATTACCAATTAGGTAATCGCAATTTATATAATGGAAGACCATTCTCACCTTTGGGCCTTGAGGCCCATAGGTACGAATGGAGTCGCAATTACAAATAGCGATTCCCTAATTGCGTTCTGCGATTTTTAAGAAATCGCAATTAGGGAATCGCTATTTCCTGTCTGTTTTGTTACATCGCATTTTGCAATTACCAAATAGCGATTTCTTAAAAATCACTATTTGGTAATCGCAAAATGATATTTTGATACATCTGGCCCTAAACCTCAAATGCAGATTAGCATATGTCCACACGTTGTTTTTTGACAGAAGAGCTGACCTATCAACACCAAGTACTGTGAGAGTCAAATCTGGGCCCTCGAGATTTGTTTGACATTAAATTGAACAATTTTCAAAGAGAAAAAGTGTTAACATACCCAAATGAATTGTGAGAATTCATCCAAAAACTATTTCTCCCTCCTTTAAATTTACTTTAGGAATGCAATTTGTATGCAGCAGTTTCTTTTCGCACTAGAAAAGTGATGTGATGATCACTTATAGGCAGTCAAAACTAATGATCACGCAGAGAGAGTATTGGGATTTATACCTGGCCTGAAGAAGGAACAAAAGTGTATGTTAAGTGTAGCGAAACATGTGTTGGCTTAGAGGCAGGTTTGATGAGGAAAGACATTTTCAAGAATGAACATAAATTTGTAATACATGTATATTTGAAATATTAAAGGAGAACTAAAATGTAAAAGATTTTGGGACTTCATTTGTTTGTATCAAACAATTTTGCATTCTCAAACTGAGCAAAACGGTAATTTCGGCTGTTTGCAAATGCAAAATAGTCTTTTAAGATCTATGAAAGGCTTTGTAGTCGCAATTTTTGGTAATCACAAAAATTGCGTTTACCTAAAATTACGACTACAATTAGGGAATCGCAATTTGCGATTTCCTTAGCATATGTGGCAAGCATTTTCTAAATACTAAGAGGCCGATTCCGATTCGGGTCGGAAATCTCTCTGACCGAGCCGGACCCGGAGAGATTTCCGACCGAATCGGACCCTAGCAGCCCGACCGAACGAGTACGATGCGCACGTATGCCATCGGACTCGAGTCGGTCGGACTCCCATTGAAGTCGATGGGAGCCGGTCGTACAACGCGTACGCGGGCTCCCATTGACTCAATGGGTGCGAGGCGAACAAGGGCGCCCCCTACAGCGTGTACGTGGCGAAGCGATTCGCGCCGTACACGCACAGGTAGGGGGACCCATGGGTCCCCCTGTGTGCGACTCGCGCGGCTACGCGAACAGGGGGTCCGACACGGACCCCAAAGTACGGCTCCGACTGCTTCTTGGAGCCGGACGGCGCGAGTCGGTCGGACTCGCTCGCGGCGCGCATCGTACTTGCCCGGCCGGGGAACGTCTCCATTGCGAGGTGCGCAGCGCATCCGTGCGAGTCGGTCGGTGCGGTTGGGACGGGCGTACGAGTCGGTCGGCGAATTTGCACGCGCTCGCATCGTACTCGTTCGCCCGGACGCATGTACGAATCGGTCGGGAAAAAGGGCTCCGAATCGGATCCGGTTCAGACGAATCCGATTCGGTGCCCTACCGGCCGAGATCAGAATCGGCCCCTAACTGTGCATTTAGGAAAATGCTATTACCATTGACTCCAAGTCGATGGTAACCATGTGCAAATTTTGAAAAATGCACAAAAATTCATTTTCCAAAGTGCCATGTGTCGCATACCCCTAGTGCATGTGTGCACTTTACATGTGCGCTTTTTTTAGGGGGTTCTTCAGGGGGGCAACCTTGGTTTTGCATTACCTAATTTGCAATTACCAATTAGGTAATCACAAATTAGCTACTGCAAAACCATTCGCACTTATGGGCCTTTAGGCCCAAAGGAATGAATGGAGAAGTATTACCTAATAGCGAATACCTATTTACCAAATCACTATTTGGTATTAAGGAATCGCTAAATCTTTGGCGATTCCTTATATACAGAGCATTTTGCGATTACCAAATAGTGATTCGGTAAAAATCGCAATTTGGTAATCGCAAAATGCTTTTTTGATATATGTGGCCCTATATGCCTACATGTGACTACCTTTCCCAAGGTAGAAATCCATGTACAGTCCTATCTTTCAAAGCCCCGTACGGCAGTGCCTACCCATAAGAGCGACTCCACTGTCAATCCTCCCTCTGCCGCTGATCACTTTTAGGGAATCTTTCCAACTACTAAGGACCCCCATTGTAGTCTGACTGCTTCACCAGGGAGTTCCTTCTTGAGAAGATTGTTGAGAAAAGAATCAGGACTGGCTATCACAAAAATCTCCAAAGATGTTGACTTTACAATGGCAAGAAAATAATTTGGTTTATATAGGTAATTTATAATGGAGAATGTGTCTAAAAATGTTTAAAATAAACTAGTCAAGGAATAGTATTGTAGTTTTACAAATCTTTACGATATTCTGAAATTACTTTCTGAACTTTTGTTTTTGGGGTGGAACAATGAGAAATATGCTGCCTGATTACAGTTGTTTATGGCAGAAGCTACCAAGGTATTTGGCTAAGGTCAGAAGGTCTTTGTTGACGTGGGTGACTTTGACAGTGGGCACATGACACCATGTACTTGATTTCTCAATGACTTACCTGGATAACTAGACTTAACAAAGGAGAAAGTTATTTTCAATAAAAAAACATATATACATTGTACAACAGACCACATGTTTGTATAAAACATTGTTTATTTGTACATCTATAGGTCGGAGCTATGACAAACAATATTACCATCAAAAAAGGTTTTAAGTCTGAAAGAAAAATAGAGAGAATATGCTTCAACCAGGACCAGCTATGGCCTTTACAACAAGCAAGTAGGAGAATAAAGCAGAAAATGCATGTGTTGAGTGCATCTCTTCTCCTTGGAGGTATATATGGAAGTACAGAAGGTCATGGTAATGCTGACATGTACAGCAATCATGCATAGGAAACACCAACTATGTTTTTCTTAGTGCAGGTTCATATCTAATTTTCAGTTAACCCTGTAACCTGAAAACCATCACATAAGTCATACTTGTGTTTAATATCTTGGGAGTTGCATGTGAAGCCGTGTTTTTTTTTACTGTCCGCGACTGCCAAGCAAACCTTGGCGATGAGTGACAGTAAAATGTAAATAATGCTCCCCCACCATGGATGAAGACTCCCATGGTGAGGGGGGCATTTTTTATTTTACTTTGAAAAAGAAAATCTTGTTTTGGCATTTCATGTTTCAAAATAAAAAACTATTTGGTGCAGGGTTGGGTCATGCTGATGGAACCCTTCACCAAACAGTGATATGCATTGACAGGAAGCGCCGGGACATTAGTTCCTGACAATGCTTTATAAATGACTGCCAGGGCAATGGACCAAACTCTGTCCCCCTGGCAGAACAATGGGCCATCCCCTGAAATATATATCGGCCCTTAATTTATTGAAAAATCTTTTAAATACTGCAAGTATTCTTATTGTTTAGATATTTGATATAGTATGAGCTTAATTCCAAGTAGCAGTAGATAATTCTTAATGTAGCCGAAGTATTTAAAACAAAAGAGCCTGATTCACAGAGAAATTAAAAAATGTGTGCCCATCAGGTTACTTCTAGATTTGGAACATATTTCTAAGATTCAAGTAGAAGTACAGGAGTACTCACTGGGAATTGACTGTCTTAGAGGGGGCTGGATTGTCATCCAAGAATAAACCATGGGAAAAAACTTACATCCATCCACACTGCCAGAGACTACGACTAGAACGAGACCATGGGGAGCATGGTTGGGTCATGGCAACTCATCTTCTGTGAATACAGCCCCCTAGCCTGCAACCCATCTGGAAAATTCCAGTGTTGCTCAATGGCCAGTCTGGCCATGAGTGCAGATGCAAAGGAAGATTCACATGTGCAAAGCTTTATTCTTTTTAAATTTAGCAGTTTTATATTTTTATGTATGCTATATATATTTATATATATGTAGCACAGACGTTTACCTGCATAAATAACTTTTTTTGATACCCCAATAGAATTTATTTTTCCCATGTAGAAACCCCACCCCTTACACCACAGGCAATTTTGTGAGAATCCCTTTCCTTACACATCCTAAGAACAGGTTTAGTACTGCCCATTACATGTTAAAATCCACCAATGTATTCATGGTGGAAAACAACCTTTAAATACTTTATGAATTTACCACAATCATGCTGGTTTATGGGTATTACTGCTTTAGCCAAGTGTCTCAAACTTGGAGCACCCTCTGGCCACCACTATGAGAATTACTCACACTTAAAATAACACAAACACGGGTGTACTACACAAGGTCAAATATTAATTTACAAGTGTAAATTCACTTTCTATGAATGATAAACTTGAATCTGGTTTCTATAATTGTAGTATTTGAGCACCCAGTGCCAACATAATTTAGATGTTAGAATCAGGTATATCTTTAAATATTTGATGGCAAGAAATTGGCTTAGTGGCAGATCCTATGTTTTTGAATTCATGGCTGCTTTATATTAAATCAGTACTTATAGATCAGTGTGAAATAATTTTGGGGTTAAAGGAGAATGTGTGTATATAAACTGCTCCACAAATATTTATTATACTTGATTTATCATTTTGTTTAGAGTTATTCTCTGTTCACCGCCTCAATGGAAACCTAACCTGAACTCCTACATGCACCCTGATTGTGAATACAAACTACTCTAGGCACTTTTCAATTGTGTTAGATTTCAAAAGTAAAGTGAAAATTGGGTCCCTATAATGCAGCACGTTAGGGACTCATATGTAGACAAACCCCTTTAACTTATTAAGACACATTTCACAAGACAAAAATTGATGGATGGGAATTTTTCAATTAATCATAAACAATGGATGGGACAGCTGTAGGTCTAGAACTTGCTATGTTATTGGGAGTGAATCTGGAGTTAGGGGCAAAGCTATCATTAGTACAGCAGGTGCAGTGGCACCATGCCCAGGGGCGATTGGGGTCCTACATTACCCCTATTATGGCTGCATTTTACTACCTAATCCTGGGTAGGAAGCCCCATTTTCCTTGCTTGTATTAGTGCCCCGTGTACCCATGTTACACCCTGGCTGCATCTGAATAGGACTGGTAGACCCAGAGATTATTTTCCTGAATATGTTCATATAGTCATACCTGACATGATGTGCTGAACAGGCTTTGTGATTCACCTGCACAATCACAATGCATCCTCTTTATATCAATCAATCATATTTATCAAAAAGAAAGTGATCCTTAAAAATACATAGTGAATCTGTTATGTTTGTAGACTTACTAGCCCAGATAATTTTTTTTTTTTACCAACATATGGCAAAGACGTTAATGTTCTAAGCAGAGAATGGTCTAAAACCAACTTGATGACAAGCTGAATAGTTGCAATTAGTTGTAGGAAGGTTGTTCCTTGATAACCCTGAAGAAGACTTCCTGTGCCGCAACTTTCCTTAATAATCCATGTAACACCAGCTTAGCTTCCTGAAAGGACCATTTTGAAGGCAAGCTTTTGATTTTAAGCAGCCAATTTGTTTGAGGTTGGGCCTAAGGCCCAGTTTGGGAGGATGCCTTACTTGTAAGTTAGTTTTTCTTCATGGTTTATTGTACACGTAACCCCATAACTATAATTGTCTCTCTAGAGGAGGTATGGCTGATGATATGGTTGTTACCTAGAAATGAAGGATATCATTCCGTATTGAAAAAAAAGTGGTTCAATAAACGTCGTCTTTATGACATATTGATGACATTTAAATAAATTAAGTTTACATGAATAGTTGGGGTAGGTAATCAGTTTAAACCTGTTATTTAATCTATTTACCATTCATATCTCTCCTAAGCAGACCAAGGACTTAATTCACAAAGATTTTGCTGGTACAAGGGGTAACTTATTCTTGAGGTACTCCTGGTCGTTCCTGAATTCAAGGAGTACTCGTGCCTTACTTCTGGTTTACTCCTGGAATTCAGCAGTATGCCAGAAGTACTATAAGAGTAAAGTATAGCAAAATTGATGTAAATCAGCCCCAAGGTTTTTAAAGAATTAAAGAATGTTCTGAGGGTATGAGGAATTTGTGGTTGACCCAACGTTATCAGGTTCCATAGGTATCAAAACCCAGAGTAACACAAGTAAATAAAAATTAAGGATGAGATTGATTTTGTTCAGTTGAAGTACAGAAGATCAATTGCATTATTTAACCAGAGCAAATAATTTGAGATTGATTATTGTGTCCAAAGTTCCGCACATGGCTAGATCCTTTTCAGGTAAAGATGGCATTAAGACAAGGGGACCCTGGGGAAATTCATCAAGTATTAAACATCACAGGTCACCCCTAGCTTTCTTGTAAAATAGTTTTGACAGCTTGGATCAACGCATACATAAACCAATTATTACCAAAGAATCTTTGCCAGTGTTTCCTAAGGTTGCAGGATTGGCAGTATTAGCAACAAAAGTTAAGATCCTCTCATATGTAGGATCAGGTGTTCTTTTCTCTTCCGGTCTCTGAAATATTTAAATAATATATCTGGATATTTTGCTTACTATGAAAAATCCAGACCTTCTTTTATTTTGGAAACAACCACAGAACTTTAACCAACCCTTGCAAAAGCAAATACTCTTTGAATTTGCCAGTCCTAAGTGATCTGCCAGGGTCTCCTTCCTCCTATTTGGCAGTATGTAACAGAACAAAGACAATTATAGAGCTGCCATATGAGGAATTACTTTTAATTATGACATACAAGCATGATATACAATAGGGTGTCTTTGCTACCGGAAGGCCCTGGGGTTGTGGGGGCGGGACTTACTTCCTTTGTGTCTCAAACCAGAAAAGAGAATATCTCTATAGCTGCCATCATCTGTATTATGGCATCAACGCCCTGCATTGGCTGGTTTAATTTAAAGGTGAAATAAGAACATAGGAACTCTATTTTGGAAGAAATGTTCTGTATGTATAACAATAATTCAAGAAAAGAAGAAAACTATTACTTTACTTATCTGCTCAATAATGTCACTTTTTCCCTCAAAGGCAATACATCAGGCAAGTCACCATTGCTGGTACAATGAAGACTGACTTTGGCTTCAGAATACTAAATATAGTGAACAAGAAAATGATTAGATTTCCATTAATCCCCTGAGTTTTAATTACACCGACTTTTTTTTAAATCAAGGAACGTTGCACAACACACTATAAAAAGGATATCTCAAATTGGCAGACTGCACTCCTTTAAACACCATGACAATTTATCTTGGAAAAACAGTGGTTAGGGAATAGAGTTGTCTGACAAGTGAGCTGCCACATTCCTGCTCAAAATATAAACCAAGTAATGCTTGTCATTTAGTAGATCTGATCTAGAGGTCACTTTATCTGTCTCACCAGCATCATCTCATAAAAAAAGGAATTAGTAAAAGTGCATACACATATATATATATATATACATATATATATATATGTATATATATATATATATATATATATATATATATATATATATATATATATATATATATTGTTGCGGGGATTCTGCTCATACACAGAACTATGCACAAGAAAACAGGACCTCAGTAAATAGGGGTGTACCTCCTATCACCTTAGTACCCAAAATCCCAACCGACTAGCAATAGTGTCTCATTCGGTCTCCTACAAATATCAAGAAGCTACGAATGTTTAGACAACCCAGAACACGAGCACTCCCGACTCACCTCAGAGTCGTGGGAACAAGACACTCTTTCGCTCTCACGTACTTGTCCACAATAAAAATAATCAGAGTCACTAAATAAGATCAAAATGTTTATTTTGACTATGGTGATTCATAAAACAGTATGCGAACCATAACTAGCAGCAAAATGCATAAGGCAAGAATCATTAGCATTGTTACAATACCATAGAATATAAAAGGAGTCGTCATTTTATAAAGACTGTAAAAAGGCAAAATAACTGGGCCTAATCACCCCCCCACGGCAGTAAGAAGTTATTTTATATAACAGAAGATCTCTAGGCGTTATTAGCAGACCCCTACCTCAAAGCTTAAACCCAAAGGTTTACATCATAGGAACAGCAGAGCTCAGCTCCATGGAACGGCTTTCTTCGAGTATGTTTCAAAAACATGCAACAACGTTATATCTAAGCACGATTCTTCCACATTGCAGCTGTTGGTAACATGTTTTGTCTAGGTAATAGGGACTGACCAGAACAGAATAACAAGAGATATTGTTGACCGACCTTGCACATTATGTTCAGACAGAATTGAAGGGAAAGCTGAGAACGTGAAAAACAATCTGTTATCATGTACAGGGCAGAGGCAAAGTGTCGCGAAAACAAACTCTTAGCAGAGGCGTGCGCAAAAGCAGCAGCATAGGGCAAGCAAAACTCATGCTAACTTAGCAATGTCGACAATGTGTCTTTGGGCCACATAACCCCATATAACACCCTCCCCCTGGTAAGTCAGTAGGACATAGACAGAAGAACGAAAACAGAGTTCAAAAGTCAGGCATTGTTTAAAATATTGGTGAGGGACTTTCTAAAAAAAAACAAATCGGACAAAAAAGGTAAAGTTCGAAGAAAAAGCTAAAGGCACTTTGAGTTTGAAAAAAGAGTCTGTATTTCAGACAGTGGAGTATCCATGAAGGTTTGGGTGCAAAGGAATGCAATTCCCTCCAATAGGTCTTCTTTGTCATTGGTAGAAAAAAGCTATGAGATCCAATTAAGTAAGTCGAAGGAACAAGCATGTTCCGCACAAACAGGAGCTTCCAGAAGTAGAAATGGCAAATTTGTGTGACATTCAATGAAACTACGTTGTAGGAAGGTCTGCGCAGCCGCACAGATATCCCATTGATCCAAGATTCCAAGTAAAGCTGCACGCGCCATTTGACCATCCACCGAACAAGCCCCGTCATGTGTCTCTAAGGGACCCATCAACCGGCTGAAATCAGGGATTGGACACCACGTGTTCGATAAGCAAAGTTCCATCGCCCAGGTAAAATGACATCTTTTGCAATGAAGCACTGGCTGAATGCAAGTAAAGTAGGCAAAGCGGAATGTCAAGTCATAACTCACGCCAAGCGTTGCTAAAGGCAAGCATCCAAAAGCCTCATACAGGCGATCACGGCACAGTTGAAGCTGGTCCGGCTTGTGCAGAGCCACAAAGTGAGCAGCCATTGCGAAGCACAAGGAGGAGAAGCAGAACTCCAGCTGCCAGCGCCAATATTAAGGGGAACCCTCCGAAGACGCTGGAAAATATAGAATGAATAAAAGCCGGTATTACCCCGAATATAGTTTGAAAGGAAGAGACCAGGCCAGATCCCACACATTTAAAAAATGGGCAAGGCCCCTCGTATCAGATGCATTAAATATTTCGTGAATTAGTTCCCCAAAATGAAGTGGGAGGTTAGTGTTAAGAAGCGACTGTATCTCACTCGAGGTCCGAGCCACCTGCAATCTGAATGTTTCACGGGCGGAAGTGAGGGCCACCTCCTGTTGGAATAAAAGGGCTTTGAGCCTGCTCAACTTGTTGAACTCTCTTTTCAAAGTCGGAATGGAAGGCCAAAGTGAAGATTCTAAACTCCCTTGCGGGGGCGGGAAAAGGACATTGCTACAGCAAGTTATGCGCTGGGAAACAGTTACCAAGTATGGGATACCCGCCCGCAAACCACAGCAGTCTTGATTGTTTAAAATGAGATAGCTGCCGTTAGTCAGCAACGTGAAGACGGGCATGATGGATGGCACTGAGGTCCCTTTTAAAAAGCAAGCTAGATTGGGCGCTGACACGTTACACTCGCCGTGCAACTTAACGTGTTTGCACACAGGAGAGTGACCCACTACCGAATCACACTCCTCCCCTGTGAGGAAAACTTCTTTATCCTCCCTCAAACACCGATAAGCAAAGGGCAAGACCCATAATTCATGCAGAAAAGCAGTGCCAAGCGGTTCAAAGCGGCCAACAGGAAAGTATTGCATACATGATTTAAATTGAAAAAGCGAAAATGGCAAAGTGATAACGCCATGAATTAACCAAACAGCAGAGTCCGTTTCTGCTACGGAGAACGGCAAAGGCTCCAATTGTTCAATATGTAATAGCGTGTATACAGCATCTTTCATGGACATAAACTTCTGTTTATCAGTCAGGTTAAAAGGCAAAAATAAAGCAGTGGCATTCAAATAATCCCAAGGCACTTTACCCATTTTAAGTGTCTGCAACGTCCAAGCAAATTGCATGACCGACCTTAACTGATTCTGACCATGATATAACACAGAAACATCACTTTGCACAATATCTATTACAGAAGAAACAATATTGTCTAAGGTGTAAATGCGTGAAGAAAGCGTGTTAATGCTGTTGTCCACTACAGCAAGGACTTTTTCCAAGTTTGCCTGGTCAATTTGACGCAGACGGAAGGCGGCTTCCATCTGTGAAAGTTTCCAAATTTCATTATAAGAGGCATAAAGAAATCTCTTGGCCCTTGGATTACGTGGGCCTAGGAGAAAATCAGCCAAATCTATATAATTCGATAGGACCGAAAGGTGCTGTTTGACAGATGCAAGGGTAGAGTGTTCTAGCCACTGCTGGCACAATTTACCTACCGAGCATGTAGTCACAGAATGATGAGGTGGATAACGAGGGTCAGGCTTAGTCTGAATGAAACCAGGTGTAACATTATAGAAACGCAACTGGCATGCATTTGCATTAGTTTGCCACAACAACCATCCCAATGAATCAACCTCAGAAACATTAAAGGAGGCATTTTGAAGGAGAGCCTGCAAAGCCTCAATGGTGTAGTTATTATGTAACTGTCAATTGTCATATTCAGCTAATGATGGAATAGAGGGGGTATTGAGGTTTTTGACAGTTGCAAGGCCATAACAGGATGTTTGGTAAATGGTTCTATTTAAAAACAGCAATTGAGTCAGGATCAGGCAGGCACGATGTAATGCCTCAGTGCCCTGAACCTGCCATGGCTTTGTGCCCCAGATTGATTTTAAATCTATAGTCTGTTTCCAATAGTCATAACCATGTGTGGCCAGCTGTGTTCTAAATGAGTTGGCGTAAATTAGTTTAATGTGGGATAACAGATATTTAGATGTAGGGGATTTCTGAAGCCGAATAAAATAGGATTCAGGATTGGTCAAATCATAATCTGAGAAATAGGTGAATTTATTTCGAAGAGTTTTAGAACTCCCTTCTAAGGGAGTTGGACAATGTTCCCATTGGGTGAAATTAAAAACCGTCCTCATCGTGTTTGTTTTGTGTAAAAAATGATGCCCATAATGTTGATAGCAAAAGAGATCACCATAATTGGCAGAATTTAAATACAAATCTTCAGCATCAAAGGCAGCATAATATTTTAAATCTGAAAATAATGCTTGAACTGCCTGCACATCCCAATCATCCGAATGTATGTCCCGTGTCAGCACATCTCCTAATGAGACACGAAATACGTACGGAACTCTAAGGACCTCGGTCAGGCCATGAATTTCGTAAGCTACTTTGTCCCAAACTATGCCATCATGAACAGGAAAAGCTGAAATATTCACAAAAGACTTGTCACGTTTCATGATATGGGACGATGTGTGAGGAGCCAAAGTTCCATCGACCATTTTTACTGCAGAGCGTTCAGGGAGATAATGGCCATTTATAAGTAAAAAGAACACTGTCACAAACCCAATTGACATGAAGAGAAATAACAGGATAAGCACCAACCAAATGTAGGTCCATGGGGGAACGAAGTATGTCTTTTTGAACCAGGAGTAAAAAATCCGCAACTTAGACTTAGGTGCACCAGACAAACTTGATGAGGAGGACAAGGCAGAAGAAAGGTGTGCCGGTTCCCCATCACAGGCACTCACTGGATTCGCAAGCAAAGGTGAAAGTGTCGAATCGTCCATCCGTACTCGTGGGCTAGATGGCATCTCACTCACGGAATCAATTCCCGGAAAAGGGCACACAATATTCATTGCAGATGAAGCTTGTCGCAAAGGCTGAAGATCAATTACAGTGTCCATCATATGAGCAGACATTCTTGTGGCAGGAGGTGACAAAGTTAACGGTGCTAAGGATATTGCGTTGCACGAAACTGCAGGTGTCACACTATTCAGAATCGGCCACACAGTGTAACTTGACATTGTCCACTGAGATGTACCTGTTGCCTTTGCGACCTGGCAATGGTGGCAGAATGACAGTACGAGTACTCTTTAGTCCAAGCACGGAAACCGGAGCATGGTAAGAGGGACCAAATTCTTTTTTGTTTTCAATCTTCTCCCGCACCAGATCTCCAACTTTAGGAAACCAACCGGTAACAGGAATCAGTTGTGCATCAGCAGGCGAAGATGGTAAATGCTCAGTTGCCAGAGTATCACGTGACTTTTGTAGATCCTGTAACATAGCAGAATGATTATCTACGTCAAACTTAGAGGCAGCCGCCACAATGTCCAGACCATCAAGGTCAGGAACAAACATGTGAAAGCCAATGAGCATTTCGTAAGGGGTCCGCCCACCCAGAGATCTTCTAGGGAGATTATTTAGCGCACGTTGGACCCCATACAAGTGGGACAGCCAGTCCCTGCCAGTACCTAAGACTCTAGCTGTCAAGGATTGCTTTAAGTCACGGTTCATTCGCTCCACAACTGAATTGCCCTCAGGCCTGTATGGAGACGAAAACTGAACCTGTACCCCCAACGACTTCATCGCATCCTTGTAAGCCTTAGAGGCAAACGCTCGACCTTGGTCAGAATGGAAGGTACCACAGGCAAACATCCCGATAAAGACACGCAAATCCCTGATGACATTTCGAGCGTCAGCACTACGTTGTGGCCATACCCACAGGAATCGAGTGCACAAATAAACCGCAACCAAGATATACTTGTATGCAGTATCAGAAGAAAGAGGACCGCAGTGATCAAGATAGACACAGCCAAAAGGTCTATTAGAAATACATAGCTGTGTTTGTGGCGGACGTGGGACTGTAGAAGGCTTGATTTGTTGACAAACATCACAGCAAAGAACATAATTACGAGTCTGTTTATATATACCACGCCACCAGTAACGTTGCTGAAGAATAGAGACTGTTGCCGACACACCAGCATGTGCCGAAGCAATGCCTTCGTGTGCGGCCTTGATCAAAGCTTGTCTGCGGTCAGAGTTGGGAATCAGCCGATCCACAACCGAAGGAATGGTAGCATAAGGAACCTGTTCAGGAGTTACATGATAAGAGTATTTAGAAGGGAAACCGGCAGGATAATGACCTCTTTCCCTAGTTGCAGCAACCGCTGCCAGAATCTCATTATCAACCTTAGACTTTGATCTTGTAACTGCTGCTACGGAACACGTGGCTACTGCAGACTTGGCTGCTTCATCAGCCAGAGAATTACCAACAGCGTGCGTTCCGACACGTTGGTGGCCAAGAGTGTGAATAACATGTGTGAGAGGCAGACGTTGTTTAAGATCTGCGACTCGAACCCAAAGCGTTTTATGCTTAATTGCACTGCCTTTAGAATCGCAGTAATCATTTTGAGACCAAAAGAATAAGTTGTCATTGAACGACTGGACACAATAGTAAGAATCGCACACAATAAGAGTATTCACAAGAGGATCAGCAAACTCTAGAGCTAGAACAAGAGCACGCAGCTCGGCCAATTGCGCCGTGCAGTCTCCTAGTGCCTGTGTGTGCACAATGGATGACTTAAACTCTCCATTTTCAATGGAGCCAGCTACAATAGCGCAAGCCGCTGAATAAGCATGTTTGGAACCCGTGGCCGGTTGCGCCGAGCCATCGGTATAAATGATGCATTTGTATTCACTCAGAGAAAGAAGCGACAAAGGAGTCGGATGAACAAATTCATACTGTAAAAACTCCTGAGTCTGAAGAGATGGATCAAAGACAAATGTGACATCCGAAGACGTCAAAGAAGTAGCCCACTGAATCCAACATGGGTGTAATGCTTTAGAGTTAGGCACACTAGCCTTAGTCACCGCTTCCAAAGCAGGGAAGGGAGTGACCATAAGAATGCGTTTGCCCTGCGCCAGTGAGCGTTCCTTTAGAATCGCCATCTGCACTGCAGTTAAGATTTTCTCAACAGAGGAAACACGCATTTCAGCCGCAGTGTACATGTGTGATTTGTATGCAATAGGTATTGTGTCTCCTTCATTGAATGTCAAGTACGTGAAACCCACTGCCCCAGAAACGATACGTATTACCAGGTTGGTGGTGTTATCACGAGTCATTAAGAAGTTAGTCGCAAGCAAATCCGCCTGCAAAGACTGCAGAACGGAAGTATGTTCCGGAAGCCAGCTGGCAGAAGAAAACTTAGGGTGTATCAACGCATAAAGCGGTTTGATACGCTGGGCATAATCGGGAATGTAAGTCCTCCCGAAGTTTAAAAAACCCAGCAGGGATTGTAACTTTTTCAAAGAAGAAGGTGGTTGCAAATGTGCACATTTTTCTAGGAAGTGAGGTGCTAGACCCTTTCCCTCATTATTGAGCTCGTAGCCCAAAAAGAGCACTGCCAGATGGGCAATGTGTGACTTTGCAAAATTAAATTTATAACCGTAGTCGGCAAAAGACAATATTATGTGGTCGACTCGGTCAAGATGCGGCGCGAGGTCGTTGTCAGTCAAATAGATGTCATCAACATACGACAAGGCCTCAGGGTCAATGTCATGCAACAAAGACACAATGCCTGCCGCAAATGCCCCGGGGCTGTTCTTGTACCCCATAGGCAATCGTGTAAATTTTTTCTGATTTCCGATGGCACTGAATGCTGTCAGGTCACCACTCGCACGGTCGAGATTGTGACTGTAGAAACCATTCGAAATGTCAAGTGTCGTTTTGTATTTTTTACGAACAATATTATTCACCAGCGCTGAACTGTGTGTGTTTTGTACCGCAAAGGTGCGGCAATGGCTGTTCAAATTTCTATAATCCAATACAATACGAAAAGAACCATCAGGTTTAGGGACAGTAAAGAGAGGATTATTCATAGGTGATACACATGACTCAATGACCCCCTGATACTCCAATTGTCTTAGAATGTCACAAACCGAAGCCTTCGCTTCACGTTTGATGGGATATTGAGGTTGAGGTTGTGGCATAGAGCGCAATGGTATTTCATGAGCTGGCGAATCAACGACCCAACCCACCTGATTGCGATACACCGCTGGGGCCAAGGCCAAAGCCCATTACTCCGCGAGAGCCTGCGCTCGTTCCTCAGGGACACAACGTGAAAAACTCGGAAGTATCACATCTTCCCCTCTAGAAGAGGCTAACACAAAGGGCGGCGGCCATTCCTTCTCCACCAATAAAATGTCATATGTAGCGGTTAGATTCTCCCAGAAAACAACCTTAATTGGTCGCAGTATATCACCTTCAATTTGCAAAAGGACTTTGTACAGTCTATCCGGGGGGGGGGGGGGCAACCCGGGTATCCGCAGTCTCAATTGTAACAAATGTGTCAGTTGCTGTCACATCCAGACGGGGACCTAGAGCCTCCTGACTATGGTAACCTCCGCCGCGCTGTCGAGCAGAGTCACTGCCCAAGTCCAATCCAGGAGTCCCGTCCTCACCGTCTGTGGCATACCTCGCCGTTAAAGCGGCAACCTTTTTCTTTTGAAAAGGAGGTCGGGTTCGAGCGAAATCACCCTGCTTGTCCTTGACTTCAAACTGTTGAGGCTGTTCACGAGGTTGTGACGCAGGTTGACTTCTACCCCGATCCTGGCGATCACCTCCACCGGCTTGTGAGCCTGATGTTTCCTGTAAAGAACGAGGAGAACGCTGGTCAGGAACCTGAAATCGATCAGGAGACTTAATTTTAGCGCGATCGTGCATGTCATAAGTACGTTCAGATGCCTCCAGGGTCGGTGAACTTGCACGCGAACCCTGCTTCTGTTGTTGGGAACCCTGTTTCTTATTTCTTTGCCAATTCTTTTTAGGAAAGAAAGGGCGCCCATCCTTGTCAGGCTGGGCTTTCTGTTGAATTAGAGACTGCGTTGGCGTTTGAATCATAGGCTTATTTCCCAGACTATTGCGGCCTATGGTTTTATAAGCCGTCGCAATAATCTTTGGTAATTCTCGTGGTCTGTCAGCCTCCGCGACCACTTCTAAGCAGTTTGCTACTTGAAAGCTAACGGCATCGCCCTTGACATTCGCAAGGATCATATCAGGAACCACATTGAACACTCCCACCAGTCTCATTCCCAGCTCAACAGCCGCTTCTGCTCCGTGTTCATCTTGAACGCGTTTAATCACAGAGGGGAGTACGGTCATGGAGGGGGTACCGAAACACATAGAATATACCGCTGCAAACACCCTGCCCCAGGTGTTACAATCAGCCAATTCAGGAATTAAGTCTTTTGGAAAACTAATAGTTAAGATCCTGTGCTTATCCACAGGAGTGGTATTAGGAAAGACAGCTTCTATCTGTCCAAATTTTTCGGCAAGCCAATAAGGAAATTCATCTTTATTTTGTGGGCGCTTGCCCATAACAGCATTAGCCATAAGGGGACTGATGGTGACGCCACAAGGACCCGCAAGTTGTACTGCAGCACCAGGTGGTCCCACCTGGAGGGTGCGGGTTACTTACTGTATTACCGCTCTATATATGCGTATTAACGATGTATGCAAGACGCGGAGCTCTGCCAGTATAGCAGTTGTAAAAGCACATGGGTGTGGGGTAAACCCAGCCAAAACGGGCCATGTGGCCCCATCTATAGATAAAGGGCCTAAACGGACTGCTGTTAATGGGTGAGGAAGGGCGCCATTAAACCAAATACGGTGTTGCCAAGCTGTAAGCGGAATCTCAAGAGCTCTATAAGGCTGATACTGCTGAGGAACGGCAGTGGCAGTATATGTGTGAAACATATCATCATTCCCATCCACCGCCGGTAAGGTGACCCAAGAGTAAAAAACTTCAAACTGGTGAGCCGGATCGGCTTCCACCATAAAAATAAGCGCAGCCCCAGCATCAGGGACTGCATAACGAGTCAAGTGCGCCCTCAGCGCGTCTGCTATGAGCCAGAATATCAACTACAGCCATTATAGAGAAGACAGTAGAACAACTTAAAGAGTGGCAGCGCAAACTCGGGTTATAGGAAAAGAAAGACCTTTTAAAACTTCAAGCTTGAATAAACCTATAAAAACGTCAATATAGGTGGTTACTCCATCACAGCTGTTTCCAGAAACAGAAGTGAGGGTATTGTGGACCAGCACGAGCACTACTCAAGCGTCTCGCAGATAAGAACCAGACCAAACGTTGGGCGCCATGTTGCGGGGATTCTGCTCATACACAGAACTATGCACAAGAAAACAGGACCTCAGTAAATAGGGGTGTACCTCCTATCACCTTAGTACCCAAAATCCCAACCGACTAGCAATAGTGTCTCATTCGGTCTCCTACAAATATTAAGAAGCTACGAATGTTTAGACAACCCAGAACACGAGCACTCCCGACTCACCTCAGAGTCGCGGGAACAAGACACTCTTTCGCTCTCACGTACTTGTCCACAATAAAAATAATCAGAGTCACTAAATAAGTTCAAAATGTTTATTTTGACTATAGTGATTCATAAAACAGTATGCGAACCACAACTAGCAGCAAAATGCATAAGGCAAGAATCATTAGCATTGTTACAATACCATAGAATATAAAAGGAGTCGTCATTTTATAAAGACTGTGAAAAAGGCAAAATAACTGGGCCTAATCACCCCCCCCCCCCCCACGGCAGTAAGAAGTTCTTTTATATAACAGAAGATCTGTAGGCGTTATTAGCAGACCCCTACCTCAAAGCTTAAACGCAAAGGTTTACATCATAGGAACAGCAGAGCTCAGCTCCATGGAACGGCTTTCTTCGAGTGTGTTTCAAAAACATGCAACAACGTTATATCAAAGCACGATTCTTCCACATTGCAGCTGTTGGTAACATGTTTTGTCTAGGTAATAGGGACCGACCAGAACAGAATAACAAGAGACATTGTTGACCGACCTTGCACATTATGTTCAGACAGAATTGAAGGGAAAGCTGAGAACGTGAAAAACAATCTGTTATCATGTACAGGGCAGAGGCAAAGTGTCGCGAAAACAAACTCTTAGCAGAGGCGTGCGCAAAAGCAGCAGCATAGGGCAAGCAAAACTCATGCTAACTTAGCAATGTCGACAATGTGTCTTAGGGCAACATAACCCCATATAACTATATATATATATATATATATATATATATATATATATATATATATATATATATATATATATATATATATATATATATATATGAAACCAGGATCCCAATGCACGACCGCCGTGGGCCAAACAAAGGCACAGACAACAGTTGGAGATGAAAAAAATCCCTTTATTGCTTAACAAGTCAGGATGACGTGTTTCGACCACAAGCCTCTGGTCTTGATCACATGGGGCGCTAAGAAAATGTGCAGAGTATTTATAGTGACTGTAAGTGACTTTACTATGTTCATTGTGACATGGCAAAAAAGAGGCCCTTTTACAGCAAGCAGTAAAATCTACTAGTCATCAGCTGATGACTAGGGGTAATGACCAACATAATGTGGTGGCAAACATAGACAACAGATATATATCACGTAGGGTCAGGTACATTGTTACCGCGGCCCCTGCCTGGTTGACATTTGGACGGCAAGGTTAGAGCGTTATGGGGACCCGAGGAAGCCTGTGGACCCTGGACTCACCCCTATTAACAACTGAAACCCTCCTTTTGCTTGATATTTCAGCGCTCATTGAGCACGGACTTCGCCTTTGGTACTTACCAGCAAGATGCATTCTGGGGGTTGCAGTCTTCAGACATCAGACTGCAGCTGTGAGCAATCTGCAAGGAGGAGCCAGCTGACTTCCCACCCAGGGGGAGGATCTTAGCAGTACAAGAGGAGGGTGCCGGTGATTTCCAAGTGAGAAGGGCGTCTGATGAAGGCACACTACGCCGAAATGCATTATGCCCTGATGGTCCATTAAAGAGCTTCTTAAGGATTCCCCTGTGTGGCCTCTGCTTCTTCTGTCTGGAGGAGGTTTGTGTGGACATTTTACGCGTCAGCCAGAGACGCGTTTCAGAGGCCCCGCTCTGTAAGTTGGCCTGAACATCACTGGATCTGCTCCTGTAGCTGTTGTTTGTTCCGAGGTATCGGATTGGTTCAGGTCCGCCTTTAAAGCCAAACTACACCAGGGCGGCTGCATCGCAGTTCGTGACTGCACGTAGGGTCAGGTACATTGTTACCGCGGCCCCTGCCTGGTTGACATTTGGACGGCAAGGTTAGAGCGTTATGGGGACCCGAGGAAGCCTGTGGACCCTGGACTCACCCCTATTAACAACTGAAACCCTCCTTTGCTTGATATTTCAGCGCTCATTGAGCACGGACTTCGCCTTTGGTACTTACCAGCAAGATGCATTCTGGGGGTTGCAGTCTTCAGACATCAGACTGCAGCTGTGAGCAATCTGCAAGGAGGAGCCAGCTGACTTCCCACCCAGGGGGAGGATCTTAGCAGTACAAGAGGAGGGTGCCGGTGATTTCCAAGTGAGAAGGGCGTCTGATGAAGGCACACTACGCCGAAATGCATTATGCCCTGATGGTCCATTAAAGAGCTTCTTAAGGATTCCCCTGTGTGGCCTCTGCTTCTTCTGTCTGGAGGAGGTTTGTGTGGATATATATATATATATATATATATATATATATATATATATATATATATATATATATATATATATATATATATATATCCAACAAAAGGTGCCTCGCAAAAACCCAGACCTTCATTGGGCGGCCAGTGCATCTGCTGCGAGGCTGGCAGTGTAACATCCAAACAAATCCTCCTTAAGCATTAAAGAAGGTGCATCAACACTGGTTGAGTTGCCAATCAAACACTTTAATGGTGAAATGACACGAAGGCAAGAGGCTTCCTATTCCCAACGTTTCTGCATCTCCCGCGGCTCGGGAGATGCACCACCCGGAAATTTGGGGCCACGGGGCTACGAATCACGGAGTCTTAATGTGGAGGCATCCATTGAGGATTGACAAGCCGGAGGAGCGAGTGGAGGCCCATTGGTGGGCTTGGAATGTTTCAGACAGCGGCACATAACTAAGGCTCACACTACAAGACCCACAAATCAACGCAGACTCATTTGAGTCGCCCATTGGAGGGCTCATATCATAAGTGGGAGGTGTGGCCTTTATGCCAAATTGACTGTCGCGCCTCTGAAGAGTGCAATGAGCACGAAACGGGTCAGGCGTGAATCGACAGGCATGCTGTAAACTGGATCCGCCCGCCGATCCGGCTTTTACCTCGTGAAGGTTGCTGTAGTGGATGTCAGAGTGCGTCTCAAACTGGTGGGAACCTTGGAGCTTTGATTTATAACGCGGCCTCCCAGCCGCGGGAGATGCACCACCCGAAAATATGGGGCCACGGGGCTCCGAATCACGGAGTCTTAATGTGGAGGCATCCATTGAGGATTGACAAGCCGGAGGAGCGAGTGGAGGCCCATTGGTGGGCTTGGAATGTTTCAGACAGCGGCACATAACTAAGGCTCACACTACAAGACCCGCAAATCAACGCAGACTCATTTGAGTCGCCCATTGGAGGGCTCATATCATAAGTGGGAGGTGTGGCCTTTATGCCAAATTGACTGTCGCGCTCTGAAGAGTGCAATGAGCACGAAACGCGTCAGGCGTGAATCGACAGGCATGCTGTAAACTGGATCCGCCCGCCGATCCGGCTTTTACCTCATGATTGACGCGGTTTTCTTGGTCCAAGCAAGAACTCCCTAAGGTCTGCGTCTTCTTTAAGTAAAGATAAGTGTTGTTCATGAAGGTTGCTGTAGTGGATGTCAGAGTGCGTCTCAAACTGGTGGGGACCTTGGAGCTTTGATATATATATATATATATATACATATATATATATATATATATATATATATACTGGTAGGAGGATTGGGGTAGCCCTCTTCATCAACTGGTCTGCTCCACAGTCACTCATATTTGGTTTCCTTCCCCCACATCATACAATCAAGGGCAATGGATCAGCTCACTTTAGCCATTGGCTCTCTCGTGCGCTGGAGTTAAAGCATTTAGCTTGATCACATGTATACATTCAAGTAAAGAAAAGTGCTATTCAACGCCATCGTTATCCTTTTTAAAGTTTTGGTTATTTCTTGTGTGTTTAAATTATGTCTTCAGGTCACAATAACTCAAAGTCAACAACACCTTTACTTTGTCCTATTAAGAATCATATTTTTCTGTAATTTGCATTAAAACAGAAAAAGCTTTCTGTATCTGTTCTAGGTGAACATGCCTGCTAGAATCTACCTGTCTTGTCTATTAAAATTATATCAAATGGTTATTTTTAGTATTTTTTTATTTTATTGCCAGCACATGGCTGTGAGGTTTGGCTTTGCCACTGCCTGTTATTTTTATACGCATAGATTGCACTGTACTTGTGCTGTTTCTCTACAACAGATTAAATGCATATTAAAACAATTAGTAACATGGATGTATTGTAAGGAACCGCATGCTTACATTTGCTTGCAGGACAATGTTTAATAAAATATAAAGTCCTCTCACCCATTTGGCTGTTTTTTAAGAGATTGATTTTTTTTTAAAGTGAGAATTTTGCCAAATATTTAGGTTTGTTTTGCATATTCATGGCTTAAAAATATGACTCACATTTACATCACATTACAATGCTCTGCCCTGTTACTGCCTGTCGACAATTATCAGGGTTCTTATTGAAAACAAGACGTGTGGCTGCAAAAATGAAAGGGATTCTGTTCAGCTTGCAGTCTTTGAAATCACTGATGCCCTAAAGACGGTAACCTCTTACCTGCCTGAAATTAGCCTTTTCATCTATACGTTGTGCAGATAATGCCATCCCCTAATCCACTCTGGTTCAAGGGAGGGTCGTGGGCTCTTAAAGCAAATGCTTTGTTTTGGCTGTTAAGAAAAAAAGGCTAAATTAAGACATGAAAAGAATATTAACAGAACAAAACTATTATTGCATATTATACTTTGAGCTACCTACAAATTTTAGCTCATTATAAGAAGTACTTAAATACCTGGCAATTAGCACGTTTGAAATTATTTTGTGTGTGTAGTGGAAATATTTAACACAATAAAAGGAAATCATTATTCTACCGTCATTTTCCATATCTTAAAATCAAATGTGTGACAATGTAGACTTTATGGCAATCTGCGTTTATATTGGACTGCAGTGGTCTCAATTCCAAACACAGTCTTGAAGGGAAGAACAAAGTGATAGAAAGAGTAAGTCAATAACAGAGTCAGTGTCAAGGAGTGAAAAATACTGTATTTTTTGGAGGGTCTCATGATTTTGACTTCGTTATAGAGCAACTGCAGTACCAAAAAACCCTCATTAAGAGTGACCAGGACTGGTATCCCAGTGGCCTACCTTGTGAGCCATTTTAGATTCAATGGTGTTGTCTGAACACGAACAAACTGGACCTGCAGTTTATATCAGACCAGTGTGGGCTGTAGGCAGCTGCTGTATCCAGCCCCCGCCTGCTGTCTTCTTCTTGACCAAGAAAAGGAGTGCTATGCACTGTACTTAAAGAGCCTCTGTGCAACCAGGATTAATGTCTATCCGATAGACAGACCCCCAGAAGTGAGGGGATATCACTTGAACACTGTGCAGCTTACTGGAGAAGTTGTGGATCTGCCTAGAACCTAAAAGACTACCTGCCTGCTCAGAGAGGGAAAGAAAGTGCCTGATCCTGCAGGAGCAGAGACTTTCCAGGATAAGCCCAACTATGAGCCTGATTACAATGCCAGTCGGAGTGGTTTCCATGGTCCTGTCGGAGGCGGTCGGACTGTCAAAGGTCTCTTCAGAAGCATTCGGTCCGACCGCCGGATTACGACACCTGCAGTGTGTACTCCAACCGACCGTTGAAAGACCGCCAACTCTGACAGCTTTTCTCTGACCGCTGAGATGGCAGTCGGAGACAAACTGCATTCATAGAGCTGTAAAGGGGTCTCCGACCGCAGTCCGGTTTCCGATGTGGGTTTCTAATGACCCGACCGTGGCGGTCCGACCGGCTGTCTTGAGTCATCGGAAACAAAGGATTTAGGGTGCATACTCACCCCAATCCGCCTCTCTCCAGCAGTCTCTGCCGTGGATCCTTTCCTCCAGGTCCCCCTACATCTTAGAAGTTGAACCCCGATGACAACGATCCAGTGGGTACCGGAATCCAGGTAAGTCCTTCTTCGGTATGTATCCCCATTGACTGGACTGTGCACATTCTGCCACACCCCAGCAATGGGTTACAGGGTGCACAAGGCATATTTCGTGCATGTGTTTCCATATCACATGTTTTCTGTGAGTTTTGTACACATTTGCAGCAACATATTTGGGGATATGTGCTCTGCCGTAGCTGCGACCGCCATGGTAGCAGCAGCTGCATCGTAATATGGAGGGGGGAAGCTTCCCAGACTCAGTGGTTGGAAAGGGCTCACAAAGATGGCGGTCGGACGGTCGTTCCGACCGGCATCGTAATGAGGCCCTATGTTCTATGTATGAGGAACACCCAGATAAATCTGACTTGTGTAGGAATGTGCCTGGCGCTTATCTGAACCGAGAGAGGGTCCTCTAGCCTTCCTGTGTGGTTCATTGGCAAAATACTTGAAGCAACAGCCATAAACAACATCAGTTAGCCATCTAACATTTTTCCTCTGTGATTGTAAGAGCCTGCAGCCACCCCCAGCAAGTGGTGTGGCCGAACACCCACGTTACTGTAGGAGTAGACTTCCCCAATGGTCCAGGGACCACAACTTACTAGGAGAAGATGAATGCTGAACCAAGGCTGCCATGCAGCATCTCCAACATGACAATCTACCCATGTGGAGGTGGTGGGGAACTCAATTTGTGGAAGTTGGACTCTAGATATGTCACCCCATAGGATACACGAATACCAATTGGCTTAAACATTGATGAGGAGATGTCCATTCATTTGAAAGAATGATAGATGATATTATGAAGTTTAATATAGAGCTGTATGAAGATCTGCTACATTACTGCAAATAATTGTAGTAAATGTAAATTTTAACTTGTTTTTAGGAGAAACTTTGGGAGAAGTTTGGATTAATATATGGATATTTATGAAATGTAAAAGATTTAGAAGAGAAATAATCCTTGCAATACACATAAATAATTCAAGTGTGTATTCTGACTAAGAAAATCCCAACAGAATTATTACAGCCTACAATTCTGGTTGTAGCCAAACACCAACTTGGGCTTCCTTTCTGTTATATTTTAAGTTTTAAATTCTTTGTTCTTTTTTGTATGTTTTGATTCATTGACATCAATATTGACATGGCTACTACCAATATGCCAAATGGGGCTTCACTTTCACATGAACTAATCATTATAATTGTATTAATTATATTAATAATATGAGGTAAAAAGATGGATGTGAGGAAATTGAACACATTAAAATTATATTAGAACAGTTTACTTATATATATATATATACATTCGAAAATAAGTCCAACTTCAGTAGACTTTTTCAATAGTATTATTTCTATAGTATTTTTCTATGTTTAGTATAATCCACTGTTTGTTTTCATCACCTACATATAAACTTATAAACATTCATTTTGTAAATACACAGATTGTTTTACACCATGACCATGACTCATGACTCAGCAAGTTGGATCAGAGTGCCGGCTATCTTCCATGTGAGTGAGACGAGGTGGGAAAAAAACTAATCTTGGTATATAGATAGATAGATAGACAGATAGATAGATAGATAGATAGATAGATAGATAGATAGATAGATAGATAGATAGATAGATAGATAGATAGATAGACAGATAGTACATAGTGGTGGTCAGCACTGTGTAGTTAAAGCTGGGCCAGAGTTTCAATGGAAAAAGCATTTTTTGTTTTGCAAATAACATTCCCGCTGTTCTGGTTCAGCCTGGGCAGTGGCAGTATAAAGAGGTTGAGATTTAGTTAGCATCGACACAAAGTGCTGACAAAGTCAAAAGGTGAAACTAATGGCTTTGCTATTGCTTGCTTTAAGGGATAGAACAATGGTGGAAGTGCTTGAGTAGATGACATTATTTTCTAGAACCAGTGAAGAAATGTAGGTTCTCACCACTCATTACAGGAGTTTGTAGCATATTTAATCCTTGTGCTTTTAAGGGTTTACTTTTTTGCTCACAATTAGTTGGTTGTAAACTACTCTTCTGTTTTTCTAGACACATTTTAACTTGAAGATTTATTTTGTTGTGTCTAATGTGTGTTGTGTTGCATGGTTGGCTGAAAATAACAGGCTGACCTAGTTACATTACTCCTCCTAGCAGTCGTTTTTCCAGTCTCCTCCCCGGTTAATCACCAAACTTTCATTTAATTTCATTCATTCTATTCATGTCTCCACTCTAAGCCTGAATTTATGAAAAGATCTTTCTTTCTTATTATAATATTTTTGTTTTGGTGTTATATTCTTTGATTTCTGCCCAATATGGGTTTTTTTCACGGCCTGAATTCATCCTTCTTTTCCAAACATTCTATATGAAACTACTGGCTTACCTTGTTTCTTAGAGATGCAATTTTTGGGCTTTGTCAACCTGTTTTTTTAGAACCAGTGTCACTTTAAATAAAGTTTTAATAGATCCAAGCATTTTTCTTCTCTGGGCCTCTTAAAAACACCTAGACCTTGTTGATAAAAGTAAGTAAAGCATATTTTTCAAAAAGAGACTGTATGCAATCAAGTTAATTAATTTATTGATTTGTTTTGCATTATAAACCTCATTATAACCCCAGGGGCTATCTAGTGTTAGGGCTGACAAACATTTGGAATTAGGCTTAACTAAACTAGGACTAGAAAGAGGTTTGTTTTTCAGGATTTGAGAAAGTACGTGTTTGTTTTGATGTCGCATGGAGCTCTCTTTATATGCATTTGCGATTTTAAGTATGCACCTCATTCCTTAATGCATATTAGAACATTGGAATGTTGGGAGCTCCATTGAATACAATGGAGTGCTCCCTGCTTCTACGGGCCGGTAAAGGCCCGCAGAGCAACATTCCAATGTTTTACAAAGGCCTCTCGGAGCTCGAGGGGAGAGCTTCGAGAAGCCTTTGTTTTATTTGTTAGAACATTCTGCCCTCTAGTGGCAGAATGTTCTAATAGCCTTATAGCCCTTCGTAGCAGGGCTATACCGGCTATTAAAGTCCCGGTCCCTTGTTAAAGTCACTCGCCTTCGGCTCGGGCCTTTAACGCGGGAGCGGGCCTTTAATAGCCGGTATAGCCCGCTACGGCGGGCTAAAAGGCTATATTAACTCATCTTTTATTCACTTTTGTAAGATTCTTAATGAGATCATTGTCATCATGAAGGTAATTATTATCCATATTGTTTGTCTAATCATTATAAAATATAAAGGTATGCATGTACAATGGTTTTATAGGTTCGAAGTGACCCATCCCATATTTCTTCCCTGTATATGCAAGAGATTCTCTCACATTTTTTGTAGGGATGACTTTTACCTTTTCCTTTCCTCTTTTTAGGGCTAGTGAAATCTACTGGTATATGACCCCTCACTAATATTAGGGTTCTCACATCACTGAAGTTGTATTAGGATTAAGAAACAATTCCAAAGTTGACAGCGAAGGAGGAGAAAGCACGACCCCTCAGCCCCTCAGATGTGCTTTAAGAACCCTTTACAGACCCTCAGGAAGATAAATAAATGAGCAGTGGTGGATCTCAGAGGTCTTGTAGGCTGATAGCATCAAAATCTACTTTCGAGATAGAATGGTCCTTTTTGGTTTATTGTGTGGTAGCTAGATCCAAGCCTCTTTGATAAATGCTTAGCTATGAATGCAAACTTCAGAGCTGATGGGAGTCATGTTAGCCTGGCATTGCAGACCTGGTATGGCATAAGACGTTATGTAATGCAGCCTAGATGCAAGATAGTCAGAAGCCTGAGATGCAGTGTGCTCTAAGTGGGACAGAATGATAGCTTGAACTACTATTTTACAACAAATATATGAAGAAAGGATAAACAATTTCCACAGCATTATTATGTAATAAAAAGAAGTCTATGCCACTTTGTTAACTTGTGTAGTCAGGGAGAGTGCCTGACCAAAGTAAAAACCCATGTTCCACACCAAGTTCACTGGAACTGGATAGCCGGTATCTTGAGACTAGCTGTTGGTTGACCGGAAGGAGGTGGGGTTTCCTACCACCAGCACCCCTATTTTATCTGTATTAAGCTTTAAATAGTTTGTTCTCAGCTAAATGCCAACTGAAGAAAGAAAGTTTTGAAGACAGAACTGAGTTAGAGGTGATGTTCTTTGCAACCTTCTGGCACTCCACTTCTTGCTATATGTAATTCAAGTGTGATCTAAAGAAAACATTAGCCTAGCAAAAGGGTCACATAAATAAGAAAGTGTGCTGAACTCAATGATGAGCTCTACACACCTTTCACTATCATACCTCTGTTTTTGGATTCCTTCTGTAACGTAAGACCCCCCCGTTGTGACTCAACTACTGTAATGGTCTTTTTAAAATGTAAATGGGTACAGAGGCCAATCCTTTGCAAATGATGGCACAGGCAATAAATAAGATACGAGAAGAACTATGACTAGCGTGGTAACAATGATACTACTTATTAGAAAAAATGAATCAAATGGCTGGGTTAAATATTCCATTCACATCTAAAAGTGGTGCCATGGAGTTAGTAGTTCTAATATCACTTGAGATTCAGGAATAGGAAATTCCATACCAGGTTTCTCTCTCACCCGCTGAGTTTTACCAGAGTGGCACCGCCTGAAAGATTTTAGTGTGGCCTAATCAATTTCAAGTATTTGTGGTTCAATGTAATTTAAATTTTTTGGCAAAACCACAATCATTGATCTCCAGGCAGTATAAATTTACATTTAACATTTTGTATTTAAATGAGAATGCCTAGCATGGACCACCCCTTGAATCTTAAATTAGCATCCTGTGGCTGTCTAATTTTTCTGTGTTTTGTACAATAGTCTACGGCCCCCAGTTGGCAAGAAACAAACTAAGATGGCAGCTCATGAAGCATTACATACCGTCCCAGAAGATTCCAAAGATATAATTACCTACATCAGCCTGTATCAACAATCGGTGGCCAAATTAGCAGAGCCTGCATTCTATCAGGGCCTCCAGGAGGATTTAAAGGAAATAACTATTTTTAGTGGTTAACCATCCCACAACCTCTTCGGCCCTCATAGACTTGACTCTACAGATCGATGCACTTAAGAAACAAATGGGCCAAAAGAGACCCTTCTATCTCCAGAGAGATATTTCCTTCCAGTCACAGTTGAAAGGTGACAGAATCCTGAGGCATGCCTGAAGAACCAAAGAAGTTAGGAAGTATTCGCAGGGCTCGTATGACTGTGGAAAAGGAAAGGAGACATAAAAAGTGGTTGCGCTTCAACTGTGGAACAGAGGGACATTTTATAAAAAACAGTCCACAGCTGCCGTAAAACTTCAGAACTCGGCTATAAATGATGGACCCAGGTCGAGTTCTCTTCCAACAAACATGTTCATCTCCATGAATGAAGATTATGAAAACTCACTTTCAACTACTGATTCAGTTGTTAACTAAGACCAGGCGTTTCAGTGTTCTTGGTTTGACAGATTGAAGGGGCATCAGGCTACTTCATAGATTAAACTCTTCATGCTCTTCGTGAACTCCCATAAAGAGCTACAGATATTCCTGAACCCATAATTGGGATAGATGGCATATTCTTGCTCATATGTAAAAGGTAAGTACAACAGATAACAGCCAACATGTTTCGTCCAGACCACTGGACTTCTTCAGGACAAGAATTAAAAGATGAAGTCAGAACTGGTAGTGCTTATTTCAGGCCTGGGCGTAGTTCGCTGAGTTTTGCATATGAGCCTTGGAAAAATATAAAAAATTAAAATAAAAAGAAGATTTGCACTTACCTTATAATCACATTAACCTTTCTGTCTATCTCTTACTGAAATGATAAACTTGTTGTATGGTGCACCTTTTGTTGTATTCAATACTTACATATTTTAGTTATATTTTAGGTTGCTAGGTTTGTAAGTTTATAGGGTGGGAAGTTAATTAAGCAATAAATAATTACCAATGAATTATTAGTTGATAATTTATTATTTAATTGATCATTGATTATGTGAATTGTTTTTTTATTTTTTATACATACATATTTTTCATATTAATTAATGTTTATATTAAAAGTTTCATATTTTTCCTAAATTAATAGGGGTATTTATATATTTAATGTGTTTCAAGTGAAGTACTTTCCCTACTGTTGCACTGACTGGAGTGAGAGTAGTAAATCTTACCCCTCAAAAGTCCATCACTTTCCCTACTATTGCACTGTTTGGAGTGGGAATAGTAAATCTAACCCTTCTGAAGTCCAACACTTCCCTAATGTTGTGCTGTTTGAAGTAGGAATAGTAAATTTAAATCCTCTAAAGCCCAACACTTTCTCTACTGTTGCGCTGACTGGAGTGGTAATAGAAAATGTAACCCATCCAAAATCTAATGCTTTCCCTATTTGCTTAGACTTGAGGGGGAACAGTAAATCAAATCCCTCAGAAGTTCAATACTTTACGTACTGTTGCGCTGTTTGGAGTTGGAATAGTAAATTTAACCCCTCGAAATCCAACACTTTCCCTACTGCTGTGCTGTTTAGAGTGGGAATAGTCAAATTAACCTCTCTGAAGTCCAACATGTCACCTACTTTTCCTTAGACTATTATGAACCCCAATGTACCCCAATATAGGCCTAGGTAGTTGCACAACCTTTTACCTACATTTGTCCTACCTTGCTCTACATAACGGTTCTGGTGCCGACCTTTTACCCAGTTAGGTGCCGAATAAATGTTGTGCGGTTTTCTCTGAAAACTAGCCTAATTTATTATGCATGAGGATTCTTAGTATCACAGCAGGATAACCATCTTCTGCGTGATAACTCAGTATAAGGGTCACCGCTATCGCCATCCTTGGCCGACATGCCCACAGTACCATGACACATCTAGGTAGAACCCCTGAGGGTACCTTTTGGGTATATAAGTATCTTCGCTGGGCACACCAGAGGAGAAAAGGCTTTCATGCTGACACGCTGACACGAGACGCTGAAGTCCCTGCTTGCAGATACTCCAGCACTCAGTGGTCTGACATCCCTCACGGGGTGTCCAAATCGAGACCAAGACGGGGTCCTTCGTTCTCTCACATCAGGTAATGGGATTGGCTCTTTCCTAGCGGGATGTTGGCTATACACCTACATGCATGCTAGGTACACTTAGATACATCTAGTTAGGATAAGCATCGTAGGAGTACGCATGATTACTGCCATGTATCTATATGCCTGCATATATTCACTGTTTTTTCACCATGGTATAATTCTACCTTTCATTTACTCTTTTGGTGCTTATAATAGTATATATCTGTTTTTGCCTAATGGTTGTTGCAGCACACGTATTTATACTAGAATGATGCAGGTTCAATAAATGCTTATTGAAAACGTCCCCACCGCTTATTCTGTATATCTCTCTGAGAACGAGTGAGCACGAGTGACTGAGTGAAAAGTACTGTACTGTTTCCATGATCCCTGAGGGGTCAGTGTTGTCATGTTCGATAGTTGGCAGAAACTGTTTGCTCCTTGGTAAGGTTGTGGGGCTTATAGTGACACTATGAGCTAGCTGGTCTACCGACTAACATATCCTTCAGGGGTGTCTGGAATCAGTCTGGACACCAATCCACCAGTTTATGTTGTCTAAACGCACTGATCCTATATAGATTTGTAGGAACTACATGACAGACTGGAGTGAGAATAATACATTTAACCCCTCCGAACTCTAACGCTTTCCCACTGTTGAGCAGACTAGAGTAGGAATGGTTAATCTAATCCCTCACAGACCTACGTTTTTTCCTATTGTTGCGTTGACTGGAGTAGTGATAGTTAGTTTAACCCTACCGAAGTCTGACACTTTCTGTACTGTTGCGTTGTTTGGAGTGGAAATAGTCAATTTAACCCTTCTGAACTCACAACACTTTCGCTAGTGTTGCGCTGTTTGGAGTGAGAACAGTAAATTTAACCCCTCAGAAGTCCTACACTTTCCCACTGTTGCATAAACTGGAATGGGAATAGTATATCTAAATTTTCCAGACTCCAATTCTTTTTCTAATATTGCTTAAATATATTTTTTATTATTGTATGCTTCTTTTTTTAGTTTATGTTATTTGTTTATATATATATTTTTTAATTTCTATAATATTTTTTATAAATTTCTTCTTGGTTTTTAAATTTAAAATTTTATTTATTTGGCAATTTATTTAATATTTTGCAAATAAAATGTTCATATTTTTATGTTTTATTTAATTTATATATATATACAAAAAACAGTTTATAGACACTTATATATATATACACATATATATATATATATATATATATACATATATATTTATATATGCATTTTATAGTAGTAAATTTAAAACATTAAAAACATTACATAATGTAAAATATATTTTTAATAATTGTTACACTATTTATATATATATGTATATGTATATATGTATATGTATATGTATCAAAACAATCATATTTTAGCAATCCGACTGGAATACATCATTAGGTATAAATATCACCGTCCTTGCAATGAATTTCAAACAGTTCACTTTGGTCATGTCCATAAAACAATCACTTTGCTTGCTGTCCCATGTATAGCCCTACTCCAAAGGCAAATACGGGCCCTCTAAGCAGTAGAATCTGTGGCAGCACAAGTCATCTACAATCCTCCAGGCGACACAGTGCTGACATTTGCGAGGTGGTGCCGACCCGTACCGGTGATATTTATACCTAATGATGTATTCCAGTTGGATTGCTAAAATATGATTGTTTTGATTTTCTATTTAGACAATAATGATCATAATGCATCATTCGCAACTCCGATTGGCTGGCGTATAAAAAGTGCCATTGGTATAAAGGACAACAGTCACATGACAAACGGATTTGTCTGTTACACTCGTGAATAAGGTCGGGAGACCGAAACGCGTCGGGGAGGCACTCTTTGTGTTATGTCTTGGCGAAAATAAATAGATTGGATGCTTACAGTTGTGTGATGAGAAGAATCAGTGTAGAATGATAACAACTTTTAGTGCACAACAAGAAAGGTTGAAAAGCATCCTGATAAAACATTGGCATAATATAATCAGAAATGATCCAATATTAGGAAAAGTGGTTCCGCGCAGACCTCAGGTCACGTTTAGAAAAGTCAGATCATTCAGACAAGCATTGGTGAAAAACACTTTAAGGAAACCACAGCCGAAAACTACATGGCTGAGTAAGAAACAGGGATTCCTGAAATGCTCAAAATGTAAAGCGTGTTTGCATGGAATCAATACAGATGTTTATAAACCAGGATTGTCCACAAAAATGAAGAAAATAAGAAGAAAATTTAACTGCAAGACAGAGTTTGCTGTTTACGTGCTGCAGTGCCCTTGTGGCGCATAAAATAATCTTGCAGCATCTAAGGGCAATCAAGAATGGCGATCGAAGCTATCCAGTTGCACGCCATTTTGAAAGATACCATGCAAAAAATACCAAGGGTCTTACGTATTTTGTGATTGATGCTGTAGCAGCCGATGTCCGGGTAGGTAACAGGGAAAAGAAATTAAGAAAACCTGAATCCCGGTACATCATAGAATTAAATTCTAAAAATCCTGAGGGCCTCAATGTGGAGGAAGATTTATACGCGCACTTGTAAACAAGATGATACAGCAGTATATGCCTATTCGGTTATGAAAAGAAATGAAATGTGGTTTTAATTGTATTATAAGGACTTTTTTGTTCCATTACTGTTTTATGAAGACAGACAATTGTAAGAGTATATAGTAACTTCAAATGAAATTTTGAAGCAGTATAATTGGCCCACTTGGGCATTAATGTGGATTTAACATTGCGGTAATATAAGGTATAAGTCCACCATGGGCTTGATAGCAAAAGGAGCATATGTGAATTATTGGCCCACCGGGGCAGAAGTGAAAATAATGAAATTCATGGCTTTTTAAAATAAATTATTAGGAATCATGCACAATGCTCTAATTATAAAATTGCTACTTACACATTGTTTATAGAAGTTGAAATACGCAAAACTGTTATTTCGGTAATACCAGAAATGTGCCCACCATGGGCTTGATAGCGAAAGGAGCATATGTGAATCATTGGCCCACTCGGGCAGAAGTGTAAATAATGAAATTCCTAAATTAATTTTTTTAACTGAATATTTAGGAATCATGCACAATGCACCAATTATAAAAATGCTATTAATACAGTGTATATAGAAGTTGAAATACGCAAAACTGTCATTTCGGTAATACCAGAAATGTGCCTCGCAAGGAGCTATTGAAAAACTACGAGTCTGTCTTCCATATCATTAGTTGTAGGTCATGTGATTTGCGCAATGAGCACGATTTGCACTTTAAAAAATGGCCGCTTTTTCTGCTTCGTTATCGGTGAGCAAGGCTCCTGCGCAGCCGAAACGCGTTCGATAGTGGCTGAACAAAAGCATTTTCCAACTGCACATGGCGCCGTCATCCTTGTTTGGAGAGGAGAAAACTGGTAATTGTAATGGACCTGCTCTTGAGGGGTCCCCTGAGGCGACGCGACTCTCGATGAGGTGGCAGCGATAAACGCACAAGAGGAAGTGTGGTAAAATATATATATATATATATATATATATATATATATATATATATATATATATATATATATATATATATATATATATACATACTGATATATTTGTATGTTTTAAGACAATATTAGTTTTAATACGTTATTTCAATCAATTTAACCTTTATTCAGCCATATGTGGCCATGAAAGACAAAACAATTAAGTTAAGTTAAGTAGTCACAAAAAAAAATTAATGGACTCCAGGGACAGACCAGGGAAGCTCCCCCCCCCCAGGCATCAGTTGGCATTCTGAAGCTCATGAGCCGCTATGCTGAGCCTGATCTAAATTGAAAAAGGAGAGGCCTTTCCCATTGCGCTAATGCAAGAGAGAGGTAAAAATGGACTCTGGGCTGGCGAGGGTCCGGTAATAAGCCATAACACTGCTCTTTACCAACTCGTTCTGCAAACTTTCCTCAGCACACTGTTCCAAAAAGATGCTCTTTACCCGTGATTAGTCTTCTTTCTTTAAACTAGCAGGAGACAGGAACAGCAAAGACAACCCCAGCCCCTGAAAGGCAATAGAAATGTACTCGATAAAGCGCTGCTTAAGCTCTGTATGTAGGATAAAACAGGGCACTGAAGGGGGAAGCTGTAAAAACCTTCCACATATGTGAACTTCCTTACATTGAAGAGGGGAACTCTTGTGAAAACCCCATATCTCTTCCCCATACATGGCAGCCGGGACACATTGGGCATTATAGATTTTTAAAAGAGGTAGAATCGTCCCCTTTCCTCTTGCGCTTGAAAGATTGAAGATGTCTCTAGTTGGCCTGCTAAGTTTAAGACTAGAGCTGGGCAGTTGAGGCTGCCGGGAACCCGTTAAATTAAAAATAACACCCAGATAGGTAAAATCCTTGACACAATACAAGGACTCCCCTTTTATATGTCATCTGCGGGTGTTGATTCTTCCTTGTCTGTAGGCCATGATATGCGATTTGCCATAGTTAGTGACTGTTAGAACTGGGGGTCTCTAGTTGGCAATGGTTTGCACCTTTGTCCAAATAGGGACCCTTGCTTCTAGTCAGGGTAAGGGGGATACACTCCTAAAATAACCCCTGCTCACCCCCTGGTAGCTTGGCACGAGCAGACAGGCTTATCTCAGAGGCAGTGTGTAAAGCATTTGTGAACACATACAGTAATACAGTGAAAACACTACAGATGGACACCACACAGGTTGTATGTAAAAATAAGTAATCTTTATATAGACTTAACACAAGACCCAATAGCAAAAAATCCACAATACTGTAATCCAAAATAGACTTAAAATGATAGAGACAGTTCACGTTATCTTCAAAAATAGGATAGTCAATCAAATAAAGCTTGTAGCAACCAATAACTCCACTTGGAGTTATCACGATGTCGTGACCGGTGGAAATCCCAAAGTACGGCGCCGACCGCGAGGTGCGCGGCGTCGGGCCCGGAGTCGAGCAGACCCACAAAGAACAGTACCTGGAATTCGATGACAACAAAGATGGTGCACGGAGTCGGGGAGGTGATGCTTCGTTGGCGCCGGCGGCGTCGGTTCCTTACGACCCCAGGGGAGGTGATGTCTCGGTTCCTTACTGCAGCGCAGGGGAGGTGAGGTGTCGGCTCCTTACTGTGTCGGGGAGGTGACGTCACGGATGGCGGCGACGTGTCGGTTCCTTACGAAGGTGCGTGTCGATGAATTCGGGGGTCACCAACGTTGAGGATCGGCTCCGCGGTGATGAAGCCCTAGCGTCGGTGAAGTCGGGGCTGCGGTGTGAGTCGGGACGGTGCATCGTGAGCGTCCCGAGTGGTGTCCTCGGCTCCGGTGCAGGCAGCGGCCTCGGTGACGGCTTCGGAGTCGATGTCGCACGGCGTCGGCAGGCGTCGGGCCTACGGTCCAAGTCGGAGCGGTGCGTCGTGCTCTTCACGAGCGGTGCCCACAGCTTCGGTGCAGGTTAAGGTGTCGTTCGCCGGCGTCGCTGTTGCAATTTCCTTCTGTTAGCAGCTAAAACAGGAGTTCTAGATGCAGACAAACAGAAGGGGTGAAGTCGTTGTGTCCCTGTGACTTCAGGCAGGAGGCAAGCTCAGTTCAAGCCCTTGGAGATTCTCTTCTTCAAGATGATAAAGCACAGCAAAGTCTTTTCTCCTATCCTTGGCAGAAAGCAACCACTGCAGGCCAACCCCAATCAGCAAAACAGCACAGGGGCAGTACTCCTCCTTCAGCTTCTCCGGTTCTTCTCCTTGGCAACAGGTTTCTTGATTTCCCAGAAGTGATCTAATCTCATGGGGTCTGGGCCCCAGTATGTATGGTCAAAAACCCTTTGTCGTCTGAAGGCAGAGGGTCCTGTACCTGGTCCAAACCAGTTCTGGGTGCATTCTGTCAGGAGACACCTTCTCCCTTTGTGAGTGAGGGGCAGAATCATCAGCCGCCCGGCAGGAGGTGGAGCCAGCATGGTGGAAGGCAGGCAGAGCCCTATTCAGACCCAGGTGCAACTCCTCCCACCACTCTATATGCAGGAAGGTCTATTCAGCTCTGTGCTGACTCACCCTGTCTCCTGGAATCCCCCAGCCCCTGTCACTCACAAAGCCAGACACACAATACACAACCTAGCAGAGGCAGGCTTGGACAGTTAGGCAAGAAAATACCTACTTTCTAAAAGTGGTATTTTCAAACACAGAATGTTAAAACCAACTTTACTAAAAGATGTATTTTATCATTCTGAGTTCAGGCATACTAAATTCGTTTTTCTACCATGTTCCCTGGGTCAGTTAGGATTATAAGATGTTATAATCAAACTGCCCATTCTGGCCTATGGGGAACAGGTAGCCTTGCAATAGTGAAAACGAAAATGGCTGTAATTCACTATTAGGACATGCCACACACACTAGGGCATGTCCTACCTTATACTTACAATGCACCCTGCTCTTGGGCCTACCTTAGGGGTGTCTGATATGAAGATAAGGGAAGGTTTAGGGACTGGCAAGTGGGTGCACTTGCCAAGTCGACATGGCAGTCACAGACTGCCCACAGGCTCTGCAATGGCAGGCCTGAGTCACACGTTACAGGCTGCTTCTGTGGGTGGCACAATCAGTGCTGCAAGCCCACCAGCAGCATTTGATTTACAGGCCCTAGGCACACGTGGTGCACTGTACTAGGGTCTGACAAGTAAATCAAACAAGCCAATCATGGAATCACTAATCCATACAATAATTTATCATAGAGAGCATAGGCACTTTAGCAGTGATCAGCAGTGAAAAAGTGCCCAGAGTCATAAATCCACCAACACCATGTCAGAAAAAAGGCTAGGAGGAAGGCAAAAAGTTCAGGGATGACCCTGCAAAAAGGGCCAAGTCCAACATAACCCCCTTCCAGCCAAAACGCAGGGTAGACCAATCACTACCTTGATGGGCTTCCCTGCTTTGGGCGATAGAACCTGGACCCTGGCCCGCAACAGCAGGGACATATTCCAGTTCTATGCCAATCTGAACCTATTTGGATCCCTCTGTTCATACTCTCAGGGCCCACCGAGCTAACCCATGGGGAACCCTTCTCCTCACCTGTGGACACCACCCGTGCAGCACCTAACCTTAGCTTCCTCACAGGTGTGTCCCAACAGACAGACAGTACCCACATGGCCAACACAGAGGTGTGGCCCAGTCCACCCCCGGGGTGTGACTTCTGTCCCCCTCCCAGGGGCAACTCTGTCCACCAGGACAGCAAGCCACAGTGGCCACTGATAGCTGTCAGTGATGAGAGCCAGACCCCAGGCCTTTCATGGCTCTCCAACCTCTGTGGCGTCAGAGAACGGGGGCAGTAGCCCCAGGTGCCTGGCACCCTTTGTTCACTCTCCCAACCGTCAGGTCAGGTATGACATCCTGACACTGACCCACCAGCCCTGGGCCTGTACCCGGCGGCTGGACAGGAGACTGGGGTGGGCTCTCCCACACCCGGTCCTCCTCCTTGGGGCTCTGTACCCTCCCACCTGGAGCGGTACCCCCTTCCAGAATTGTCAGGGCACCTGTGGCAGGGGTCCTGCACAATTCCCCCACCAGTTCAGGGGTTTTATCCTGCAACTGGGATCCCAGCTTAGGGTCTGTACCCTTAAACTGGGCAGAGGTCAGGGGTGAGGCTGCCCTCTCCCCGCCCCCCTTACTGGGGTCCTGCACCCTCCCACCTGGAGCGGTGCCCCCAGAAGACAAACTGGTAGGGGCACTGTTAGCAGCTGCCCCTTCCTCCAGGTCAGGGGGGACACACTGAACCTGGCCCTCCAACCCAGGGTCTGTACCCTTAGGCTGGACCTGTGCCTGGCAACCCAGGACTTCCAGGAGGGTACACCAACCCCCCCAGGGAAACACACTCCTCTAGAGTTGTGTAAGAATCTGCCTGGTGCACCAGGACTTCCTGGGGAGCACGCATGCCCCCCCGAGGGTAACATATCTCTCAATTGTTGTGTGACAGTCTGCCTGGCGCAGATCTCCCGACCCCTGTCCATCTGACAGCGTGTGAAGATCCCCCAGGACAGAAGTGGTGTCACCATGGTCATTCACCGGTGACTCAGCCCTTTTGGCTGGCCCCTGACCCACTGGTTCTTCCACTGGGGACTCTCTCCCCCTCTCACCCCTCACTCTGGACTTCTGCACCCTCCCAAGTGGAGCGGCACCGCCAGACACCAGAAACACTGGAGCTCCATTTATAGACGCTCCAGGTTCTCTAGACACTAGGAGATCCTCCTCAACGGGCGGCCCATCAGGACAGCCTAGGCTCCCTACCTGGTGTTCCCTTAAAGAACCATCCAGGCCCTGAGACTGGGTTTCGGGCACCTTGGGACACGCAGCCCCACACTCACTCCTTCTCCACTGAGACAGGACGTGAGTCCCCACACCCCTCCCACTACCACGGGACCTAGCTGGGCTACACTGAACCTCTCCCACCACTCTGGGTTGGAAGACACCTGAGCCGCTCCTCTTAGGGTCACTCCCCAATGCCTCTTCAGACCCTCTGGAATCCACCAAAAGGTCTGCCTCCATTGTGAGCTCCCTGGGGTCAGAGAACTCCCACTCCACCAGGTGTTGGCATAGCTCTGGAAAATAGGGACTTACAATATGCTCTCCCAAAATTGGATCACACAGACCCACCAAACATCCTTCCCCTCACCATCCAGTGCCTTGCACACGTACCCCACACCACTCTCCTGAGACTGGCAAGACAGTGTCTGACTGTCTCCGTCACTCAACCCACACTCTTCTGGGTGGTCTTCACGCTCACACACCAGGACTTCACCCATGGGGGAACCCCTCTCCCTGCACCTCTCATCTAGAGTCAGTAGAGTGTCCCTCCCACCACTAGGACTATGAAGCCCCGTGCCAGTTCCCCAATCCACCTCAGGGACACTGCGCACCACTGGAGCTACCTCATATCCTTGAACCTCCTGGTGTATATTAACCCCCTCCTTCAAGTCAGGCGCCACATCTCTGGGTGTGTGTACTACTCCCTCAGCACTAGATAACTCACTATTGCTGCCACCATCTGAGCTGGATTCCCTTCCCAACTCAGCAAAGCTCTTTTCCTGAGCTACACAAATTTCTTCTTCTTGGTCTAAGGCCCTCTTAGCCTCATCCAGCTCTTTCAGCCTCTGCTCACAAGCCAGAAGCCAGTCATCTTTTTCTGTTTCTCCCTCACTCTCGGGGAAGTCCTCCTCCACAGACTCAACTGGTAGTGTTGCCTTCCAGCGTGGTAACTCAAACTGAAATAGGGATGCCTCTAGATCCTCCCTGGACCTTCTCCTCACAGGCAGCCCTCTTTCCTTGCAAAACACACATAGCTCCTTCATTGTGTAGACAAACATGTGGCAGAAGTCGAGTTCCATTTCACAACAACTAACCAGAGTCATAGTATCAAAAATACTTCCAGGAGGACACCAGAAAACAGAAAAACAGTATGTGGTTGCGTTTGGTCTGCACTCACTAGTAGTGTACACCCATCACTGTATATGAGTCACAAATGCAAGTCCAAATCCTCACCGCTGACCACCATGTTAGAACTGGGGGTCTCTAGTTGGCAATGGTTTGCACCTTTGTCCAAATAGGGACCCTTGCTTCTAGTCAGGGTGAGGGGGATACACTCCTAAAATAACCCCTGCTCACCCTCTGGTAGCTTGGCACGAGCAGACAGGCTTATCTCAGAGGCAGTGTGTAAAGCATTTGTGAACACATACAGTAATACAGTGAAAACACTACAGATGGACACCACACAGGTTGTATGTAAAAATAAGTAATCTTTATATAGACTTAACACAAGACCCAATAGCAAAAAATCCACAATACTGTAATCCAAAATAGACTTAAAATGATAGAGACAGTTCACGTTATCTTCAAAAATAGGATAGTCAATCAAATAAAGCTTGTAGCAACCAATAACTCCACTTGGAGTTATCACGATGTCGTGACCGGTGGAAATCCCAAAGTACGGCGCCGACTGCGAGGTGCGCGGCGTCGGGCCCGGAGTCGAGCAGACCCACAAAGAACAGTACCTGGAATTCAATGAAAACAAAGACGGTGCACGGAGTCGGGGAGGTGATGCTTCGTTGGTGCCGGTGGCGTTGGTTCCTTACGACCCCAGGGGAGGTGATGTCTCGGTTCCTTACTGCAGCGCAGGGGAGGTGAGGTGTTGGTTCCTTACTGTGTCGGGGAGGTGACGTCATGGATGGCGGCAAGGCGGCGGTTCCTTACGAAGGTGCGGTGTCGATGAATTCGGGGGTCACCCACGTCGAGGATCGGCTCCGCGGTGATGAAGCCCTGGCGTCGGTGAAGTCGGGGCTGCGGTGCGAGTCGGGACGGTGCGTCGTGAGCGTCACGAGCGGTGTCCTCGGCTCCGGTGCAGGCAGCGGCCTCGGTGACGGCTTCGGAGTCGATGTCGCACGGCGTCGGCAGGTGTCGGGCCTACGGTGCAAGTCGGGGCGGTGCGTCGTGCTCTTCACGAGCGGTGCCCACGGCTTCGGTGCAGGTTACGGTGTCGCTCGCCGGCTTCGGTGTTGCAATTTCCTTCTGTTAGCAGCTAAAACAGCAGTTCTAGATGCAGGCAAACAGAAGGGGTGAAGTCGTTGTGTCCCTGTGACTTCAGGCAGGAGGCAAGCTCAGTTCAAGCCCTTGGAGATTCTCTTCTTCAAGATGATAAAGCACAGCAAAGTCTTTTCTCCTGTCCTTGGCAGAAAGCAACCACTGCAGGCCAACCCCAATCAGCAAAACAGCACAGGGGCAGTACTCCTCCTTCAGCTTCTCCGGTTCTTCTCCTTGGCAACAGGTTTCTTGATTTCCCAGAAGTGATCTAATCTCATGGGGTCTGGGCCTCAGTATTTATGGTCAAAAATCCTTTGTCCTCTGAAGGCAGAGGGTCTTGTACCTGGTCCAAACCAGTTCTGGGTGCATTCTGTCAGGAGACACCTTCTCCCTTTGTGAGTGAGGGGCAGAATCATCAGCCGCCCGGCAGGAGGTGGAGTCAGCAATGTGGAAGGCAGGCAGAGCCCTATTCAGACCCAGGTGCAACTCCTCCCACCACTCTATATGCAGGAAGGTCTATTCAGCTCTGTGCTGACTCACCCTGTCTCCTGGAATCCCCCAGCCCCTGTCACTCACAAAGCCAGACACACAATACACAACCTAGCAGAGGCAGGCTTGGACAGTTAGGCAAGAAAATACCTACTTTCTAAAAGTGGTATTTTCAAACACAGAATGTTAAAACCAACTTTACTAAAAGATGTATTTTATCATTCTGAGTTCAGGCATACTAAATTCGTTTTTCTACCATGTTCCTGGGTCAGTTAGGATTATAAGATGTTATAATCAAACTGCCCATTCTGGCCTATGGGGAACAGGTAGCCTTGCAATAGTGAAAAATGAAAATGGCTGTAATTCACTATTAGGACATGCCACACACACCAGGGCATGTCCTACCTTATACTTACAATGCACCCTGCTCTTGGGCCTACCTTAGGGGTGTCTGATATGAAGATAAGGGAAGGTTTAAGGACTGGCAAGTGGGTGCACTTGCCAAGTCGACATGGCAGTCACAGACTGCCCACAGGCTCTGCAATGGCAGGCCTGAGTCACATGTTACAGGCTGCTTCTGTGGGTGGCACAATCAGTGCTGCAAGCCCACCAGCAGCATTTGATTTACAGGCTCTGGGCACACGTGGTGCACTGTACTAGGGTCTGACAAGTAAATCAAACAAGCCAATCATGGAATCACTAATCCATACAATAATTTATCATAGAGAGCATATGCACTTTAGCACTGATCAGCAGTGAAAAAGTGCCCAGAGTCATAAATCCACCAACACCATGTCAGAAAAAAGGCTAGGAGGAAGGCAAAAAGTTCAGGGATGACCCTGCAAAAAGGGCCAAGTCCAACAGTGACTAGGTCTAAATTATCCATAAACTAGACGAAGCGGTCCACCAGCACAGGCAGAGCATTAGGGGTACGAACCAATAGGACCGCATCGTCCACATATAAAAGTGCGGGCACCTGAGTATCTGCCACTCTTGGGATGTGTAGTTGAGCAGAAATCAGGTGAGGGCAGAGATCATTAATATATAAGATGAACAACATAGGGGCCAAGATGCAGCCCTAGCACACACCGCGCTTAAGGGTAAATATGGTATTTCAGATATTTTTATACCTAGCATTCTAAGATATTTTGGTAAACAATATTTTGACACAATATTTGTGTAAAATGACATTGTTTACCTCGATATTGTCTAAGTGATCCTCCAAAACAGTTTGTCATTTGTTGCAGGGATTCTGCTCAGGAACAGAACTATGCTTGGCACCATAGAATATCAGGATGTAGGGACTGAGTCATCATACCACCTCAGTATCTATGAGCCCTAGTCCCACCAGCTATAGTGCCTCACTTGCCCTCCTAACCTTTCCAGAGAAACCAGTGAGTTGGCACCCCAGAACACATAACTCTTGATCCTCTCAGGGATTGCAGTAACAGGACACACTCTTTCGCTCTGACTTGTCTACAATAAGATAAACAAGAGACATGAAGGAAGTTTATAATATTTATTTAAACCATTGTGCGCAAGATGTACTATTTGCACCACAATTAGACAACAAATGCATATCAAAAATATCATTAGCATGGTTAACAAACCATATACCATAAAAAGCCCTATCAGGTTATAAGACTGATTAGCCGAAACCCCCTCCTTCTACTGATGCTAAATGATGATATATCAAAGATCTCTGGGATTAGTGGTGGACCTCATACCTTACATACATAGGTGGATGCTCTACATCTCGATTGACGCAGCACTCTTGCTTCAGGACCTTCGCTCAGTGTGTATTTTTTCAGAAGCCCTGTCTTCAGTTATATGACAAGATATGCTTGCTCACAAACGTCAGCTGCGTTCTCTTGTTATGTCTAAGTGCTACTGTCTGACAAGAGAGAATAGCAAGGGGCATTGTTGTTTAACCTTGTCTAGTGTGTTCAGACCAAATCCCAGGAAAGGAATAATATACAAAAACATGTGCAGGTCCTTTGTGAAGATACAACGCAGCACAAAGGCAAGAATGTTATGTAGTAACATGTGCAAAAGAAATGCGACCTACAACGTGCACCATTACGCCAACACAGAGAAAACAACAATGGGCCATGCAAGAAACACACAACACATTGTTTGTCAGTAAAGTTGCACCACTAGAGGTATATTTAGATGATACATGATGTTCACTCAACACATAAAATGCTAATATCAATATCCGGTAATTTCCAGATCTTTTGAAATTTGGGACTGTTGCTGACCTGTGACTATACAATGTTCTTTTACCATAAGTATATTCCGGCTAGGTAAAGTGTATGGTACAAGGATATACAAACAAAAATATCATCTGGTAGAAATATTGCATCTTAAATACTGCCTATTAGAATTCCAATAGGAACTTTTCATCCAAGACACAATTGGCCTGATTACGACTTTTGGCTGTGCGGGGGCGGGCAGCCCGCCACTGCCGCGGCCCTGCACCGCCAAGAGTCGCCAACCCCTACCTGCCAGATTACAAGCAATTTTGTGGTCTGGCGGGCGGGGGGGGCATGGCAGTTCCCTCAGCTGTGCCTCTTTCATAGGTAGTGGTGCTTTTGAAACACAGGTTCCTGTACCACATGGACTGTGAAGTCCATGCTGTGCAGAAACTGGGGCACATGCACACAGAGGGGCACATGTTGTGCCCCCCTGCATGCATCCCCAGGCTCAGGGGGCACTGTAGTATTATATTCCATACAGGTACCCTATATAGGCGCAGGTAACATTGCAACCTTTCACCTATATTCTTCCCTACATTACATACATAACGGTTCTTAGGCACTGACCTTTTACCCAGATATGACACTGTATTCAGAACGCGGGTTTTACCCTGGTTCGATTCTCGTACATTATGCATGAGGCTTCTTGGAAGCACAGCCGGACTAACAGTAGGATTACCATCTCCTGTATAATATCTCTGTATACAGTTCAGGCCCAACGTCATCCTTTAGGCCGACACAGTAACACAGCAAGGTAGGACCCCTGGAGAGACCTATGGGTATATATACAGCACATCTTGCTTAGGAAGATAGAGGAAACCGTGACTTCCCGGCTGACACACTGACCAGAGACACTGAGGTTCCTGCATGCAGACACTCCAGCTTGCAGTGGTCTAACATCCCTCGCGGGGTGTCCAACTCGAGACCAGGATGGGGTCCCACATTCTCATTCTCAGGTAATGGGGTGGACTAGATCCTAGAGGGATTCTTGGCATAACACCTACACAGATGCTAGGTACAGTTAAGTACATCTAGTTAGGGAGACATCGTAGGAGTACGCACTTTTTATCATGTGTATTATGTACTTGTATATATTCATGATTTCTGCAAGATGGTAGAACTATACCATCCCTTTACTTTCGTAGTATTGCTAATCATATATCTCTGCTACTGTCTAATGGTTGGTGCAGCTTATATATTCTACACTAGAATAACAACTGTTCAATAAATTCTTATTGAAAACGCCCAGCCTGTTTATTCTGTGTATCTCTCTGAGACGAACTAAGTAAGCACGAGTGACTGAGTGAAAAGTAGTGTATTGTTTCCACGATCCTGGGGGATCAGGGTTGTCATGTTCTGAGGTTGCCAAGAACTATTCTCTCCCCGATAAGAGGAGACTCTAGTGGCACTGTGAGCTAGCTGATACAGATAGGCTAACGTATCCGGTGGGGGTGCACAGAATCAGTCTGCCACCAATCCCACAGTTTATGTTATCCAAACGCGCAGATCCTGTATAGGGTATATAGGAACTACACGACATGGCACCGCCAACGTTGGTTGGGTACTTATTTAACCCCTTCGGTGCTCATGACGAGCTCAGCTCGTCATGCTGCGCGGTGCTCGTGTGCGCATGACGAGCTGAGCTCGTCACGAACCCGCCCACTCAATGAAACGCCCCGCACAGGGCGAAAATCGGCCGCGCACACAAGGGGTTAACAGTAGAATCTGAGTAGTTCTGTCGTGCTATTCTCAGAGAGCCCTACTCACAAAACACCAGAGATGTCTGGAGTGGGTGGGCACAAACTCCGCCACAGCTGAGTAGGCTAAAAAATCCTATTTATTGGCTGTTGGTTAATTCAGCTTGAAGGACACAGTGTTCCTAAAATTGTGCATAACACCTTATCTTGGTTCCCTTGAAAAGTTATTTAGTGTACTAAAAACAATGTCTAACCAAGAATTAGACCCACTTCAACAAGAACTGCCCCTCACAGACGAGGAAGATGCAGATGCAATACAAATTGCACCAAACTTTAGAAATACAGTCACCCTGAGACTGCTAGAGCATGGTTTATCATCTAGGGGTGGCATAGTAGTTTTCGTGATTGAGGCACACGAATCAAACAGAACAGAGGTATTTTATTCGTGGGTTACATTCCCAGCAGCAAATGCAAGAACAAAAACATTTCACTCCTACACAGAAGGAGATGCACCAGCGGAATATTGTCTGTTCGAGGACATTGAGGTTCTGCTCACGTACCAGGAACACTTATACTGGTTTAAAGGCGCCCTATCCCACATAAGAAGAAGAGTAAGACTCGGCCCGCTTGGAAGAGAAGAGGCAACATGGCCGATATTAGCGTCCTACACACCACATCCTGACATTGAAACAATGCCACCAGGAGACTTACTCACACAACACAAAGATTTAATAAAGATTTACAGAAACCTGACGCAATTCGTCATGAGGACACTTACAATCCAACCAACAATAGTTGCAACTAATGGAACTCAAATTCAGGCTACAGCAACTAAAATTACACCACAAACATTACACGCGGTAATGGGTAAAATGCCCACAAAACGTGAACAAATACCATTCTGGGTAGCTCAGAAAATAACACAGCTAAAGGCAGTATTCCCAAATACTACCCCATATGAAAAACACAGAATGATAACAATCTGCTTCCCCATGGGGATAACACCACAAGTAGAGGATTGTACCACTTGGGGTACAGTCTTTGCTGCCATTTATACCAGAACTCATGGTATCCCGTCATTAGCAGTAGTACCTGATGTATTAAGACAAATACAGAACGAGTACAGATCAGAGCCTGCCCTAAACTTCGGGATGAAGTTACTAGGTAACTCTGCCCAGGTATCAGCCATAATATTAGCTAAAATTAAAGGGGAAGCAGCTTCAGTGGCTATCCGCCAATGCCTAAGGGAGTTCAGTCCTTTAGAACAGCAACACGAACTACCCAAAATAATTGAAACTGCGTATGCAGAATTAGGCAGAGATAGTTTGGGTGGGAAAGCTTTAAAACCACAACTAAAGGGCAGTCCTGAAAAGGACACTTCTAAGCAGACACCTGCTTCAACAAAGAAGAAGTGGGACAATAAAAAACAACAAAACTTTAAAGGAAACAGATCTCAATCCAGAGGTAGATCTCCTCCACAGGAGCCCTCCGAAAAGAGGTATAACCTCAGGAATAGGGATAATATTAGGAAACCTGACAGGTATCAGGATACTGATGCACGTTCCTCTCGTTCCTTTCAGGGTTCATCGAAAAACTCAGAGAGGGAAGGACGGTCAGAAAGACAAGAAGAGCGTACAAAGTCCAGAGACAAGCAGCACGCTCAAGATTACACTTCTAAAAAAGAAGAAAAACCAAAGCAAAAGCCACAGTTCAAAAAGAAGAAGGCTGCAGGTCTAAAGATCAGACAAAACCAGAATTCTGAGGACTCAACTACTGAACGGGAATGGGCTCCGACGATGCTAGACAGTGCGGCAGAAGTAACAATAGCTCGCCAGAACCTGAAGGAATTTCTGGTGACAGCGGACTTGAATGATTATATCCCGGTAGAAACACCCGATACTAGGGTAAGTGTCCCACATAAAGTATATGAAGTAACGCTCCAAATGGAGGGGGACAAATGCTGAACAGTGAGAGGTCTCCTTTGGGAGAACCTGACGTTTGGCTATGATATCTTATTAGCTGAACAAGATTGTCCGCCAGCATTCGTCATGGATTGCCCTAAAGGAGAAACAGTAATTCTTCGGGCATTCTCAGACCATATTCCCAGGCATTTACAACACACATATGCACGGGAGTGGGCGGTAGCCCAGGCTCCAGCATTATACAAAAACCATGTTGAATGGGATGAGGATTCAACCCATCACATAATTCCTTTAAAAAATACTCAGACTGCACAGAGGCAGCATCTAATAAAACAAGAAGCTAAAAAACAGGTCAGGGAGATCTTAGATCAACTTGAATACCAAGGGGTGATTGAAACTTGCACCTCACCAATGAACAATCCTTTGTTTCCTGTCATGAAACCTGACAACTCATATCGTCTAGCTTTAGATTATAGACATTTAAACACTTGCACTAAGACATTTGCAGTCCAAAATGCACACAGTGCCGCATTAATGAATAACATTGTGCGGAAAAAATATAAAACACACTTGATATCTCAAATGGATTTTTCTGCCAAAATATAGCGCCTGAAAGCAGGTATCTAACAGCCTTCTCAGCGCTAGGGACACAGCGGCAATTTTGTCGACTCCCCCAAGGGTATAAGAATAGCCCGGGGTTGTTTTCGGCCAGGGTAACAGAGTTACTTCAAAATTTGGATGAAGAGGCATTGTCCTATGTGGATGATATTTATCTGACGGACTGATGACCTAGAGGAACACTTGAACAGAGTGAATACCATAATTTTGGGATTTGCATTTGAGGGCTACAAATTCAACTTTAAAAATCAAACATTGCCCACCTCAGTGTCCTGTTTTTAGGATATGAGCTTTCAAGTGAAGGAAAAAGCCTGGCAGCCAATGTTTTAGAAAAATGCGCGCTGCTCCAACCTCCAAAATCATTGAAAAATGTACAGTCAATTCTGGGATTCCTAAATTTTGGTAGATCATACATTTTGGATTATGCAGAAAGAGTAAAACCTTTCTACGATTTAATAAAACCTTATTTTTCAGTAAAACAATGGACACAGGAACACACAGATACACTTCGTTCCTTACAAGCTGACATGATAGCTTCCAAACACTTGCAGACACGCGTAAACGTACGCAACCTGGTGATCCGTATAGTTGCGGGTCAATCTGGGTACACCTATCTGACATATAATGAAGGTGAAACAGTACCAATTGCATACAAATCACATTTGTACACAAATGCTGAGATGGGCTTCGCATCTACAGAAAAGATTCTGACAGCAGGACAGACTGCTGTAGTGAGAAAAAGTGCACTGGCTCAGGGGAAACGAATATTAGTAGTGACTCCGGTTCCAGCATTAGAGGCTGCGACAAAGGCAAGCATTCCTAATGCTAAAGCTTTACATCCGAGATGGATACTATGGGCTAATTCACTCACTGCATCAGATGTAGAATACAGGTACGACCCAAATTTAAAAACACAAGCATTCCTGCAATACGAACAAGAATATCCTCTACCGAATGAAATAATGCCTCTAGATCAGTATGAATATATAATTTACACTGACGGATCTGCTCAACCGGCCATAGAAAGTAAGCAACAATATAGCGCAGCATGCGCAATCGTTAAAGGTTGCATGCGGGATGGAAAGTTCCATCCCAGTTGCAGAAAAACGCAGTCTCTAGGAGACTGCACGGCACAGCTGGCAGAGTTAAAAGCGCTGATACTGGCACTGGTGAATACGGATCGAGAATTGTGTGCGATTTCTTTTACTGTGTGCAGTCATATAATGAATATTTGCAGCACTGGGTCCAAAACAGGTTCAAAGACGCAAAAGGTGGCCCAATTAAGCATAAAATGCTATGGGAACAGGTAGTGGAGTTGAAAACCGAACTACCGAGGGCTCACGTGATACATACACTGAGTCATCAGCGTGATGGCGTTCACGTTGAAGGGAATTCATTGGCTGATGAAGCCGCGAAGGGGGCTGTACGCACGGCTTCCGTAGCTGCAATCACTCGTTCTAAAACGAGAATAGACGGTGAGATTATGGTAGCTATCAATGCTTGTCGCAAAAACAGCGGAGCAGTACCAAAAAAGTTTCCACTCAAGTACTCCTACAAGTTAGATGCCAATAACATTCCATTTGCTCAGATTCCTGGAGTGGGGGATAGAGTAATTCCAAACATGGATCGTAGGTTAGGTTTAATTCTAGCAGCACACGAAGGGATAGGTTCTGCACATGCAGGAGTTACGGCAACTGTTTCTTTGTTGAAACAACGCTATTGGTGGCCTGGGTTAACGAAGCAGACTAAAGACTATGTCTTGAAATGTGACATCTGCCAGCAGATGAAGGGTTCCACCGTAACACGTCCAGCGCAGATCCCATTGTTAGACAGCATCAGACTGTCCGTTTGCGTGCGTCCTGCTCGAGATTCCTATGGGTGTGGCCCCAGCGCTCGGCTGACGCTCGAACTGATGTAAAAGATTTGCGAGTCTTTATAGGGACATACGCAATTGGCACATTACATTCTGACCAGGGTCCTGCGTTTAGCTCTCGGGCTTACAAGGAGGCCATGCGAGGATTGGGTGTAGCATTGCGGTACTCATCTCCATACCATCCCGAGGGAAATTCGGTTGTGGAGAGAAAAAAACGGGACTTAAAGCAATCTTTAATGGCTAGAGTATTAGGCACGGGTGAGAGTTGGATAAAACATCTGTATGGAGTGCAGCGTGCATTGAATAACATGCCAAGAAGTTCTCTAGGGGGTGTCACTCCATATGAGGTCCTATTTGGGACAAGAATGTGGGTACCTGATCTTGATTGTGAAGGCGCAGTGGCGGATGAAAAGCCTTTTGACATCCATGATCGTTTGGCTGTTTTACAGGATCTAAATGAGTCCAGGACACAACAAAGTAATGTCCATATGAAGCAGGCCGCCACTGGGGAAGTCAAATCAGTCACGGCAAGACCTGTCTGGATCCCAAAAGTCGGGGATCTGGTCAGAGAAAAGATAGCAGACAAGAAATAATTTGGGCCATCATACAGAAAGCGTGTACCGGTCCTAGCAATTGAAGGAACAAGAACTGTACTTCTACCGCCTCTTGCCGGAAAAAAGGAGAAAAGATTTGTCTCAATCGACCTAATCAAACCACACTATGTGGCCGATACTGAGTAGTAGGCCACGTGGACTCCAAAGTAGCAGACGCCCTCCTCTCGCTACAATCCAAGAAGTTCAAATGGAAAGACTTCTCACGTTCAAAGAGTCCCCTGTACGGAATGATGGACTATGCAACAATGCTATGGAACTCGTTCCCCTTGAACCTGAAGCTCAAATTCAAAATCAAACTCACAAGACAAATTGCTATTCGACCAAATACAGATGTTTATATTAACATGCCTCAACGAGAGCAAACTACGATTTCTACAAATCCTGATGCAATACCAACAATTGATCGAACTGCTTCTGGCTACTTCATAAACTTTGATACGTTTTCTTTGGATCCAAGTGAACCGGAAACGATGCCAGCCCAAAAATCACGCAAGCAGCAAGTAATAGACTTTCTGAACTTTCTTAGAAGAACTTACCTGGTATCACCGTGGGTAGAACTATGGATAATTACTGGGGTACTTTTTCTTTCTTTTCTGGTTAGGCTTAGTGATAGTTTTTAACATGCTTATTAATGGACAATACATTCGACAAAGCTCTGCAGCCCAAAAGGTGAATTTAATTATAAAACCACATCAATCATCTCATCGAGAACAAAGAGACTTGTCATCAGTGAACATTACAGCAGTTCCTATACCGGATGGTATAGTGTGGGACAAGGTTGATTTCGATATATTCGGCCGACCGAACTTTTAAAAATTCCACATTTATTTAGAATATCGTTAAATGATATCATTACCTCAAGTACATTTTCCGATGATTGGGATTTTGAAACTGTTAATAACATGTTGTCTGATTTGGAAAAATCTGCTGCGTTTTCTAATAGTGAAACATTGGAAGGCACATCAGATTACGAAACCATGTATTGTTATCAACATTATGGTCATCACTTTCTGCATAAATCTGCCAATCCTAGAAATGTGTTCACTTACCACCAGTGGGAACATTGTCCAACAACGCCGAAAGGCAGTTCAAAAACATTTGCACAGAAGTTTCCATATTTTTCAGGGTTCAATATGTCTGACCCAGCGTCATATTATTATAAGGTTGCACCAACATCAGCACAGAAAAATATGTTGACAAATACCAAACAGATTTACTCTGCTTCCTTTATTGCCCAGTTGTCTGAACAAGGTTTCGACTTATGGAAAGACACCATAGCCTTAAAATCAGTCTGGGGTACTAGAGAATGGCAAGTTCAGGGAACAGAAGCTTTGTTTAGAGCATGCCTCATCCCTCAACAAATCATGTTTTTGAACAAGACAGTGCAACAGACGTCTTGCCTTGGACTAGCCAAGAACAAAGACTTGAACACACCTCGGCTGCCGACTCCATCACACACCGAGGGTAAAATAACATCACAGGAAGAGATTACAGTAGATGACATCGTACAATACAACAGATCAGACCCCGATTGGAAAAAATGGTTGATTTGGCCCACAGACACTAATAGTTGTCAGGCAAGATTCATGGGTAAAGCCGAAGGGTTTAGTATCCATAGGCCAGATCCACGTTTTGTACAGAGACAACATCCAGGGGTAGTGACATCCTACAGTGTTGGGAAGTTGTGCCTCGATTGGCTATAAACCTCAACACTCACACAGGTGAAACAACACTTATCCTTACTCACACAGGATATGGATCTTAGGGATTTTTTACTAGGTCCCAGGAAGCCACGCCAAAAACGTTTCATATATGCTGGCATTTATGCTGCCTACAATGAAATATGGAAAATATCCCAACAAGAGACCGCGGAGAGACTACGGGAAATAGAATGTATAAATCTAGAAAAATCTCTAGCAGTGGTAGACAATGGGTTAACTACATTGACCTCCAGGATATATTCCTTAGGCAACATTGTATCTTCTGCGATAGACATACTGGAACAGGATTTAGCCATATTACAACACGGGCAATCTCAATTACTTTCTATTATGTTGTTGAGCTGGACGCTGCAATCTTTGCGTGCAGGCTATGTGCCTTGGCGTTTTATCAACAGCACGTCTCTGTTTTCTGAATACAATCTAACAGATAAACAGATAGAAATGGCACAAAGAGGAGCAAATATACAATGCTGTGTATCAAAAAACTGGATAGGTTACCATTTACAGAGGCAGAATCACCGTCCACAGAATGGATAATCCATGGCCACATAACTCTACCGGTCACTACCTTTCAGTTTCAGTATTGCCTTGAACAAATGCAGGCAGGCAGATATGAAAAAATGGGTAGGGAATACATTAAGGAATCTTGGGAATTACCATACAGATTTCGATGCCGGAGTGGGGATCGAGAAGTGTTTCTAAGCGGTACAAACTGTGAGAACGCTTTAAGTGGATCCCTCATATGTCAGGATATAATGCTGCACAGAGCTTGTAATGGTTCAGTAGCGAACTTGTCCTGTCATCTGAGGGGTGCCCCAGCTGCAGTGATTACTCCAGCATTTGGGCTACTTTCTAATGGGAGTTACTTGATGCTGAACAGTCAAGGCTGCTGCGGAATGCTCCCAGGCATCGCATATCTGGTAACCGTAGGCTCCAGGGTTACTTGTTGTATGCAAGTATTGTTTCCACCGACACATACAGTTAGGGAGGCGCCTTTATGGCCTTCACTGATAGTTTTTTTAATACGGTTTGATACTCTAAGCAGAATGAAAGCCATGCTTCTACACAAGTCTGTGCCCTTAACCTCCGCTCGAGAGACTTTTGATCTCCAGATCGCAAGGTCTTCGGCAGAGATACAGGCGGTCATTCATACAAACTGCCCTTTCCATTTCGCAGAAATGATAAATTGTATCTTTAACATGTCTGGTACGACAGGCATTGTCCACCTATTTAAGACCATAGGTTCTGGACTTCTGAGCACCTTTCAGACGGCACTTGGAGTTATACCAAACTTCATTCATTCGGTATTCGGAAGCATCTTTGGAGGACTTCCGCTGATCCTGTTTCTAATAGCAGGAATCCTGATTGTTATTTTTCTGCTACGCAATGGAAGTCCCAGTCACCAAGGAAATGGAAAAAGCACTCCTGGAGCGTAAGTACCGTGATCACATGGTACAACATCTGGGCACGCCTCACTAAGAGAACTAAGTGCATCTTGGTTCTTGTCATTTCGACCAGTCTGGATGGACTGCATCTTACCTGTCCTCCGATGACTGTTTTGCGGAGAAGAATGCGTGTTAGACCTTTGTTTGACACTCCCATCAGGTGCGCAACCGGATGTGAATGCTCTACTGAACCCGATAACGGCCCATGTTCTGCAGTGTCCCCAGCGTATTCCAATGTTGATGGCGGCATTCCTTGAGCCACCGCAGGTAGTAACTGCACCTGTTGGTATGAACACCGGCTCCTCCACTGACACCCAGGCTTTGGACGGCGCACAGACTGCCACAGCACCGGCTGCGGACAGCGTGGAACATCATCTGTGCTCAATTGACATTCTGTGCGGGGTGTTACAGGGACCGTCTACTGCGGGAACAAGCAACGGAAATGTTGCGTCTACCAGCCAGGACACATAAACATTTGGCTCGTAGTGTGCTGGGAAGAAATTTGCGCTTTTTTAAACAAGCTCAAATTTGGAACTTTGAAACTAAATTGACTATCCTTTCATTTTTGGGCATACATGGCTTTATAATGCTTATAGTGATTCGGACTATAACAACGAACATTTTAGAGCTAGGGCTTGCAAATTTTGTTTTAGATGTTTTTAAGTTTTTTAGAAATTTTTTTTAGAAGTTTTTAAACATTTTAGCTAAAGAGATGTTTTTATAAACTTTGTGCGTACCACTATCTAGTTATGCTAGTAGTACAGTAATAGGTTACATATGTTGTCCAACTCGAGACCAGGATGGGGTCCCACATTCTCAGGTAATGGGGTGGACTAGATCCTAGAGGGATTCTTGGCATAACACCTACACAGATGCTAGGTACATTTAGGTACATCTAGTTAGGGAGACATCGTAGGAGTACGCACTTTTTATCATGTGTTTTATGTACTTGTATATATTCATGATTTCTGCAAGATGGTAGAACTATACCATCCCTTTACTTTCGTAGTATTGCTAATCATATATCTCTGCTACTGTCTAATGGTTGGTTCAGCTCATATATTCTACACTAGAATAACAACTATTCAATAAATTCTTATTGAAAACTCCCAGCCTGTTTATTCTGTGTATCTCTCTGAGACGAACTAAGTAAGCACGAGTGACTGAGCGAAAAGTAGTACATTGTTTCCACGATCCTGGGGGATCAGGGTTGTCATGTTCTGAGGTTGCCAAGAACTATTCTCTCCCCAATAAGAGGAGACTCTAGTGGCACTGTGGGCTAGCTGATACAGATAGGCTAACGTATCCGGTGAGGGTGCACAGAATCAGTCTGCCACCAATCCCACAGTTTATGTTATCCAAACGCGCAGATCCTGTATAGGTTATATAGGAACTACACGACAGTAGGGCCTTGTTTGTTTCAGCACCACCAGCCACCGCAGCGGCACCACCTGCATCTTACAATGGCCCTGACCACCGTGCCACCAAAAGGGAACGGCTGTTCCCTGGTGGAGCCAGTGGTCCAATTACAGTCCGACCACCCAACTTGTAATAGGGCGGTTGGACCTCTGGTGCGGTGGTGGCTGGAATGCCACTGCCACGCCACCACGAGTCTGGTGGTCCTTGGACCGCCAGACTAGTAATTAGGCCCAATATGTTTGTGAACAATATTTAGTTAATGGTATATTTGTCAGATTATATTTTTTTTACAGTATTCTGGGATACAATCAGTGTGTTCTTTAACACATATTTATTACTTCAACTGCCCCCCATATATTATTTTGGTGTTTTCCTGTTTAGTTGTTCATCTTCCTCCTTTGGTCTTGCCCTATAAGTTTCCATGCTTGATTTTATGTTTTTTGTCAAATGAAGAATTTAATGTTTTGTGTTAGCATTTTTATACATTTAATCTAAAGTGGGAGTCTTTCAAAAATGTTGTTCAGATCTGACCATTTTAATAGTGTGCATCCTTTCCAAATGGAATATTTATGTTATTCTATATTATAAACGTGCTGTTGTTGTATGTCATATGTTATCTGCGTTATCCTGTATTATGCTGTTTGATTTGTTTAAAGCCTTGAGAATCTTATGTGACTATTTGTTGGCAAAAGGGTATTGTACTAGAAAATTGTGGCCTAAGTATTATCTAAGAAAAATATTGTGTCCTAAAAATCGTTTACAAAAACATCCCCCAATTGGAGTTAATAATGGTGAATCCACACCCAATCCAGCAATATTTCTGTAAATTATAATTAGTCTACAAAAATTCTGGCAGATGATATTCATTATTATTATTCTGACATAAATCTGCAAAATATGGGACGTTTGTGAGAAACACTGGATTACTGCCCAAATTTGCTTTAATAATTCCAAAACCCTGAAATGTCTTTATCTTCAAACAATGTAATTTAAGGATTCTCCCAGGTTGCACATCAATAGAATATAAAATTGTCTTACTCTATCTGGAAACTGTGTTGAAGTTGTTGGTATTAATCTTGTCCCTGTAGCTGATCAGCATATAAGGTTTATTTTTTAGGTGAATACATAGATTTTGGGAAAAAAATTTAAATAAAAGATTCTTTAAAAGACAATTTAATCGCATATCCTTGTGAAATTCAAGAAGTTACCCTCAGTCTTTCCTCAATTAAAATGACAATTTTCTCATCAAAAGAAGGCACAGGTGGTTACGAAATGGGAGAATGCCTCCTCGATTCTCTATATGTATTTCCTCTCTTACTTTCTCTTTTCTTTTTTCATCCTACCTTCGATGACAAACTATTAGGAACTAACAGGCACATGCATCAATGTTGGATTTTGCGATTTCTTAATTGCGATTTTTAAGGAATCGTAATTAAGGAATCGCAAAGCCTATGCATGTAGAAATCGCTTAAAAATAGCGATTTCTAAACATTCCTTAATTGCGACTCGCAAGTTGCGAGTCGCAATTAAGGAATACTTCCTCATTCATTCCTATGGGCCTAGAGGCCCATAGGAATGAATGGGAAGACATTTCAATTTGCGATTCTCAATTAGAGAATCGCAAATTGAGAATGCATTTCAGGGTGCCAGGGTGTCAAAAGGACACCCTGTTGCACCCTGAAATCTGCATATGAGTACATCTTGCACACACACATGCCTCAAGGGCAGGTGTGTGTGTAAATGGAACTTTGAAAAATGTACTTTAGTGCATTTTTCAAAGTTTGTAAATTACCATGAAGTTCAACTTCATGGTAATTTGCGCTCCTATTAGCTGAAATCGCTAATTTTTTACTTTTATCGCATTGCATTTAAGGAATCTCAATTTGCGATTCCTAAATGCATCGCACTTGAGAACTCGCAATTAATTGCGAATTCTCAAATTGCGAGGCCTTGACCCTTGATGCATCGCAAAAGCTAATTTTGCGATCGCAAACGGCCGATTTTTGCGAATCGCACCGTTTGCGATCGCAAAAAGCTTTGATGCATGTGCCTGTAACATCCTTTAACTGACTCTATTCTACACCACATCAATTACTCCCCCTACCCAGACTTACTACTCACCTGTTCATGAAATATGACCCGACTGCCATAAGGACACACCATAGAATTATTAATTGTCTTCTACATGTAGCTTTTCAGCCCCTACACTCATCGCTGCTCATTCTCTGACAGTGTGTTCTTGTTTTTCCAATGGTACTATAGGACATCACTATTTGAATAATTGCAATGCTGCCCTAGCCAAACTTTGCCTACAATCACAGTAAATCGTTTGCCAAAAAGTGTCTTCTAATGACATGTTCTATATTTTATATACTGCCTTGGTGCTCTTTGGAACGACTCAAGCCTTCTATGAGAAATTAAATCCCTCTTATACTTGCTGATTTGCACTATTTTCCAAGTTTTTTGATCATTTATTTAGCAAAATATGTCATGCAATATGATGTTATTCGCAATGACCCGGACTTCCATCTTTCTGATGTATGTACATTTGAGTTCCATCTCACTTATGTACATTCATTTATTTTGTTATTCCAATTCTTGTAATATGGCATCGCCATTTAAATGTTTGTTCTTCTTCTCATTAATGGGAGGTTTTTGACTCCACAATTTTAACAATTCTTCAACTTGCCACAGCTAACATGGGGGCGGCCACAAGTGTTTATGTTATATGACCTCAGCCTCAGTGGTGACCAGCCACGAGCTTGGCTCACCAGCTTGTGTGCATCAGGGGCATTATGCTCCATATTTTTAGTGACTTTCATGTTTTTTTTACAGATGTTATCCAGTTTCGAAGCAGCCTCAAACATCGAGCACAAAGGTGGCACCACACACAAGATCATTAATACATACTCAACTGTGGTATACCACCAGTCCCCAATCATAACTTTCCACCACCGTCCCCAAGTCGCGTCCAGAAATCCACACAGCAAATACTTGTGTTCCATTATTGATAGACCCACTCAGCAGTTGAAGAGTAGAAGACAGCCATAATCCACATAAGGAAACCAGTCCACTGGGGTTCAGGCAGCACAGGGTGGGAGCACAAGCATATTAACATCTCCAATCAGGGGCCAGAGCTAATGGAGTACCGGAGATGCTATCTGTGATGGGGGATCCGGGTCCTTCAAGCAGTCCACTAATGCCTCTCGGGCCCTGGCCACGTTCAGTGAGCCACTTCCCGTCTGGCCTCCCGGAGCAGCACACCACTTTCATACTCCGCCCATCTCTCGAGTTCCCTACTCCAAGTGGCAACCAAGGGGTCCCCTGGGAGCCTTCCAATTTCTGGTAGTTTACCTCTTTGCCAAAATAAAGGTCAAGACTTGGAACTGCTAGTGACCTTGAACTTGGCAGTGTGTGGGAACCAACTCAACAAACAGTGCCCAGGGGAGCAGGGGACCTCTCTCATGGTAACATCAGCAACTGTGTTCGTGATCTCCTCCCAATAACCCATTAGTGATGGGCAGCTCCATAGTATGTGCAACAATTCCACTCCCACCACTCCACATCTGGGGCATGCTGCCCCAACTGTGTTGAAATACCTATCAATTTTCCCTGCAGTCAGGTATGCTCTATGTAAAACATAGAAATTGATCAGTTTGAACCAGGCATTCCTAGAGACCCTGGGGGTTTGCCCTAACAAAGTTGCCTAGTCACCCTCGTGGCTCTGACATGCCTGCACCCCAGTGCCTAAGGATCACAGCCATCACCATCCTGTGGAGCAGGAAATGCCCCTGAGGTAAGTCGAAGTCCAAGGGAAATTTCTCATATGGGAGGAGCTCTTTGGCTTGGAACACGTCTGCCACTCGCATCGCACCTGCAGCTATCCAATCTGCTAAGCACCGCCAGTCTCCCCCAAGAGGCAGCACCCCGAACACACCACGGGGCATGTCAGGTGAATACAGAACTCACGCTTGTGTCTTTTGTAAGCATCTAATCCAACAGCACCTCAGTGGTGTTGTCAGCCAGAGGGCACCCTGTCCTCAATAGTACTCTAAACAGCTGGTGAACGTGAGGTATAAACTGTCTCATCTCATGCCCCGGGGAGTCCGCCTACCTGCCAACCACTGTGTGAACCAGTAGACTTGTGCCGCAATGTAATACGTCTCACACTCAGGGACAGCCATTCCCCCCTCTCCCACAGAGTGCTGCAGCATTATCAGAGCTACTCTTCTACACACCGACCTCCATATAAAAGCAATAATGAGTGAGTCTAGATCCCGGAACAGTGCTTGAGAGACCCATATACGAGCACTAAAAAAAAACTACAGCCGGGGAGTGCAGCCATTATAAGCAGAGCGGCGCATCGCTCTACTGAGAGGGGAGGAATATTCCAGAAGTCACTGCACGGAATAAACACACGAACTGCCATCTCAACATTGCTGTCCAACAAGTCATAGAATACTTTAACTCCCAGATAGTATAGACATTCGGGTTCCTACTACAATAATTCTAGCCCTTCAAGGGATCTGGAATTTGCACGTTTTGGGAACACTCGTGACATCTGCCTCCTGACCCTTAGCCCAGGTAGCAAGCCAAAATCCTCTAGTAGGTGTTTGGCACCCTCTAGGTCTGTCGCTCTGTCACGAAGGAAGAGTAAGAGATCGTCTGCATAGAAGGCAATGTGAGGGTGCTGGCCAGGGACTGTTATTCCCCGGTAAACCCCCCCCCCCCCAGTTCTAGCACAGCTGGCTAGTGGCTCATTGCTAATGTAAAAAGTAGGGGCAATAAGGGGCATCCCTGCCTGGCTCCTTGGCCCACCCGGTAGTACTCTCAGATGACACATCCTGTTTGAACTCTGGCTGTTGGGTCTGTATACAGCAGCCTAGTCCAATCCAAAATAACGTACCGCAATCATAGGTGCTCCATCACACCACGGAGAAAGACCCATTCTAAGCTGTCGAAAGCTTCTCTATATCTTCTGCATATACAGCTGCTTCCTCATGATCAAAAGTATCTGCTTCCAACAATGCCAGTAGTCTCTTGATATTAATCAGTGTGTTGCGGCCAGGGATAAACCCTGCTTGATCCAAGTGGATTAGTTTTGTCATTAAAAGGAGGAGTCTGGTTGCTAGGACCCGTCTAAGGATTTTATAGTCGATGTTGAACATCAAGAACGGTCTATATGCCTTACAATCATATGCAGGTCTTCCCGGTTTTAGCAATGGCACCACTAGCACCTCTCGGGTGGAAGGCAGAAGATGGTCCATTTCTCTAGCTGTCTTGTATAGATCTAGTAGCTTGGGGGCTAACAGGTCAGCGTATGTGGCATAGAACTCAACAGGGAACCCGTCCGTTCCAAGGGTTTTCCCTCACGCCATATTCTTGATGGCCACTCAGATCTCCTGCAAGGTAAAATCTGCTTGCCTATAGAGCCAGGTTCTCTGATCTGTCTCAGGGTCCACAATGACTGAACCCCACTTAGCGGGGTTAGGAAGCAAGCTAAGAGGGAGCCAGTGCAGTTGCACTCCACATGTTGTCATAACATGTAGGCTGTATAATTAAAGCATCGAACCTTCTCAACCTGCCCCGATGAGTGCTCCTTGGCATCCAGTGAAGACTGTTGTAAATCAGGGCAACCTGGTCTGTGCTTCTCCACGTCCTTCAATTCTGTCCCCGAGGACATGACCTCATTCAATAAAGTGCATCTAATGCCCGTTGATTTCACTATGCATTTACCCCTGAGCACTGCTTAAAACCATCCAACTCCATCTGAGGGGAAGACGCTGTACCAGTATTGTCCTCGAAGTGTACAATCACTGATGGTTTCTTGGAAGATCGGATCCACTAAGGATTTCGGTTTCAGTCTCCACATAGGGATGCAGGGTCTCATCCATTCCCACCCCAAGTGAAGGCAGACCAGGTTGTGGTCTGAAATGGTTCTAGCAAGATATTCAACCTCATGTACCAAACCATGGACATCTAGGGTGCAGAGGAACGTGTCTAAATGCGCATGTAGTTCATGGAGACTCGAAAAGAAGGAGTAAACCCTAGTTAGTGGATGTGTCCAGCACCAGGTGTCGATTATCCCCCATGTAGTCTGCCAGTCCATAAATAACCGAGCAGTTCTGGTGAGTCCTTCAGTGGAGGGTGAGAACGATCTATAGTGGGGTCTGCTATACAGTTATAATTTCCCCCCATAATGGCTGAGTGCACCGAGTGGGGGGGGGGCAAGGACCTCGACAAGTCCACTAGAAACACCCCCTGGTCCACATTTGGGGCGTAAATATAAAGGATCCCTATTTATCGACCTGCTAGTCAACCAGTTACCACCACAAATCTGCCCACTGGGTCAATCAGGTCTCCAGTGTGTTGGAAGAGAACCCCCAGGGAGCACCCAAATAAATATCCCTCTCACATAAGCAGAATATGTGGTGTAATAGGCCTGTCCCCACCATCCCATCTACAGTGCTGTCCCTTCTTAGCTGTCAGGTGTGTTTCCAGCAGCAGTGCGATATGGATCCCCTGTCTATTAATGTATGAAAACAACTTATATGTCTTGTTCATGTTATTCATACCCCTAATGTGCCAGGATATCAATTTGTAATTCATGGCGGTTGCCATCGCATGCATCTACAGACAATCAGTTGCATCCACCATCTGATCCCGACACTACAACATATCGCACACACCCAGTGCTAGGACATAAATTGGAGAACCAATGGGTCATGACTCACAAAACCCCACTCAACAAACAAACAATATTCATCCCAACTGCCGCTCCCCAGGACAAGCAGGCAACGATCCTCCCATCCAAACTCGCAGTCGAACTGCAAACTCTCACGGGTGCACCTACACATACAACAAACAAAGGAATTGTGACTATTTGGAAGCACAACACCAGGTTCCTCACCACCCATTAGCAAATGGGAAAAGGGATTCTGTGGTCTAAAGGGCCAGGATGAATGTCCAGTAGTTCTCAGAACCCCACCCCCTATACATCACACCACAAACAAGGAGCAGAACACTATCGACAGAGCAGCTGTGCTATATAAGCTCATCAGTAATCCCAGGCGTCATTGCGGGCAGCTCCATGTCAGAGTCCCCAGACTAGCTGGATCTCTCGTCAGTGTCTGAGTCTAGAGCACCATCATCCTCTGCTGTCGAAGTGGGACTCACTCCGTTGTTACTTAATGTTGCCACTACGTCCAACGGTCACTGCTGTTCCTGTTGAACTTCTGATCTGGAGGGAGCTGCTTTACTATCACTTGTAGCTCTGAGCCTTGATCTGGGCCTTGCAGGTTCCCATCACTGGGTTGTGGGTGTTGATCAATCCATTCCCATACCTCCTGCAGTGTCTTGAAAAATTGCACTCCATCCGGTGTCATCACTCGTAGCCGGGCGGTAACCATCATGGCGTAAGTAAGACCTAGTTGCCGGAGGTGCCGTTTCGCTTCTAAAAAGGTGGAGTGCTGCTGCTGCACTTCTCGAGTGAAGTCCAGGAACACCATGACTTTGCTATTCTCCACTTTGATCTCTTCCTTCTGCCTGGCTTGGCTCAAAATATGGTCCCGGAATTTATAATGCAACAGTCTGTCCACTACCGGTCGTAGAGGTGCCCCCAGGGGTAGAGGCAGTGCTGGTACTCTATGTGCTCTCTCCAAGGCGTAGAATGGGAAGAGTCCCTCCTTCACCACCTCCTCACGCATCCAGTGTTCGAGATAGTCTAGCATGTGACCTCCTTCCACATGTTCTGGTAGGCCAATCACCCTGATGTTATTTTGACGTGATCTGTTCTCAGTGTCTTCCACTTTGATGTCTAGGGTCTGAACCCTGGCCTCCATATCAATGAGTAACTTTTTCATGGTCCCTGGGACTGAGGGGACCGCTGCCAATTCTCTTTCCACCATCGTGTCTCGCTCCGCCAATCATCGGTGATCATCCTTCTATATCCCCATATCCGCCACCAGAGTGTCAATCTTTGATTCCATTGCCTACCTGAAGGCTGTTATGGCCTGTAGAAGATCATTGAGAGTAGGGCCTCCAGAAAGTCCTGGCTGTGAGGCAAGCACCCCTTCTTCAGGTGGTGGTTCAGCAGGATCTCCCGTGGTCTGACCTCCAGTATCCACCTTCTTCCATCTGAAAGTTTTACCACTGGTGCAAAGGACTAATAGATTGTCACTTTGGTGAGGGGGAGGAGAGAGCTTCAGGAATGTGAGGGCTAGTGATCAGCGTCCAGAATGGAAGAGTCTAGGGTACTGCGCTGAACATCTCAGTGGTGCACCCAGGACGCTCCCTTCCTAAAGCAGTATGTGCACACAGCGGTTCCCCTTACTCTAATGTGGCACCCAGCACAATAGCGTTGCATGGCAGGAAATAATAGAGACTTTAGTGGTTCTCATGGGTTCTGGAAATGAGGATCGGCAGCATGAGTGGTTCAGGGCAAGAATTGTACTTCATGTCCAGTGTATGATAAGGTCCGCCATGCACCCAGTTCTCATCCGGGCCCATTGGAGGAGTCAGCAGAGGATCAGTAATTTCTGAGGCCAGTCAAACATAAGTGCATGCTTAAAAATGGAACATGCATCCAGAGGCAACACAGCTTAGTACAGAGAAGTATCAGCACTGTGCTCCAGGGGGCAATGGATCCTTGTTTGCACTGAATTGCCTCATGGTGCCATTCCACACTGAAGTCCCCAGGCAGCCACACTACCCATTAAAAATGTGGCCACAACTCCATGGATCAATCAAGGGAAGTGTTGAGGAGGCTGAATGTGCTGCAATTAAGTGTTGGTGCTTGGGCCCCCTTGGTGACTTTCATGTTTGCTCAGTAATCTCATTGGCACCTGTAGCCTTTCTTTGTAACCTTACACCTACATCAAACCTAGGCTTCACAATCTGACTTTAATCTAACGTCTTGTTGGACTCTAAACTTATTTCGGGGGTGAATATTACTTCAAATGATCCAATGATAATTTGCATAGTACTCTGATGTGACTTAACCACCCTTACCATTATACAGCTTGGTCCATGAGTGAGATTAATAGAGTGTGTTTCTAACATATTGATCATAAGATCTAATCTATTTTGATAGTCAATCAACCTTGCTTGGTGAACGTCATAGAAAGTGGCCCATGGCCAATCGCAGAGTTACATTGAGAAAGGGCATCTCAGTGAGCTGATGCTCATTCTGGCCTACTTGTAAACTTGCCATGAAATGAACTACCATAGCCATAGGTGATGCTGGTGAGAACCTTCTAAAACCTTTAATCCTTTTTAGCTTCTTGGGAACTTTTCATATTGTGAAAAAATGCAATCATGCTTGTACAACAAATGGAAAATGTATTCGACTCCAAAGCCTCCTTTGCTTGTTATCAGTACTTTTTGTTAGAACATACACTGAGGGCCTCATTACAATGAGACTCGGAAAGCCTCCGACCACAGGTCGGAGGCTTTTCGACTCACACCACGGGTTTCACTTTCGACCGCGGACATTACGATGCAGGCGGCCAAAAGTGAAACCATCCGGTCATTCCTGCTTGATTCTGACGGGCTCAAGGAGCCCGTTGGCCAGTCGAGGCCTGACCGTAATCCAAATGGACGGCGTTTCTGCCGTCAGGATTACGATGTCAGTTTCCGACAGGCTTTCAATGTCGGGCTTTCTGACATGGAAAGCCTGTTGGAAAGCGACTTCTCTCTGCGGCCTCCAGTTGGGGGCCGAGGGGGCACCTGTTTATCCCTGCACCTTGTGGCAGGCACCCTGAGGTGCCTGCTTCGCGGTGCAGAGATGAACAGATTCTCCAAATTCTCTATGGGAGCTTGTGCTACGGGCGGTTCACAGCCGCAGGACAAGCTCCAGAGAAATGGAAGTATGCGACCGCACATGTGCGGTCGCATTGTAATGCTGCGGTGGGGACCGCCGACCAGAGGTCGGTCAGTCCCAATTTTGCAACTGTGTCGGGCGGACGTGAATCCGCCTGACATCGTAGATAGGCCCCATGTATGGGATTTAAATAATATGTATAACAAACATTTTGCTTTGTGATTTGGATTCCAAGATACTTGGGCCTGACCACTATGTCTTTTAAAATGCATCATTCAGAATAAAGGCCTGCAATGGCATCCATACTCTACTGGCGTGAAGATGTGTGTGGCAGTTATCAACTAACAACATACATTTTTGTCATTTTCTAGCTGTTCTTCCAGAACGTAAGATCTCAAGGCTCAAATATTCATTCAAAAATTGAACCTTGACTGTGTCAACTTGATTCTTAGTTTATGAATAAATAGCTTGGAACCCAGACAAGTTAAAGGAGTCACCTGTTTTAGAGAATAGATTCAGTTCTCCAATCCCAGTCTGACTTCTCTAACAAACATCAACGATTTGCAGTGAAGGATTTTACTTTGTGAGATGATGTCAGCTGGGGTTTTGGGATATATTGTGACATCATTCACCGGATAAGCCACTTTTGGTCTGGTGTCCGAAATTCAGTTCAATAAAAAAAAATTCAATAATTTTGCAAAAATTGCCCATTTCCTACCTCTCCTCCTAATTGACCAATAATTGGACATGAGAACATGAGATATAAGTGGTCGGCAAAGAAAGTATTCCATAGTCTTGTGCAATAATTAAATATTGGCTGTCCCCACTTTCCCACAGTCAATTATTTCACGGTCCATGATCTTGAAGGCTACACATAGACCTCATCGTACCACAAGGAGCACTGATCCATCACCCCCTCTGGTTAGACCAGTCATGATGACACAAAGAAAATACATTAATTGTTGTGCACTCCACATATTCCTCATTCTTCTCATGCAGGTCACCATTTATGTTTTCTGCCTTACCACTTGGTGCGCATGTGTTATTTTAAAGGTATTATTACCTTTTCAAACGTTTCTGTACTATTATGTTGCAGTCCTGCCAACTCACACAGTGCCACCGTGTGTCACACAATTTCGACTCCCTTCACATGGTCACCCAGTGAGGAGCTGAAATCACACGGTGGCAGAGAAAACAAGCTGAAAATCACTGTAAACAGAGGATTCCCAGCTCGTTTTTGAGGCTGTAAGCAGCCGATGTCCATAAAAGGTGTGAAAACACCCCAGGACATCGACGACAGCCTCAATGACCCTTTTTTGGGGGGGTTTTGGGAGGGGATGGGGGGCTTAGTGAGGGGCAGAGTGCCCCTAAATTAGCTCTCTACACCAGGCCCTGCTCCTTCAAACGCCTGCACCCTCCTCACTAGGTTAGAATATTTTGTAAGTTGGCAGGTATGATGTTGTGTCTGCCACTATACATGAAAATTGTTTTGACATACATTTATATGAAGGATACTGTTTGAAATGATGCATCTGGTGCCAGAATGTACTAAAAGCATTCTAAAACAATAATTATCAGTTTATGCAAGACATATAATGGATGGAATAATGAAGACAAACAATTAAAGTGCAGCAATCGGGCTTATCAAAAAGCATGCAAAAAATTAGAATGCTTGCATGTACCTTCTTCAGTGAACAGGATGTTCCTTTCATGACTAGGCTTGGATTAACAGGTACATATAAATGCCAAACTGCATGACGTATACAAGCAACTATGTTCTGAAAAAGTTCATGAATTCTGAATTAAATTTTGCAGAATAACCTAAATGATCTAAAAATCTTTGGCCTTTAGACCAACGCCCCATACATTTGTACCTTGCTTAGCTTTCCATGTGAGTGACTGAACACAAATTACACTTGCATATAAAATGCATGCAAAACTCAAGATGCTTACACCGAAGTCGACCCAGCACAGAAATATGGGTGCTTTGTGTGTTTTTCTTTGTTTCGGCTGCAGAGAAAAAAGTAATTCTCCATCATTTATTTATTTATCTATTTATTTACAATTTAAGCCCTGGTGCTGTGGATACCAATGGTGAGTCATTTCTAAGCGTATAAAATATTTTAAATATTAACTGGGAGAGTAATCAGCCATCGAAGAGCTTATTTCCAATTTTCTCTGTTTTGTTGAGACGATTTTTACACCTAAACCCTGATTATAAATTAAGGAATCAATTTAAATCCCTTTGGCAATAGGTGTTTCCTTTATGATTGGAATTTCCAGTTATGCAGTAAATGCCTTTGGGCTTCAGCACAGTAAATACCAACTTTGCATGTCATGCTCATTTTTCCCTGAAGAACTCGGAAAAGGAGTTATTTTCCGAACCCAGTAAAATACCAACCTGTGGGTAATAGTATTTACTGGGTGTAATAAACACCACCCTCTATTCTGACCGACACCGAATTATGGCTTAAGAGTTTTCTGAGAAAGTTTTATACCAAATGTTTACTATGTCTCAATAATTTACATGAGGACAGTTAACTTTTAGTTCCCAATTTGCAAACATTTCTAGTACTCATGGCTTACTCATGAACTTCGTATTAAAAGTTTTTTGTGTATGGTTGAACAGCAGATCAGGTGACATTCAATTCACCATGACATCTAGTCAGGACCAAATAGACTTTCAATGAGAATGCCTTATACACTACACTCTTGAGGACGCCACTGGAACGCAATACATTACTTGGGTACTCCAGCCATCACCCTAGAAATCTGCGGGACAATCTCCCCTATGGGCAGTTTTGAGGCTCCGTAGGAATTGTACACACAGGGCAGACTTCTTCAAGGAGTCAGACTTACTGATCACACAACTAACAGACCGTGGTTATCCTAGAGGCCTTCTGAAAAAATCCAGAAAGAGCTTGGTATTGCCATAGAGAGACACTTTTAGAGGTTAAACAAGATAACAAGACCACTAGTGACAGAGTGGTTTGTGTTTCAACCTTTGGTAATAGAAGTAATGAGATCAAAAAGATCATCAACCACCATTGGGCTCTTGTCTCAGATGAGATAGGCACCACTGACCTACAGCTCTTTGCCTTCAAGAGAGGAATAAATATTAGGGATCATGTAGTCAGCTCATCCCCTGATCTACGAGCCCAGCTATTAGTACCACCTCTACTGGGACATTTCAGGTGCGGTCACTGTGAGGCATGTGACCTGACGATTGAACAAAAAGATTTTTGGTATGCTGGTAAACATTTTTTTCTCCAGCATCACACTAATTGCAATACTAAAGATGTTATCTACATCATTATGTGTCCATGTGGCATGGTGTATGTCGGCCAAACTAGACAAAAGATCAAAACTAGAACTCTACAACATTGTTCAAGAATACGCTGCAAGGTCCAGGGTGCACCCTTAGTTGAACACTACAATGAGATGCATCACCCAATAGATAGCTTGAAGTGGTGGGTTTTGGAAAAAATTCTACCGCACCCAAGGGGTGGTGATTTGACATCTACACAAAACCTCCGTGAGTGTAAGTGGCTACATCTCCTTGATTCACTAAACAAGGGATTGAATGAATCTGAAGAGATCTTGAGACAAGTTTCTCTACTATGCACAGGCTAGATGCGGGTTGACTTATACTGTTTTCCAACTAAAACACTGTTTCTCCATTTATGTCAATAATTGTTACTAATATGATAATTCTGTTTTGGATGTTTAATGGAAAGTTTTGAACACAATGAGAAATGTATACTTTATAGGTTTTTGTAATTTTGTTAACAAACATGTTTTCATATTTAATGAAGAAGCACTGCATAGCCCGCATAACGTATCTTATCAGTCTGTCATTTTCCCAACAATTCTTCTACATTCACAGAAACTCCATTTTTAATTTGAATGTAAATGAAATGTTTCATTACCACCACTTAGCAACTGTTGTGACTAAAAAAGAGTTTTCCAGACTGTTGATTTGTTTGGATGTACCATCAAGGTTACCATCATTTACATTCAGTATATAAATTGTCACTGTACGTATGCATCCGTGTTTCTTCCTCTAGGCTTGAGTTTTTAATTCCCCCTTGAATGGGGACCCATAATATCATTTGATGTACCACACTAACCATTGATATATAGCGGTAAGTAAAACAGTCCAAATCAACATGGTGAACATATCTTTCTTCAAATCATTTTTCACCCCATAAAATTTTTTTGATTCCTTCACTAGCACCTATTACAAGGCGATGTGTTTTTACATCTGCCCACAACATGCCATCTAGCTCGGTTACATGCCAGATCCCATGTGGAGTTGGTGAAGTTGCTCCTATTTCTTAGTACATCAGAGCTATCGATATGCGAGATTCAAGTAGTTTTTATCTCTCACGTGTCTTTCACAGACTGCGCGTGTCAATCTTTGATTTTTTCCATGAAACATGCCCTCGGAGGCTTGTGACGGTTGCCGGGACAACCACCCGGTAAACCATACGTTGCATTCCGCATGTTCATGGTGTGCACGCGGACGCAGCGTCTGTTTCTTTACTTATTTTTGTACTCCTCGGCAGGTCGAGAGGACGCGCAGCCTTTTATCTCCGAGCGAGACACGCCGGAGGTTAGTTTCCATTCTCTGTACTTTCTTTTGTAGAATATGTAACACGCTATCATGCATCTAGGCAACACGCTTGGCACAATGTGTTGTTTTTTCCATGATAGGACTCAAGGAAGCACGGGCTGCTCCTTGCCTAATCATTGTCAAGCAGAAAACTCCTGCAATGAAGGAATGCCTGTGGCTCCTTCTCATTTTTACCTGGGTTTAATGAATCCTGATTCTGAGGTAAGAACCTCAGTTCTTTATGCTTGTTCAAACAATCAGTGAACATGTATCGACATCCACATGTACTTTCTTTTGTAGAATATGTAACACGCTATCATGTGTCTAGGCAAGACGCTTGACACAATGTGTTGTTTTTTCCATGATAGGAAGCAAGGGCTGCTCCTCGCCTAATCATTGTCAAGCAGAAAACGCCTGCATTGAAGGAATGCCCTTGAGTGGCTCCTTCCCATTTTTACCTGGGTTTAACAAATCCTGTTTCTGAGGTAAGAACCTTGGTTCTTTATTCATATTCAAATAATCAGTGAACATGTACCGACATCCACATTTACAAATCAGTTTTTTATGCAGGTTACCCTTATTGATTGATTCAGAGGTAGAGTGCGCAATCCAATATCAGCATCTCTCCAAGAGATAATTTCTCTTAAACGGTGAGCAAAGTCACAGGTTTTTCACCTTTCTACTGCATCCGCTTTCCGCACTCTGACTTTGAAATACCTATTTTTTTACTCACACAGGCTGTACACTATTGGTCTATAGTCCTGATGAAGACCCCACGGTGATGTTATTCAACTACACACGTATACAAGGGGTTGAAACGTCGACGTTCAATGCACAAGCGGTGTTGCCCAAATAGACATATTTATATTTGAAATGATAAATCGCAGGTCTATTTAGGGTGATCCATTGAAAATTAATGCTGCATACGAATTTATGTTTTATGTGTTATATATGTAATATATTTTGGATTTTTGTATTGTTGATATATGCACTATTTTTTCAGTCACTCTTTATGTCACGAGCATTATTTAATTTTTGTTGTTTTGAATATGTACATTGTGTATTAGTCCTGTAATTTATCACAAATTACATATGATATATGATTTTCTAAATATATCTGACATTATTTTCTAATTCAGTTGAGTTTTTTGTCTATAAGTTTTTTGTCTATGTGTATGGTCAGGTGTATGTTTCTATGGATCATTAATTTATTTATTTATTTATTAAGGAGTTTTATATAGCGCTAGCCAGACCCGAAGCTATCGGAGGTCTTTACAACACTTTGTAAAGAGGAAAACACATATTATAGCAGTAGTGAACAGGAAGCCACAGAGTGCAGTAGAGGACTTTGCGCGTTGAATAACAATTGAGGGAAAGTTACATAGTCTCGTAATAGTGAACACAGTATATTCAAGCCGCGCATCCTTCCGATCCAGGGGGATAGTGGGGAGGAGTCGGGCTAGGTATGAGGTAGAGGTCTTGGTTATAAAGTGTCATAGTAAATAATGTGCACGCTTGAGAGATTTGGTTTCAATCTATCCATTTGGGAAGGTACGATTGAGGTAGAGGTCTTTGAGCTGCCTTTTGAATTTTAGAAAGGAGGGGATAGACCTGATATGGACTGGGATGGAGTTCCATATTTTGGGCGCATTTCCAGAGAAGGATCGGGCTGCGGTTTTTTGTTTGCGGGTTTTCGGTGGGATGAGGAGTAGAGTATTTGAGCTCCTGAGGCTCCTTGTCTGACTGGCCTTCGTGAGTTTGGTGGCCAGGTAGGTGGGTTTCCCTGTGTGGAGGGCTTTGTGCGTGAGGCAGGCAGTTCTGAAACTGGCTCGCAATTCAACTGGGAGCCATTTCAACTCTCTGCGTGCGGGCGAGATATGGTGAAATTCTTTTACTCCGGTCACCATTCTTGCAGCTGCATTAAGAGTTGATCGGAGGGGAGCTAGGTGTGATTTTGCTGTGCCTGTGAGGGTTGCATTCCCGTAGTCTATTCTGGAAAGTACCAGGGATTGAGTTGCTTGTTTGAGGTCGTTGGTCGGGATGAAGGGTTTTATCTTATTGAGTAGTTTCAGGTTGAGGAAAGCGCTCTTTGCAGTGTTCTTGATGTGTTTATCCATGCTTAGTTTAGGGTCCAGGGTGATTCCCAGCAATTTGACGGAGTCGGCCAGGGAGAGATTGTCGTTGAGAGCATCAATTGCTTTTAGCCATTCTGCGACTTGGGGGATGAGGAGGATTTCCGTTTTGTCTTGATTCAATTTCAGGTGGTTTAGAGAGAGCCAGTGTTGGACTTCTCTAAGAGTGTCATTGAGTCTCTGGATGTCTTCAATGGAGGAGGTTTCGAGATAAATCTGGGTGTCGTCCACATAGAGGTGGAAGGGAATGCTGGATCTTTTGAGTATAGTGGAGAGGGGTTCCATGTATATGTTTAAAAGTTGCTGGGAGAGGACTGATCCTTGGGGGACGCCTCTGCTGACAGGGTAAAGGTCCGACGAGAAGTTTTTGATTTTGACTCTTTGAGAGCGATTCTGGAGAAAGGAACCGAACCAGCGTAAGACCACCTCTTCAGCCCCTAGCCTTTCTTGGAGTACCTTAATGAGTAGTTGATGATCCACCGTATCGAAGGCTGCCGAAAGGTCCAGAAGGATTAGTAAGGAGCATTGGTCTGTATCGAGGGACTTGTATATATCGTCTATGATAGTAAGGATCGCTGTCTCTGTGCTGCACCCTTTTCTGAAGCCCGATTGGTGGGGGTCCAGGAGGTTGATATTGTCCATGTGTTGAGTCATTTGAAGGAGAACGCACTTTTCCATAGTTTTGGCCAGGAGAGGGAGATTGGAGACGGGTCTGTAGTTGTTCAAATCCTTGGTGTTCAAGCCTGGTTTTTTCAGTAAAGGAGTGACTTGGCTAACTTTGAGGCAATCCGGAATGACTCCAGAGCTCAGGGAGCTGTTTATGATCCTGGTCCAGAGTGGTGCTAGGGAGAATTTTAGCTTCTTGGCCAGTTGGGCAGGAATAGGGTCCAAGGCATGTGTGGAGGGTTTAGAGGTGGAGATCAGTTTGACTATCTCGATTTCCGATACGGGGTTGAATGATTTCCACTGATTGGGGGGGGTGATTGGTTGTGTTGCCCTCTGCTCTAGGGGCCGGGCTCCAATGGACGAGGTTGCGGTTGATGACCAAGGAGAGCTCAATCTTGGAGATTTTGTCGTTGAAGAAGTTGGCAAAGTTCTCGCACAGGGCATTAGAGGCCGGTGTTGAGGATACGAGGGTCTTGGAAGTTTGTTTCCTGATGAGGGTGAAGAGCTCTTTGGGTCTGTTTTTAGCGTTTTCAAGGGCGTTGCGAAAGAAGGACGTTTTTTCACGATTGATGTGGACTTTGTACTTCTTGCGTTTTGCTTTAAGTTGGTCCAAGAGGATTGGGGACGGATTGTTCTGCCAGAGTCTTTCTGCTGCTCTGAGTTGTCGCCTTTCGTCGTTTATGTCTGTGTTGAACCAGGATCTGGAGGGGTGGTCCTGGCTCTTTTTTGTTTTAAGGGGGCTAATTGGTCCAGAATGTTGATCATAGTGGAGTTGTAGTGAGAGGTGAGTTCTGTAGTGGATAGATCGCCGGAGGAGAGAGTTTATCCTTTCTTCCAAAACGTCCCTGGGAATCTGCTTTAGATTTCTTGCCAAGTGGGGGTGTTCCTGAATAGGGGGTTGGCGTAGGATCGATTGGTTGATGTGGAATAGGATGATGTGATGGTCAGACCAGTCAACGGGCACGGTGCGGTCGATCGTGACTGCGTCAGGTTGGGCAATGATGGCATCAAGGATTGATCCTTTGTTGTGGGTTTCCTCTAAGCAGTGTTGGGTGAGGTTATTGTTATGTAGGAGCTCGTTCAGGTTATGAATCAGCAGGTTGTTTTCCTCGTTCCAGTGAAGGTTGAGGTCTCCTAGAATTAGGTTACTGGAGTCCCGGAGTGCGCAGTTAGATATCAGGTCAGATAGGTGTTCTCCAAATTGAGTGTTGTTGCCTGGCGAATGATAGAGGAGATGACAGGATAGAGTTTTGTTTTCCCTCGTCTTGATGTTGGCGGTAAGACATTCAAAAGTGTTGTACTTGAGGGCTTCGGTTTCCGTCACGGAGATGGTGTTCTTGTGTAAGATTGCTATGCCCCCTCCGCGGTGGATTTTTCTGTCTTTGTTGATGATTGCAAAGCCTGGGAGCAGAAGCATGTCCATGATTGGAGAGGAGAACTCGTTGAGCCAAGTTTCGGTGATGAACGCGAAGTCTATGTCGTGGGTCAGGATGGTTTCAGCCAGCTCTGTGGCGTGTTTGATGGCTGATCTGCAGTTAATAAGCATGCAGTTGGTGTTGGTCTCTCCGTTTTTGAGTTACGTCATTGTGGAGGCCCTTGGAATGGACGTGAGGCATGTTGGGAGTCTTGGAGATCTGGGTGGAGAGCGATCCCTTCTAAATCCAGTGATGACCTGGATCTGTGGATTAGGGGTGACAGTCAGGGAAGTATTCTAGGAGGAGGCAAGGTCTAAAGCTTTGCACATGGACATTGCAGCTATTGTTCTTTTGGGTCTTTGTGCCGGGTCAAGGAGTGGGGTTGTGTTCTAACAGGGCCATGGAGCCCTAGAGTGCCTTATGCGTTTATTGTTGGTAGTGGTGGGGGTCGGGAGCGGGTGTTTGCTGGGCCTACGGAGGGAGGAGAGGTTCATTGTGATTTCTTTGAGGTCTCGTTATGCCTTTTTTAGCTGGCTTTCTAGCCGGGCAAGACGTAGCGCCATCTCCTCGGTGGAGGAGATGAGGGTGTTCTGGGGAGAGACGTCTCGAGACGGCGGGAGCTTGTCGTTGATAAAGTGGAATTCGGTGTTCGTGTTGTCAGTGTTGACTCTCAGGGTAGTCATGGGCATGGGGTGAGAGGATTTACGTCTAGAAATCGGAGGCCTAAGCTTGCGTGTGATAAGGGAGAAGGAGCTGGGCGACATAGATTGCGGGTTGGCGGCACTGGTAGATAGTTGAGGGGGGCAGAGTGGGGCGGGAGGGGGAAGGATTCGGGCCTTAGGGGGTTGGGGAGCCTCATTTATGTCGTGCCTTTTGCTAATGTTTGAAGGGGGTCTGGAGAGTGCGCGGTTGGTGCGGGGGGGACGGAGAGGAGGTCACGGGTCTTGGGGGGAGGGGTAGGTGCTGTAGGCACCTGTGCGGGATTAGATTTTGGTAGCATCCGGCTAGTCGGACTGTCCGGGGGTAGGTAGTTGTTCGGACTGGGGTGCCGTGTGTGCAAGGATGCGATGCGTAGCGAGGGGAAGAGTGAGTCAAATGCATCTAGGTTGTCATTGGTGGCTTGGATCAAGACTGTGCCGTTGGAGTATAGGGTCACCGAGGTGAGGTCACTCCGCATGAGATGGTTGGGGATTGTGGTCGACAGTTGACAGCTGTGGGGGGTGTTAGTTGTTTTGGTTACGAGGAGATGTGTCCTGAGGGTGGTGATCCAGTTTTCCGTATGGAAAATGAGGTCCATTTTCCGCAGCCCTTTGGCGGAGCAGTGGTAAATGTCCACAAATAGTGTTTCTGGGTGTTGTCTAATCAGTCTGTGTTTGAAGATCTTTTTTGTTTTAGGTGAGAGGTTGGGGGGGAAAGTGATGGAGAAGGAGTTCGGGCCATGTGGTTTTAGATGGTTATGTGGGTCAGGGTAATGAGCGGTTAGAGTGACGGGTAACATTTTGTCTAAGTTGTAAAGGGGGGTGGCTATTCAAAGCTTCTGCAATTAGCGTCTCCTAGGGGACAGGTATTCGGGACATTCCAGCTGTGCCTGCAGAGGCTGAGGGTGTGGCTAGGTGATTGGGTAGTTGGGGAATCGGTCTAAGGTTGTTAGGGAATTGGTCTAAGGATCAGTGCTTTGACTTATGTAGAGAGAGAGGGAGAGAGAGTCCTCTGTGAGGACAAAGTGATGCACAAAACGATCTCTTTCATGGCAGAACCTCTGTCCATATACCGTTACTCATGAATTTCAGCACTAAGCAAGGAATACTCCTGGCTTCCTCATGGCTTACTCTTGGTATTTATGAATGCTGCCAGAATAAGTCTAAGCAAAATCTTTGTGAATCATGCCTTTAGTTTTTCCTCATAAAAAACCTTTAGTCAGCTCTGTGAGGCATAAGGCTTAAATGACTTCTGTCATCTATTTCAGTATCTGTTACTTCTCTTTCAGATCCCCGGACAGAGCTAGTGCATTCATTCGGATAATTGACAGAATATCGGAACCAAAAATATGTGTGGACAGAATATCGTGTCAAAAATATCGAGAACCAAAATATCGAGAAGGTAAGGGCAATTAGGTCAGTATAGATTTAGTATTCTTAACTCCACATCTACTTACTTTGAAGATATATATTTTCAAGGTAAATATATATGTGGAGTTATAAATAGTAAAACTTTACTTACAGATAGAAACTTACTTTCAAGAGAATTTTGTCCTCAATATTCTTGACACAATATTTTTTCCACAATAGTTTTGGTTCTGATATTCTGTGTAAGCACCCATTCATTCACTACATGATGTGTTTAGGTCATAGGTCATTTTGTTGCCAAAGTAAATACTCCCAGCCTGATATAGAAGGCTGCAATGGGTCGTCTGCCAAAAACAATCTGCCATCCCATCCACCTACCTCCTTATTCTTTTTCCCCACTTATGTAACATCAGAAGGCAAAGTTCTGTGGGAATATCTTCATTTGGTGGACCAGCTTCTGCAGGTGTGGGGTTTTTGCCTGTGCTAACCGGGCAATTGGCTGCCCAACTTTAAATCAGCCCTCCGTCTCAAGAACTGGTGTTACGTGTCAGCGATGGTTGGAACCACAAAAATATCACATTCTTTTTTCTAATTTGCATCTTCAGCAACTCAGTGGCTTTGAGAAGCTCTCTTTCAGTTATCTCTCTGTTGAAAATATGTTGTTGTGTAAACATTTCCAAGGGACCTGGGGACAATAATTCAAGCAAACACAAAGAGTGCACTGCACACATCTTATTATTTCTGAATGCACTTAAGTTTTCGATTTCCATGCACAGCACAAATATCAGATCAAATCCTTAATAGAAAGAGGTATTTCCCTCAAATAACTAGATGGCAAATATGGAAGGTTGTGGATATAGAAATGCAGAACATCGAAATTCAGTGTCCCATTGGCCTCCATCTTCTCATCAAAAACTGAAACACTATGTATCCTCTAGTAAAGTGTAACTGAGAGGTTCCGGCCTTTTTTAATACAGATCCTGATAGCGCACAGTCCAATTATGTATGTAGGATTAGAGAACTTTGCCAAATGCATTGTACTGTAGTATGGTTTGAGCAAATATTTGGAGCGGGCTTTTGGGCTCCTGAAGGCCAAATTCAGATGTCTGGATAAGACTCGGGAGCCCTTCTCTACTCACCCAGGAAGGTGTGTCAAATCACCGTGCCCTGCTGCATGATCCACAACATTGCCCTGCGAGAGAACATCCCTTATATCGCAGAGGATGAAGACCGTGGTGAGCCACCGGGTGAGGATCTTGAAATGTCAAATGATGATGATAGTGGTGAGGAGGAAGGAGCTGACTTGTGTCAAGATCTCATCGACAACTTCTTCTCATGAGTGTAAGTATGTTGTGAGATGCCATGCCTTTGACTATTAAAGTAACTCTTGTTGTGATGATGTGAGGACTATGTTTATGGAAAATACTAAGTAGATAAAGCTCTGGTAAAATCTGGTGAATTGTGTTTCTTTTGTTAGTGTTGCTTTGTTTAGCTTAGAATTTTGGCTTGGACTGTGTTCTCTAGAAGCTGACTATGTGAATTGTGTCAAATGTATGTTGTCATAGTTAATCTCTTTGTTTTGGTCTGGTTTAGAGACCTTCACCAATTCATCTTCATTTGGACATTTTAGAGTTGTGACATTAGCAGGTATGTTATGCTGTTTGGACGTACGAAGTGGACATGGATTGTTCCTGGGAATATATGTCACAGACTTTGGGTGTACAAAACCTGTACCAAGGCAGCTTGCATAGCGATGTTAAGAGGGTCCCATTGGATTTTTTCCTGGTAGTGTGGTGTCCTAATGCAAAATGTGTGCCATTATGTGCTCCAACACAATGTTGTGTTGGGTGCCAAATCATGCTATTCTGCCTTCACATTGGCTAAATCCTCATTGTATATGAACTGTATGTAACTGTTGATGTGTCTCCTCATTGTAGGCCAAAGTGCTTATGGCACATCACTGACATTTGTTTGGGACATTCCACCAGATGCAGCAACGCTGGATTGGAATGAGCCTGTGATTAGAAACGGTTGTACTGCCATGATCTTGTTTATTGGTTTAAATAATGTGGGATTCCTTTGTGAGGCAGACAATATGGCTCCAGCTGATGATGTAGACCTATTTTTATGTTGCCTATTCTATATGAAATTGTCTGATGTGTCCCCTCCTTCCATGTTGTTATGGTCTGCACCTGAAAATGTGATCACTGACACAGAATATTTAAGTCATGTCTGATTTGCTATATTTCTGACATCATGTCAGCCTATGGTCAGAACAATGGAATAAAGATGTTATAAGACGAGAATCTGTATGTGTTGGTGTGACATAGTTGTGATCCTGAGTTAAACATTGTTTACATTCAACATATCCATGCTTACACAAGTGGCTTCCTTAAGTATTGTAAAGTTCACATGAGAGTATATATATATATTGCTAGATGTGAGAGATACTACAGGAGGCAGTGAGTTTGTTACTAGTGTATTTATTGCAGTGAACAAGGAGAAAATAAACAATGTACATAACCAATTAAGGAAAACCAAAAGTGAAGGAGTCAGTCATGGTGAATGAAACCATAGTTGTAGATGCCAAATTGTCTGCATCAGAAATGGAAAAGTGTCCAGAAATAGTCCACAAAGTGAATGTGTTGCACACACAGGAGGAAATTAGGTGTGAGGTTTCTTACTGGTGGTGGTGGGTGTCTTACCATCCACACCTCCTGGATTTTTGGATGGATGTCTCCTTCTGCGGCAAAGGGGGTATCTGCTGCTGCTGAGACAGGGGTGTCTGCAGGGATGTCTTCCTCTAGCAGGGCCTCCCTTTCTGTGACTGCTACATATGTGGATGGCCCAGATGTAGTTGGACCATAGCAAGGGGGTAGACGGTAATGGAAAAGCCCTGCAGGGGGTGGTGTTGATGTCCTGCAACAACCCAATGAGCTGGCACATGTTGGTGTTGTGGGTGGCCAGCTCATGGTATATGTTCCTCTGCAGCTGCTTCATCTCCTGGATTTCTGTTAGTACCTGGCCCATCATACCTTGGGAGTACTGAAAGGCTCCCAAGACTTGGTTGATTGTTGCTTGGGTGTGAGTGGCCCCAGTGGCCTCACTCAGTGGGCCCACAGCCACCCTCCCACGAACCCTACCCCCATGAGCCTGTGCCCTTGGCCCAGGCTGCACCCTCCCACTGGGTTCTGGTTCCTCAGTGACTGGGTTGGTGATTGTCACCTCAGAATCTAGGACTGGGGGCACAAGATGTTAGTGACTGTGATAGGTACACAGGTTAGGGGGGCAGGGGTTGGCTTAGGTGTTGCAGCTGGGAAGGGAGGTGTTGTGGGCACAGTGAGACCCACTGTTGCCATCTGCCCAGGCTGACTAGATATGCTAGGAAGGACATCCACGTCCACATCTCTAGGAGTGTTGTCATCACTGAGGGCTTGATCCTGGTGAAGAGTGGGAGCCTGTTCGGTGTCCAAGCTCTGGCCAGGTGCTGCGCCAGACTGACCTGTTGAGAAATAGAGAACATTGTTATTGGTGGAAGTATGGTATCTACATCCACATCTTTTGTGTCACAGTAAGTAGAGATCTAGGAAAAAACAAAACAGGTGGAGATTACTATTGTGATCTATTTCTGTAGTACTGAGCTTATTTACAAGACATTTGGAGACATTCTATGCATGTAGTAGAATTGAGCAGCTCATTAGATGTGCGACACCATAAGGAGAGAAGAGGAGCACCGAGGTGGCCGGCAGATTTGGAAACAGGTACGTTTTTTAAATTATAATTATTTCCCCAATCCTCCGTCCCCCCACTTAAGTTTTGCAGCGGCCACCACAGAACTCAGGGTAATTAAAAGTGAGAACCATGGACTCTGTTCTCACCAGGAGATGAGAAGAAAGAAACCACTTGTCACAGTCACTACAGATCAGATTGCCCTCCAATAGATAACCGATGCATTCACCTCTATTAATGATTTTACCGAATTTTTTTAATGTGGAATACAAGAGGAAACATCCTTGCTTTGCCTTCCCCAAGCCCAAGAAGTTAGGATCATTTGTGCTTTGAAGAATGGGAGGGGGGCCATGCAGCCCCCCTCCCGGGCCGATGTTGTCACCAGGGGAACCATCCCCAGGGCACAGCCACTTGATCTTGGGTGACCTGGAGCCCACCCAGAGCACCCACTGTGCAGCGCTGGGGACTGCTGGGGGAGCCTTAATACCCCGCAGTCCCTTCCAGCTCTCCGCCTCCAGCGGGAGCCAGCATTGCCCCTGCATGCAGGGAGCAGCTAAAAATGCTTGACAAGGGTCAGGAAAACAGATGTTATGTCGGCTCCCAGAGAGCGTAGCAGTTTCCTGCCCTCACCCCTGGGAGCGGACTTAATGTTTGCTCTCGAGGTATGTCCCAGGGTGGGCACCCCGGGACATAGGGAGCCCACCCTCCTTTGTTCTTCTAGGGCCTGCCCGGGGGAGGTGTTGGTGCCCAGGCTGAAAACGGCCCAGCAGGGGGGCCGCACGGCCCCCCTTCCCCTTTAAAATTAATTTGTGGTCCCAGGGAGGTGGTGGTACCCGGGGCCCTTAAGGGCAATGGAGGGGGGTCTGTGCGCCCCCTCTCCAATTTATTAATGAAGCCCTGGGGAAGTGGTGGTTCCCGGGGCTCTTAAAAGCCTCAGGAGGGGGCTGCACGCCCCCCTCCATCAAATATGACTAATTGGTCTGCCCCGGGGAGGAGACAGTCCCCGGGGCAAGATTGGCTATGGGGAGGAGGGCAGCATGCCCACCCTCACCATAATACATGTAAAAATAAGCCCCCGGTACCTGGCCCGCCCGGGGGCTCAAATTCAAACAAGCACAGGAGACTGCACTTAGTTTTTTTTTAGATTTTTCGCATGGATATGCAAATTTTTTTGATTTTTGCTGTGAATTTAAAAAAAATGATTTTTGGCCCTGGTGGGGTCCCTTGGGGTCAGGGTATTACTACCATGCCAACTACTCTTTTTTTAACCTTTTTGTTTGGGACTCGGCTGATTCAGAGTTCCAAAATGCCTGCCAACACTTCCTAGTTGAAGTGTTAGCAGTCAATCGTGATCAGTTGGATCCACGCCTCTAGATATACACATTTCTTTTTCTTTTAATATCTTGAAAACTACTAAACGGATATACACCAAATCACAAAAAGGGCTCTTTATGGACTAAGAGCTACCTCTTTGCCAAATTTGGTGTAATTCCGTCCAGCAGTCCGGGCTGTCGTCGTGTTCAGAACCCCTAATGGAAATTGCATGGGAAATACACTTTTTTGACTCCCCCCACCTTTTTCTCCGACCCCGCTAAACGGATCACCCTGAAACTCTCCATGCACAACTAGACACTGAAGGGCACTTTTTTTTGAAACTTTTGTGAAGATTCAGGTAACAGCGCCAAGGTTGTAAGCAAGTCAAAAAACACCTTTCCTATGGACTTTAAGTCCTAACTATAAGTGACCTGGGGCCCATGTGGGGTGGAGAGGGCCGGCACCAATATCCAAAGTCCAAGGTCAAGAAACACAAAAAGTGCTCACTCAGACATATGAGGGAACTTCGCTTTACTTCCAACAAGACGTGTTTCGGCCAATGCAGTGGCCTTGATTACTTGTAGAAGTGGAGCGAATCACAGTGCATATATACCAAAATATGTGAAAATAGATGGAGGACTTAAAATGCATGAACACTGAAAGTACAAAATAAAGAATTAAACATAATATAGCAGACCAGCATCAGCATCGCACCCAGTCATAATCAGCAATATTATTAATATAATTACATCCTGTCCAGAAAGTCATAATGTAACCAATCAGAAATGTCAACACTGACCATTGCATTACGGTGAAAGAAACAAGTTATTTGAGAAGATTAATGTGCGCACCAGTACTAACAACTCAAAAAGCACATTGTTGCTAAGAAATAATGTTGAAACAGCACCCCGGAGATAATTGCTGGCATGCGCCAGAGAGGTGCATGTTGGGGCTTAACGTGTGAGGAACCCCATATGTGCTTGTGTTAGAGGCTCACCTTGAGGACTTGATGTGCGATAAAGTGGGAGCAGCACAGTCACTGAAGCACAGAGTGATTGAAGGTGGGGGGGCGGTGCAGATCTGAAAATGCGCATGATGAATTTCGTGGCGCATGAGCTCAGGAGTGCATGTTGGCCGCGGGTCCTTCGCGATTAATCGTGAAAAATTATGAGCTTGTGCAGGGAAATGCAGAGCTTTGATTGGTTGTCAACACTTCAACCAGGAAGTGTTGGCAGCCATCTTGGGACTTGGCTTCAGCAGAGTCCCAAAAAAAAGTTAAAAAAAAGAAAAGGGGGCAGAGTAGGAATAACCTGACTCCCAAGCCTTGGTCTTGGGATCCCCCTGGGAACCCTGCAAAGCATTAAAAATAAAAAATTGCAATGAATGAGCGGCAAAAAAATAAAATCAAAATACGTGTGGGCTCCTGCACATGTTTTAATTATAGCCCCTGGGTGGGTCATGTCCTGGGGGAACATGGGGATTAATATAAAAATGGAGGTGGGCACACAGGGTCCCCCTCCATGGGCTTAAAAATTTCCCAGGGACCACCACCTCCCCAGGGCTTCCAATTAAATGCTTGGAGAGCCTCGTGAGCCCCCCTGAGCCCCGGGCACCACAACCTCCCTGGGGCTAACATAATTATGGAGCGGTGGGCCGTGTGGACCCCCACCCGCGCCCCGGAGACCACCACCTCACTGGGGCTTTCTTTATTTGAAAGAAGGAGGGGGGCTGCGGCCCCCCTCCTGGGCCATTCTCGGTGCTGGGAACACCACCTCCCCGAGATGGCGCATGCAAAAAGAAGGTGGGGGGCCACGCGGCCCCTTCCTGGAGCCATACATGGCCTTGAGGACCACCCCCCCCCCAGGGACGGCTCCTGCTATGTCCTGGGGTGCCCACCCCCGGGACATAGATGTTTGCTGTGACATGACGGGAGCTTTGACAGCTCCCGCCAAGTCAGAGCAAACACTTCACTTCCAGCAAGCGAGAGCTGATAAAATGCTCTTGCTTGCTGGATGTGGAGGTTTCGTCTGTTTCCCTGCCCGCTGTCAAGCAGGCATCAAAACAGACGAAAGGAGTGCTCTCACAGACAAAGAGCTGCAGGTTTAGCAGCTCCATGTCTGTGAGGGCAATGCTGGCTCCCGCAGGAGGCGGGCAGCCGGCAGGGACCACGGGGAAGGTGAGAAGGGAGCAGAAAGGGGAAAAATAAAACTTAGAAACGAGCAGAAAAGGCAAGAAAAGTTGTGAAACGAGCAGAAAGAGGCAAGATAAAGGTGAGAAACAAGCAGAAAGAAGCAGAACAAAGGTCACCAACAAGCAGAAAGAGGGATAATAAAGGTCAGCAACGAGCAGAGAGAGGCAGAATAAAGGTCAGCAATAAGCAGAAAGAGGCAAAATAAAGGTCAGAAACGATCAGAAAGAGGCAGAATAAATGTCAGAAATGAGCAGAAAGAGGCAGAATAAAGGTTAACAACAAGCAGAAAAAGGCAAGACAAAGGTGAGAAATCAGAAAGAAGGAGAATAAAGGTCAAAAACGAGCAGGAAAAGGCAAGATAATGGTGTGAAATGATCAGAAAGAGACAGAAAAGAGGTCAGAAATGAGCAGAAAGAGGGATGATAATGGTGAGAACCGAGCAGAAAGAGGTCAAATAAAGGTCAGAAATGAGCAGAAAGAGGCACGATAATGGTGAGAAACGAGCAGAAAGAGGCTGAATAGAGGTCAGAAATGAGCAGAAAGAGGGATGATAAAGGTGAGAAACATGCAGAAAGAGGCAAAATAAAGGTCAGCAATGAGCAGAAAGAGGAAAAAAAAGCAGGGGTGGGCAGAGTTGCACTACCGACATTCCGCAGTGTCGCATAAAAACTCCACGTAGTTCCTTTCCACCCTAATTTGCGTATATGATGTAGGGGCAATGAGCAGAGCGGTAGATGGAGGCTACAAAGGCATGGCCTGATAGTAGTAGTAAAGGAGAATGAGCAGATGAATGCTGGAGACCATGAAAGCATTGCTTGTCAAGTTGAGTAGCAAAGGCAGCTGCGCAACAACACAACAGTCATCTTTCCACATTTTTGTCAGCCATTGAATACATCTATTGCTCATTTCTATGCAGAACACATTGTCTGGGAATACAAACACCCACCCACCCACCCCTCCTCTGCCACTCACTGCATGGTTCTTCTTGTCCTGCTGCAGATGCTGGAAGCCCAGCTTGGTCAGGTACGCCAGGCTAAGGAGGAAGGGCAACACAGTACCCGGGATGCCTGGCTGCCCCCCTCCACCTGCTCCACAGCACCCTCGAGCAGCGAGCCCCCCACCTCCAACAGGGACAGCAGCATGACGGGGACAGCAACCGGAGACCGCTGGTAAGGAGTCAGACTCGGGTAGTAACGTCCTAACTGGAATGAGATGAAAGGTTTGCCTGTAGCTCCAGTAGCTTACGTTGGTCTGAGTCATTTTGTTGCGGGGCAGAATGGTGGCTACTTCTGGCACAGCAGCAGTCAGGGTGGTCTCTTTCGGAGCAGCAGGACACCCTCTTCCTGGTTTTACCAACCAATCACAAGGCTTGCTGGGAAGTCCAGGGCCATAACTCCTGTGCACAAAGGCATGACTAACACTGGTGTTAAGCCAGCTACGGGCGAGGCCTCTTAGCTGACACGAATTATACCGAAGCATCCGTCTCTTGTGGGCTGCCCGCCCCGGGGGCTTTCTGTCGGGTGCAGTTTAGCAGCTCTGCCCCAGTGGAAGGGACTGAATGATTCCAGGTTGGGGGGACTGAGGAGGGACCTGTTTTGGGCTTCCAGATACCACTTGTTGCTGCCAGGTGTGTTAGCTGTGCCCACAATAGGTTAATTTGAACTGAATTAGGACTGCATGTCCCATCTTGCATTGCTTGGTTACATGGAAGTACTGGTCTGGAAAACAGGTCCCAGTGTCCCGCACGATCGGGGCAGAGACCAGCAGTACAATCCGTGGTAGCTGTAAATCCTGTGACGTGCGCACACCGCGTTTCCGTGAAAGTTTGCTCAGAGTCAGAAGGGTAACATACCAGTATCTGTACGTGTTCTGTGGGTTCAGATTTTACATTGTGTCTGAATATTCATGAATTTAAACCGAACGCCCTGGAATTTGATAATAGTCAGTCAGACCTGGCACATTTCCCAGGTTCATGCATGATGTGCAGCTCCAGACTGGGTTTTTTCTTTGCCCTGGATGGGACAATCACTCCTGGATCATGTAAACTTGATAGAAAAGAAGGAGGGGCAGAAGCCCAGGCCTGGTTATACGAAGTTGTATAGAGACAAGTGACGGTGTACCTGGATGAATGAGGCTAGGCTGGCCAACCAAGCTGTGCTGGACAAATTAGGGGGTGGGCGGCGGGGACAAACTCCGTTACTCTGCGGAATCAGAGTTTTTTCAGAATTCTGCGCTCCCAGTGGAGCGCAGAGTTGGTAAAACTCCGTAAACTCCGCAGGCAGAGCGGAGTTTACCGCCCACCCTTAAAAAAAAGGAGCGAAACGAGCAGAAAGAGGCATGATTAAGGTGAGAAACAAGCAGAAAGAGGCAAAAAAAGGTCAGAAACAAGCAGAAAGAGGCAGAATAAAGGTCAGAAACTAGCAGAAAGAGGCAAAATAAAGGTCAGAAATGAGCTTGCTGATAATCGCTGAGACCTTGCCGGAGCCCCCGCCCCTTTTTTCAACCACTCCTGGCACACTATGGGTTGGGGGATGAGGTCACCTTGGCTGCTGAGGGTGGTTGGGGGCCAATAACTCCTATTGTTGCCATAAGTAAGTCTCCCACAGCTGGATTGCTGAGACGTCATCATAGGCCCTGCCCCCTTTCTCAACCACTCTGCACAGGAGCCTCCTGGCATACTACTGATTGGAGGATGATGTCCCCTTGGCTGCTGAGGGTCGTTGGGGGCCAAGAACACCTATTGTTGTGACAAGTACGTCCCCCACAGCGGGATTTCTGAGATGTCATCGGAAGCCTCGCCCCCTTTCTCAACCACTCTGCACAGGGGCCTCCTGGTGCACTACTGGTTCGGGGATGAAGTCCCCTTGGCTGCTGAGGGCCGTTGGGGGCCAAGAGCTCTTATTGTTGTGAAAAGTAAGTCCCACACAGTGGGATTTCTGAGACGTTGGATGCCCCTCCCCCTTTCTAAACCACTCTGCACAGGGGCCACCTGGCGCACTAGTGGTTGGTGGATGAAGCCACCCTGGCAGGTGAGGGTTGTTGGGGGCCAAGAACCCCTATTGTTGCCACAAGTAAATCCCCCACAGCCGGATTTCTGAGACATTGTCGGATGCCCTTCCCCCTTTCTCAATCACACTGCAAAGGGCCTGGGCCTCCTGACGTACTACAGGTTGCAGCCGCAGTCGCTTGCACTTGATCACGCTCACCTATGGCACAAAAAAATTCTGCTCCATTGCGGGATGTGGAGTTTATCGGTAGCTCTGTGTTCTCTGCAGAACGTGAAGTTGTTGAATTCCAGTTACCATTCACAGACCCACTCAGACACCCATGCAACCACTCACAGATCCACTCAGAGACTAACGCACCCTCTCCCAGACCCACTAAGACATTTACAGACCCACTCACAGCCCCACTCTGAGATTCACACAACCCCTCACAGACCCACTTATACATTCACCCACTCATTTGCCCACCAACCTACCTATACAGCCACTCACACACCCACTCTCAAAGGTTACAGGTTACAGTTAGGAAATAACATTTTTTTAAACGCCAAACTTCACTGGAAAACACAAAGGTTACAGGCACGTTATAGTTAGGAAATAGAATTCAAAAACCATAGAAATTCACTGAAAAAAACAAAGGTTACAGGGACGTTATAGTTAGGAAATAGAATTTAAAAAAACGTAGAAATTCACTGAAAAAACCAAAGGTTACAGGGACGTTATAGTTAGCCTCGCATTCACTCATACAAAACCAGAGAAACTCATAAATTATAGTTACCTGAGCTAACTATAACTCGCAATGCACCGCTTAGGACCTCACATATTACATCACTCATGACATGGTCAGTGACATCTTGTGGCATACGCTTCAACACAAGGACTTCTGTGGTATATATATATATATATATATATATATATATATATATATATCGAACACCAGTTCCAGTTTGCAGAGGCTGTCGTAAGGGCGGTCTGGCACGGGTTACCGGACAACCCGAATAAATTAAAAATACTTCCTCCTCTTCAGTAGGAATTACCAGACACTCCAATATGCTGCAAATATGTATTTTAATGGCAAAAATGACGCGTTTCGGCTTACGCCGTCATCACGGTCTACAACCGCCATAGACACACTTCCTTATTTAAATGTATTCATAAAAACAGAAAGCGGACTACATCACCACAATGTGACTATCAAAAGTGAGTTAAAACATGTCGGCCATTTTGTAACATTGTTTGAATGTACAGGAGAAGCATATATTTTCCTAAACAACCCATATTATAAACAAATTCGCATAAATAATGCAATTCATTGTGAAATCATATGAAGCTCAATAATCAAATATATATATACATCCATGATTAGTGATCATATTTGAGCTTATATATGGATTTGAGATGGTATACAGTACATTATCATGCAACATAAATAAATGATAAATACTGCTTCATAGAGCCCAAGTGGGCATACAAATGCCAGTCGCAAAGTCTAGCCCCAGTGGACCACGGCCAATAAGAACTTCTTTGAAGAAAATATTCCACTTATAAGTTCCTAAATACTCACTAAATAAGAAAAAAATGTGATGTACCCCTGCACCTGTAAAGATAAAAAATCAGTTATAAAAAAGCTTATTTACATGGAGAAGTTTAACGCATAGAAGCTGCTACTATAATAAACAATATTCATGTATGCAGATGGATTGCTAATTCTTCACTAGAATTTAAACCTTGTGGCACAAGAGTTTCAAAATCAATTATGTATTTAGATTCAAGTTTACGCAGCGCACATTCACGATTCCCACCCCTGGCATTGATGGTCACTGAATCAATAACCATCATGCGCAACAATTTCTCATTTTGAAAATGACAATCATAAAAATGGCGCGCCACTGGGTAGTGCTTATGATGATGTTTTATAGCACGTACGTGCTCCAGAACTCGTTTTTTTGCACGATGTATCGTGCTCCCTATGTACATTTTTTCACAGGGGCAAATGAGGACATAAACACAATAAGTGGTATTACAATTCAGATGTTTTTTGATCTCAAATATTCTCCTCGAGTTCGGTATTTGAAACGTAGGACAATCAATACTATTGCTGCACGCTTTGCAATTTCTGCAACAATAAAATCCTGTACATCCCATCACTTGTCGTTTTACACCATCAGTTATCATATTGACACTGAGGTCATCCCGTAAAGATCTACCTTTCTTAAAGGTGATTTGAGGATTGTTGTCCAAATGTTTAGTTAGATTCTCATCCGTTTTCAAGACATGCCAGTGTTTACTTAATATTTTGTGCACATCAGGTGCCTGTGCCGAAAATGTGGTAATAAATCTGATATTTGTTGAGTCTTCCCTCTGTTTAGTTTGATGCAACAGTTCGACTCTTGTCACAAACTCTACATGCTCCCTGGCTTGCGCAATAATCTTGTTACTGTATCCTCGTTCTGCAAAACGTTTACACATATTTTCCCTTTCACAAGCAAATGCTGTTTCTGTACTACAATTACGTTTAGCCCGCAATAATTCTCCATATGGGATACTATAGATTAGGCTAGACGGATGAGCACTTCTAGCGTTCAATAAACTGTTACCTGCTGTTGACTTTCTGAATAGTGTAGTTTGAAGCCTATCTTCCTCCACAGTTAACAGCACATCTAGGAATTCAATGCTTGTTTTGCTTATGTGTTCGGTGAAGATTAAGTTACAGGAATTGATATTAAGCTTTTGCACAAAAGTCTTAGCTGAAACTTCATCCCCCCTCCAAATGCAGAAAATATCATCGATGAATCGCAGCCACAGGACTACATGGTTCTCAAAATCCTCCAATTGGGAGGCCACCTGCTCCTCCCACCAGCCCACGAATAAATTCGCGTAGCTGGGGGAAAAGCAGGTGCCCATCGCTGTGCCCTGTGACTGTTTGTAAATCGACTCATTGAAGATGAAAAAATTATTTGTTAAGCAGAAGTGGATCATATCCAATATTTCAGAATGGAACAATAATGATAATGAGCGTGTCTTTAAAAAATGTCTCACCGCTCTCAAACCCTGATCATGCTGAATGCTAGTATATAAACTGTTGACATCTAGAGTTAGGAGAATATAATCCTCCTCCCAGTGGATGCCATCAATTACTGTCAAAAAATGTGTAGTGTCACGTAGATATGCAGGTAGTCCCACTACAAATGGTCGTAAGTAGTGGTCAATGAATCTGGATGTGTTTTCTAGCAAGGATCCAATTGATGAAACAATGGGCCTGCCAGGAGGATTTACTGCATCTTTATGCAATTTGGGCAAAAGATATAGTACAGGTATTTTTGGATGGCAACATTTAAGATAATTATACTCTTCCCATTCCAAAAGCCCCTTTTCCCTCCAATTCACTAGCATCTCACCAAATCTTTTGTTGGAACTTATTACCTCTTGATTATTGGAGGTATGATAGCAGTTAACATCATTCAATTGACGCATTCCTTTAGCTAAGTATTTCCTTTTATCCAAAACCACAACGTTCCCGCCTTTATCTGATTGGCGGATCACAATGGAACTGTCGGTTTTCAATCTTTCCAATGCCTGCATTTGAGATATAGAGATGTTTTTTCTATATACAGGTACGGTCTTATATCTAATCTTTTTCAGATCTTTTAACACACCCTTTTCAAAGATTTCTATTGCATCACATTGTACATTAGGTGAAAAGATTGATTTAGGTCTAAAGGTACTTCCTGGATTTACATCTAACTCTAGATCACAATCATCCAGATTTAAGATGACATCTTCATGGTGATCACAAGCATCATTTAACGATGTTAAAGTATGCAATAATTCAGCATCATCAATGTTCAAATTGCTAAGTTTGGTAACCGGTTTTAGATTCCCTCTATTTGTCTGTTGGGTATCAAACCATTTCTTAAGCTTCAGTTTCCTAGAAAAATAAAACAAGTCAATTCTAGTTTGTGCGTAATTTAGGTTGGCAGAAGGACAAAGTGACAAAAGTGAGAGCAAATCTTCCTCTTCAGGCGTCAAAGTCCGCTCTGATAAGTTCACCACATTCATGGTTTCCCTCTTTTGCCCCTTGTCAGCATTCCCACAGGCTTTGATTCTTCGCTTTTTCTGTCTTTCTTTTGCCTGTTTATTCCTCTGGTTTTTCCTCTGCCTCCTCATCCTCTGCCCCTTTGTGCACCTTGTTCCTTGTATTTCTCTGTCCTGCCTTGATTTATCATTTGGAATTGTTTTAAAAAATTCTTCTTCTGAGTGTCAAGGGTGGTGCCCTGAGTTAAAGCTGAAACCGAGACATCTGACATGCTTCCATCAGATGCGTCACTTTCGCTGATTTCAATTGCACTTCTTGGTGCCACCCTTGTTTCAGCCTGACCACCTTCTTTATTTTCAAACAAGTGGTCAAATCTTCTGTGAAAGGTCAGGGTTCGCCCTGCTTGGTAGTCCTTGAAGTCTCGAAGAAATTTCTGCTGTTTTTTTGCCGTAATTTCTTCCTCCAATTTTTCCATGAGGACCATCCAATTTTTCATGAATTCCTCCACTGACTCTTTAGGTACCAGTTTTCCCAATTCCATAATAGTTCTATCAATATCCTCCAACAGTTTGCTTCTATCTTTGAGAGCGTATTTAATCAAAATCCGCATCATTGTTACTGAACAAGAGCTAGAATTATTTGACCATTCCTCCAGCATGTCTGGATCCGGATCCTCATAGGTAGGGATTGTAAATATTCGTAAACCCCGTGGAATGCGTCCAACATCGATATATCTTTGGAGCGATTCCGCTTCCCACCACTTTGAGTGTTCTTTTTTGTGCAGTTTCTCCAAGAGTGAATATAATGTTTGCACTTGGATTTCCTCTGTGATGTTGTGGGGTGTGTTAGATGTGCTACTTCCTGCCACTCCCATCTGGGTGAAAAATAGTTTATTCGCAGTTTCTTTGCGTTTTGCTTCAAGACCAGCTGCCATTATCACAATAATACCAGCAATTGGTGCTAGCTTCACAGAGAACTGTTTATCCCGTAGTTTAGATGGCTCCCTTCCCCTTCAACCTTTGAGCACAGGCGCAGCAGTAACGGAGCCCCTCGGGTGAGCAAGAAACACTCACTGTGTGTCCGTGCGCCTACCGCGTCCTCCGACGTAGTCTGCTCCCGAACCACCCCGGCGAGGGCTCACCTCCTGGCACCCGTCACGCTCACGCTCCTCTCTCCTGCCGTACGCTTGGATTCAGTCGGGTTAATTCTGTGCTCCGTTCCTCATGCTTCCTCATGCACAGATAGAGAAATGTATACAGCAGATTTCCGCTAACTTGCAATCCGCCGTACCACGACATCTCCCTTAGTTGTAGGGGGTCAGCCTCAATGCTTCAAACAACATCGAACACCAGTTCCGGTTTGCAGAGGCTGTCGTAAGGGCGGTCTGGCATGGGTTACCGGACAACCCGAATAAATTAAAAATACTTCCTCCTCGTCAGTAGGAATTACGGGGCATATTAGCAAGACCCACGTTAAAATTATCGCCGTTTTTGCGGCAGGAAACTGCCGCTAAAACGGCGATAATGGGCTTGCTAATATGCGTTATGGAATTCCAATAGAAGCCCAGGTTAGATATCCTGCACATCTAACCTGGGCTTCTATTGGAATTCTATAACGCATATTAGCAAGCCCATTATCGCCGTTTTAGCGGCAGTTTCCTGCCGCTAAAACGGCGATAATTTTAACGTGGGTCTTGCTAATATGCCCCGAAGAGACACTCCAATATGCTGCAAATATGTATTTTAATGGCAAAAATGACGTGTTTCGGCTTACGCCTTCATCACAGTCTACAACCTCCATAGACACACTTCCTTATTTAAATGTATTCATAAAAACAGAAAGCGGACTACATCACCACAATGTGACTATCAAAAGTGAGTTAAAACATGTCAGCCATTTTGTAACATTGTTTGAATGTACAGGAGAAGCATATCATTTCCTAAACAACCCATATTATAAACAAATTCGCATAAATAATGCAATTCATTGTGAAATCATATGAAGCTCAATAATCAAATATATATATACATCCATGATTAGTGATCATATTTGAGCTTATATATGGATTTGAGATGGTATACAGTACATTATCATGCAACATAAGTAAATGATAAATACTGCTTCATAGAGCCCAAGTGAGAAAATCAAAAAATAAAAGTTTCGATATCTAGAGGCACGGAGGATCCGCGGACCCTCCCGACCACGAGCTTTATTCTAATTGGCTGTCAACACTCCAAACCAGGAAGTGTTGGCAGCCATCTTGTGACTCGGTAGAACCGAGTCACAAGAAAAGAGAAAAACAAACGCGAAAAACAAGAAAAGGGGGCAGGGTAGAAACACCCTGACCCCCTAGGCCTGCTCAGGGGGTCCCACAAGGACCCCCAGGGCCCCAAAAAGCATTTTTTTTTAAAAATAAATCGGCCGAATTCGCGCTGGGTGCGCGAATCTGGTTGAGAAAATTTTTTAAAAAACAAAGCGCGGGCTCCCGCGCTTCGTTGTATTGAAGCCCCCGGGTGGGCCAGGTCCCGGGGGCACTGAAAAAATGTGTGGGGGGCCCTCCAAGGCCCCCCCAAGCCCCGGGAACCACCACCCCCCGGGGTTTTCATTAATTATTTGCGGGGCACACGGCCCCCCCACAACCCCGGGGACCGCCAGCCCCCGGGGCTTGTTTTTTTTTTAAACATAAACCTGTGTGTGGGGGCTCGAGCCCCCCCACACGCCCCGGGGACCGCCACCTCCCCGGGGCACTAACTATGTAAATTTGGCGGTCCGTTACGGACCCCCGGGGACCACCACCTCCCCGGGGCTTTCAAACTGAAGGGAGGGGGGCCGCGCGGCCCCCCTCCTGGAGCCCGTGATGGCCCTGGGGACCGCCACCCCCCAGGGCCGGCTCCTGCAGTGTCCCGGTGTGCCCACCCCGGGACACTGCTGTTTGCTATGGCAGGGCGGGAGCCTTGGGGCTCCCGCCCTGTCATAGCAAACTGTGGTTTGGGTTTTGGAAGAGAGCAGGAAACCTGCTCTCTCTTCCAAAATCCAAACCACATTGCTTTTCCACACGGGGAGCTGCATGTCAGCAGCTCCCCATGTGGAAAAGCAATGCCGGCTCCTGCAGGACGCGGGGAGCCGGCGGGACCGTGGGGGCATTGGGGCTCCCCCCACGGTCCCCAATGATGAGGCCAGGCCCTGGGGTATGGGGTCCCCAGGGCCAGGGCCTGGGAGGGGGGCCACGCGGCCCCCCTCCCCCATAATAATAAAATTAATTTTTTTTTTTAACACGCAAAGGCCGGCCCCGGGGGATGGGGTCCCCGGGGCCATAAATGGCCTGAGGTGGGGGGCCACGCAGCCCCCCTCCAAATATATATATTTTTTAAATAAACACTGGCCATGCCCCGGGGGATGGGGTCCCCGGGGCCGAATATGGCCTCGGGAGGGGGGCCACGCGGCCCCCTTCCATTTTAGAAAAAAATAGAAAAAATAGGGGTCAGGCCCTGGGGGATGGGGTCCCCAGGGCCCATAAAATAGGAAAGGAAGGGGGGCCACACAACCCCCCTTCTAAAAAAAAAAAGAATTAAAAAAAAAAAGGCGGCATGGCACCGAGGCCCTGCCCCCCTCCCAGCAACACTCTGCAAATGCGCCTAATCCCCCAACATAAAACGCGCCACGGGGCGCGTTTCCACAGTGGTGAAGGGAGGGGGCGGGGCCTCAGGTGACATGTATGCAAACACGCCCTGTGGCGCGTTTTAAGTTGGGGAATTAATTCCCCTTGAATCCTGAGGGACCCTGGGGGCCAACTAGCCCACCGGTACCTCCAGTAAGCGCCACAGGCCTGCCTTGCAGAGAGGTGGTCCGAGGCCACGCCCCTTGTTACACCTCTCTGCAACGCAGCTCCGTGGCGCTTACTGGAGGTACCTGGTGGGCTAGTTGGACTCCAGGGACCCTCAGGATTCAAGGGGACTTAATCTCCCAACTTAAAACGCGCCACGGGGCGCGTTTGCACACTTGTCACATCAGGCCCCACCCCCTCCCTTCACCACTGTGCAAACGGGCCCTCTGGCGCGTTGTAAGTTGGGGGATTAAGTCCCCTTGAATCCTGAGGGTCCCTTGGGTCCAACTAGCCCACCAGGTACCTCCAGTAAGCGCCACAGAGCTGGGTTGCAGAGAGGTGTAAAAAGGGGAGTGGCCTTGGACCACCTCTCTGCAACGCAGCTCTGTGGCACTTACTGGAGGTACCTGGTGGGCTAGTTGGCCCCCAGGGACCCTCAGGATTCAAGGGGAATTAATCCCCAACTTAAAACCCGCCAGGGGGAGCGTTTGCACAGTGGTGAAGGGAGGGGGCGGGCCTGATGTGACATGTGTGTACTTATCCAATCACTCCGCCAAAACCCAAGCACTTATAAATTCACCATGCACTCTCCTTGCAGTATTCTAATCATCCAGGCAGTACCCATGCACTCATGCAATGACCCATGCACTAACTCATGCACTGCTACAATACTCTGAGCACTACTGATGCAGTCCAGCCATCGCCCTGTCACTACCCATGCACTCCTCCTATCACCCAGCGAGCACCATGTACTTATCCAATCACTCCGCCAAAACCCAAGCACTTATAAATTCACCATGCACTCTCCTTGCATTACTCTAATCATCCAGTCAGTACCCATGCACTCCTGCAATGACCCATGCACTAACTCATGCACTGCTACAATACCCTGAGCACTACTGATGCAGTCCAGCCATCGCCCTGTCACTACCCATGCACTCCTCCAATCACCCAGCGAGCACCATGTACTTATCCAATCACTCCGCCAAAACACAAGCACTTATAGATTCACCATGCACTCTCCTTGCAGTACTCTAATCATCCAGTCACTACCCATGTACTCATGCAATGACCCAGGCACTAACACATGCACTGCTACAATCCCCTGAGCACTACTGATGCAGCCCAGCCATCTCTTTGTCACTACCCATGCACTCCTCCAATCACCCAGCCAGCACCATGTACTTATCCAATCACTCCGCCAAAACCCAAGCACTTATAGATTCACCATGCACTCTCCTTGCAGTACTCTAATCATCCAGTCAGTACCCATGTACTCATCCAATGACCCAGGCACTAACTCATGGCAAATACAGAGGAGGTCATGCTAATCACAGGGGTACCCCAATGCATAGTGTTCCCTAGTGTATGTAGGTGCTTTCACTGTATTCTAAGTGTCTTTTAGCATAGCACTGGCTCTAGGGCCGGTTAGTCAGAGTCAGTTACCACCAGTACCCATCAGCAAAAATTGGGGGCACAGGAGGACTTTCTGCTCCTCTGTTGGTTCTTTCTGCACATCTCTTTCTTCTTCTTGCACTTTTCTTCGTCTTTCTGGTCTTCTGTTGCCTCTTTCTGCATTTGTCTTGCTTCTTTGTGCGCTTTTCTTCCTCTTTCTTCACATGTCCTACCTTTGTAGGCATAGTTAGAAATTAGCATTTAAAAAACCTTTGAAATTCACTGAAAAAACCATAGGTTTCAGGGACGTTATAGTTAGAAATTAGCATTTAAAAAACCTTAGAAATTCACTGAAAAAACCACAGGTTTCAGGGACGTTATAGTTAGTTGGACATTTCACTCGTACAAAACCGTAGAAATTCCCCCGTTATAGTTAGTTCAGCTAACTATAACTCGCGCCCCCGCAATGCACTGCTGTTGACATCATCTATTACATCATTCATGACATGGTCAGTGACATCACTGATGACATCACTGATGACATCTCAAATGACATCACTGATGACATCACTGATGACATCATCCACGTGAAAATCTGATGCACCTCCTCACACTCTAATATAAACTTTGATACACCCACTGTAAAATACAGACTACCATTTTCGAAACCATCGACACACCAATACCAGTTACTACATGCGCACTCACTGATTCCTAGGTCTACACACACATCCACTCATTCACCCATACAATCACTCATACATGCAGTCACTCATCAATACAACACTATCATATGCACTCATACACCTATACAGACACTCACACACCGCCACTCATCCATGGAGTTACTCACACACCTAGTCAGTCATGCAAAGAATCAATTACACTCCCATTTACTCACCTATACAGATAGTAACACATACTTACTCTCTTATATAATCACTGATACAAGTACACACTCATCCATACAGCCACTCTCACAATCACTGACTCTCACGTATAGTCATTTATACTCCAACTCTCACATACACTGCCTTTTCCCTATGTAGTTACTTGGACATGTACCACTGAGACATCCATTCACTCACCAACACACCCATACACACACTCACCCACCCATACAGCTGTTTCCACATGCACTCTTGAACCCATACACCCAGTGAATCAACCACTCACACATCTATGCACAGAGTCACACACCTCCCACCCACCCACACACACACTCAGTCTCCCATACAAATTCTCAAGCAACCAATCAATAACCGATATAGACACTCATGTAGCTACTCACCAACCCATGCATTCAGTAAGACACATTTAAACACTCACTTATACAGTCAGTCACGCACATACTAAATCATCCATCCAGACACTTATACACCCACTCATTCTTCAATACACCTTGGCATATATATAAAACATATTTAAACTTTACAGAAACACACAGTCACTGGATGATGTCATCAGTGATGTCATCAGTGATGTCATTTGAGATGTCATCAGTGATGTCATCAGTGATGTCACTGACCATGTCATGAGTGATGTAATATGTGACGTCATCAGCAGTGCATTGCGGGGCGCGAGTTATAGTTAGCTGAACTAACTATAACGGGGAATTTCTACGGTTTTGTACGAGTGAAATGTCCAACTAACTATAACGTCCCTGAAACCTGTGGTTTTTTCAGTGAACTTCTAAGGTTTTTTAAATGCTAATTACTAACTATAACGTCCCTGAAACCTATGGTTTTTTCAGTGAATTTCAAAGGTTTTTTAAATGCTAATTTCTAACTATAACGTCCCTGAAACCTATGGTTTTTTCAGTGAATATATATATATATATATATATATATATTATCTACTGGCGGTCGCCAGTAGATAGTTATAGTTACAACCTATTATCCATAGGAAATCCGCGACATTCTATTTGCAATAACGTTGGCGCCGGTTGACGAATCTTCGCGAAAGCTTCCAACTTGTTGGGACGCTCCGGTCCGCTCCTACCCTAAAAGTCTCGGGGTGATACGTCAAGCGGGGGCCGAGAAAAAGGGGGTCCCAAAACACGTTTTCCCCATTCATTTTTCCATAGGAACCTTTAGTCGCAGCTACAGCCCGAACTGCTGAACGGAATTACCCCAAATTTGGCAAAGAGGTAGCCCTTGGTTCAGACTGGTGCCTTTTGCTAAAATGGTGTAAATCCGTTCAGTAGTTCCTGAGAAATTCACAATTAAAATCACATATATATCTATGGGCGCGTCGGATCCGCGTACCCTCCCGATCACGAGCTGCATGCTAATTGGCTGTCAACACTCCAAATCAAGAAGTGTTGGCAGCCATTTTGTCCCTCGGTAGAACCGAGGACAGAAACAAGTGCGCAAAGCGCAAAAGGGGGCAGGGTAGAAACACCCTGACCCCTAGGTCTGCTCAGGGGTCCCACAAGGACCCCCTGGGCAGAAAAAGATTTTTTTTTTTTAAATCGGCGGGATGCGCTTAGGGTGCGCGTATCCCGCCGAGAAAAAAAGAAACAAGTGCGCAAACGCACAAAGGGGGCAGGGTAGAAACACCCTAACCCCCTAGGCCTGCTCAGGGGTCCCACAAGGACCCCCTGGGCAAAAAGCATTTTTTTTTTTTTAAATCGGCAGGATGCGCTCAGGGTGCGCGAATCCTGCCGGAAAAATCGAGCGCGGTCTCCGCGCTCGATAGTAATTGGCCTCGGGTGGCCCAAGTCCCGGGGGCATGGTGGGGGGATAATTTAATGTGTGGGGGCCTCAAAGGGCCCCTCAAGCCCCGGGGACCGCCACCCCCGAGGCTTTTAAAAATGGTGCGGGAGGGCTCTGAGCCCTCCCGCAGCCCCGGGGACCACCACCTCCCGGGGCTTTTTTTTATTAATTTAACAACCTGTGTGGGGGCTCCAGCCCCCACACGCCCGGGACCGCCACCTCCCGGGGCACTAACAAATTAAAATGGGGTCCGTTTTGGACCCCGAAGCCCCGGGGACCACCACCTCCCCGGGGCTGTGCTCATGTAGGGAGGGGGCCGCGCGGCCCCCTCCTGGAGCCCTTGATGGCCCTGGGGACCGCCACCCCCAGGGCCGGCTCCTGCAGTGTCCCGGGTGCCTACCCCGGGACACTGTAGTTTGCTATGGCAGGACGGGAGCCTCGCGGCTCCCGTCCTGCCATAGCAAACTGCTTTGGATATTGGAAGAGAGAGCAGGGAAACCTGCTCTCTCTTCCAATATCCAAAGCACATTGCTTTTCCACATGGGGAGCAGCATGTCAGCTGCTCCCCATGTGGAACAGCAATGCCGGCTCCCAAGGGACGTGGGAGCCGGCGGGACTGTGGGGGATTGGGGACCCCCACAGTCCCCAACGGAGAGGGCCAGTCCCGGGGGATGGGGTCCCCGGGGCAAGTAGTGGCCCAGGAGGGGGGCCACGCGGGCCCCCTCCCCAAAAAAGAAAAATCTAAAAAATAAAAAAAAATGGAAAGGCCGGCCCCGGGGGATGGGGTCCCCGGGGCCTTAAATGGCCAGAGGAGGGGGCCACGCAGCCCCCTCCAAAGAATAAAAATAAAAGGCCATGCCCCGGGGATGGGGTCCCCGGGGCCAATACAGGCCCAGGGAAGGGGGCCACGCGGCCCCCTTCCCGTTTTTTTTATTAAAAATTAAAAAAAGGGGTAAGGCCCTGGGGATGGGGTCCCCAGGGCATAAAAACAGGAAAAAGGAAGGGGGCCACACAGCCCCCCTTCAGGGGACACAATTTTTTTTTTTTTTTCAACGATCGGGCCCGCAGGCCCCGCCCCTTCCTTCACCACTCTGCAAACGCGCCCCTGGCGCGTTTGCAGAGGGGAACGAATTCCCCTTGAATACTGGGGGTCCTGAGGGCCAACTAGCCCACCAGGAACCTCCAATATGCGCCAGGGGCTGCGTTGCAGAGACGTGTAGAGAGGCCACACCCCTTTTACACCTCTCTGCAACGCAGCTCTGTGGCGCTTTTGGAGGTATATGGTGGGCTAGTTGGACTCCGGGGACCCTCAGGATTCAAGGGGACTTAATCCCCCAACTTAAAACGCGCCACGGGGCGCGTTTGCACAGTGGTGAAGGGAGGGCGGGGCTTCAGGTGACATGTGTGCAAACAGGCCCCGTGGCGCGTTTTAAGATGGGGAATTAAATCTTCTTCAATCCTGAGGGTCCCTGGGGCCAACTAGCCCAACAGGTACATCCAGAAAGCGCCACAGAGCTGCGTTGCAGAGAGGTGTAAAAGGGGTGTGGCCACTCTACACGTCTCTGCAACGCAGCCCCTGGCGCATATTGGAGGTTCCTGGTGGGCTAGTTGGCCCCTAGGGACCCTCAGGATTCAAGGGGACTTAATCCCCCAACTTAAAACGCGCAACGGGGCGCGTTTGCACAGATGTCACCTCAGGCCCCGCCCCTCCCTTCACCATTGTGCAAATATTCCTCTAAAATCAGCCGAAATACGAATTCCGATTTACTCACCTGTTATCAGGAGAGACCTCAGTGCTGTATCTTTCAGCCCAGTACTGGTCCTGAAAAGTAATTCTAACCATACTTACCAGTAACTTGAATTTCCTTCCACAGGCTAACATTGACTGGTTTCACTTGGAAATTCTTCTAAGTGTGGAGTTTTGGAACTTTAAAATATTCCTCTAAAATCAGCCGAAATACGAATTCCGATTTACTCACCTGTTATCAGGAGAGACCTCAGTGCTGCATCTTTCAGCCCAGTACTGGTCCTGAAAAGTAATTTTAACCGTACTTACCGGTAACTTGAATTTCCTTCATAGGCTAACATTGACTGGTTTCACTTGGAAATTCTTCTAAGTGTGGAGTTTTGGAACTTTAAAATATTCCTCTAAAATCAGCCGAAATACGAATTCCGATTTACTCACCTGTTATCAGGAGAGACCTCAGTGCTGCATCTTTCAGCCCAGTACTGATCCTGAAAAGTAATTTTAACCGTACTTACCGGTAACTTGAATTTCCTTCATAGGCTAACATTGACTGGTTTCACTTGGAAATTCTTCTAAGTGTGGAGTTTTGGAACTTTAAAATATTCCTCTAAAATCAGCCGAAATACGAATTCCGATTTACTCACCTGTTATCAGGAGAGACCTCAGTGCTGCATCTTTCACCCCAGTACTGAACCTCAAAAGTAATTTTAACCGTACTTACCAGTAACTTGAATTTCCTTCCATAGGATATCATTGCCTGCTTTTTGCTGAAAAAGTTTCGAAGTGTTGATTTTTGAAACATACAAATATTCCTCTAAAATCAGCCGAAATCCGAATTCTGATTTACTCACCTGTTATCAGGAGAGACCTCAGTGCTGCATCTTTCAGCCCAGTACTGGTCCTGAAAAGTAATTTTAACCGTACTTACCAGTAACTTGAATTTCCTTCCATAGGATATCATTGCCTGCTTTTTGCTGAAAAAGTTTCTAAGTGTTGATTTTTGAAACATACAAATATTCCTGTAAAATCAGCCGAAATACGAATTCCGATTTACTCACCTGTTATAAGGAGAGACCTCAGTGCTGTATCTTTCAGCCCAGTACTGGTCCTGAAAAGTAATTTTAACCGTACTTACCAGTAACTTGAATTTCCTTCCATAGGCTAACATTGACTGGTTTCACTTGGAAATTCTTCTAAGTGTGGAGTTTTGGAACTTTAAAATATTCCTCTAAAATCAGCCGAAATACGAATTCCGATTTACTCACCTGTTATCAGGAGAGACCTCAGTGCTGCATCTTTCAGCCCAGTACTGGTCCTGAAAAGTAATTTTAACCGTACTTACCGGTAACTTGAATTTCCTTCATAGGCTAAAATTGACTGGTTTTCAGCAAAAAGTTTCAAAGTGTTGATTTTCACAAACTACAAATATTCCTTAAAAATCGCCTGTATGACTTAAACGCATTCTTTCAACTGTTTACAGGAGATGCACCAGTGCTGGATCCAGGATCCAACACTGAGTAAGAAAAAGTAACGATAACAGTTTTTACCTGCTAAGTGAATTTCCTTCCATAGGATAACATTGGTGATTCTATGAGAAAAAGTTTCTAAGTGTCAACTTTTAAAATACAATAATATTCCTTAAAAATCACGACTGTAACCAAAACGCTTTTACTCAACTGTTTACAGGAGATGTACCAGGACTGAATCTAGGATCCAGTCCTGTGGTTACAAAAGTAATCCATAAAGTAACTAATTGCATTTAACTAGAAATTCACATTGAGCTGAATGTTGCATTGTGTTTGAAAATGTGTTGCCCATTGCAACAACTGTAACTACTGTACTTAAAAGTCTATTGCCTATCTGCAAAGTATTTAAACTAAAGTAATTCATTCTGAGAAAGTATTTTTGTAATGTAATGTATAATGTAATTACAATGTAATTTAAAAAATAAAATATGTAAAAAAAATTGTTTCTAAAAATGTAGTAAATCAGTATGAAAAAAATTAATATAACAATTAATACATTTAAAAATTGTCATTTACAAAACCTTTGAAATTCACTGAAAAAACCGTAGGTTTCAGGCACGTTATAGTTAGAAATTAGCATTTAAAAACCTTTGAAATTCACTGAAAAAACCATAGGTTTCAGACACGTTATAGTTACAAATTAGCATTTAAAAAACCTTTGAAATTCACTGAAAAAACCATAGGTTTCAGACACGTTATAGTTACAAATTAGCATTTAAAAAACCTTTGAAATTCACTGAAAAAACCATAGGTTTTAGGGACAGTTATAGTTAGTTGGACATTGCACTCGTACAAAACCCGTGAAATTCCCCCGTTATAGTTAGTTCAGCTAACTATAACTCGCGCCCCGCAATGCACTGCTGATGACGTCACATATTACATCACTCATGACATGGTCAGTGACATCACTGATGACATCACTGATGACATCTCAAATGACATCACTGATGACATCATCCACGTGATAATCTGATGCACCTCCTCACACCCTAATATAACCTTTGATACACCCACTCTAAATTACAGACTGCCATTCGCAAAACCATAGACACTCCAACACCAATAACTACATACCCACTCACTGATTCTTAGGTCTACACACACACATCCACTCACTCACCCGTACAGTCACTCATACTTACGGTCACTCAGTACAGGACTATCATATGCACTCTTACTCCTATATAGACACTCAAACAACGCCACTCATCCATAGAGATACTCACACACCTAGTCAGTCATGCAAATAATTAAACACACTGCCATTTACTCACCTATACAGTTATACACACACCAGCTCACTTACTCATACAAATAGTAGCACATTGTTACGCTCTTATACAATCATTGATACAAGCACACACTCATCCATACAGCCACTATCACAATCACTCACTCTTGCTTATAGCTATTTATATACTCCAACACACATATATACTGCCTTTCACATATGTAGTTACTCACACATGTACCACTGGGACATACATTCACTCACTAACACACTCTTACACACACTTACCCACCCATACAGTCTATCACAGATGCACTCTTGAAACCATCCACCAGAGTGAATCACCCACTCACACATCTATGCACAGAGTTGCACACACCCCTCCCACACAAACACTCAGGCACCCATACAGATACTCAGACAAGCATTCAATAACTCATATAAACACTCATGTAGCTATTCACAAACACATGCAGCCACTTACACAGCAACAGACAGACGGATACAGACATTCATCCAGTTTAGTCACTAACCCATGCATTCAGTAAGATACGTTAAATCACTCACTTATAGAGTCAGTCACGCACCTACTAAATCATCCATACAGACACTTACACACCCACTCATTCTTCAATACGTCTTTTCCTATATATATTAAAAATATTTAAACTTTACAGAAACACACAGTCACTGGATGATGTCATCAGTGATGTCATCAGTGATGTCATCAGTGATGTCATTTGAGATGTCATCAGTGATGTCATCAGTGATGTCACTGACCATGTCATGAGTGATGTAATATGTGACGTCATCAGCAGTGCATTGCGGGGGCGCGAGTTATAGTTAGCTGAACTAACTATAACGGGGGAATTTCACGGGTTTTGTACGAGTGCAATGTCCAACTAACTATAACTGTCCCTAAAACCTATGGTTTTTTCAGTGAATTTCAAAGGTTTTTTAAATGCTAATTTGTAACTATAACGTGTCTGAAACCTATGGTTTTTTCAGTGAATATATATATATATATATATCATGTATATGGAAGAATTTGTCAAATGTTAAGGAAAAGTGAAATTGGAAACATTGCTGGCCCAAATTAGTTTTTTGTGTTTTTCTCTCACTTGATCTTGGTCAAGGCCTGAGGTGAAAAAATAAGCACCGGTCCCCAGAAATGAGTGTCGATGGTTCTCACCTGCAATAACCGGCTCATATTAAGCACAGCATCCCTGACTTTACTAATAACAACACATAAACAATGACCTTGTTATCAGGCACTACGTTCTTAAAGTAGCCAGTAAGCAACAAAATCACTTAGGTGTGTAAGTGGATATGAAAGTATGCACTACATCACCCTTTTCAAATCTCACATTGCATTAAATGTTCGGCATTGTTTATTTGAAGCTTTCAGTGGGGCCAATTATTCTTCAACTTACCACTGAGTGAAATATTTGTATAAGTGACTCCAATTGCTCCATGACTGAAGCCTCTTGTTTCAGATGGAATATGTGAGAGTTGTAGAACTCTCCAGTTTATTTGAACAGCACACTTTCGGGAAGCAGTATACCATCTTAACTCAATTTTAAGTGCCCCTCTGCATTCTCTGAAACTCTCAAATAATGTTTTCCAGTCTTGGAAGCTGAGCAAATGTTTGAATAAAAATATAACACGGCCAAATTATGAAGTAATCATCAAAAATATGTTTGTGCAATTCTTGCTAGTGCATTTCACCCACTTCACTGTACCTTATTCTCTCTCATGAGTAGTTTGATAGGGTGAGCTTTTCAGAGAAGAGAGATAGCCATACAAGAAGGGAATAAAGGAGGAAATTGTTATATTATAGTAGAGGTGCAGTGTAATTAAGAAACACAGGGGGTATAAACGGAGAGTGGTAGACCATCTAAGGACAGATTTTCAGAGAGAGAAAGCCATGGAAAATGGTCCTTCGAGCAGAAAGAGACGAAAAGACAGATGTGAGTGATTGGCAAGTAGTGCAGCGGCCAGGGCGGCTGACTCCGGAACACGAGGGGCTCACGGTTCGATCGCCGGCGGCAGGTTAGCCCAGCACCTTGTAACTCTGGGCAATAGCTTGCTTAATCTTCCCGAGGGCCCCCAGCACCGGGATACCTCTCCGGAGGTAGCTGTTCACTTTACAAATGCTGGTATTATTTTTTTTATTATTACTCAAGACACATCAGCTGGAAGCAGAGCCAGAGGGGAGAGAGTGAAAAAGAACAGTGGTGCTGCAGCAATTTCCAAAGTTGGGTGCTGCCTGCCATCAATGTTACATCACTGAAGTCCTAGGGGTTGTGAAAAATCTAAGCATTACACAAAAAACAAGTGTAGCAAATGAGCTATTAGGAGAGTGGTAAGGGGGTGGTATTTAGCAGCAGTACACTTTGGAGCACACTGTTGCAAATATATTTCTTAAAAATACTGTGGTGGTGCTCTGCCATTTACAGACAGCAATTTTCACTGAAAGGGTTACAAAATTCACATTGACATGCAGTTTTACTTATACAACTATGCAGCACTCAAACAATAATGTGTAGAAATTATATTTCAGCAAATATTTATCATCTGCACATCACCAAGTAAGGTGTCTTGATTTGTGTTGATCCTATTAAAATCTTTGGTTTCATCACACTTCAAAATTACAAAATAATGTGCTTCAGTTGTGCTTTCTTAACAATTAAATATATATTGAAATATTTGCACAGTTCATTTACAGACATTTAAATGTTTTTGTTTGTTAGACAAAAGTGACATCCTACAGCTTTACCTTTCACACTCCTTGGGCATAAACAAGATTGTCAGACAGTTTATTTTACAAAATCCTATCACTTTGCAGTCTGAGAAAGAAATACTGTGAAAAATTGGGTTGTTGGTTGACTGGGGTGTGAACCCTGGCCACGCAGCAATGACAATCCTTATCAGGAGTGAGCCACAAGCCAACCCTAAATTAAACAGTGCTCAACCCTCTGGTTGCTTGGCATAGAACAGTCAAACTTAACTTGGAGGCAATGTGTAAAATATTTGTGCAACACTTCAAACAGTAAAACAGTGAAAAAACCCCACAAAAAAAGTCCCAGATCTAGTTAGAAAAATAGAGCAACATTGAATAAAAAACCAAACAACATAAATCCAATCAGTAGATCTGGAGGTATGAAATTTTTAATATTTTTGTGAATATAGCGCCAAAAAGCAACAAAGTGCCAAATCAGGATATCTGGTTGCACTGGCCCTAGTCAAAGTCAAAAGTTCAGGCCGACTGTGATGGAACGTAAGTCAGATACAGTCCCAGGTTAGCCCCGCTAAAGTTTTACCTTCTCAAGTTCGTACCAAGATACCCGTTCATGTTGAAGAGGGCCGTGAGGAGAAGACAGAGCATTGCGGTGGCTGTTGGTGAAGAGCTGGCCAGCCTCATAGGTGGGCATTGCTGGAGCTTAGATTTGGTGGTTCTCGTGAGAGGTCAATGATGCAGTGCGAAGAGTCGGGCTGACAGAGTCCCGCGCTTATTTGTAAATTATTTAATTACTTTCAATAATTTACCTAGCAATTGATTGTAATATTAGTTTATATTCGTTTTTTTGCAATATTTGTTAAATTGATGTTTATAATAATTATTCTCAAGCATAATTGAAATTTTCTGTGGGTGTTAGTTTTTTGGGGTAGTAGGTTAGAAAGTGTTTACCCCAGTGGGATTGTGCGAGTAAGAGCGACAAGTTGCCAACTTTCTTTACTTGTTTTTTTCAACAAATGATAGCTTGTATTTATATATTAAACCAATTAGATGCTCACAATTTGCTTTACCAAACCTGGAAGGAAAAAGGCTAATTTATACCTGTCAGATTCAACTCAGCAATGGTAGGTTACACATCACTGGTGGCTTGCAAACTAGGGCGTGGTCGGCTGAGTTCCACCAGTCTCCAGCAGCCATTAAAGAAATGATTAGCTGGGGAGAAGGCTAGAGGTCAGGCCATTTGCTAGTTGTTGACTCCTTTTCATGTGTACTGCTTGCAGATGGATGGATGCTGGGCAATTGCTATTCTTCTAAACAGTGTCTATGTAATAAAAGCACTAAACAACTTTGTCTGAGTAAGGGATGGTTTAATCATCAACCCTCCTTCAGGCAAACACCTCCCTTGATGTGATGCCTCCATCTTATAATTATCAGTAAAGGAGGCATAGACCAGGGAAGGACAAATGGAAACAAGCATTACAGCTTCTGCCTCTCATAGCTGCTGTGGCTTCCTACTATGTTGAGCCTCATGAAGATTACCACCTGCAGCACTGCTGTGCCCTAAAATTTAATTTGCATGTGCGCCTGCATGTGAGACTGTATGCATGTATGAATGGTTGTAAATTCATGTTTGTGTTGTCACTGGGGTGATCAAAGAGGTTGGTGAGGAGTATGCAGGAATGTTCAGAGTGCAGAATGACCTTAACTAAGTATGTGTGAAATGGAGCAATTGTTTAAACAACTTTGGCCCACATTTATAAACCTTTTGCGATGGGTTTGCATCACAAAAGGGACACAAACCTGCATGAAATGTTTTTGTTGGATATACGTTTAAGCGCAAAACTTGTTTTGTGCTGAAAAGTTGCCTGAAAGTAATGCAAAGCAGTGCAAAGTGCTGTATTGCGATACTGTGCATCAAGATGGTAATTAATGGGTGGCACATGGGTGTCCCAGTAGACAGGGTTTTCCACCAAAAATTAACACACTTTGAAACAGTCATTAAAAAGGAGAAATTATTTTATTTCTCCTACACGTTCCCACTTTGCCCATGTGCTACACTGTACAGCCCATATGTTTAGTGGAAAAAGTTTTAACGTTAGTCTAAGCATAGTATTTTGTAGTGGAATGGCACCCTTCATGCTCACATCTTTGCACTTTGGTGGAAAGGTGTGTTTGTGACGCTCTGCAGCCTGATTATGTGCCAGTGCTAGGTAGAGCTCAGGATAGTGTCATATTTCTGTAGATATGGTGCTTTCCTGCTTTCTCCATGTCATGCATTGCAGCACAAGTTTGGTTGCTGAGCTGGGTTGTAGGACAGTTTGGTAAATCTGAGCCTTTATTTATTTATTTTAGCACCGTTACTGAGTTATTTCACTTACATTGTGATATTGTTTCAGATTAATGAGCAGAATGTTACCACTATCATTTACCTTCGATAACACAATCATACTGGGTTTGTCCATGAACATAGGTCCTTCAGAACCATCCATTGTTTCTGACCTTCAGTCCACAGTCCATTCCTGCTGCTTCTTGTTGGTGTTCGGTGTCATTGATGCTGTTTCATATAGTTGTGATGGGCATAGTTTGTCTGACAGGATGGTGGGATCTTCCTTAAAAACTTGCCTCCTTTTCATATCTATCTTAAATGGGAGCTAGATCTTCTCAAATGTGCACCTTCAAACATGTATAGTAGCAGATAGTTTTTCCATAGAGTAAATATTCCACACCATTCCCCAACACATATTAATCAAAGGTGCCGTCTGGAGTTTCCAAATTTAGGCAATTGCTAATCTTGCAGCGAAATAAAGGTGGGTGATCAGCTTCCCAATTTGTGTAGTTGAGGGTTATATGCTGTTTACACCTAGGTCACAAAAAAGCAACAACGGAGTGGAGAGGAAGAGAGATCCCAGTTATGATTCGTATCAAAGACAAGACCCTTTTCCAATACGTTTGCATGTGGAGACAGGACCACCATGCATGTAGTAGAGTACCCCTCTTAAAACATCCCTTACAAAGTAGATTCAAACCACCAAACCTAGATTGCAGACTATTAGGTGAGAAGTTTCATAGAGTCATTATTTTGTATGCTACATTACGCTTTTCATGAAATGGTGCAAAATTATGCTTTCAGCACTTAGGCCCTAATTACGAGTCTGGCGGTCCTTGGACCAGCTTACTCATTGTGGGGTGGCGGTGGCAGTTTTCCGATTGCCACATTACGACCTTAGTGGTTGTGCCACCCTAGGACTGCTGACACCGCCGTTCCCTGGCAGTGGTGTGGCGGTCCAGAGGCCACAATATGGTTGGCAGAACCGCCATGGTCCCGCCAAACATATTACGTCTGTCCTCTCCACCATGGTTTTCATGGCAGTTCCACCACCATGAAAACCCTGGCGGACAGGAAACAAAGGGGGCCCTACAGGGCACATTGTGCCTAATGCCCTGTGTATGCACACAGTTGTGCTCCCCTGTGTGCATGTACCGAAGTTTCTGCATGGCATAGTCTTTTCAGTCCATGCCGCGTAGGAACTGTTTTGGGCGTTCCCATTGCAATTTCTAATTTATAGGCACCGCCCAAAAAAATGCCCGCCAGTGACTAAAAAAGTCATAATGCGGCGGGCGGTTCTCACGCGGGTTTGACGGTGGGGCGGCAGGGAGGTCCCACCGCTGCACCGTCAAACTCAGAATCGGGCCCTAAGTGTGCTTTGCTGGTATCGTATATACCTTATTCCATAGAATGGTGTACAAGGAGGGGACAAAAAAATCACATCAGATAGAAGCAGGAGGGTGATTCATGAAGAAAATGTCTTTTGGTGACATTTTTTTCTGCAACTTAAAGCGTCCTGCTGTCAAACATTAGCTTGCATGATGTGGAATTTTCCACCATTGCGGAGGAGCCTCCCCTGATAGAAACTGTAGCACTTGAAAGTTGAACAGCGCTACCTTTTGTGCCATTTTGCATTATGCGTACACCCAAGCAAGAGCTGTACTTGAGCACTTTTGCTGACACTGCAATATGCAGAAATTAGCATTGCTGATAAAGCATGGAACAAATAACACCATACATCTATGACAAAATATCCATCATTGAAAGGAATTCCAATCAAAGAAAAACTAGACTTTTGGGCCCAGATTTATCAAGCTGTTGCATTCTCCTTGCGTCACGTAAGGCGACACAAGGACAGAGTTAAGGATTCAGTAATATTTCCAAAGCCACACATGGGCCGATTTGCTTTCTAAACAAATATAACGCGAGGCAGCTGCTAGTGCTGCATAACATTACACTTTAAGCTACATTACATTTCAAGCAAGTAAATCTGGGGAATGCATCAAAATGCTACTCTTTCCCCAGTGTGGCGCGGCAAGGAAAAATATCTTTATTTCTCCTCATTATTTTCTCTTTCCACATGTGCTTCATTCTGCAATGCAACTAATGATTGTTTTTGTGCAGCAAGGTGGCCCTTCCTGCACAAAAACAATGCTGCCTGCAACATAGACATCCTTGCACTATGGTGCAAGGATGTCTGTGTAGCCGCTAGGCAGCACAAAATGCTCCAGTGCAAGGGGAGGGCAGAAAGGCTCCTATCGTTGTAAATATGGAGCAGTTCTACTCTCTCCCTATCACACAACGCAGCATAATGACTGTGCTTGCTGTCCTGTGTTGCATGAAGATTGGTACATATGCCCCTTAGTATCTTTCTTGTTTTATTAGTCCTTGCACAAAAGGATTACAAAGTCCACACTTGTGCATGAAGCTACTGTTCTAATGGAGCAACATGTGTTTCACTCTTTGTGGTAGATATATTGCCTAAGGTTTTTCAAAGGCTGTTCTTAGTATGATGAATCAACTGGGTCAGCCAGCATAGCGTATTGTCAGGATTCAAGTCATATTGTGGTGTTTGTGCAGCAATTCTTAATCCATTTCTTCAGTGTAGCTGTGATTCAATATCAATACATTGAAGAAGTTAAAATAAGGTGTTTATTTCCCATCCTCATATGCCCCGTTTTTTCTCTTATCACATGTCATTTAGATGTTAAAAACAAATAGTTACTGTTAGACCTGACATCCTTGATGTGGTATTGCCTGTTCCCAGGCCTGTACATTTAAACCTACTAGTGGGCAACAGCACTCATATTGTCATCCACTAAAGTAGCCTTTTAAAATATGTTTCAGGTCTGCCACTGCAGCCTGTAGTGCAGTTGTAACTGCCATTTCAACCTGGCAAAATAAACCTTCTGCCAGGCCTAACTCTTCTTTTTTAATATTTATAAGTCACCTGTAAAGGAGGCCCTAAAAGCTTATATGGCACAGTGCATGGTATTTAAAAAGTAGGACATGGGGGTGTAAGATTTACGTGTCCTAGTAGCGAAAAACTCATAAAGTCATTTTTCACTACCGTAAGCCTTATCTCTCCCATTAGCTAACAATGGGTTACAATATTACATTTAATAGGTGCTAACATTGGATTGGGAACAGAAGGAGATATACTATTTAGACACAAGTGAACTGTAATTGAAAATCCTCTTTTATGGTAAAGTTAGATTTGTTGTCACAATTCAGTAAATACCACTTTTAGAAAATTGGACTTTTCGAGTGCTAACCATTTGCGCCTTCTGCCAGTGTCCTGGTCTCATGACTGTGAATGACTCTGCTTTAGGGGTTAGTGTATTGCTTCCTGATAGTAACACAAAGGGGGCTTTGGTGTGCACAGGATGGGCCATCCTGGCAGCATGGCTGGGGAAGGAGTTTTGCCTCTTGCACCCACAAAGGAATCTGACCCCAGTCCTGTCTGCCTTTTGTCACCCCTTGACAGCTTGGAGCCTGGGCAGAGAAAGGGGAAGAACTTTCCAGAACCAGATGTAGGGGTGTTTTAGGGAACCCTGCCATGCAAAGGCTGGCACCAGGAATTAATATTGGGCCTCCAGAGCGCACTCTTAAGAATACACCTGGACCTGTGGACATTACAGAAGGACTGTCCTGCTGCTTGAGAACTGCATTGCTGTCTGAGAAGGAAGACTATATCCTCTTTCCTTCATCCCATGCTGACATGAGTGACTCCAAGGGTCAGTTGGTTGACCACCTGTGTGAGCTACAGGTTCACAACATGCTACAGAGGCCTCCCTGCAAATGCCCAGCTGACCTACTGCACTGGACCTGCCAGGACCTGCAACTGGAACTGCCTGAGCCCTACTGGCCTCTGTTCGAGTGCTCCCCTGAGCCACAAGACGTGTCTTGCAAGGTCCCGGACCCTTGGCTTGTATCCAAGTGCACTCCTTCTGAAGTGAAGAGGTGACATCCTGAGGTTTGGGCCTTTCGTGACCGCGAGTACGCCTGTTCATGCCAACACTCTGCCACCCGCAATGACCACCAGCGTGAAGTTCCAGTGAGGTCGCTCTTCACGCTACAGAGACCACCAGCGACAACTGGCAATGTGAGAGCAGTACTTCACGCTACAACAAGGACAGCCCATGGTAACTGGCAACACAAAGTCACAGCAATGACCATCCATGGTGCCCAACCAGCTCTTCGCGCTACAGTGATGACAGTCTGTGATGCCCAGCCTGCTCTTTGTTCTACAGTGGCGACCTTCCCTGCTCCTCCCGGCCCCCTCAATAGCGAATTAAACTCTTCGCACCAGACTTAAAGAAGGTAACTTTTTCAGCGGGACAAACCTGGTCCCTGTAGCCCATGCTCCATCGTGGTCGGTCTGAACTTGTGACTTTCACCAGCCTAACATGACCAGATGACCGTGAGTGGCGCTTTGTGTTTTTAGCTGCATTTCTACCTGAAATTTTAAAACTGAATATCTCCTGTTCTACTGTTTGGATTTTTGTTGCTCTAATATTTTATTTATTAAAAAATATATTTTTTTCTAAATTTGTTTGCCATTTTTCATGTGCTGCAATTTTACATTATTACTGTTTGCATGCTGAATACATACTTTAAAGCTTGCCTCTAAGCCTGGCTGCTTCGGTGCCAAGCTACCAGAATGTTAAGCACATGTTAATTTAGTGACTTTTTTGTGGTTCACCCTGACAAGGATTGTGGTTGTTGCCTGTAGAGGGCTTCACCCACTCTCAACCAATAACCCAATTTCTTACACTTACCATCATTACAATCATGCCTCATTTTCCCCTGTAACTTGCTATTTAATCTCTTTGAATGTTAGCCACCACCAAGAAGTGTGTTGCCTCTAAACTCCTGTGTTTAGATTTTCACAAGAAGAATCTTAGCTGCCCTTCTGACTAGGAGAGTGAATTGGCCTACGTTGCTGAGTTATGGGCATCTGGAATAATTGTTGCATCTTACTGAAAGATATTTTAGCTAAAGAAGGGTTACAGAACATTGGGTTACAGAACGCAACTGAGAATATGGAGGGTTGTAGTAGCTTTAGGACGACCCGAACAGGCTGCCTACAGTGGGAATGGAAGCCAATGGAAATTTGCACACAACTTGGGACCTATATCCTGGAGAAGAGCTCTACATCCCCACGATTCGGTGATGAGTTCATGTCAGTTTTATGAATTCCTGGGTGGTAAACCAAGATTCGCAGTGGTAGGATTTTGTCTTTCAGTTTCAATACTTTTTAAGAGGGGAAGCCCCCTATATTCACTCACCTAAACAGTTAATATGGCTCACAGAATATATAAGGTTTTGCAAACATGTGTGCTATACATAGGTAAAGTGAACCTAACTCGTCCTTACATTTGCAAAATGTTGCAAAAACGGGAGATACACTTTCTCTCCTCAAATTACATAATAAAAAGAATCCCATTCTAGCTCTTCATTTATTCCCTACAAAAACCTAACAAAGGCTGTCATTTCTCTAAGATCTAATCATTTTCCATGTTGTCATACTTTGTAATGTAAGAATGTTTTTATACACTAACACGTGTTTTTTTTAATCTAATTCACTCTAGTAGTGTAATCACATTTGAATGGTCAGGTTTAAAGATCAAAGAGATTGTTGGGTGTTTTGGCAATGCTTGTAAGTAATGTATGCAATAAAGGATTAGTGCTAATATAATTGCATTTAGAGTAATAAAATCCCATGTATTCTATTCTTCCACTGGCAAAGTATCACTCAGGCGTAAGGGACATATATGGAGGTCTTTCTTTCAGTGACTTCCAGAGAACCAACAATGCAAATACGTTAGGCCTCCCTAAGGAAGCACAAGTAGTAGTATCAGTTCTTAATGGTTATAGAGGATAGACATATAGATAACAGGGGCATTGTTCAAGCTTCAAACACATAAGCTAGTGAAGTAACTAAACGTAGAAGAAATATAACCATTGTGATGCTCAGGAGTGGTAAGCTGTAGTGGATTTGAGAGGGACAGAGAATTGCAACAACATTCTCAGGTATGCCAGTGAGAGGAAGACCTGCAAATTAAGTTTGTCAAGGCTACGAACCGTGAGGGAACTTTGTAAAATAAGGCAATCAATGCTGAATTTCTGAATGGAGGAATATGTACTTGAACCCTTTGTTTCAGATGATTTTTCCATATCCTTTTATTGTATAGGTAGGCCACATTTCTGGACAAATTTGCCACCACTGTAGATCCTGAATGGACCCTAGAAATTTTAAAACAACTCCACAACAACACCCGGATTCGACTTAAAATGCGGAAGTTACACAATTTGTAAATCGCCTGTTCAACTTTTTGAAGTAGTGTTGTATCCTGTTCCTCTGTTGTTTACCCTCTATATACCATACCATCCTGCACCGCTCTGTTGACAGAGCGTTTGCCCCCAAATTATTTTATAATCCAATACAGTTACTGTGTTGTGCTGAGGACCCTGTTCTATTGGCCCATAATCGCCCCGCCCCTTAGCCTACAGAAACCATTGGCTGTACTGGACTACTATTACAACTTTACCATTTTAAAATTAAGTTAACCAAGGCCAACATTGGACTCATGACTGGTTTCTATATAGTGTTAACAGCTGATACAATTTCCTCCTGAATGAGTGATTACTTTCAATTCAGCATGAATTAGTCAGAATGTACAACTGGTAAAAGATAGTGCATATAAGCCCTGATTCCAAGTGCCCGAGAGGGTTAGGTACTGTTTACCAGACCCAATAAAATCTGATTCCCGAAGGCTTGGAGCTTATAGTGCAGTATAAAATGCATCTATTCCCTGTTTGTGGGTAATAACATATGGATTTTGGTGTTTCATTTTATATGTGTATGGTAAAGGAATTACTTAGTTTGGTATTTAAATGAGAGGTGCATTCAGTTGCAATTAACTAGCAACTAAGGGCCAGATGTAGGTGGCGAAATACCGGTCGGTAACGCCGAAATTCGGAGAATTTCAGCATTACCGACCGGTATTTGGCTGAGTGCAATGTAGGTGAGTTCATACCTACATGCAAAATAAGGAATCGCAAAATAGCGATTCCTTATTTTGCTCTTGCATTTAAGGAATCGGAAATACCAATTCCTTAAATGCAATGTACGTAGCACTAAAAATAGTGCACTTGAGCCTTAAGGAATCGCTAATTACCACCAACTTCAGGTTGGTGGTAAGTAGTGATTTCCTTTAAAAAAGCACTTTTTTGCTTTTTCAAATGTGCCTTGTGGCACACATCCATGCCCTTAGGGCATGTATGTGCGCCACATGTGCACACATGCACATTTCAGGGGTGCAACAGGGTGTCCTTTGGACACCCTGGCACCCTTGAAATACCTCCGTTATTAGCGATTCGGTAATACCGAATCGCTAATAGTGAATATCTTCCCATTCATTCCTATGGGCCTCCTAGCCCATAGGAATGAATGGCTAGGTATTCCTTAATAACGAATCTCAATTACCGATTCGTTATTAAGGAATGTTAAGGAATCGCTAATATTTTAGCGATTCCTACCTACATTCCATTTAGCGAGTCCTTAATAGCGATTCGGTAAAAATCGCTATTAAGGACTCGCTAAATTGAAGTTACCTACATCGGGCCCTAAAGCCTTTACCTTTGGAAAGTTGAACTATCCCTAAGAGAGAACTTATTCTTTGCTATTACTGCATGTCAGAGTAAATACCATACCATTTTCACTTGTTAAGCTACAGCAGGCATCTCTGCAGACATTTACCAAAGGGTGCAAACTTTGCTTAGCCCGGTAATTACTGGCTGTGGTAAACTCCATACAACTCAGATTTATGGCCCCTTCATAAACATGTTTTGCACAGAGCTCATAAAACTCTGGTGCACTCATAATCAGGGCTTTAGTGTTATAGAAGGCCCTGAGTAAATTGTTTGCTCTGAGTGTGGCACATTGTTTAGAAGGCCTGACAAAAGTATATTATGTGAACATGCCTCCTGTTTAGTAAGAAGCCACAAACAATTGTTTGCAATACATACCCAATGTAAGGTTTTCCATCTTTCTCTGAGACCTGGAAGTCTGAATCAGTGTATCTGCACAAAAGGCTTTCAAAACACAAAATGGAATCGCCTAATTTAGCATCAGCCTTTTGTGCAGATACACGGAATCAGACTTCCAGGTCTCAGAGAAAGATGGAAAACCTTACATTGGGTATGTATTGCAAACAATTGTTTGTGGCTTCTTACTAAACAGGAGGCATGTTCACATAATATGCTTTTGTCAGGAAGACCCTCAAGACCTGGCTCTTCGGCTAAACAGATCTGCGGACCCCCCCCCCCTCAGCGCCTTGAGACCCTCACGGGTGAGTAGCGCGCTTACAATTCCCTGATTGATTGATTGATTGATTGTATGCAATATCCGAGAATTGTGTTTACTTTCAAAACACCTGTCCACTGAGCAGTAAAGGCTGCTCTATCACAACTGTGGGAAAGTGCCAGAAAGCTCTACAATATCATTGTATATTATATCTTTCTTTTCAAGAGCTTGAAGTATTCACTCGTATATGCCCCCAAATGAGTGGCTTTCTTCCATTTTAAAATGTTTCCATAATAAGATGAAGATTCGCCGTGTTGGGTTACTGAGGATCCTCGACGTCCCATACATGTCAGATAAAGCATTTAATGCTGATTACTCCACATCATAGGGAAACCTTTTTTTTTTTAAACTCTTTTATTGCATTTTGAATTATAATCAGCAGTTCCACCATGCAAGGTGGATTACTCATTTACCGCCCCCAAAAATCAAATTATAGCAAACCAAATCAAAAAGAAATAACAACATGAACCAATAATGATTGTTCAGGCACCTTAGGGGATATAAGTACAGAGCATTCTCTATAGATTCAATACATCTTCAATGTGCCAGATGATGTATCCACATCCCTTCTAACCCACCTCGTTCTGTAATTCCGCTAATGCCTTTTGTTGTAGAAATTGCCGCAGTGGCTCCCAAATATCTGTTGGCCTGGATGTTGTCGGCAATTCCTCTGAATACAATTCCAGGTTATCCTTACAATGTACAAGGTCTCTAATCCAGTGGTCAACCTTCGGTGAGCGTTTACCTCCCCATGTTATGGCAACTCTGCGTTTAGCCATCAGCAGCGCTATACGTATAAATTTACCTATGACCCCTTTTACATGCGGAACGCAACGCAGTAAACATACTAAAGGCGTGCAATGTATCTCCGCCCCGACCATTTCTTTTATATCCCGCACCACTTTGATCCAATAGCAGGCCACTTTTCTACAGTCCCACGCAAGGTGCAGGAAATCTGCTTCGAGTTGACCGCATCTCTTGCACCTGCTGGAGTCCCGCAATCCATAACGACACAATTGTGCCGGCGTGTAATATACCTGGTGTATATATTTAAAATGTATAATACGTAAATTTCCATTTGGAGTGAGTTTACCAGTTAAGCTGCATATGTGTTCCCAATCTGTCAGGGATATCGGGGAGATCAGTTTGTCGTTCCATATCTCTAGGCTCCTGTCTGTACAGTCGAGTATCTCAGCACGAATTGCCCGATACAGTTTAGTAATTAATTTTTTATTAGTGGGGTGGTTAACACCAATTGCAAAGAGTGTAGTGTGGAAGGCTCTGTAGGGTAGGTGTTGTAGTGCGATTTAATGGCATGCCTAAGACTGTGAAACGCAAATTGAAACAGCGTTGTGGGGTTACTGATGTACTGCAGGGTCTCTGATGTGTGAAACGTTCCCTCTGAATACAAGTCTTGCATTATCTGTATGCCTGCCTCCTTAAGTAAACGCATTGCCCCTGCCTCATGTGTCACTGACAACGCTGCATGGTGTTCCAGCTGCATCGCTGGGGCGTAAATAGGTAATTTATTAGCTAATTTTCCTATCGCCTGCCACGCCGCTATTGTGGTATCTATGGTATTTATGTCCGTTTTCGGGACTCCACGCTTCGTATGAGTAAGTAGACTATGCAGTGGGGTGGGGGAGGCATCCCCGTCTTCCACCGCTACATGTGGAGTGAATGCGTGCGGTCTAACCCAGAAGTATGCATATTGTGCTTGCGCACTCAAATAGTAAACATAGAGGTCTGGTGCACTGAATCCCCCCTTGTCATAGTCTAGTGTGAGAGTGGTCCAACTCACCCGGGCCTGCTTACCCCCCCAAATCAATCGGAGCAGTGCCGCTTGTAGAGTGTCGAAAAACCTTTTCGTCAAAGGAATCGGAATATTGGAAAACAAATACAAAAAGCGCTGCAGTACCACCATTTTTGTGAGTGCAATGCGATCTGCTAGGGACAATGGCATAGTTATCCATTTTTCGACTTGCTGATCAAAAGTGCTGCATGCCCGCCCAAAGTTTTCACGTATAACTACTTCAGGGTCACGGTGGACCCAGATCCCAAGATATTTGACCGGGTTCGCAGTCCAAACCAGCAGATATTTTATAATTGGCTGGGGCGTGGATTCCGTCAGAGGAATAATAATGGATTTATCCCAATTCACCGCTAGACCAGCCATCAAGCCAAATCTTATGCATTCTCGCAACAGCTGCGATAGATAGCGAGATGGTTCCCTGACAAACAGCACCATGTCGTCTGCATATAAAGATATGGAAACTGGGCGATAGTTAAAGTTTAAAGCCGTTTCCCTATGCCTTTACCTTATCACACACGCCAGGGGCTCTATTGCAAGAGCGAATAGCAGTGGTGACAGAGGGCAACATATAATATCATAATCCATTTTATGAAAATTGGTGGGAACCCCATTCGCTGCAAAATGTAAAACATATATTTCCATTCGATGGAATCGAAAGCCTTGGCTGCGTCAAGCATTATTGCAGCTGCAGGTAGGCTCGGTTCTAAGACGTGCATCATTGCAAAAACAGTCCGCAAGTTGTGCGATGTGGACCGCTCAGCTATAAAACCCGACTGGTCCGGCAGGACCAGGCGGGACATCAGAGGTTGAAGCCTAGTGCAAGGATTTTGGCGAGAATTTTCGCATCGATATTAATCAGCGATAATGGTCTGTATGAGTCACATAGATCTGGGGGTTTATCCTTTTTAAGCAGCGTTATAATCAATGCCTGGCTAAGCGATGGAGGCAGGTTTCCAGTCTCATGCGCCTCGGCATACATCTCTAGAAGGTAGGGAGTGAGTAGGTCCACATAAGTTTTATAAAATTCAATGGTGAGGCCGTCAGGCCCGGGTGCCTTTGCGTTCGGCAAGGCCCCGATCGCCGCTTTTATATCCGCAGCATCTATTGGCTGACTCAGATATTCCCGGTGATCATCCGACAACCAAGCACAGGCTATATCATCCAGATATTCCTCCAGCTCGGAGTGTGTAGCTCCCCCCCTGGTAGTATAAAGATTAGCGTAGTAATCACGAAATTGATCGACTATGTCCAACTGATTATAATGTTCCCCACCCTGAGAGTCTGTGATCTTATCTATATGCTGTTGTTCTGTACGACTTTTGATTTTATTAGCAAGATAGCGGCCCGGCCTACCCCCTTCTCCATATTTACGTGCCACATGCCTGCGCGATATATTGCGAATCTCGGACTCCGCCAAGGTGTCATATTCTAGAATTAATTCGTGTATGCGGGATAGGGTGGCAGCTGTTGGGGCTTCATTATAATTACGCCCTAAGGTCTGAATTGTGGTCTCTATTTTTGCAAGTTGGGCTCTAAGGTCCTTTAGTATGCCAGCAGCTGTACCGATGCACACTCCCCGGATCGTCACCTTAAAAGCCTCCCATAATATAAATGCGCTGTCTACCGTGCCCTTGTTAATCTCAAAGTAGTTTTCTATGGCCGTGCGAATAGTGGTGTTGTAAATCGGATCTAATAATGCTTCTGCTCGCAACCGCCAAGTGAAAGGACGATGTATTGACGTTGGGATTCTAATATCCAACATCACTAGGTTATGATCGGACAAGGTGCGTGGGTAATTAGCGACCACTGTAACCCAGTCGGCTGCGCCCTCCCCAAGAAGCCAATAATCTAGCCTAGACCAGCTATTGTGCGCTGGTGTAGCATTCGTTCCTTCCTTAACAGAGCAGTTAGGCACTCTCCAAACATCCACCAGACCAAATTCCAATATGGCATTGTGCACACTGCGGGCCACACAGGGAGTGCGATTATGCTGTGGGTTAGATTTATCCAAGTCAGGGTCCAGGTAAGTGTTGAGGTCTCCTCCCCATATAATGTTAGTTTCAGGCCATTCTCTCAGTATATTAAACATTCTCAAAAAGCATTCCGGCTCATCTGCTATTGGGCCGTACATGTTGACTATAGTAATGACTGAGTTCCCCAATTTACCTTGCACCATTACACAGCGTCCCTCATCGTCTGCGTATGTTCGCAGTGGTGTGTACACAACACCCCGTCTGACCAAAATAAGTACCCCTCTAGCATAGGAAGAATATGAAGAGGCTATCTTAAACCCGGCCCATTTAAGTGCAATATTACGTTCCGTAAACTTGGTCAGGTGTGTTTCTTGTAATAATGCAATATGTGCGCCATGCCTATTCAAGTAAGCAAACACTTGTCGTATTTTTTGGGGGGAGTTCAGCCCTCTAATGTTCCATGTCATCAACCTGTAATTCTCACCCATGTCCCTTTCCAGCAGCATGTATCTGTGCCGGAGCAGTGGTTCGGCATTCGGCCCATTTTTCAGCAGAAGTGTATATCCCAATTCTATAGGAAACACAATCCCCAGGTGCAATCATTTGAGATACCTTAATAAAATAAAAAAACAACACAACCCAATATAACCCTCCAACCCGCCCCCTCCCACTCCAACCTCCCAATTAGGTCGAGAATTTAACCCCTCCTCCCTCCCCACCATTTTACCCGATTCTCCCGAAGAAGATCTAACAAGTAGGGGTACACCCACTGGGGGAGAAGGAACGGCGGCAGACACCCACCTTGTGGCGGGGTGGCCAGGCTGCTGCATCGTATCGCACAACTGCACTATACTATAGTAAAACATGAGCAATATGAAAAACCCATTGCATTTGTCAGCATTATCTCATTACGCTTTGCACATTAGTTCTATATCAGTAGCTCAGCTAAACCCTTTCCAAGTATGTCATTATATGCAGCCACAGTAGCCATCAAATCCATGCTTCAGAAGCCACAACAGTTATTAATCTGCATTCTCAGGCTCCACCGATCCCATGGGACTTTTCGAGCCACCTTGTCGAGGTTTGCTGGGGCAGATGTGTTTCGTGAACTTCAAAGCTGACTTAGCGTCCGTAAAGAAGTGTGATTGTCCATCGTGCGTTATTCTCAGTTTAGCGGGGTACAACATGGCGTATTGGATGGAGGCAGATTGCAGTATCTTCTTCGTTGGCACAAAATCTCTTCGGGCAGCCTGCACTGCTGGAGTATAGTCCGGAAAAAAGGACAGATTATTTCCTTTGTGGTTAATGGGACTTTTGGCTCTGGCCTCATGTAATATAGCATCACGGTCTGCATAATTGAGGAGGCGCGCAATAATCAGACGTGGCTGTGCCCCCGGTTTTGGCCGGGGCCCGAGAGATCTGTGAGCTCTTTCCACTATCATGACCGGGGACAACACCGAGCCAAACAACTCGTGCAGCAGGTTGTCAATGAATGACTCCATCTTTGATATGGCTGTCGATTCCGGCAGGCCAACTATGCGGAGGTTGTTCCGGCGGGAACGTGCTTCTAGGTCTTCATTTTTCGCTCTTATTACCTCCAGCACTTTTTCCATATGTAGTATCTGTGTCCGCGATTCAGCCTGGGAATCTTGGGTATCCGACAACCTGTTCTCAAGTACATCGAGTCTGGTTTCGTGCGAGTCTACCTGTTTCTTCACCACATCCAGTCTGGATGTGAGTGCATCGAGCTTTCCGTCTATAGTTTTCAGACCTGAGCGCATCTCCAGTAATATAGATCTCATGTCTTCGTCCGGATTGTCCGCAATCTCCGATGGTCCCTGAGTCGCGGCCGGCTCCGTCATGGTATCTGTGGCGCGTGTGTTGCGCTTACTTTCGAATGGGATTTTTGGCTGTTTGGGGTCCGGTTTTCCCATTGTACAGTAAGTGCTTAGTGATAGTACCTGCACCAACAGCCCGCCTCTCACAGCGCCCCCACGTTGTGGTAATTCTGTTGTAGTTTTGAGCCCCACGTCCCAATTCAATTGTTGGACCGGATTGTGGACCTGCTCAGGTGGGATTGCACGTGCTCGTATCAATTGATGCACCGTTGTCTCTTTATGCACATCCCCAATGGCAGACTATTTCATCAATGAGCTCTGTGTCTCCCCCGGTGATTCAAGCTGCACATGGGGTCTCGGCCCCGCCTCCACGAGCCTTCTGTCACGTAATACAGGCCCAGGCGCGACACCTCAGATCCGAGTTATATCAGTTCCACCCCACAATCCTGTGCACACCTGTCTGTAACTCAGCGTGATGACAAATGTGCACCAGTGTCTCATTTGAAGAACCGCAGCCAGTAGTTGTCTTGTGGCTACAACCTCACTGCCCAAAACTGTAAATCGAGGATCAGTCCCAGCGTCTCGCCAGCCACTCACCCCTCAGAGACATAGCGAGTGGGGCACAGCACAATCCCCGGCCCAGGGCGAAATCGTCAGCAGGCCCCCAAGCCACCTCGGCCCACCACAGCGTTATAACACTACGGGAGTCAGGTGCTGCTCGAGGCCCACCCGCTAGCGCCTCCCCCCAGTGGTGAAGACTACCAAGCTGCGCGCCCCTATGGCGGGAGAGCAGACACGACCCCAACACCCTGCCGAGTCCAGCCGGCCCGCGCGGTCAAGCCCAGGCTCCCCAAGCTCAATCACCCGAGGTCGCCTAGACCCCGCCACGCAAGCCCGCTCAAACCCGATCCAGCGAGCGGCCCCGCCTCACTCATCTCACCTTCGCAGTCCCCCTGGGGCAGCCTCCTCGCCAGCCGGATCCGCCGCACCTTCTGTGGTCTGCAGGGCACAGCAGCGCTTCAACGCAGAGGGCCGCAGTGCACCGGCGCTCTCACTCGATGTCCAGTTATGCAGCACACTACGTCCCCCGGTGCCGCCCGCATGGATGTGCAACGTCTCAGCGGCGGCAGTACTCATGGGGTACCCGCTCTGAGCCGCCGGTCGGTATGGTTCTTCACTCGCAGCCTTTCAGAGCCCTGCGTACTCTCTTATTTCACCGCCCGGCCGCCATTTTCCCTCGGGCCTCTTCTCAGCGTCGCCTTCCCGTTCAGCAAGGTCCCGACATTCCCATGCCTTGAAAGTGCTACAGAGTGTGCCTGATGTGGCCAGCACTCCGTAATATGAGCGTTGGCGGGTGCAGTCGTGCTTAACGGATAGTAATAGTCAGATTATTGAGCCTGGCCTGCGGAGCTCCTTCACCAGGCAGCCATTCTGCAACGCGCCATAGCCACGCCCCATCATAGGGAAACCTTGTTTGCAATTTCAGCATGGCTTCTCTGGAGAATGTCATATTACTCTTTAACTATGTAGGCAATACTAATCTATAGAAAGGCTGTCCTGTTTCTAGAGAAGAGTTGCACTGATATAATGTAATATTGAACTTTTTTTGTAATTTAACCCGGGAGAGACTGTGCCATTGTGTGTAGGAATTGGTTGTGGATTCTAGACTGTGATAGCCAGATTCAATCCTGGTTTGGGTATCTGTCAGGACCCCATCAGGCCAATGAGCAAGAGGATAATTTCTGACCACACTTCATACTTCTGTGTCCTCCGTGATGATTCGATTGACCCCTAAGTGAATACTCATTGCTCTTAATGACACTGGGGCTTATTCATAAAGGTCAATTTACGAATGAGTAAAGACACACATTACTGTTACACTTTTGAGAAACTTTACTACTTTTAGTGCTCACCATTTACCAGTGCAACTTTACACAAAAGTGTAGACATACATGTTCCCATCGTCAAAAAAAGGGGATAGAGTCAGTAAAAACATCATCTACAACTGTAAAGTTATTACTAGTTGTGACTTTACAACTTAAGTCGATGTTCTGCACACTTAACGAAGTCCTCTGCAGTCAGTGCATAGATGTCTCTATGGTAAGACATAAGGACAAGTTTGAAAAGTTCTAAAGCTTAAAAACATTTATATTTTAAAAGTAGAATAATTAAAAACTGCTATTTCACTATTATCTAAATTGCAAATTAAAAATTGAATTAATATAGGTATATTTAACTAAATTAAAAGTATGTTAAAGATTTGTTTAAAAAACACAATGCCAACCTAGAGTAAAATGTTTATATTTATTTTAAATATTATTTTAAATTTATTTAAATATGTTTAAAAAAATAAAGCTACATTTATTTTTACAGTAGAATGGTCTTTAAATTATTTTAAACTGAATTACATTTATTTATAATGTATATTTCTTTTATAACATAAAAATAATTTTATATATATTTAAAATGTATATATTTTCTATGGGCTCCTACTTCCATTATTTTCTGTGGGAGGGTTTTGCAGTACCTTTGAATGGCCATGGGTGGTGCTGGACTAACTCCAGCTCTACGATGGACTCCATTTATGACTGTTTTAGGTCCTCTTTGGCTGTAGGAACTAGAGAAGTGCAGTTTATGAATAGGAATGGGCGTATTCTTTTGTGGGTGAGTGCATGTTACTCCTTAAATCCCTCCCTAGCCATTCCATAACCGGCCCTCACTCCTCCTTAAACCTCTCCAAATTATTCCTTAATTTTCCATATTTTTCTCCCCCCCTCACATTTACTACTGAAACGTACACCTATTGTGCAGCAATCTCCGCATTCGGGGCAAAAATCACTGCACATAAAAGATAGGAGAGGCGAAAGCAGAGACCTCAATTCTCATAGGTTTGTGAATAGCATTTTGTAGTACTTTAGTGGTACTATTGCAGTACTACAAATTGCAGTTTGTGAATAGAAACCATGGTTTAGAAAAGGTTTTAAGCATAACATTGAGTATGGCCCAGACATTGTGAAGGAAATGTCCATATGTGTCCATATGTGCACTTGAGGTGTGTGAAATTGCATAATTTTCTTTCTTATAAATCTGTGCAGTTTCCGAACAATTATACAAAATAATACGTAATCATGCGAAATACAAAGCCATTTTTGGCACTATATTTTAGCGCAAAATATGTCTTTGTGTCAGTTGTTGATTCGAGGACGCATTTAGCACTAAAAATGCTCAAACAACAGTTGGCATGAACAACAGCCACTCGCTGTCTGGTTGTTTGTATTGTTCCCATGCTCCCATGCTTCTGCCCAATAATTTTCCTGTGAACTGCATAGGAATTTTGTATAACAAGCATAACGTGTAATTCCTGAAATTACACGAATTACACTGGCGTAATTTAAATTTCACCAGCTCCCATTGTGCATCAAGTTGTCCTTCCTATGAATAGAGAGTGGTTGAATCCAAAGCTCTGAAATCTCATTTTAGTCATCTCCATTTTTTTCAATGCAAGCTAGCCTTCAGGTGCTTTCCAATTACCAGAGAACCATTAAAATCAATAAGATGAACAGACTTTAACAAAGAACAGTGTCATGTGGGTAGTGGTTAAGTGTCATGATAGACATAAGGTAAGAGGTACAGGAGAGTAAGGCTGCAGTACTGTAAATTGAATAAAGAAGACTTGAGTTTAATCCAGTTATAGACAAAGGGGAAGTGTCTTTAGCTACTTTCTCAAGGAGAAATCTTAATTTATCAATATCATACAGTATAGACATCTTATCTTAAAAGAAAAATAAAGAAATTCATTTTAACCAGAGTTTTAGGTGCCCATTACAAGCGGTCCAGAGTAGCCCAAGTATCTCACCAATACCAGAGAAATTAGCAACTCTGGAAAGGGGCATAACTACTTGGCATTACAAATGGGACCCCAAGGGTCCCCTTAGAAAACAGAAATTACTGGGAAATTAGCAATTCTATTCCAAAATCCCCTTGTTATTCATCATTTTTCACCAATATTTCACCCAGTCTTAATCTGCTCTGCAGAGTTGCAACAGATGCTGCTTGGCCAGTAGCTGCTGTTGCAAGGGGAATTTGGGGTTATTCGTGAGCCCTGAAAGTTCCCACAGTTAGCATTGTAAACCCAAAGGACAAAAAGTAAGTATTAGAATTAAAGAAAACCTTTAATTGTACATGTGATTTTTTCTAAATCCACTGTATGTGGCCCTACACATACTATCACACGGGAAATCAATAATCCATTCGGAACACAAATAGTTTCTTCATATATAAAATATTACGTTATGTTAAGCTATGTTATGTATGTTATGTTATGCCAGGGCCGGCTTTAGCACTGGTGGCGCCCAGTGCGACAATGTTTGTTGACGCCCAAGAATGACCACCTCCGCCACGGATTCCTTCACTACCACCCTTTAACAGTGCCCCTCAAGTCTCCATAATCGCTCTCTCTCAGATGCATTTAATTAGCTATAAAGCACCACTCATAAAAGTGTAGGGTGTCAGAGCACTTTACATCACACACACATTACACAGAGACAATCGATCCTAGGTGTGTAATTCAGTGTATAGGAAATGCTACATCAGGCAGAGGACTACAAGCTGTAGGAGTCACAAGTCATCCATACTGGTAGGCTGAATAGTTTAAGAGTGCCTGGTCCAGGAAAGCACAAACTCAGAATTTAAAACGTAACACCGTGGTTGTGGTTCTCTGTAATAATAAGAATCGCCTTCTTCTCAAATGAACCCTTTTTGCAACATTAATCTATGCTCTAATCTATGCTTTGCAGTGTGCATGCAGTTCTTTGATGACAGTTAATAAATCACTGTTCTATATTAGGGTTTTGACTTATAAACTGCAAGTAAAACAAGCATTTGCAATGCAATCGGTCTTGCATTTGTGAAAGTTAGAGCTATTGGTATTGCAAATGATAATGTTTTTTACGTATGTCTATTCGTTTGCAGTGGAGTGGATGTATGTTGTTTGCAGTGGAGTGGATGTATGGATGTATGTTGTTTGCATGGTATTATGTGTTTTGTATTGGAATTGTTAGTTATAGAACTGTGTGGGGTGGAATTGTGTGAAGTTCAGTGTATGTGTGTTTTGGAATTATGTGGTATGGTGAATAGATTTTGGTGAGAGGCGTATAGAATATATTGAAGTAATATGGAGAGGGATAGGTAGTTTGTGTGTGAAGAGGTGAGTGAACACTGGAGAGAGCAGTAGAAAAAGTGTGTGTGAAAGAGTGAAAGAAGGGTAGAGAATGTTTAAGGCTTATAAAGAGGCCGTGTTTATGTAGGTAGAAGACACCGTAAGCGGAGGATTGAAGTGCGTGTTAGAGGTGCACATTTTTTAAATTTCTTTTGTGTATGAAACTGTGCCGAAAGACGTGAAGTGAATGAATTAGTGTGTGGGAGAGCGAGGGAGTAGTGCAAGTGTTAATTAGGGGGCGGTGGAGGTGAGAGAAGGATCTGAACTTCGTTTTAGTATTGATAGGAAGGTAGCATGTGTTAGTAGGTAGTTGAATTAGGAGATGTATGGGGTTAGTGGGTGTGTTAGGTATAGATGATAGAGGTATTATTTTGCTTTTATTGTAATTGCTAGTTGTGTGCCGGCATTGTGTGGTGTTTAGTGTATTTGTGTTTTGGAATTATGTGGTATACAGATTAGATAGTGCTGAAAGCTGTACTGAATATTTTTAAAGTAATTTTGAGAGGGTCAGATAGTTTGTGTGTGAATTGGCGAATTAACACTAGAGAGAGTAGTAGAGAAAGTGTGTCTGACAGAGAGAAAGAAGGGGAGAGAAGTTTGTAGACAGATAAAGCGGTATTGATTGTGTAATTAGAATATACGGAAAGAAAAGGATGGTATATGTAGTAGAGGTTTATTATTCTTAAAAAGCTTTTGTAATGGATCATGTACTGTAAGAACCTTCACTTCGTCACTACAAGCCCAGCAGGAGACAAACCAAGAAGCTGCCATTTTAAAAGCTGAGAAATGGTTTGAAAAAAGCAAAACTCTGCAACAGCCATTAGTAAGAAGTGACCTGGAACAGAGTCCAAGGAAGGAAGTGTTCTCAAGTATTAAAGCCTTTAAGGCCACATTATCAAAGGACCCCAAAACTAGGCCTTTACTCTATTTCAAGGTACACATCGAGAGAGCGATCTATTCAACCACAGTGTTCATCTCATAAGCGTCACACCCACAGAGAATTTTGTAATTGAAGAACATATGCCTGGTGTGAAATCAACACAGACTGCGTGCCTCACAAAGCAACGCTCCTATAGGGGGTATTGCTTTCATGCTTTCAGCCATGCACACAGAGACCGTGCAGGAGTACGCAAATGCACACAATTCCATTCCCTAAAACACACGTCAACTGGGGGAGCCCCTCTGAAAAGTGCAATAATACTCAACACCTGATAGACACACAGACACACACACACACACGCACGTGCACACACACACACAACACAGTGGGTGTGCGCTCTGTAAATCTCAAGACACTATGTATGTTCCTGGGGCATATGTGTGAACTACCTCTCACTAATCTACACAGTCCAGAGATCTGCTCCACTTAAATACAAACACAACAGTTGACCTGTTGATTACTTTTGCTGTGAAATACATACACTTAGATGCAAGCAAGCTCGCTACATTTCCTGAAAACACACACATAATAGCATGTCAATCAACGTGCGTTGTCAATGAAGCCCTCACACTGTGTGAACGCCCTCTGGATCAAATCAGACAATGGTTATTTTACGCCAACTGTGTTAAAAGAGAACGCGTCCCTGGTCCACCATGTGACACAAACAGAAGAGCACTGATTTTGAAATGCAAGTACAACTTTTTTCTCTCCCAGTGACAAGACACTCCTTGACGCGCTCTGAGAAGGAATATTAGCACTGACTGTTTGAAAAGTGATGGTAAAGAGTCCACATAACCCCTCAGTGCATGAATCTTCATGGCTGGCAGGCACCTTCTTGGCTTAGAAAAGATGAAAGGCCAAGGTGGGCCCTGCCGTGACCTGAGAAGGCTCTCAGTGCACGACGTAAATACAGCACGACAAAGCAACCCCACCTCCATGGCACTCACCAGTGGCTCTTTGGAATGGGTGGCGCCCCCTCGGATTATGCACTGCCCATTACTTCACCGTACAATTGGCCGGACTGCTGCCTTACAATTTTTTTCATTGTGCACAGCCTTAGCGGGCAGCAACCATTGGCTTTTGAGTGGGTGAACATAAGAGCGGTACCGACAACAACTGTCATAGAAGAAGGACAAATAGACACAGTGACATGTCTGATGGGCCCCAATACTTCGGTGAGTCTGCTGCATTCTGGAGCAAATTGCCCTTTTGCGGAAAGCACATCACTTCCTTGAGCACGTAGCACTAGTTAGTGCGGCGCTTGATGAGCAAAAGGAATCTCACATTGCAAAGGAGGGGCTGGACAAGCATCTACTTTACGTCACCAGCCCCTGCGATGTTCTTGAATCCGATGCCAGTGTTCACCATTTGAGAGGCATGATAACCCCGCCTCCTGAGGGGTGAATCGCTGTGCACAAGCACGGGACGCGGTGTAGCTGTCTTGGAAGTCAATTATGTTGATGCGGGTTACTTAAATACATGCAAGTTAGAGCCAAACAGCTGATCATGTTTTGTTCTGTGCCGCCTCCAGAATGAAGTTAAGCATTTGGCCGCCATGCTAAAACATGAAGCGTGGTGGCTGTGACGAGGGCGTCGTGGGGATCAAATAAAAGGTGCGCGCCCTCCAACAATAAATAATAAAACTGTGAGGCACCATGCTGAGCCTGTTTCAAGCTTGTAATTGAAAGGCAGAGCCGCGCGGAGGGAGGGACCACTTATAGAATGTATAGATACCTAGTTTGACTCGAAAAAGTAATGCATTTTCCTATCAGGCATCGTTAACGCGATGGCTGTTAAAATTAAACAATTTAGTTCTAAAAGTAACTCGCAAGGGTTTATGTGTAGGTGATAATTCAATTTTCAATTCAAACATGTGTATCAAAAGAATACAAAATCGTAATAATTAGAAAAATACATTTTTACGTAACTTGGAAACGATTTAAATCCAAGCGGACAGAGGTTCAGTGATGGTTTTTTTTATGTTGCTTTTGGCTATCTTCTTTTTCACTCCTGTTAGGCAACGTGAGAGAATGTGGTCTGACGGCTAGAGCTGCCGACTTTGGTGCTGGAAACCAAGGTTCGAGCCTCGGGGTCGCGTCCACATCCTGTGATTCTGGCAAATCACTTAATCTCCCCGTGACCCTCGCTATATAAATCTGCATTAAAAAAAACAAGCACTTGAACAACAACAAAAAAAGCAAGCTGTTTAAAAAACCAGCGAGACGCAAGTGCGAACAGAGGCATGCCGGGATATCCAATCCACCTCGTACGTCACAGAAAGGACTTTATATGCAAGCATTGAAAATGCAATAGGACTCGCATTTACGCGAGACCTATTGCATTAGAATCAGAAGTGCGGGTGGGAAGAAGGCACGAACGGGAGTGGGGGGGCTGGTGTGGTCTGAGAAGTCACGGACTGCGGGAGGGGAGGGGAGAAGGCAGGGGAAGAAAAATACTGTTGGAAGTAAAGGGGCTGGTAGCCGTGGAAGGATACAAATGACGAATGAGGAGGGACTAACAAGCCTCAAACCAATCGGAAGGCAGCATTTAAGAAAAAAGCCAATGGGCAGAGAGTGTGCGGAGCTTCCACGAAGCTTGCACACTACAGTATATACTGCATGCCTCTCAAAGCGATGGCAGCGCATTCGCGCTGCAACGCTAGGCGAGACCTAAAAGGATGTCTCATGGAAAAGCAGTAACCCACTGACCTATTTACATTATATGCACTTTGTGATGTGCAGGGTACACATTCTTTGCAGAAGGCATATTAACCCTCTGCGCTACCTTACCATGAGTCAAAACCTGAACTAGACAAAACTCCGATCTTTCTCCAGGAAGAACATTAATTACCAGAATTATCTTGGCATTTTTATTGTTGCCTTAGAATTGCTGGAGGCAAGGAATGCGGCAGCAGGTGCTTTAGAACCATAATAAACTTGCAAACACGGCACCCCCTGAAGTCAGCACCCGGTGCTGTGGCACCGGCCGCACCGCCCTAGAGCCGGCCCTGTGTTATGCAGATTTGTGGACCGCACTTTCACCCGGGGGTATCCTGCTGCGGAGCAGGTGTTAGTCTAACCATATCTATGGCCCAGTGAGATTACTCGAAAAGCCAGGTCTTCAGCTTGAAGCAGAATTCAAGAAGTGAGGAGGAGACTTTTATATGTAGTGGCTGGTGTTCGATGCTTTAGGAGCAATGTAGGAGAATGCTCGACCTCCAGATATGGTTTTCTATATGTGTGGGATGTGTGCAAGTAGGAGTCCGGATGAGCGGAGGTGTCTGGAAGGTTTGTGAAAACAGATGTGATAGTTGAGGTATGTTTGGCCAGTGTTATGCAGTGCCTTGAAAATGTGGGTGGGGAGTTTTAACTCGTTTGTGTATTAGGAGCCAGTGGAGCTCCTTTAGGTGTGGTGTGATGTGAATGTGGTGCGGGAGGATGAGAGTGATCCTGACCGCTGGGTTCTGAATGGTCTGCAGCCTTCTGTGAGCTTTTTTTGCTGATCCCGGCATAGATGGTGTTCCAGTGGTCCAGCTTGCTTGTGACAAGGGTGTGCATGATAATTTTCTGGATGCTTATTGAGAGCCATTTGAAAATCTTCCTCAGTATTTTTGGGGTGTGGTAGCATGAGGCAGTGACGACATTGACTTGGGCGATAATATTGAGTTTACTATTGATGATGATCCAGAGGTTCTTGACGTGGGTGATGGGGGTGGGCGTTGGTTCTATCTCTGTTGGCCACCAGGTGGAGTCCCACTTTGAAGTACTCTTCCCGAAGATCACTATTTCAGTCTTGTCTGTGTTCAGTTGGTTTTCATCCAGCAGGTGGTTTCATTCATGCAGCCATTGAACTTCATCCGGGTACTGAGTGTCTTGTCCTTGAGGGAGAGATGAGCTGGGTGTCGATGGCATAGGAGAGGACGTTGATGTTATGAGAGCGTATGATGCTGACTAGAGACATCATATATGCATTGAAGAGAGTCAGACTCAGGGAGTATCCTTGCACAACTCCAGAGATGAGGTCACAGGCATCCAAGGTGTATGGTGCCAGGCTAACTCACTGGGTTCTTCCAGTGAGGAGGGTCCAGATCCATCCATTCTCGGTTACATGTTTAATTCGTTCCTTTTAGCATGGACAGATAGTGTTGTGTTCAGGAATATAATTACTGAAGTCATTGACAATGTCTTGTGTGATGTTATGAGGTTTCTAATCAGCTAAAATTAAGAACTTCTTCAACAGCTATAATATATAGAGAGACGACAACAGTGACAGTGATTGACTCTTTCCAAGATAGTACTATGGAATTGTGCATTTTTAAAATTGAGATTTCACCTCAGGAAACTCTAAAAGGTGCGCTCGTTTACCGCCCGCCTGGGCCTCTAAAAGATTTTAATCTGAAAATTATGGAAAAAATTGGCCCTTATGTGGTGACATCTATGCACTTCTTGTTACTTGGTGATTTTAATGCCCATCGTGAGGATAAGGAGAATATAGAGGCTGCTAGTTTTCTAACTGATATGGCCACCTTAGGCTTAACTAAAATCAATTCTGGGCCCACACATTCAGCTGGTCAAACGCTGGATATTATACTCTCTACATCCCCTCACATTGTTGTGGATCCTGCATGCCCACTGATGTGGTCAGATCACTTCATGATCCCATTTCAGATCCTCAACAACTGTAGACCCTTAATGTCAGGACACTGTAAGAGTGGTCCTCAAAGACGCTGGCATAGAATCACACCTGAATCTTTTAGAAAAATGTATGCACCCCCTGTTTTTAATGAGCTGATGGACGGTTCTGCCAAACTTAAGCTTTTTAATAATACCATGAATGAAGTGATAGACAGGTTGGCGCCCATGTCACATCAACTCAATAACTCCAGGAAAAAAAGTGAAGAATGGTACACTGATGACCTTCGTAGTGATAAATCCAGATGTAAACACTTAGAAAAATCTTGGCGCAAATCCCAGCTAGTGTCAGATAAATTAAAATTTAAACTGGCCCTCACCATCTATCATAAGATGTTAAAAAGGGCACGTAAAGTGCATTATATTACTAAACTCAACCAGGCAGGTAATTCTTCAAAAAATCTTTTTAAAATTCTTAATGCACTTGCCCATCCTACAGCATGTGCACAGCCAGTCTCCCCTTCTCACGATTTGTGTGATGATCTAGTCGTATATTTTGATGACAAAATTAATTTGATTTACAAACAATTTCCTCAAATTATGGCCTCGGTGCATCCTGCCAAATCTGAAGTGGTACCGTTATCAGGCTCAGGAGAAGATCTGAAACAGTTTAAGTATGTTGAGGTGCTACAAGTAGAAGCCATGCTAAAAAAGGCAAAATCTGGATCTCCTTCGGATATTATGCCTGCTCATAAGTTTGCCCTTCTTGCTCCTTATTTGGCTGCTCCTATTGCTGAGATCTTAAATTCGTCATTAATTGAAGGCAGTGTGCCTTTAGATTGGAAGGCTGCCCAAGTTCTTCCTATTAAGAAGAAAGACCAGGTGCCTGCCGAAGTGCTCTCCAACTACCGTCCCATCTCGCTTCTCCCTCTAATGGCTAAACTGGTGGAGAGCCATGTTAACACGCAGTTAAAGGACTATTTGGAGACAAACGGCATCCTTGATCCCTCACAATCCGGGTTTAGATCCAACTACTCCACTGAGACAACTCTCATTGGAGTAACGGACTATATTAAATTGGCCTTGGATGATAACAAAGGAGTGAGGTCTTGTTAGATCTAACAGCAGCCTTTGATACGGTCTCTCATCAGACACTGATATGTCGACTGAGAGAGGCTGGTCTGCAGGGGATGGCGCTCAATTGGCTTGTTAGCTTTTTAGACCAACGCACGCAAACTGTAAATTTAGGCCCTTTTCGATCTCGAACTATGAAGCTTAATAAGGGGGTGCCCCAGGGCTCTTGTTTGAGCCCGACTTTATTTAATATCTATGTGGCCCCCCTTGCTAAAGTCTTCCGTGAGTACGGCTTCACACCTTTCTCTTACGCAGACGACACTCAGTTTCTCCTATCCTTTGATAAGGATATAGAGGCGGTCGATCAGCGTTTTGCAAAAGGCATGTCTGCCATAGCTGATTGGATGACCAAACACTGTTTGCAGCTAAATGCGGCTAAAACAGAGATTTTGCTGTTTGGTTCTGCACTTACTTCATGGTCCCCAGTGTGGTGGCCGACAGTGTTGGGCCCCGTCCCCTCACCTACCTTGGTGGCTAAAAATCTAGGGGTCCGGCTGGATACTCGGCTATCGATGAAAGATCAAATAATGACCACTGCCGGGACCTGTTATCATGCCCTGAGCCTTTTGCGAAGAGTGTTCATTTGGTTGCCCCTTTCAGTACGTCGAACCCTAGTTCAGGCTCTGATTATAGGTCACCTTGATTATTGTAATGCTTTACTAATCTCTGCGAACTATGCCTCTCTTAGCAGACTGCAGATCGTTCAGAACGTGGCCGCACGCTTAGTCTTAAATAAACTGCCCCGCACCTCCCCCGGTCCTTTATTAAAATCTCTTCATTGGCTGCCTATCCGTCAGCGAATAAAGTTCAAACTTTGTTGCTTTGCACATAGAGCTGTTTTTGGTACAAGCCCAAGCTATATGGCGGATAAGATTAAATTATATTGTCCGAACCACTGTCTTAGATCGGAAGGCAAAGGGCTGCTGGTAGTCCCTCGTTTTAAGAAAATTCGTTCGGGAGGTAAAACGGTTGCCTATCTGGCCCCTAAATACTGGAATTCCTTGCCAGAAAAGCTACGCAAATGTGCTAGTCTTGGTCGATTTAGAAAACTATTGAAGACGGAATTATTCATGTACTGAGCTCTGGAAGTTTGTGCCAGCTGGACCTGTTTCTTCTATGCCAGCGCGGAGATACCCCTTCGGGGGTGATTCCTGCGCTTTATAAATGCCCTACATACATACATACATACAACAGCGTTGAACAGACTTATTGCTTACAATACACTTAGAGTGGGCTTTGTCTACGTACCTTTTTGACCATTCGTTTTCTTCAAGCAGCCTCTTTCAGACATTGGCTTAAGACTATGTTAATCACGTCTCGCCTCAGCCCAGTGGACTGTTCATCTCCTACCTAATCCAACTGGCTTTTGAGTGTATCTCCCGCCTCTACTCGAGTGCTTGCCTCGACCTGTATAAAGTAGTACTTTACAACTTTACAAGATTTCTCTGACCAGAGGCGTAGCTTGGCCAGTAAGACTGGGGGGGGGGGGGGGGTGTGAGCTTCATATTTCCCAACAATCATGCTGGTTAAAATACCTTACATGAAACGCAGGGCAGGAGGGGGCTTAAGAAGCAGTAGGAGAGGAGTACGGATGTGAGGGGTACTTAAAACTCAATATTTTGTGAAATAACCGAATAGGTGTGTGTGTTTTTGCCTGCATCTGTATGTAAAAATCCCAAGTGAAAACCAACAAACACCTCACCATACCCGACTACAAGCACCAGTACCCAACTATTTACAACGGAACACATTTATTAGGGGGTGTAACACCCCAAACACCCCCCTGAAGCTACGCCCCTGTCTCTGGCTGCTCCTTTTACCTTCTTCCCTTGTTTCTACCTCTAACGTGCTAATGCCAGACGCGTTAATGCGTTAAACCCAGACCTGTTGGCCTTGCCAGTGTTTTTTCTAACTTTTGATAACATTTAAGTGGAAAATATTGGCTTACCTTACACACAATTTTAGCTGCTAATTACTTGTGCTTATGCCACTATGAGTTACAAAATTACCAAATAATTGAATCAACGAGGATATCAGATGGGGAAAAGTGTCTAAGATAATGATCATCGAATCTAGATGACTTAATCGCGGTTTCAATCCCTTCAATGAAAAACATGATGTGATTCTGGGACAGTCCCATTATCTTCCCGTGCATCAAGCTGCAAACGTGCAATGACGTAATGCAAGCATGTGCCAGGCAAAAACCAAGTGCACTTTGTAGAATTGTTCCAGCTGTGTTTACACACCCCTCCCTATCATATACTGATTTATGTAATTTTTTTTAATGGACCACACACACACACACACCACAAACACACACACACAAAATAATTTTCAATGTACAGGGCCTCATGCGTAAAATTATCTTCTGCAATAAAAATGTTCTCTTCGAAGTGCTGCTCAGCTCTAGAAAATATATCTAAATTGATTAAAAAATATATATATATGACTGCTGTAAGGCTGCTTTAAATCAAAGCACATGGCGGCTCATAGACTTTTTTTCGTGGGAAGGGCTAAAGCCAGGAAGGAAAGGGTTAAGACCGCGAAGTGCTTCATTTTGCTGCCACCATGCTATGGTACCTGGGTAATTACTGGGTCTTAAGCTAGACCGCACCTTAGATAAACCTGTAATGCTGGAGGTTTCTGCAAACATTTTCTTTCCTGCAAGCTGTGGCTTGCCTCTCTCATATATTTGCGCTCTGTGTTTCACTTGCTCTACCCTGGGCTGGTTTGTACTTGGTTGAGCCAACAAACCAGGGCCTGTTGACTTAAGCGCGAGGCCTCCTCGGTGTTTGCGCGAGACAACCATGCCAGCTATGCGCCGGCTAATGCTGTGGGGCCAGAGGACTTTATTTTTCCACTATACGAAGGCACCTGAAAAAAATAAACTGCAGAAAAGGTTCAGGGAAAGGTGACAACACCAGCCACCTGCGTAAGCCTGTTTCTAAACGGCGACGGGGTCCCTACTGCCTACGTAGGGTGACCTGCCTCATTGGATACACCTTATCTCATGAAGTCTGAAGTAATCACCTTCCCCGGATAAGGGATGCATGCAGCTTTCATGTTCTTTAAAGCAAACATCGCCTTTCCAAACCGAAATGATTGCCTAGCGGCCACCCCAGATCCAAATTCAGTCAAGAAAATACGATATATTTTAATAAACACGCCGCTTTATTAACTTCCAGCGAATCCTTCTGTTTGCGTCCTTGTCCGGTGGCAAATTTGCACATATAAGCACCCTTTGGTGAACAAAATGTAATTAAAAGGGTGATATGCATGAGAGGTGGAGCCAGGAATCCCTTGATGTTCTTGACATGAATGCACTTGAGTTGAGCAAACAGTGTCTGAAATCTGCAAATGTCAGGCAATGTTTGGAAACCGTTGCTAATGCAGAATACCTGGCACGTAAACTGATTTAAATGTCTAATTATTAAACTGTTCATTTGCTTTTGCCCACTTGGCTGCAGAGTGAGAACACAATAGCCACCTTGCCACGTGTGGGCTGTGAGAGGGGTTCTCCTTGTGTGGGGATGTGGGTCAGGGGGCGGAGTCAGAAGGAGAAAAGGCTTCCATGTAGAGTGACTCCATACAAGATTCATTCACAAATTGCAATTGTGAATTTGGGTGGTATTTCAGCAGCTCTCACTGAGGATAAAAGAACCCTGAACCCTAAGTGCGGAGGTGTGATTATTAAATACATAATCCTTTCTAATAAAGTTATAAATACCACTCCAGTTCCACATGCAGGTAGAAACTTTTTTTTGTTGCTGAAATGTGTACATTTTCAGCAGATTGCTGAAGTTATGTCTAGTGAGGTAATATCATCATGCAAACAGACACACAATTGCCACACAATTGCAAGATTCAATTGGTCCTTGCTATAAGGGTGTGCAGAGCAGGAGTGAAGGTAATGGTGACCAGAGGGAAACACCCTGGTGAAGAGCAGGAGAATCACAAGATGGTGGCGAGATCCAGAGAGGAGAACCACAGTCTGGGATGGGGGTTACAGATGGAATAGTGGCCAGGAGAGCTGAGTGGGAATTACTGTAGAGACAGGTGGGCAATATAATGTGTGTGAAGGGGGGAATTGGGAATAACAAGGGCAGTGCTTAATTTGAGCCTGTGGTTTCCGGTGCTCAGCACCGTGCCGGCACTTGTCATGAGCACCAGATAAGGACACATTAATTTATGGTAGGCATGGGGAGATTAAGTGATCTGCCCAGAATCACAGGATGTTGAGCCGACATGGAGACTCGAACTTGTTTCCCCAACTCTGAAGTCAGCAGATTTGGCCGTTATGCCACATCCTCGCCCCACTTTCATGGTAGTGTTTGGTTCTGTTTCAGGCGGCGCTAACTGGAGAAATAGGCTGGTGCAAGCTGCCTCCTGACGAGAAACCCAGCACTTTTTTTTTTTTACAAATTAACCACTGAACAAGGGGCTGTGGTAGGGAACTTACCAGGATTAAGAGCGTGGAAAGGGTGGGATGGGGAAGTGTGGGCTTGTGAGATGGAAAAGAGGGAAGATGGGAATCTATTCAGGGCCATTCGGCAGATGCGGCATCTGGTGATTATATTGCACAATTTATTTCGCAAAAAAAAGGAAAATATTGCAGATTCACAAACACGATGGGCAGAGTGAAAGCCATAGTAAAATGATATTTTAGCTACAAATGGACTGAGAATCTCTGATTGCATTGTTACCCCAACCATTCAAGGATCTGGAGAATCCAGCTTCATGGAAGATGGACCTTGACACACCATGAACTGTTTTCCTCTGGATCAGTTGTTGAGTTATTTGAATTGAATTGAATTGAATTGAGTCTGGGCAATTGCTCTAGACTGTCTTCACAGTAAGCCTCTTGTTCTTGTGCATTCAATTTAACCTGAAAGACATCTTCCATTTTAATTTTGACTTTTATTCTATGAATAGTGCCTTATCATATCACCAGTATTGTAGCAATGAAGGACTGAAGGAAAAGTAAGGGTAACAAAAGGCATGATTGGGGCTTGTACAGAAAATACAGCTTGTTAAATTTGTCTAGTCTTTGACTTTTCCTTATATCCCACCCGTGGCACTTTGCATAGTCAAATTTGCCACTTGCTAATTTACCAGACTTTTTAAAAGTAAAATCTTGAATGGGGTTCAGAAAGCTATAATGTTTCTGCACCTGCTTTTTCATATGACGAAACTGGTCAGTTATACTTACCTATAGAAAGTGCTTCAAAAGGAAATACAGAAGTGCTGGTGCTCCAGATTACCTCTTTGCTCCTGAAAGTGGTGGTACTCTCCCGTTAAATGTACTGAGGGAATGCTGTGCAGTGCAAGTAATCACAATTTCAAATTGAAGTGCAGGTACTATAGACCTCAATTACGTGATTTTGGCGTAGAGTCACCTTGCTGCGCAGCCCTACGCCAAAGTGAAAGGGCAGGAGTGCACCGTATTTTGTAATACGGTGCATTCATGTCCTTTATCTCTGTGCTGGTGCTGTTTCGGCTGCCCAGCGCCAATGTAGGCACCCTTGCATCATGGTGCAAGGATGCCTCTGTTGCATGCAGGATTGTTTTTGTGCAGGAAGGGGCACCTTCCTGCATAGAAACAATTATAAGAGCTGTTAGAAATGGGGGTCTCTAGTTGGCAATGGCGGGCCACTGTCCAAGTAGGGACCCTTCTTCCTAAGTCAGAGTGAGAGGGCTACCCTCTTTAATACCCCTGCTCAACCCTGTGGTAACGTAGCACGAGCAGGTAGGCTTATCTCAGAGGCAGGGTGTGAAGCATTTATGATCATACACAGTAACACAATGAGGAACACTACAAAGGGACACCACACAAGTAGTTATTATAAAAAATAAGTATCTTTATATAAAGGCAGATTTATCACAAGACCAATAACTGTAAAAGCCACAATACTGTCAAAAATAGGATAGCTGTTGAAGGGCTGTCAAAAATAGTTCAAAGGTTGCAAAAATAAGGTTCAAGTTCAAAGCAGTGGTCTCTGCGACCCTTTCTTTCACAAAGTACCTGGGTTTAGTTGCAAAACCAACAAAGTGTCGCAAAGAAGCTGTAGCGATGATTCTCGGCACGCGAGGCCGGCGATGCGTTGAAATCCTTGCCGCAAGGGAGGATGATGCGCCGATCTGCGGGATGCGTGCGGAGACGATGCGACAAACTTCTGCACGCTGGACCACCGATGCGATGACTTTCTTGCCGCGTGGGAGAAGTCGATGCGGTGATCCTGTTGCGCTGTGCGATCGTGTGGCGATGCGAAGACAAGACGCTCCGCGAGGGAGCGACGAAATTCGGTGTGATGCGATCAAAGTGGCGAACGCACGGCGTCCGCACTGCGATGTCTCGAAGCGATGATTTCTGTCAGGGTTGCGAGTGCGCGGCGACAGCAGCGCGATGATCTTTCCAGCGCGTCTCGGCTGCAGCGGCTCGCAAAGGGGCGTCAGCGATGGTTTCGGGTTGCGGGCCCTCGGCGGCAGCAGCGCGAGGATTTTCCCAGCGCTCTCGACTGCAGCGGCCCGCAAAGATGCGTTAGCGTCGATTTCTTACCCTCTTCTCTCTGATGCAAACTAGAGGCCCTGGAACTCACAGGAGCCTCCTCAGCAGATAGCAGTCCTCGCAGGGAGGAAGCAGGAGGTTGGTGGTGGAGTCTGTTGTGCCTGAGACTCCAGCAGGAGGCTAGCTCTTTTCCTAGCCCTTGGGTGATTGCTGTACAAAAATAAAAGTTCTCTCAATAGTTCCTTTTCCTCTTCTTCAAGGTCCAGTGGTCACTGCTGCAGGCCAGTGCAAGAAAAACACACAAGCACAAGGACAGTCACTTCCTGCAGATTCCTCCAGTGGCACGGACAGAGTTTCCTCTCCAGATCCAAAAGCAATACAAAAGTAGGGGGTTTGAGCACAGATATTTATACCCCAAAAGCCTTTGATCCTTGAAGCTACCAGTCCCTGAACCTAGCCAGAACCAGTTCTGCTCAGGCCTGGAGCACTTTGTTTACCAGGCTGCATCCTTCCTTTCAGAAAGAGGGGGTCTGCTAGCAGACACACAGTGGGAGGTGGAGCCAGCATTCACCTTGCCAGGCACAGCCCTATTCAGATCAAAGAGCCACCCTTCCCCACACTCTAAATGCAGATCTCTCTATTCCACCAAGGTCTGACTCAGCCTGTCCTGCCCCTCTAAAACCAGACAGCCAATACACATAACGGCAGAGCACACTGGAAGGCTTAGGCAAGAAAATACCTACTTTCTAAAAGTGGTATTTTCAAACACAGAATATAAAAATAAACTTCACTAAAAGGTGTATTTTAATATTCTGAGCTCAGGCATACTAAATTCGTTTTTCTACCATGTCCCTGGGGTCAGTTAGGACTATAGCATGTAATAGTCAAACTGCCCATTCTAGCCTATGAGGAACAGGTAGCCTTACAGTAGTGAAAAACGAAATGGTGCATAATTCACTACCAGGACATGCTACACACACCCAGGCATGTCCTACCTTACACATACAATGCACCCTACCCGAGGGGCGACTTACAGGATGCCAAGGGAAGGTTCAGGGGCTGGGAAGTGGTTGCACTTCACAGCCAAGATGGCAGTTCTGGACTGCACACAGACACTGCAGTGGCAGGTCTGAGACACACTTTACAAGCTGCTTCTGTGGGTGGCACACATCAGTGCTGCAGGCCCACCAGCAGCATTTGGTTTACCAGCCCTGGGCACACATAGGCCACACTACTAGGGACTAACAGGTAAACCAAATAAGCCAATCAGGGATATACCAATTCACATAGACATATTTATACAGGGAGCATTCGCGCTGTGACACTGAATGGCAGTGGCTCAGCGCCCAGAGCATCTAACACCAGTAAAACAGAGGAGACAACAGCGAAAAATGGAAGGGAGACCCACGCCAATGGTGCCAGGTCTAACACACGTCCCCTCCAGCTGAAATGTGGGGAGAACTACCCATCCCCTTGGAAGTTCTCATCGCTAAGGCGGAAAAATCTGGACAGACCATCAGCATTGGCGTGTTCTGTACCAGGGCGGTGTTCCACCGTGAAGTCCATACCCTGTAGGGAAATGGACCACCTCAACAACTTGGGATTCTCACCCCTCATCTGCATCAGCCATCTGAGGGGCCTGTGGTCTGTCTGAACCCGGAAGTGAGTCCCAAACAGGTATGGTCTCAGCTTCTTCAGTGCCCAGACCACAGCAAATGCCTCACGCTCAATTGCACTCCACCTCTGTTCCCGTGGAAGTAACCTCCTACTGATGAAGGCCACAGGTTGGTCTAGTCCCTCCTCATTTATCTGTGACAGAACGGCCCCCACCCCATGCTCTGAAGCGTCTGTCTGGACAACAAATTCCTTAGCAAAATTGGGCGCCTGGAGTACGGGTGCTGTACACATAGCAGTTTTGAGGGCATCAAAGGCTTTCTGACAGGTGTCAGTCCAGTTCACAATCTTTGGCCGCTTCTTGGAAGTCAGCTCAGTCAAGGGTGCAACAATGTTGCCATACCCCTTGACAAACCTCCTGTAATAACCCGTGAGTCCTAAGAAGGCCCTCACCTGGGTCTGGGTCCTTGGGGGCTCCCAAGTCAGGATGGTTTCAATCTTGGGCTGCAGGGGCGCCACCTGGCCGCTCCCCACCTGGTGTCCCAAGTACACCACAGAACCCTGCCCAATCTGGCACTTACTGGCCTTGATTGTGAGGCCTGCTCTGCGCAGCGCCATCAACACTTCCCAGAGGTGGCGCAAGTGGTCCTCCCAGGAGGAACTAAACACTGCAATGTCATCCAGGTAGGCGGCACTGAAAGCCTCCAGCCCAACCAACACCTGGTTGACCAATCTCTGGAAGGTGGCAGGGGCATTCTTCATCCCAAAGGGCATCACACGGAACTGGTAGTGCCCATCTGGTGTGGAGAATGCTGACCTCTCCTTTGCCCCATCCGTTAAGGCGATCTGCCAGTACCCAGACGTCAGATCAAACGTGCTGAGGTACCGGGCAGCCCCTAACCGGTCTATGAGCTCATCAGCTCTGGGGATGGGGTGCGCGTCGGTCTTGGTGACCGAATTGAGACCTCGGTAGTCCACACAGAACCTAAGTTCAGGAGTGGCACCAGGCGTCGCAGCTTTTGGTACCAAGACCACGGGGCTGGACCAGGGGCTGCTAGAGGACTCAACCACCCCTAGGGCGAACATTTTGGAGACCTCCTCCTTAATGCAAGCCCTGACCCTGTCAGTTACCCTGTAAGCCTTGTGCTTGACAGGAGAACTGTCCCCGGTATCCACCTCATGGACGCACCAATCAGTGACACCAGGTACCAGGGAGAACAAATCAGAAAATTGCCCCAACAGGTGGTGACAATCTCTCTGCTGCTCAGGGGTCAGTGTGGTGGAGAGGATCACACCCTCCACTGACCCATCCTTCTCTTCTGCACACAGGAGGTCAGGGAGAGGCTCACTCTCCTCCTCAACCCCATCATCTGTGGCAAGAAGCATGCCCACTTCAGACCTCTCAAAGTGGGGCTTTAGGCGGTTCACATGCAGGACCCGCAAGGGGTTCCTGGGAGACTGAAAGTCCACCAAGTAGGTAACTGGACTTTTGCGCTCCACCACCTCAAAGGGACCGGTCCACTTATCTTGGAGCGCACAAGGCTCCACTGGGGCCAGTACCCAAACCTTCTGACCAGGTTGAAATTCGACCAGAGTGGCATTCTGGTCGTGCCAACGTTTCATTTCTTCTTGGCTGGCTTCCAGATTTGCCTCAGCAATTTTTCTGAAACGCCGAGTCTGGTTCCTGAAGGCCAACATGTAGCTAAATACATCTTGGGGAGGTTTCCTGGGAGATTGCTCCCAGCCTTCCTTGACCAGACTCAGAGGTCCTCTAACCGGGTGGCCATAGAGGAGTTCAAAGGGACTGAACCCTAAGGACTTCTGTGGCACCTCCCGGTAGGCAAACAACAGGCATGGCAAGAGGACGTCCCACTTACGCCTCAGGGGCTCTTCTAGGCCCATGATCATGCCCTTCAAGGTCCGGTTGAACCTTTCAACCAGACCATTACCTTGGGGGTGGTAAGGAGTGGTGAACTTATACGTTACCCCACACTCCTTCCACAGAGACTTCATGTACTGGGAGATGAAGTTGGTCCCCCTGTCAGACACCACCTCTCTGGGGAATCCCACACGGGAGAAAATCCCCATCAGTGCACGTCCCACCACGGGGGCCGTCACTGTCCTGAGCGGGATGGCTTCAGGGTACCGGGTGGCATGGTCCACCAAGACCAGGATGAACCTGTTGCCCATGGCTGTCTTGGGGTCCAGAGGCCCCACAATGTCAATGCCCACTCGCTCGAATGGGGTACTCACAACTGGAAAGGGCTGGAGTGGGGCCTTGATCTTCCCCCACTCTTCCCACTTGCCTGGCAAGTCTCACAGGTCCTGCAATGAGAGTCTGAACTCTTGTGCATCTGGGGCCAATAAAAGTGGGCAGCCAGCCTCTCAAAGGTCTTGGTCTGCCCCAGATGTCCTGCCAATGGAATGTCATGAGCCAACCCCAGTAGGAAGGTTCTGAAGCACTCGGGTACCACCAGCACACGGGCTGACCCTGGCTCAGCAACCTTAGGCTCACTATACAGGAGACTGTTCTCCCAATAAATCAGATGTGAACCAGACATGTCACCTTCTGCCTGGGCTGCAGCCTGTCGCCGCATACCCTCAAGAGAGGGGCAAACTCTCTGCTGCTCACAAAATTCCTCCCGGGTGGGTCCCCCTTCCTGCTGCCAATGGGTCAGCTCAGGCAGGTCCCCCAGTTCGGTGATCTGCTCCCCGGTAGGCTCCAGGGCATCCCCCTCAGGGTCTGCTTCTTCCTGGGCCGTGGGAACCAAGGGGGCCGGCTTCCCGCACCCCTTGCCCCTTCTCTCTAAGGCAGGGATCTGGGCCCTACTCTCAGGCTCCAGATCCTTTTCAACACCCTCCTTGGCTGCCATGGACCGCGTGGTAGCACACGCCCACTCAGGCAGACCCAACATCTCTAAGTGAGCCTTCCTCTCCACCGTAGCCCACGGGGAGTCCTCTAAATCATTGCCCAGCAGACAGTCTACAGGCATGGCGGGCCTCACAGCTACCTGAAGAGTTCCTGAGACCCCCCCACTCAAAGGGAACCTGAGCCACCTCACATTGGCTCTCTGAGTTGTCGGCGGACACTACTGGGTAGAATGCATGGGGGACAACCTGCTCTTTGGACACCAACCGGGAGCTGACAGCAGTTACACTGGCCCCTGTGTCTCTTAGAGCCTCCACCCTATGGCCATTGATGGTCACCCACTGCCTGTATTTTTTAGTGTTAGCAGGCAGTGCAGGCTTGGGGGCCATCTCAAAGTCCCCTAATGAGACAAGGGTCAATTCTACAGGATCCCACCCCTCTTGGGCACCCATCTCCTCCTCTCCCAGGGCTACACTAGCAATCTGGCGGGGTGGTGCATGGGGGTGCACTGGCCCCCTTTGGGGGCACTGGGGATCAAAATATCTGTGGCCCACTTGACCACAGTTGTAACACGTGGGGGCCCCCTGGGAACAGGCCTACCTGGTGGGGGCCCGGTCCTCCTTTCTTGGGGGGGCTGGGACACCACTGCTGGGTTCCCTGGGGGATTACTTTGGGGCCCTCGGGGAACTCCCTCTGTTGACCCTTGTCCCCCCACTCCTCTGCTGGGGACCCTGCCCACCTTTGGCGACGTCTCCCACTGGACCCTTGCGGACCCGGGTGCTCACCCAGCGGTCCGCCTCCTCAGCAAGCTTTCTAGGGTTAGTCAGCTTGCAATCAATTAGGTGCTGGCGTAGCTCAGGAAAACAATTGCTAGATAAATGCTCCCATGCAATCAAATCATAAAACTGTGCAAAAGTTTCTACTTTGCTACCTCTTACCCAGCGTTCCATGGCTCTGCAAAAAAAGGACACATATTCAACCCACGTGGTACCCTCTAGCTTCTTACAGACCCTAAACCTCTGTCTATACATCTCAGGGGTCAAACCATAGCGGGTCACCAACGCTTCCTTCATGTGGGCGTAAACCATCCTACTTTCTGGGGGCAGGTCCAACAAGGTATCCCTCCCCTCACTCACAAAGCGTCCCCACAACCCTGCTCCCCAATCCTTCTCAGGGACCCGGTGGGACACCATGGCTACTTCATAAGCGGCAAACCATTGCCCAATATCTTCACTTTTGTGGAAATCTTTAATAACCTCCTTGGGTATATACACCCTACTCTCAGGGTGCACTACAGGTACGCTGCCACCAGAGGGGAGATTTCCATGCTCTTAGCTTTAATCTCCAACTCCCTCAATACTCTCTCATGCTCAAGCTTCATCCTCATAATCTCAATTTCTAACTTCTTGTTCTCTAGGTCCCGGTGACCATCCATTTTAAGCTTAGCCATCTCCATATTATGCCGCCTATCTCTCTCCCTGTCCTCCAGCTCTTCTGGGGACAGACCCTTAGCGGACACACTAGAGCCCGGGTTGGAAAGGGCTGGGTCTCCTACTAAGTCTACTACATCGCCCTGCTGCTCTCCTCCCTCCACAAGCTCTCCTAGATCCTTAGGGGCATCCCTGGCTTCTAGCCAGGCCTTCAGCGCCTTGTAATACTCCTCCCTCCTAGTGAGACCTGTGATAGGGACTGTGAATTGCTTGCAAAAATATTTGAGCTGCTTGGCATTGTAGGTTTCTATTTTCTCTTCTTCCCAGGAGAGATCTTCTGAGGCATTGGATCTGGGCTTGCCCATTGTAGAAATAACTGGCAATATCAATAAAGGACAGAAGAAAACTTCTCAAAAAATGTAAGCGGGTGAAAAATCACCGGCAATATCAATCACAATATAGGATCCTAAAAAATTCTCAGAAATGTGCGTGGGTGAAAAATCACCAGCAATATCAATCACAATAGGGGATCAAAAACTTTCAATAAATGTGCGCGGGTGAAAAATCATCGGCAATATCAATCACAATACAGGATCCCAAAAACTCTCAGAAATGTGCGTGGGTGAAAAATCACCAGCAATATCAATCACAATAGGGGATCAAAAACTTTCAATAAATGGGCGCGGGTGAAAAATCACCGGCAATATCAATCACAATATAGGATCCCAAAAACTCTCAGAAAATGCGCGCGGGTGAAAAATCACCGGCAATATCAATCACAATATAGAAGCAAAAAAAACAATTCTCAAAAAAAATGTATGCGGTACGTTATGGTCTGCACTCACTAGTAGTGTACACTATAATTACTGTATGCGATCATAAATGCAAGTCCAGATCCTCACCGCTGACCACCAATGTTAGAAATGGGGGTCTCTAGTTGGCAATGGCGGGCCACTGTCCAAGTAGGGACCCTTCTTCCTAAGTCAGAGTGAGAGGGCTACCCTCTTTAATACCCCTGCTCAACCCTGTGGTAACGTAGCACGAGCAGGTAGGCTTATCTCAGAGGCAGGGTGTGAAGCATTTATGATCATACACAGTAACACAATGAGGAACACTACAAAGGGACACCACACAAGTAGTTATTATAAAAAATAAGTATCTTTATATAAAGGCAGATTTATCACAAGACCAATAACTGTAAAAGCCACAATACTGTCAAAAATAGGATAGCTGTTGAAGGGCTGTCAAAAATAGTTCAAAGGTTGCAAAAATAAGGTTCAAGTTCAAAGCAGTGGTCTCTGCGACCCTTTCTTTCACAAAGTACCTGGGTTTAGTTGCAAAACCAACAAAGTGTCGCAAAGAAGCTGTAGCGATGATTCTCGGCACGCGAGGCCGGCGATGCGTTGAAATCCTTGCCGCAAGGGAGGATGATGCGCCGATCTGCGGGATGCGTGCGGAGACGATGCGACAAACTTCTGCACGCTGGACCACCGATGCGATGACTTTCTTGCCGCGTGGGAGAAGTCGATGCGGTGATCCTGTTGCGCTGTGCGATCGTGTGGCGATGCGAAGACAAGACGCTCCGCGAGGGAGCGACGAAATTCGGTGTGATGCGATCAAAGTGGCGAACGCACGGCGTCCGCACTGCGATGTCTCGAAGCGATGATTTCTGTCAGGGTTGCGAGTGCGCGGCGACAGCAGCGCGATGATCTTTCCAGCGCGTCTCGGCTGCAGCGGCTCGCAAAGGGGCGTCAGCGATGGTTTCGGGTTGCGGGCCCTCGGCGGCAGCAGCGCGAGGATTTTCCCAGCGCTCTCGACTGCAGCGGCCCGCAAAGATGCGTTAGCGTCGATTTCTTACCCTCTTCTCTCTGATGCAAACTAGAGGCCCTGGAACTCACAGGAGCCTCCTCAGCAGATAGCAGTCCTCGCAGGGAGGAAGCAGGAGGTTGGTGGTGGAGTCTGTTGTGCCTGAGACTCCAGCAGGAGGCTAGCTCTTTTCCTAGCCCTTGGGTGATTGCTGTACAAAAATAAAAGTTCTCTCAATAGTTCCTTTTCCTCTTCTTCAAGGTCCAGTGGTCACTGCTGCAGGCCAGTGCAAGAAAAACACACAAGCACAAGGACAGTCACTTCCTGCAGATTCCTCCAGTGGCACGGACAGAGTTTCCTCTCCAGATCCAAAAGCAATACAAAAGTAGGGGGTTTGAGCACAGATATTTATACCCCAAAAGCCTTTGATCCTTGAAGCTACCAGTCCCTGAACCTAGCCAGAACCAGTTCTGCTCAGGCCTGGAGCACTTTGTTTACCAGGCTGCATCCTTCCTTTCAGAAAGAGGGGTCTGCTAGCAGACACACAGTGGGAGGTGGAGCCAGCATTCACCTTGCCAGGCACAGCCCTATTCAGATCAAAGAGCCACCCTTCCCCACACTCTAAATGCAGATCTCTCTATTCCACCAAGGTCTGACTCAGCCTGTCCTGCCCCTCTAAAACCAGACAGCCAATACACATAACGGCAGAGCACACTGGAAGGCTTAGGCAAGAAAATACCTACTTTCTAAAAGTGGTATTTTCAAACACAGAATATAAAAATAAACTTCACTAAAAGGTGTATTTTAATATTCTGAGCTCAGGCATACTAAATTCGTTTTTCTACCATGTCCCTGGGGTCAGTTAGGACTATAGCATGTAATAGTCAAACTGCCCATTCTAGCCTATGAGGAACAGGTAGCCTTACAGTAGTGAAAAACGAAATGGTGCATAATTCACTACCAGGACATGCTACACACACCCAGGCATGTCCTACCTTACACATACAATGCACCCTACCCGAGGGGCGACTTACAGGATGCCAAGGGAAGGTTCAGGGGCTGGGAAGTGGTTGCACTTCACAGCCAAGATGGCAGTTCTGGACTGCACACAGACACTGCAGTGGCAGGTCTGAGACACACTTTACAAGCTGCTTCTGTGGGTGGCACACATCAGTGCTGCAGGCCCACCAGCAGCATTTGGTTTACCAGCCCTGGGCACACATAGGCCACACTACTAGGGACTAACAGGTAAACCAAATAAGCCAATCAGGGATATACCAATTCACATAGACATATTTATACAGGGAGCATTCGCGCTGTGACACTGAATGGCAGTGGCTCAGCGCCCAGAGCATCTAACACCAGTAAAACAGAGGAGACAACAGCGAAAAATGGAAGGGAGACCCACGCCAATGGTGCCAGGTCTAACAAGAGCCATTTTCCTCTTTCTATGCGTGCTGCAGAATGCAGCACACATAGAAAGAGGAAAAAACGAGGAGAAATAAAGATATGTCTCCTCGTTACGCCTCACCTCGGAAGTCATAAGGATTTTGGGGCTTCCCCAGGTTTACCTGATTTGGTAAATCTGCAGCAGTGTCAAAATCCATGGGTGTTGCGTGGATCACCCACCGCAACTCCCATGGAATGCCTCCCGAGCGCAGAGTAAGGCGATGCAGAGATTTACGCTGTGTCGCCTTACCCAAGATTTATGAGGCCACTCAAAGCCACGCAGGGCGGCTTTGCGTGGCTTCATAAATCTGATTCCGAGCCCTGCGTCACGCATGTACCACTTTACGTGGTGCAAAAGTGACACAAGGATTTCATAAATAACCCCCTTAGTACTAGATAGTACCTGCCCATTTAAAGCACCGTCTATAGAGTTGCCTTGCATTTACCAGTGCCTGTGACTACCCCGCGGTCTGGGCACACATTTCAGGATGCTTTCTAAAATTGCCGGAAGTTCCTTCACCACCAGCTCCGATTATTATACTAATTGATTGAGTTTCAATTTGGAAAACATTTTTCCAAGGGGACTAGTAACTTGGACTACATCTCTTGAAAATACAGAGGAGCTTGGTACTCTCCTCCACCCTAAAGGCACACTTAGGCCCATACGCAAGAGGCCCACAAAGTTCTAATTTCTTCATGTGTAAATTGTGTAACTGGAAAATAGCGTCACCGAGGGGTATGGTAGTTTTAGGGAGTTACAATTTCCATCCCATTCTGATTTACTGACAATGAAACGGGGGACCATGCGCTATTAGCGCATGTTATCCCACATTCGGAGGAGGGAGTGCAAACTCGAAAAGTGTGCTGCTCACCTGCAAAATTTGCACCAGATTCTACCTTTCAAAAATCGTGCGACAAAAGCACCTGGATTACGCAATTTTGCACCAGGGTTACAATTCCAATTCGGATGCAAACTGGTTTTTGGCCATTGGAGAATAGCAGAATTGTGTAATGAAGTCATTTGTGTGCCTTTTATTATAACTCAAATTTGAAATAAATGAAGATAGGAAAACTATTGTTAATGTTTCCGAATGCCCACAAATTCCAGCTTTGTGTGTGTTTCATCATTTCAGTGGTCATCATCATGTCCCTACTCCAGCACCCCCCATTTTTCGTCATCTTAAAAAACGTACAACTGTGAAAAATCATTTCACCTATTGGATTTTATACAATTGTAAGTGAATAGCTACCTATATAGAATATAAGTAGAGTATTATTCTGTGGCTAAATAATCTGTCCTCTTCGGGAGCAACGACCAGCGGCAGCCGGCACAGGTAAGCGTGGTGGGGCACGGCAGTGCGCGGCAGGGGGGGAAGTCGACAGGCGACGGAATAGGTATTATTTATTTATTTAATTATACCTATCCTGTCATCTGTCGACTTCCCCCCTCCCACCCCGTCCCTGCCCCGCCCACCACATTTACCTGTGTCGGCCGCCGCTGGCAGCAACACTTTCTTGCACACTTCGCTTAGGTGTGTTAAATGTTTGATGAATAGTGTCTATTTAGTTCAGATACTAATGTGGAAAAAGAAAACAAAATGATTCCTTGGATAACGAGTGGGTGGGGTGTTGCCAAAAGTGTAGCATCTGTTCAGAAATAATGTGGTTGTAATAATTTTACGGAGAAGAAATTTATTTCTAACTAATCGAGTTAGGAAGACTGGGATGGGGAAAGAACATTACTTTCCACTGCACCATGAGCTCATCCGGTCAGCACAGCCCATAAAACATTCCAAAAGATGCTGATTCTGCATTGAAGGAATTCAAATCAAGTTCAGCCAATGGGTCATGCACCTCAGGTGATGCTGCAGTGCCTGACCCTGAAATGACCTGTCACTGTGACCGTAGACATCATACCTCAGTTATACAAGTCCCTTCAATCTATGTCAAGGTCTCAAATGTCTGAGCTACGTTTCAGGCTGCCAGGATGTGTTACCTGGCAACCAAAATATCCCTTACTGAGATGATTATGCCCTGGGAGTGAGTTTCTCAACTTTCTTAATTACTCATTGGGCTCCCAGTGCCCTTTGCTTGTTCACCAGTACACTTGCACTTGAAGATCGTGGGAGATTCCCTTTCCAGAACAAACTGGTGAGTAGTTGCAATTCTGAATCTACAACAGTCTGTGGGCTGTGCTTTACAGAGGGAGCCTCAGCCTTCCTGATTACTCATTTAGTGGATCTGGCTTAATTTTACTTAGGGAAATAATGAAAAAGAAAAATGAGAAAGAATGAAAGAGAATAGAGAAACAGGGTTAAGACTCTATGAGCAATTTAATTTCACACGCACGTGCACACACACACAACACACACACACGCACAAGTGTGCATGCACACACACACACATACACATACACTCACAGTATGAATCCCAAATGACAAAGGAATGCAAAAGAAGCACAACCCAATTTATTATCTTATTTGAATTAAGAGTAAAGCTTTTGAGATTCAATCCAAGACGTTGAGGGTGTGGCAGTGGTACACCATTTTTCTTAATTCATGCCAGGACATCCTAGCCAAAATATGGAGGCTGAGGATGTGAGTTTATATATGTAAGTACAGATTTATTATCCGTAACTCCACATCTATGTGCCTTGAAGCTATATATTGCAAAGGTACATATTTGTGGAGTTAACTAGAGTAAATTTATAACTACCTATATTTCCTATCTTCAAGAAATTAGTCAGTCTATATTTTGGACACAATATTCAGGCAGGGCGATATTTATAACACAATGGGGCATATTAGCAAGACCCACTTTAAAATTATCGCCGTTTTAGCGGCAGGAAACTGCCGCTAAAACGGTGATAATGGGCTTGCTAATATGCGTTATAGAATTCCAATAGAAGCCCAGGTTAGATGTGCAGGACATCTAACCTGGGCTTCTATTGAATTCCATAACGCATATTAGCAAGCCCATTATCGCCGTTTTAGCGGCAGTTTCCTGCCGCTAAAACAGCGATAATTTTAACGTGGGTCTTGCTAATATGCCCCAATATTGTTTGGATCCTTGCTGAATTTAGATGTTGCACCACTACATATTACCTTGGTACACAGACTATAAAAATGTAGTCACCCCTTTTCACAATGAAAAACAGATCCATCTCTACCAAACTCTTGTTTTAGGCGAGTCATTTTATTACTACATTTACCATAAAGTTACCCCAAAAAAGTGCAACAGAACAATTGCTTCCAATAACATAAGTGGCATAAATATTTAAAAATTAAGCTTAAACCATTGATTGACAACGAGAAAGCGAAGAATTCAGGGGTAGGCCCTGGCACCATTTTTTTTTCCACACACAGAATTAGAGGAATTTAGCAACTTCGCATTACTCTTTAAATACAGAGTTCCCGCCAAATTCCGCAAATCACTGCGTGACAGAATTGTTTGTTCACTTGAGCAAAGCGATGGCAACGGGAGCAATGCGAGTCTCCAATAAGCGAGCTGGCGAGCACGAGCAAGATTTGGCGTCCCCTAGCATGATTTCCGGTCACTAGGAAGCGAGTGGTCACAGGAGCAGTTGTGGTCAGAGGGCTGCTTCTTGTGTAGATTTTCAACTCGAGCAGCAGCCAAATCAACTCGAATGGCTGTGCGCTCTTGCTCACCGCGTGTTACTGTTTGTGCTGATTTTTCAGCATGGAACACGCTATTATCTCAATGTAAACTTCAAATGCTTTTATTTTATTTTCATCCTCCAGCTCACTTTCAAACCAGTCAACCAAAACTGCCTAACTCATTAAAGACAGACATTTCTGGAAATTTGTGCTCCAATCACCCATGATCCACTTATTTTTGCCAAGCATAACAATAATCTCTCTCCTCATATGAGGGATCTTGTTATACAGAGGAACTCTTTTACAAGGGTGGAAACCTGCACCTCATTCAGTCTTACATGTAAGGTTTCAGCTTAGTTTCTGACTGATGATTCACAGCCAAACATATATGAGGCTCAGGATTAGGGAGTCTCTAAAGCTGTTGTGTTGCTCTGAGAAATAAGGTATCCAGGAGGGAAGAGGACTGACTTATGGATATTTATTTATTAATTGTGAACAGGAGAAAACACCAGACATCAAAGGATCACAGTACCTTCCGTGTTGAGGAAGAAAAAGTATTCACTGTGACATTTGTACAGATCGTCGACACAAGGATGTACCCTTCAACAAAGGATGACACATAGAATAAAAACAATTGCCACTTTACTGGCAATGTTTTCATGTTAATAAATGAATAATACACAATTATAAGCAAACTCTTTATAAAAGTAAACATAACAAATAAACAAGCCTTAAGAGAGTGTTCCTTTACTTGGAACAAATGGGGCCCAGCAGTATACTACTAATTTACAGCCACATCAACAGTCTTGCAGCTCAGCTGGAAATCATTGTTGGGAAATTTCTATACCTCTTAATATAGAAAATGTGTTGATCAGCATAGAAGTGCTAATAATATTCCGGTATGGAACACCTCCACATCGCAGCCAAGACCTGGAACAAACTCCCACTCAGCATCAGACAAACCCCCACACTGCAGGTTTTCAGGAAAAGCCTCAAGACCTGGCTCTTCGGGTGAGTCGGAGCTGCTCGAACCCCTCCTTCCCAGCGCCTTGAGACCCTCGCGGGTGAGTAGTGCGCTTCACAAATTCCTGATTGATTGATTGATTGAACAACTGACTTTCCAACCAGCTACAAGAGTAGCACTTCAGCGGGGAAGGTCATCTGACTTGGCATCTAATTTGTCTAAGATTATAGTTCAATCTTCATGTTGAGTAAGCCTACCAATAACCCTTTGTAATGCAACTTTACCCGCAATTTCTGCTCTTGCTCACTTTCACACATTTTCCAATTATTCTTTCATACTGGGGGCAACTCCTGTTTTCCACTTCATCTCTAGCCTAAATTTTTAAAGGACCAGGGCCAGATCCACAAACCTTTAGAGCAATTTATTATCTTTCTTTATTATTAATTTACCAAGTAAGCAAAGCTCTGGGGGCATTTGTAGATTCATACTCACCAAATCATTAACCTTAGTAAGAACTTGGTTACAATATTGTCCTATAACATCACCGTCCCAGCCTCCAATGCGACCTTGGGCTTAAGTGCTGCCATGTATTATTGTTTAAATGTTCACCACCTCGGCTGAAGTAGTTGTGATGTAGGATTGTTCTCATACATGATCTGGATTTAGAGGAATAATTTAATAAAGAAATTTAAAAAAAAAAACATCACCGTCCCAGACCATATGATAAAAGTCAGCCTGAGGGTATATCCTAGCAATTCAGGCCAGTGCGAGTTAAGTCTGGTGTACATAATTTAAATTATATTTATAATGTTGATTCCAATTAACCTTCTTCCCATCCTCGAGTGAATGAGACAAATTCTGATTAGACATTTCTACCTGTACATTCTGATCCCACTGTGACTTGGCATTAGTAATAACCAAGAAATAGCCTGCTGCAAGATAATAACCTTCACAGTTTGCTGCACCCGTTCTCCCCATCAAAGGGACAAACTGCTTTACCCATTGCCAATCTATGTCTATCTCAACCCCCAAATCAGTGTTCCCAATATTGTACGTAAATCCTTTAAAGAAACCTTTGTTAACTTGAGGAGTGAGTGTTTCAAAATAACACAACAGTCTAGGCAATATCAACATTTTGGCAATTGCGAGCTGGCCCATCAGAGACAGTGGCAAACTTGTCCAAAAGGGGAGGGACTGCCGCACCAACCGTAATAGTTTACCCAAGTTACTTGCAAACAGTCTTGCATTATCTTTATATATTTGCACTTCTGAGTACTTAAACAATTTAGGTTGCCATTTTAAAGCTGTGCCCATTCTATCCCAATCCTCATAAGGAACACATAGAAATTCCCACAATTATTGTTTAAACCATCACTGAGGCCATATTGTCATGTGTTAATTTCATTGTAATCCAATCAGGCACAAAGCACCATAGAGAGGTACAATAACATTCAATGCAATGTTAGAGACTCTGAACCAGACCCGGTTATGCTAGGGTATATTTAAGGAATGACTCATAAAATGTTATCCTAGGAATAGACCTATGGGAGGCATAGTCAATTTTAATGAATAAAACAGGTCTAACAATGAGCAAGTTGCAACTTCAATAGAAGGAGTAATCAACGAAGGTGAGGTCAACATCAACACCAAATTAACCTTCAATACAAAACATCTATATAAGGTCCAGTTTCCAAGCACTGGTGACAATTAACAGCACCCCAAAGTCATTTATGAAAAGTTGTTGAAGGAGGGACCCAGGACCTTATATAGGAGTCATCCCTGTCAAATCTGAGGCTGAAAATATATAAAGAGTAGTCAGCCAACCTAGAACCATTGCACCAACCAGACACGAGGAAGAAAATACTTTTCAGCTCTCATAGAATGATATTAAGATTGGATAATTAGACCATAAGGTTACCAAGTTGGTGGTAAGAACTCTAGATAGTTATGGAAGAGAAGAAACCAAAGTAAAGCAAGAGCTGTTTAGTGAAATTCTTCAATGAAGAAAGAAGATAACAAATATACATCTTTGCAATTGCAATGCACAATCTACATTCAGCCTGTCTATAATAATAAGATAAGGTGCTTCTAGGGAGGAACAGATGATGAGCATGCCTCATGTAAGTGAACAACATCTCCTACCGCAGCATTAACTTGTTGTGTTGGGGACTAAATTTTACAAATACTAAAACCCATCAAGTGTTGCTTCAGTTAGTAGAAGCTGTAGGTCACACCTGCTTGCTCTGACATCCCTTTCCTGTATGACAGCATAAAGCTTGTTCGGTAGCCGGAGTTCACATTCTTTATAACTTTTTAGGCAAAGCCTGTACTGATGAACAAGCGAGCTTAAGAGGGTTTCTACTTCACAAAGAGCCTGCCCTATACTTACAATTTGAAAATTGAGAGAAAAACCAACTTGTCAGCTTGTTGTATATCAGAATCTTGATAAAAATGCCATTTGACATAAATATTGTGTTTCAAATATTGTTTATGAAAATATTTCTCATTAGGTATAGTTTTCTATTACTAACTCTAAACGCATGCTACTTTTGTAAACAATACTTAGAAACATAATATTTTTGTCAGATGATTTTTATACCATGTTATTCTGGTACCATGCAATCCTAACCACAAAAAATTAAAATGACATTTGCCACCTGGGCAGCACCAACTAAAACTCTTCAGAACATGACCCATAGTATTACCCCACCATATACCAGAGTATGTCACAAGACTGCCGCAAGTTCCATGAAAGCAGGACCACTTACATAATGCTTATAGTATTGGCTTTGATGAACCTGTTGGGAAATTACTTACAGAAGGAATAAAAAAATGAAACAGTAATCTTTGCCACGGTGGAAGCTGACCTAGGCAAGGTAGTGAAACACAAAACAGTAATGCTTAACCAAACAGGACAACTGATTGAGTGAAAGAGAGTCCCAGACAGAGACAGATTGTCAAACTAAGTGATCCGGGGTACCCTGTGTCACCAGAAACTAAAAAACTGGCTTAATCCATTAGTGCAACTCCTTTGCACTTCTCCTATCATTCAGCACTAAGAAACCAACTGGTAGAGATATAATCTATAAATTAGCATACAGTGCATCAAAACTCCACTTCCAGCAGCTCTTTGTTTGACTTATCGCCATTCCCTATACTTTCTCTAATTTGTATTTGACACTCCACCCTTCTTCATGTTTTGCTCTTGTGTGTTTTTCAGTCTCATTTTAAGTTTTTTTTGCATCCTTTATGCTTGTGTCTATAAATGTGTGATAAATACATTGGTCCCGATTCACAAAGGTAAAGTTAGACCAAAAGTCTAACTTAGACCAAAAGTCTAACTTGACTACTTTTCGGTATTCAGAAACGTAAGGTACTACTAGTAACTTTACTACTAGTAATTTTATTAGTAGTAACTTTACTAGTAGTAAGTTTACTAGTAGTAAGTTACCTTTTTGAGTGCCAAAAAGTAGTAAAGTTAGACAGGTATTCACAAAGATAAGTTACTACTAGTAATTTTATCTGCACAAATGATTTTGGCTTGCAGTGCACAGGGTTCTGGAGGGCCGATACATTTTGATTTTATCCTGAATATATGTAGGGCCCATCTGTTGCACAGCCCTGTGAGTGACCATAAGGGCTTTAAATTGTATTCTTTGGCTGATTGGTAGCCAGCGTAAAGCTCTCAGACCCTGTTGAATCAAGTTTCGTTTTAGAATTCTCAATAACATCAAGCTGCCACGATCTGTACCTGTTGTAATCTGTTGATCAGCTCTTGTGGAGATCCAAAGAGAAGGATATTGACATAGTCCAATCTTGATGTAATTAAGGCAAGGACAATGTCCTTCCGAGTGTTCTTTGGCAGAAATTTTAGGGTCTTTCTCACAAATTTCAGTAAAGAGAAACATAATCCGGCAGTAGGCTTGACCTGAGGTTTGTATGAGCGGTCCATATGTGTTTTTACCCCCAGATTTGTTGCCACGGATGTGGGGGGAGCAGGTTTTCCCAACTCAGTAAGCAAATTCTGATAAAGTCAATTGGAGAAGATGTACCAAATTGCCTAAACTCAGATAGATCTGAGATTCTGGTGAGGCAACTTTTGTGCATCCACTCATCTACTGCCAGAAGTCAGTCGTGGGAGTTGGCTGTGATAGAGTCATCTAGGTGATTAAAAGCATACATCAGCTGAGTGTCATCTGTATAACAGCACGACGTTGAAGCCCCAGGATTGTACAATGGAGGCAAGGGAGGCCATATAGATGTTAAATAAAGTTGAACTAAGGGCCGATCCTTGAAGAACACCACAGTTAACTTCCCTATTTCCCGTAGTGTAAAGATGTAGGTATAATGATTCCTTTCTGTTTGTGAGGAAGCATTTTATCCAGTTCCAAACAGTGCTGACAATACCAGCTTTTTCCAACCGCTGTAGTAAGATTTAATGAGACACCGTACCTAAAGCAGCACATAAGTCAAGCAGTATTATTATAGATTTTTTTCTAAGATGCCTAGTTTTGATTAAATCTTTTACTTTTAAAAGGGCTGATTCTGTACTGAAACCAGCATGAAATCCGCACTGCAAAGTGTGTAGAAAATTAGTGTTTGCAATTAACCTGGTAATCTGGTGATTGACCAAAGACGCTAGCATCTTTCCTAAGGCAGAGAGTGAAGAGATGGGTCTATAAATACCAGGATTTAGCTGATCAAATTCACCTTTTTAACAAGTGGTAATACAGTGCCTTTTCCAGATTGGAAGGTGAACTGTGAACCATGCTGCTTTACTGCCTGACTTTGAAGCAATGTACGGGCAGAGGCTCCTCCTGTGCTGTTATACTGCTTCACTGCCCAGCAGTCTTTTTTCTTAAGGACACACTACTATCTCTGCTCCAATATCCAAGCGTTTGTTGATGGCTTAACTACCAATGACTGGTATACAGTTGCAAGTGTATGTGCCCATAATGGGTAAAATAGCATTTTACTGATCGGTTCATTTCACATCCCATACTTTCTTATACATTTACAATCAAGGAACTAAAGTGTTGTCATTTCAATTAAAGGGATGTAGTCATGATTGAATTTTGCTATATATTCAGCAAATATAAAGAAAGACAAATTAACACAAACAAGAGAGTGTTGCTGGGGAATGGAGAGTGATAGATTTCTCATTAGATAGCTTAAATATTAACATATGCAAAACTAAATTAAATATATAAAACAAATCCTGGTTACAATATACCAAAAGTCTTTCAAAAGGCAAATATCTCAAAAGTGAATGAGGTTATGTAATGAACCAAGATTATATTTAGGGAAGTCGTATTGTTCTTCGTTTGCAAAGTTCCCTGATGGGAATATATTTTTTGGATACCAGCCTCTGTTCAAAATTTGGAATTCTTCAGGGAAGTTTATGAAACTCATTTCAAATCTGTGTATGTTATATAAACTATTCGACCATTTAAAATCAGCCCAACACAATTATGGCGCAAGGAAATTGAATTGATACCTTTAAAATGAGTAAAATTTGAGTTTTATCCCAGACATTTGTGAAATAAATGTTAAGTTTAAGGCTTACCAATATACATGTATATGTAAATCAATTGTGTTTTTCAATGCCACTATGTAGAGCTAATGTTTCAATATAACAAATGAGCAGGATATATTACGGGGGATATACAACATGTTTTTAATGTTTGTGGCTGTTAAAGCAAATAGCAGTTGAGTCCATCATTGTCTCCATAAATGATGGTACATTTCCACATCAAATTCCATAACCCTTTTGTTCAATATGTAAGATGTATTAAATTAAATTTGCTCATGCAAGCCAGCAATTGAACTTGCTGTTTCCCCTCTCTCCGTTTCAACTAAAGATTGTGAGGAAGACGAACAGGAAATTCTGGAAATCAGACATTGGAAAGAATTGCATTTGCTATTTAAAGGAATCCCTGTCCCATCCCTGTCATGGTAGATCAACCCTTTTAATGACAACCTTCTTTCAAACCACTTCAAGAGTAGTTTGATATTGCTAGTGCCAATTTTAGAATTCCCCTAAAACAAGAGCTTCTTTATCTTCAATATAAATTCTTGGTCAAACAGTATATCAGGAACATACATTTACATCTTTGAATGCTGATATGTTTCTTTTTCAGTTGTACTGAGTGTAGATTCTCTATTGTTATCTATAATGAGGTTATCAGTCGCGGCTGCCTACATTAAAATATGGTGGGGCACTATGCTAAAGAAAACTCACCATATATGTTGCACTTGCTGGCCTCTGTCCTGATGGAGCATGATTTTAGCAAATAAAATCTGCTCAGAGAAAATCCACCCATGTGTGTGTTTTAATAAAATACTAATATGTGTGAAAATTTGAGAATACTAAAACATGTAGATTCTGGAAGTACGACTAAAAATGTGCAAAAATGCACGATTTCAAAAGACAGAATAACATATGTAGAGCAGATGACTTAAAAGATAAAAGAAAAATTACTGTCCTGTCTGTCTAATTGATATGTTTTTATGTTTCCAGAACTGCAGGATTAAACAACTGCAAACTCGAGAAGAAACTTTTATTCTTCGTGAAAGTTATGTAGGCCTTAGAAAAATGACCTTTTCTCTCCTTTTTAAAAATGATGTAGGCCTCAGCAAAAATAATTGTTAGGGGATGAGCAAACGTGCTCCTTTCCTATGTCCTTGTAAATTACAAATGCTTCCGTAGAATGTAGAAAATTGTATACTTCTTTCCTGTCTAGGCGAGGTTGTAAGGAAGTTAGAATGAAACAGTTGCGAAGTTTATGCTTAATAGAAACTGTAATTCTTTCTCTTCCTCTCTAGGAAGTTGTATAACTCTTAGACAAAGACTGTTTAGAGAAATTTGTAAAGTCATCATCGGGAGATTTGCCTCCCCGTAGAAATTGTCCAATAGAAAGGCTTGTAGAGGGATAGAAGAGAAACATTTTAGTGAAACAAAATAGCAACTCTACTATAAAGATGCTGGTGGGAAATTCGTGGTATGCTGTATGCTGTGCTGATTCCTGATCGCTCTGGCTGGCAATCCTGATTTATGAAGAAAACCTATTTCTAAAGACTTTACACATCATCAGCTGGTGATGCTGCCCGAGCTATTCTCCTACGGCCGTGGAGATAGTTTTCCTCACTAATTGCACGCTGTGCATTTGTTTTCCTACATTTTGAGAGGTAACAGAATTTGTGTTATCTGATGATAATTCTTTCTCTCCCTCTCCCTTCTCTATACTTTACTTGAATTGTTTGATGAGTTTGACTCATTCGATCTGAAGATTTGTAATGGATTTTTAATCTGTAACATGAGACCTTAGAAAAACTATGATTTGTACTTGTGTCTGACCATTCATATTACTGAAATAACAAAAGATACTTAGAAAAGAATAGTGTCTGTCTTTATTCATGAGTCATGAATTATTTCTGAGTGACCTTTGAAAATCTGTTGTTTATGAAATATAGCTGTTTCTTCATTACAGGTCCTCATGAGGGAATAGCTCTCTAATTTTCTCTACTTAGTCTCTTTTAGCTCTACTAAAGATCCATCGGAGGACCTTTGATATTGTTATAAGGAATGATAATGACTTATGGGCCCGTCATTATAGTTACGTTTCCACTGATGCTATAAAAGCTGGTGTGGGATACATATAATTATAAGATCCCCCACCCGCTTCCGCTGCAACTGTCCAGTCCGGTGTATCCCTCCTCGGAGGGATCCTGGCGTCCATGAGCAGGAAAGGGAAGGCCTTCCTTCCTGCTTGTGGAAGGCGAATCCAACAAATCCTGGAGCTGCTCTTATGCTGTTTGTCAGCATGAGAGCAGCTCCAGGATTAGTTGGAGCAGGCTAACCCAGCATTCATTTTAAGGCTGGGCGCCTGTGCCAGCAATACCCAGGCTGTTTCACATCCCTTGGATTGCTGGGTCTACAGTGCGCATGTCAGAAAGGACGGCTGTAGACAGACGGCCAATCCGACATACGCACTGTAGACCAGTGCACTCATCCTGTATTTGAAGGATTCAGCCCCGCCTCCACCCTTGCGCTGTTCACAGCGCGAGCAGTGGCAAAATAAAATGGCACTGACATGCCATTTTATTTATTTGTGTTTGCCTGCTGAGCTCGCATCATTTGGGACGAAGCTCCCCCGCTCTGTAGGAGGAGCCGACCCTGGAGGTGATATTTGTGAAAATATTATTCATGACTTAATAATTATGTCAGAGGATATTCTAACTATGATATTCTGCTATCCAACCGATAGGTGGTTGGTGAACAGCCCTCTACTACAGGAAAACATGGGATGAGACACTTACCTCCATTCCTCACCCGCAACAAGAGCTTTCATGAGGCCCGTTATTCTCTTATTCCTTGACGATCTCAACGTGTCATGAGTAGTGGTACAATACATGGCATCATAATATCCACAGACATTTCCTCAATGAAAGGCATTTGTGGGGAAAAGTGATTAAAAAACTCCTAGTGAAATCCTCTATAGGGTAAATCAGAAGGAGGATAACTGTGCATGTCCACAGTGGGCAAAAGTTCATAATTTTTTTTTCTTTTTTCATTTGATGATTTTTTTTTTTTTTTTGCTTTCAAGTGGCTGGCGAGACAGAAACTCCGGTGAAGTCATGACAATACTGTATTGACATGCGTCATATTTGTTTTAAGCAAACAGGAACCCAACTTTGAAACCACTTCTAACAAAAATCTAAACAATGCACTAAATATATCTCTTCCCTTTTTTTAATAATTTTTTGTATACATTTCTTTTAAAGCTACCTAAAAAAACAAACATAAACGGAATGCACCTTTACCAAATGCGTGTCCTCCCAGGGCGGATCCCATTGAACTGTGCGGAAGTGTGACCTCATATCCAGGCAGGTAAAGACACGGTCAGCTGCACAGCACTGCCTCAACCAGCAATCAGGCTTACAGACTAACATGTTCTTCCTTTTGTCTCCTCCATTTGTTTATTTTTAAAAGTTCATATAAAGAACATTAAAGGAAGTTGATTAATAGTATATCTAAATATTCATTGGCCCTGAGCTCTGGTCGCTGTACCTCTCCTAATGTGTTTAGTTTAGGTCTTACTAAACAAATACAGTGCAGACAGTCCCACCCCCTAGCAACAAAAGACCAAAATAACAAGTAGCATGGCTGGAGGGTTCTGGTGCTTTATTCAGTGAATGTAGTGCTTGATGATTCTACTGTGGGGGTCAAGGCACGTTTCGCGTGTAATCACAGGCACAAAGTCAGGAATCGTCTGGTTTCGCAGTACAATAGGATTTAAAATGTGGCAGACATTTAAGCCATCATTACGAGTGGCACCGAACATTGGTTGGTGTTCCCGCACCCAGGATTACAAGGTACAGGAACATTAGGGCCAGTTTTACTGGAAAGACACAGTAAAACCACAAAGGTTTACCCTGACACTTCCCTTCTAATAGCAGATGAGCAAATGTCAGCGGAAAGGCACCTGTAGCAAGAAAAACCTCAGGGGAGTGACAAGCTCAATCCAGTGCCTAACAGTTATTCCCCATTCCGGGCCTGCAGCTCTTGATGTTGCAGGAAACTGATGGGAAGATAGATACGTTAATTCCTGCTCTGGTACCTCCCTACACAGTTTCGCCATCTTGTAACTAAGGGACTAAGGGGCATATTTACAAGCCCCTATCGCCACAAGACCGTCACTTTTATTGACATTTCTGTGGCGATATGGGCTTCGCCTTATTTACAAGGCAGCGGCAAGCCACTTAACGTGGCTTTACCCTGACTTGTAAATAAGGCACCCTACACGCTATACTTAGCGTGAAAGGGGCAGGCAATGGGTGTTGTGGTGGGTGTTCCATTGCAACACTCACTGATTTTGACGCTGCCCCATATTTAAGAAGGTGGCGTAAATATGGGGCAACGCCAAAATTAAGACCAGGGGAAACCTGTTCTTACCCTGGCACAACGAGGAGAAATGTTTAATATATCCTCGTTTTTGCTGTTTCCATGTGTGTTGCGTTGTGCAGCACACATAGAAACAGCCAAACGCCATTGATTGTTTATGTGCAGGAAGGTGTCCCTTCCTGCACATAAAAATCATTAAAAAAAAGACGTTTTGCAACTTGTATCTGTGCTGCATCAAGCAGCACAAATACGGTGCAGCCCCACATTTCAGAAGTGGCGGAGCGCGGCGTTAAGCCAAGGAGTCTAACGCTGCGCTACACAACTTCCTCGTAAATATGCCCCTAAGTATCCAAACTAGTTATTCTCCTTTTTTGCTGCTTTTCCTTATGTTATTGTTCTTTCGCAATCAACTTTACTGTTCACTTAAAGACAAAAATCATTGCAATAACATGGTGCTACAGAAGTACAGGCTAGAATCCCACATAATAAAATTGCCCCATGGTTTACACAGACCCGCAGAATCCAACTATTGAAAGTTATCCTTTTTGTGACACTTAACTAAGAAGCTCCTGGATCACACACAACACAGCTATCTCAGTGTAATACAACTTACAGGGTCATACATTACACAGTAAAGCTACCAACAAGTATCACACTGATCTCACAGGCATTATGCATTTTCAAACAGCTGGGCTGTATCTCAGGTTTCACAATTGTAAGATGCATAGGTGTTCCAGCGCATCCTGTACCGAATGTGGCACTGAACATAAAGGCATTGGCTTTAGGCAGCAGAGCTCTCTGTAAGGGGAGACAGATATCGTAGGCTTTGAGATAAGACAGTAGAGCCTTATCTTATACTAAACAGGGTTTAAACCAGGCCCCTGGTAGTAGGGTTATCCCTCTGGTGATACAGGATGCACAGGCATAGACAGCACATCAGTGACACAGACTCAGGCCTCCTGCATTAGATCTACCCCTCCAGTTACACCTCTTTGACTCTCTTCCTACTGTGTGACTTATTAAACACAGCATAGTTCAACCAAGTGCGTTGCTCAGGATAACACAGAGAGTCAGCAAGTAGCTGGGATTTCGTCCCTCAAGCCGTGCTCTTGTTGAATGTTTGCTCTCTACCCCAAACAGGTTTGTTCCGAGATGGAGGCTGCCTCGGGGACTGTAAGGTTTTAGGAAGTATTTTGGCAACTTTGATCACTTTTATTCATTTCAATCTTGAAGCAAATACACCATCACTTATATCTTATTTTTCTTTTCCTCACTTTCTCGCTCTCCGTCTTTTGCTTTTTTCTCTTTCTCGTTTCAATCTTTCTCTTTCACTTACTCAAATACCCTGTCGACAGAAAATGGAGGTGTTTCTTTGCAATCAGACCTCCAAGTGTGCCCATCAACACCAAAAACAATCCCAGAAGTGACTTTGCACAACAGAGAACAAAAAGTACATATATTATAGAAGAAAATAACACTTTTTCTATCATATCTGGGAACGGGATTGTGTGTGTGTGTCTGCGTGCGCACGTGTGTGCGCATGTGTGTGTGTGCACATGTGAGTCTGTGTGTGTGCCCATGTGCGTGTGCGCACAGATGTGTGTGCATGTACATGTGTGTGTGTCTGAGAGTGTGTGTGTGTTTGGTTGTGCACACATGTGTATGCACATGTGTGTGTGTACATGTGTGTGTGTCTGGGTGTGCACACTTGTGTATGCGCATGTGTGTGTTTGTCCGTGTGTGCACGTTTGGACACATGTGTGTGTGCGCAGGTGTGTGTGTGTGTGTACACGTGTGTGTGTGTGTGAGACAATGTGGAGGTCAGACCCGTCCATAATGTGTCTCGAACTGACTCTGTAAAGTCTTTTGTGTATGAAAATATGGAACAATTAGTCAATGATTGTGAGCCAGACCGAATGAAGGAATGGCAAGATAAATGCATAAGTCAATATGAGGATGAATTGATGTTTGGACAAACGTAGTGTAAGAATGAATGAGAGTGTGAGCATTTCTCAGATAATGGATGAATGAATGTGTGGGCATTGGATGGATGAGGTGGATGGCTAGATGAATGAATTAATAAATGAGAGTTTGAGGAATGAATTGATAAAAGTAGGAATGAGATGATGGGAATGCACGGATCACAATGTATGATGGGAAAGTGCTGTAGAAACTTGAGAAATAATTTCAAAACCAGGGATGTGACATGCTTCAGGTAAAAACCACTACTTGAAAACCTTAACTTTTCAAAAATCAGTGTAAAATAACACACACAAGCATAAGTGTAGAGGGTCCCGTTCCCATATGCAGAGTACCTGTATCTTTGTCTATAGTACACAGTTTGTCTAGTGGAGGGTGAATGCCTTCTAAAGACCACTGTGCCTGGAGTGCCTGGAGTGCATGAGGTCTGTTGGTTGTACCCACCTATTTCTGCTGTATTTGGCTGACTAATTCTACTGCAAACATAAACACAACCATCTTTGGTCACTTCCTTAATGTGCAGCATGTACGTCTCAGAGGCGCAAGAGCAAACAACTGGAATGTCTGTCCCACACACAGCGCAAACACAAGGAGATGATGGACGGAGCGCTGAAAGTGTCTGACCCACATCATCAATGCCCCCCTCCAATCACTCACCCCTACAGATGTGTTCCATTCTACATCACTGTCATACCATCAGCGTCTTTGTGCCCGCTTATAGATTCAAAGTACCCTGGTGACAGTGCCTTGGAATGCCAACGTCACTGGTGTCTGATCCTTTCCACCATCTTCCCTATTCACTCCTTGGACTGCAGCCAACAGAGTCTTCTTTGGAACCTGAAGTAGCTCTGAAAAACTTTGGAATAGCAACCGCTAAATGCATTGAGTGAATGAGCAAATTGAGTTAGCTGATCCACGGCAACCAGTTTTTTCTTATCACGAGAGGATTTCGGTAAAAATGGGGCCAAATGGTAACTTTTACAGCACTTGTTAGTCAATGCATTGATTAAAACGCCTAACCTGCTACATGCAGTTTCAAAAGGGAGCTCAATAAAACATTTATTTCTTCCACATCTGCTACAGCGCCCTGGAGCATTATTCCTCCACATCAGCGTTGACAATTACAAGATTGGTTCCTGCAAGAAGTAATGTGTGCATATATTCTTCTAGTCTCATGCATACACACTGGACTTGTTTGCACATTATCCATATCTGTGAAGACCTGGGACTCCCTGCCTCTACATCACAGGCCATCACCGTCTCTGCCTCAATTCAGGAAGGACCTCAAGACTTGGCTCTTCGACTGAACCACAGATACACCCCCTCAGCGCCTTGAGACCCTAATGGGTGAGTTGGTGTGCTTTACAAGAACCCTGATTGGTTGACTGATATTGGGTGCACCCTTCAGGGAGGGCTACAGCGGTCCATCCTGGGGCAACAGTTCCCACAGAGAGGGACAAGTATCGAAAGTTAAGCTCTCTCAAATTAAATAGGACATCCATTATCTGGTTGGCCCCAGATTATCTAGAAAATGGACAGCTATGTTTGTCAAAGGCAAGAAGATGAAAAATTCTAGCAAATGTGGTACAATCTCTAAACCTGTTGAGCCTATCTCTTCTTTCGCTGTGTCTGTTTTAAACTCTGATCCACCACATATTTTGGGTCTGCTGAATTTGCAGAGGCTAACTCTTTTCCTAGGTGAGTAAGGAAAAAAGGGTTAAAATTTGCCACAAATAAAAAACTAGCCATAAAATCTGTCACATATTGTGCAGATTCCCCGGATAACAAGTTCCATTCACAAAACGATACCACACACAGGACAAACAACCAATGACTCATAACCACTAAACCCCTCTGGAAACATGCCTCCATTAAGTGTATAAGTTGAGCTGTTACTTCAAAGGTTCAAAAGTTGAGGAGTACTAAATCCATCTGCCACAAGTCTCATATCTCATCAATTTGATAGGCTCTGTCCTGGTTCTTTTTCAAGGGCACACTCTATCCCACCTGAACCCAACTCGCTTCGTCAGAAAGTTTTGCAAATTAATATTCACCTACTTTTGTAGTCTGAAGGCCCCCACAATAATCTTAATCTGAAGGATATTTTATAAATGCTAAATTCAATACCAATTAACATCAATACTAGTCATAATCAAAGGTGGGACCACAGGACAAACACTCAAGGATCATTTTGTATTGAGCATAACGATGCCCTTCGTGTTATCTATCCATGGGAATAAATATTGAACCTGATCACGAGGCACCAAATCCTGTCTCCCTATGACCAGTAAATGTCCCTCATAAATGGAATCCTGCTACACATAACTCACTCCAACCTCAATTTACCTCCCTTACTGGTCCAAACCTGTAGGAACCCTCTACTGGAACCAACTAAAGATAATGATCAAACCTGAAGGTCGACTGATAATTATGGATAATGGATCCAGGGTAACAATTGCAGATACTAGTGGTAGCCTGAACGTGATTTTTTTTTACAGGAGATTCTGTATAATGCAATGGAGAAATCAGTAAATAATACATTTAATCCGTGTTGAATGTTGCGGGTTTATACAGAGAAATGGCTAATAGTGACACTGATGTCTTTTTACAGCCTCATGATTTTGTATGTCTACCTGAAACCTGGCATTTAACTGAATATGTGTTCAATGGGATCATTATTTTTGATATGAGAGCTGTTCCTTCATGCTGCGGTCATCCAGAAGGTGCACTTATCACTATGCTAAAATCAACTAGAAGGACTATTCTTACCAACAGATCAAAAAATGTCCTTGTCGTTCTCACAAAATCCAAAACCAGATGTAGTCCTGCATCATTCCTCCTAGTTAAGGCATATCTTACCCCTGCCAAAGGATCACATGACATCTAACCAAGAAAATTGGTTTAACAACTTCATTTATTATCTGCAAATAATGTCCAATTACTGGTTGTTCTTAATGGTGATTTCAATTGTTTCCTATTTGGTAAAGAAGATGATAATGTTGATTGTTTCACTGCATCAACTTACCGGAGATAGCCTTTCCTCATGATTCATAACTCTCAAAGCTATTCCAGGGGTATATGGTTTTATGTTGAGCTTATGAGTTTGCAAGTTAGGTGTCTGAATGGAAGGTTTGTTTCCTGTGCTGTCATCGATTACTAGGTTGCTGATGAAATCTGTGACTGTTAATTATTCACATGTTTTATAATGACCACTTACCACTGTAAATTGCCTTGGCATTGATGAATGGCACTGGGATTATATATACTATCAGTAATAACGCTATTGTTTAATGGATGCAAGCTATCATTGAAAACATTTTAAGCTGGACCAATAATGTAGCTGAGATTCAGGATACTGCTGGTGATATTCGACTGGTTTAGGAACAAACTTGCACAAATGTATGCATGTTAGACTCTGAGTTTAATGGGATTAAAATGGGTAAGCCTCCTTTTGCCTTTATGTTTAATACCAGTAGCAAACCATGATTAAACATTGATTGTGTTAAAGCCAAGAGAATTTATGACTTGGGCCTTTCTAAAACTCCAATTTTGATAGTCTGACAAAAAGTTCTCACAAATGCTGCAAAGGTGCATAAAGCCACAGTGAGGCATAATAAAAAAAGTCTATGATGAACAAAGATGGATAACTCTTTTTATCTTATGCAGGAGATATTACAGGAAAGCTCTCTGGAATTTGGTATCTGAGACATGCTTGGTAATAAACGCTGAGCCTGATCTCTCTATTACCAAACAACACTTGGAAGTCTTAACCATTGATCTAAATGGGGGTAGTACTCATCATATTGTGAAGACTTTCCTTAGTGATATGGTTGAGCAACTAACTGTCACGCTCCCTGAAATGACAATGTGATTGAGTCTCTCAATTTTTCACACGCTTCCGAGCCAATGGCTTTTCTGTAGTAGTCCTTAAGTCCATCATTCCATTTTGATCTCTATCAGCTCTAGAATTGTTTGATCATGTATTTTGGCGTGGGAACATCCCCAGCTCTTGGTGAAACAGCATACTATTCGGTCTCTAAAAGAAAGGACACTGAAAAGATGCAAAAAAGTATTTTGTCCTAGCTCTTTAAGATGAAGCTACATTCTTCTCCAAATTCCTACTTCCTGCTGTAGAGAACTAACTTCAAATGGAACAGATTCACAATTGGGAGTAGGTGGGTGTTAGAGCACAAAATAGTGTATTTTGGGGAACTTATTTTGCCTAAAGGTGGACATTGACAGGGCGGTGCAATTTATGTCTGCTTAATTGCTTTCAGTAATGATTTTGATGGGATTAGTATAAAAAAATTATCGTCTACGATGCGTGTGCTGAATATTGAATATTTTTTTAGAAAAGCTACATGATTCTACCAAGGTGTAAATACAAACTAGTAACTGTTCTTAAATGACAACCTGGTTGCAAACCAGTTCTGAAGTGAAGCAGGTCAGCACCTTGACCACTACACCTCTTAAATATACCTGGCTGATATATTTTCTCTGATTGATAAGGGCAACTGCCAACCTCCTAATTTTGACTGGAAAAAAGTTCCAACAATGAGATATACTGCTGACCTTACAGTAATGAAGAAGACAATTATGTGGATTTAGTGGGCTTCAGTGGTCTCCCAACACCATAAAGACAATGGTCTTAGCATCAACTTATCTAAAACCAAAAACTGGATTTTTTTGTACGCATGCCCATAATTTTAGTTGGTTTGTCAATGGGAGATGTTTGGATATAACTCAAACTTATGATTATTTTTGTGTAATCTTGTCTTGGAATCTAACACAACTAACTTCTCTCCCAAACAAAACATAATAGTCAATATACAATTGAAACATTGCTTTTGAAAGTATAAGAAAGTTTCATACTCTAGAATTTTGAAAGATTTTAATGCCAAGGTTACCTCTATAATTCCTTACTGTTCTATTACTTAGAAAGGTGGTATAACTAGCTTTGGAACATCTCGAGACTTCTTATCTAAGGAGTTTTTTTTAGGATTAATTAGAGTGTCCTTGAGAGATGCATCTTGAATTTGGTTTACCTGCCATAAACCCTGCTCTAAATCTTCTAGCCGCTGGGAATCAGACTTAATGACTCTTCCTCAGCACACCCTTTAACCCAGTCGGAACCCCAAGAGCGCATCCACTTCACTACTAGCAAAACCACTACCCAACCATCAGTTAGAAGCAATATGGTCTTGTTAGACTACATTTCTAAATGTGTTTAAAATAAATAAAAGCAAACATGAATTTTTTTTTGCTTTAAATTGGGCACTTACTTATATTTTCATGGGCCTTGACATTTTGGAATAGGGACGGTATTTGAAAGCGCTTTTATAAATCTGTTTATATCTTCCTCTTTTAGAAATTGTGTTTTTGCATGGATAAAACATTTTGTTGATTCGTACATTTGACAGAGTTTTTAAAGTAGTATTTTATTTATTGTGCTTATATATATGAATTGTGCTATGTATAATGATAACTTATCATATATGCAATAAAAAAAGAACAAATAAAATACTCTAAGTGCATATTACCTAGTTTGGAATAATTTTTCTGTTGACTTAGTAGCTTTTTTGACATGCACATTGTTCTGTCACTTACCTAATAGCCATCATTCACATGGGTCTTCTGACTTTAACATTATGAAAAGTCTGTTGTTCCTCTGCACGGGGTATGGGTGAGGGGCAATAGTGTAACATGCAGGCATCGACATTGATCCAATGATTGACTGTAGATTGCTTTCATACTTTCCCATCATTTGAGATCTGTCTGTTGGCCTCATACCTCCTGCTGGACCCAGTTATGTATGCATACAGTAAATGACAAGTAATGTAATTTATTTCTGTGGAAGCCACACTACATATAAATGAAAATGACTTTTTGAAAAATGTAATGTACTTACTAACCATACAGTGTAGTTGGCACAATTTTATTCTAATTGTGTTTAATGCTCGTTGGAATAGTCTTGGCCTTGGCCATTTCTGCAGGGCTATCCCAAACATTTTGCCTTCAACCTCCAAAGTTTTCTGAACCTGTTTTATGTTGACTGTTAGATTTGGGGGTCTTTAGTTGGCATAGGTAGGTACCTGTGACAAATAGGGACCCTTGCGTCTAGTCAGGGTAAGGGGCTACACTCCTAAAATAACCCCTGCTCACCCCCTTGGTAGCTTGGCACGAGCAGGCAGGCTTATCTCAGAGGCAGTGTGTAAAGCATTTGTAAACACATACAGTAATACAGTGACAACACTACAGATGGACACCACACAGGTTGTATTTATAAAAATAAGTATTTTTATATAGACTTAACTCAAGACCAAACGACAAAAATCCACAATACTGTACTCAAAAATAGACTTTAGAATGTTATAAAATAGTTCAGTTCTCTCAAGTTGTAGATGCGACACTTTACTCTCAATGTACCTTGAATGCGTAACGCAAAGAAAACAAAAGGGTCGCAGGGAAGGTGATGCGTCGGTTCCTTACACTCAGGGGAGTGGATGCGTCGGTTCCTTACTGCTGCGCAGGGGAGTTGATGCTCGCTTCCTTACTGTGTGGGGAGGTGATGCGTCGGTTTCTTACTGCTCTCCGGTGCGATGCGGCAAGATGGCACCTCGATGCGATACTCTTCTCCGGTGCGATGCGACAAAATGGCGTCTTGGTTGCGATGCGACAACGTCGGTGCGATGCGTGCATGCCCGACGGCCGTGCGGCGACTCGATGATCTTTGGAGCCGCGACAGGCCCTGCGACGCGCTTCTCCGGTGATGCGACGATGTCCTCTGTGGCAGCGTCCCGCTTCTCCGGCGATGCGCCGCGCTTCGGCGATGCGATGATGACAGCGGCGTCTCGCTTCCTCGGCGATGCGATGACAGCGGCTGCGGCGGTGACACGCTTCTCGTCGTTGCGTCGCGCTTCCAGCTCCCAGCGACACGCAGTCTCTCAGAAGGCCGAGCACAACAGCAGGCACTTCAATTCCCAGCAAGGGAATTCAGGGGGGAGCTGGTTGGTGAAGTCTTGTATCCCTGAGACTTCAGGCAGGAGGCAAGCTCTAGTTCAAGCCCTTGGAGATTCTTCTTCAAGTTGATAGAAAGCACACTCAGTCCTTTTCTCCTTTCTTTGGCAATGAAGCAACCACTGCAGGCCAACCCCCAAACACACAGCAAAGGGGTAGTCTCCTCCTTCAGCTTCCTGGTTCTTCTCCTCAGCAAAGGTTCGTCTTGATTCCCAGAAGTGATCTAAAGTTCTTGGGTCTGGGTCCCAATATTTATACTACTTTTCTCTTTGTTCTCTGAAGGCAGAGAGGCCTTTGCCTAGTCCAAAACCAGTTCTGGTCAGTCCTGGAGCACTTTGTTGACAAGACTCCTTCTTCCCTTTCACAGTGTAGGCCAGGGACATCAGACACACCACAGGAGGTGGAGCCAGCATTGTGGAGGAAAGGCACAGCCTTTTCAGGTCCCAGGTGCAACTCCTCCCTCCCATCTGCATGCAGATCTCTCTATTCAGCTCTGTGCTGACTCACCCTGTCTCCTGGAAGCCCCCAGCCCCTGTCACTCAAACTCCAGACAAGGAATACACAACCTAGCAGAGGCAGGCTTGGATAGTTAGGCAAGAAAATACCCACTTTCTAAAAGTGGTATTTTCAAACACAGAATGTTAAAACCAACTTCACTAAAAGATGTATTTTATCATTCTGAGTTCAGGCATACTAAACTCGAATTTCTACCTGGTTCCCTGAGTCAGTTAGGATTATAAGATGTAATAATCTAACTGCCCATTCTGGCCTATGGGGAACAGGTAGCCTTGCAATAGTGAAAAACGAAAATGGCTGTAATTCACTATTAGGACATGCCACACACACCAGGGCATGTCCTACCTTTTACCTACAATGCACCCTCCCCATGGGCCTACCTTAGGGGTCACTAATATGTATAAAAGGGAAGGTTTAGGGACTGGCAAGTGGGTACACTTGCCCAGTCAACATGGCAGTACCAGACTGCCCACAGGCTCTGCAATGGCAGGCCTGAGACACACTTTACAAGCTGCTCCGGTGGGTGGCACAACCAGTGCTGCAAGCCCACCAGCAGCATTTGATTTACAAGCCCTGGGCACACGCAGTGCACTGTACTAGGGTCTGACAGTAAGCCAAACAAGCCAATCATGGAGTCACTAATCCATACATCAATTTACCATAGGGAGCACTTGCACTGTGGCACTGAACAGCAGTGGCACAGTGTCCAAAAGCATCTAAAACCAGCAAAAACATAAGAGGCAACAGCAAAAAAATGGAAGGGAGACCCACGCCAATGGTGCCAGGTCTAACACGTGTCCCCTCCAGCTGAAATGTGGGGAGAACTACCCTACCTCCGGGGAGTTCTCATCACTAAGGCGGAAAAATCTGGACAGACCATCAGCATTGGCGTGTTCTGTACCAGGGCGGTGTTCCACCGTGAAGTCCATCCCCTGTAGGGATATGGACCACCTCAACAGCTTTGGATTCTCAGCCCTCATCTGCATCAGCCATCTGAGGGGCCTGTGGTCTGTCTGAACCCGGAAGTGAGTCCCAAACAAGTATGGTCTCAACTTCTTCAGTGCCCAGACCACAGCAAATGCCTCACGCTCAATTGCACTCCACCTCTGTTCCCGTGGAAGTAACCTCCTACTGATGAAGGCTACAGGTTGGTCTAGGCCCTCCTCATTAATCTGTGATAGAACAGCCCCCACACCATGCTCTGAAGCATCTGTTTGCACAATAAACTCTTTTGAGAAGTTGGGTGCCAGGAGCACGGGCGCCGTGCACATGGCAGTCTTCAGGGCATCAAAAGCTCTCTGACAGGTGTCAGTCCAAACCACTCTCTTGGGCTGCTTCCTGGAAGTCAGCTCTGTCAAGGGTGCAACAATGCTGCCATACCCCTTGACAAACCTCCTGTAATACCCAGTGAGTCCTAAAAGGCTCTCACCTCTGTCTGGGTCTTGGGGGTTCCCAAGTCAGGATGGTCTCAATCTTGGGCTGTAGGGGCGCCACCTGGCCGCTCCCAACCTGGTGTCCCAAGTACACCACGGAACCCTGCCCGATCTGGCACTTACTCGCCTTGATCGTGAGGCCTGCTCTCCGCAGCGCCATCAACACTTCCCAGAGGTGGCGCAGATGTTCTTCCCAACTGGCGCTGAACACTGCAATGTCATCCAGGTAGGCGGCACTGAACTCTTCCAGTCCAGCCAACACCTGGTTGACCAACCTCTGAAAGGTGGCAGGGGCATTCTTCATCCCAAAGGGCATAACCCGGAATTGGTAGTGCCCATCTGGTGTGGAGAATGCTGACCTCTCTCTTGCCCCATCAGTCAAGGCGATCTGCCAGTACCCAGACGTTAAGTCAAACGTGCTGAGGTACCGGGCAGCCCCTAACCGATCAATGAGCTCATCAGCTCTGGGGATGGGGTGCGCGTCAGTCCTGGTGACTGAATTGAGCCCTCGGTAGTCCACACAGAACCGCAGTTCTGGTGAGACACCCGGTGCGGCAGCCTTTGGGACCAAGACAACTGGGCTGGCCCAAGGACTGTTAGAGGACTCAATCACCCCCAACACAAGCATCTTGGAGACCTCCTCCTTGATGCAAGCTCTCACCCTGTCAGTCACCCTGTAAGTTTTGTGCTTGACAGGAGGACTGTCCCCAGTGTCTACATCATGGACGCACCAATCAGTGACACTGGGAATCAGGGAGAACAGGTCAGAAAACTGTCCCAGCAACTGGTGACAGTCATTCTGCTGCTCAGGGGTCAGGGTGGAAGAGAGGTTCACTCCATCCACTGACCCATCTTGCTCTGTTGCAGACAGGAGGTCAGGAAGAGGCTCAGTCTCCTCCTCCATTCCAGCATCTGTTGCTAGGAGCATGCCCACTTCGGACCTCTCTAAGTGGGGCTTCAGGCGGTTGACATGCAGGACCCGCAAGGGGTTCCTGGGAGACCGCAAGTCCACCAAGTAGGTAACCGGACTCTTGCGCTCCACCACCTCAAATGGTCCGTTCCACTTATCCTGGAGCGCACAGGGCTCCACTGGGGCCATGACCCACACTTTCGAACCAGGCTGAAGCTCAACCAGAGTGGCATTCTGGTCGTACCACCACTTCATCTCCTCCTGGCTGGCTTCCAGATTCGCCTCAGCGAGTTTTCTGAATCGCCTAGTTTGGTTCCTAAAGGCCAGCATGTAGCTATATACATCCTGGGGAGGTTTCCTGGGAGATTGCTCCCAGCCTTCTTTGACCAAACTCAAAGGTCCTCTCACTGGGTGTCCATAGAGAAGCTCAAAGGGACTGAACCCTAGAGATTTCTGTGGCACCTCACGGTAAGCAAAGAGAAGGCATGGTAAGAGGACGTCCCACTTATGCCTCATGGGTTCCTCAAGACCCATAATCATGCCTTTGAGGGTCCGGTTGAATCTCTCAACCAGCCCATTACCTTGGGGGTGGTAAGGGGTGGTGAACTTGTAGGTTACCCCACACTCCTGCCACAGGGACTTCATATACTTGGAAATTAAGTTGGTACCTCGGTCTGACACCACCTCTCTGGGAAACCCCACGCGGGAGAAAATCCCCATCAGTGCACGTCCCACCACGGGGGCCGTCACTGTCCTGAGAGGGATGGCTTCCGGGTACCGGGTGGCATGGTCCACCAAGACCAGGATGAACCTGTTGCCCATGGCTGTCTTGGGATCCAGAGGCCCCACAATGTCAATGCCCACCCTTTCAAAGGGGGTGCTGACCACAGGGAACGGCTGGAGAGGAGCCTTGTGCTTCCTCCCACTCTTTCCACTTGCCTGGCAAGTCTGAAAGGTTCTGCAATGAGTGTCTGAACTCTTGCGCATTTGGGGCCAATAAAAATGGGTGACAAGCCTTTCAAAGGTCTTGTCCTGCCCCAAATGTCCTGCTAAAGGCACATCATGAGCCAGCCCCAGTAGGAAGGCTCTGAAGCACTGGGGTACCACCAGCACACGGGCTGACCCAGGCTCAGCAACCTTAGGCTCACTATACAGGAGACCATTCTCCCAGTAGATCCAATGTGATCCAGACTGATCACCTGCTGCCTGGTTTGCAGCCTGCTGCCGCAAACCCACAAGAGAAGGGCACTTGTTCTGCTCCTCACAGAACTCTTCCCTGGAGGGACCTCCTTCCTGCTGCCAATGGGTCAGCTCAGGCAGGTCTCCCAGTTCAGCAATCTCTTCCCCGGTAGGCTCCAGGGCATCCCCCTCAGGGTCCGCCTCCTCCTGGGCCTTGGGCACCTCAGGGGCCGGTTTCCCGTGCCCCCTACCTCTTCTCTTTAAGGCAGGCACCTGGGCCATTTTCTCAGGCTCCAGGTCCTCTTGAACACCCTTACTGGCTGCCATAGACCGAGTGGTCACGCAGGCCCACTCAGGCAAACCCAACATCTCTAAATGAGCTCTCCGCTCCACCTTAGCCCAAGGGGAGCTCTCCAAATCGTTACCTAACAGACATTCAACAGGCATGGCTGGCCTCACAGCTACTTGAAGAGTCCCTGAGACCCCCCACTCAAAGGGAACCTGTGCCACCTTGCAGTGGCTCTCTGTGTTGTCAGCGGCAACAACTGGGTAAAATGCATTTGGGACTACCTGCTCTTCAGACACCAACCGACAACTGACAGCTGTCACACTGGCTCCGGTGTCTCTAAGAGCTTCCACCCTCTTGCCATTGATGGTCACCCACTGCCTGTATTTTTAGTGTTATCAGGCAGCTGGGTCCTGGGGACCACCTCACAGTCTCCTAAAGAGACAAGGGACATCTCTGCGGGACCCCATCCACCCATCTCCTCCCCCAGGGCTACACTAGCCAACTGCCGGGGTGGTGCACCAGTGGGTGCTGTCTTCCCATACAAGGGACATCTAGCATCATAAGAACAGTGGCCTACTAAACCACACTTAAAACAGGTCTTGGGCCCCTTGTGAGCAGGCTTATCTGTCGGGGCCACTGCCTTCTTCTCAGGGGAGGCTGGGAACCTTTCCCTTGGTTCCCTTGGGGATTACTTTGGGGCCCTTTCTGGAACTCCCTCTGTTTACCCTTGTCCCCCCACTCTTCTGCTGGGGACCCTGCCCACCTTTGGCGAAGTCTCCCACATGACCCTTCTGGACCCGGGTGCTCACCCAGAGGTCCGCCTCCTCAGCAAGCGTCCTAGGGTTAGTCAGCTTGCTATCAATAAGATGCTGGCGTAGCTCTGGAAAACAGTTATTTGACAAGTGCTCCCATGCAAGCAAATCATAGAGCGCCTCAAAATTATCCACTTTGCTACCCTTCACCCAACCATCCAATGCTCTGCAAAAGAAAGACACATATTCCACCCAAGTGGTAGACTCCAGTTTTCTGCAATTTCTAAACCTTTGTCTATATAGCTCTGGGCTCAAACCAAATCTGGACATTAGGGCTCCCTTCATGTGGGTTTAGGACATCTGCTCCTCTGTAGGCAAATCCAACAAAGTGTCCCTCCCATCACTAACAAAGCGGCCCCACAACCCCGCTCCCCAATCCTTCTCAGGGACCCGGTGGGCCAACATTGCAGCTTCATAAGCCCTAAACCACTGACCAATATCCTCATTCTTGTGGAAACCTTTAACTACATCTTTGGGAATGTAGGTTCTTGCTTCTGCATGCACTGGCGGTGTGCTGCCACCAGAGGGAGGAACCTCTAACTTCTTGGCCTTGAGTTCCAATTCCCTCAATCCTCTCTCATGCTCAAAATGCATCCTCTTTTCCTCTAAGGCTAACTTCTTCATTTCTAACTCCATCCCAAGCTCTATTTTCTTGCTCTCTATGTCTTTCTGACCATCCATTTTGAGCCTAGCTAGCTCCAATTTATGCATCCTCTCCCTTGCTCTGTCCTCCAGCTCTCCTGGGGACAACCCTTTGGAAGAAACACTGATGCCCGCCCCTGAAGGTACTTTCCCTCCAGTTGGGCCCACTGGCCCCTCAAGTTGCTCATTTAAATCCTCTGCCTCCATTACTGGCTCCTCAGAATGCTCACTGGCATTCCTAGATTCTACCCAGGCCCTCAGCGCCTTCTGGTATTCCTCTTTCCTGGTGAGGCCTTTCACAGAGATTTTAAATTTCTTGCACAAAGCTTTGAGATAAGGCACAGTGTAAGTATCAATTCTCTCTTCTTCCAATATGATGTCTACAGATACTATGGATGCTGACTTGCTCATGGTAGCAAAAGGACTGGCAGTTCTCAAGAATCAAAAATAGAAAAGAAGTTCCAAGGAAAAATTCTCAAAAAGTATGTGGTTGCGTTATGGTCTGCACCCACTAGTAGTGTACACCAATCACTGTATATGAATCACAAATGCAAGTCCAAATCCTCACCGCTGACCACCAATGTTAGATTTGGGGGTCTCTAGTTGGCATAGGTAGGTACCTGTGACAAATAGGGACCCTTGCGTCTAGTCAGGGTAAGGGGCTACACTCCTAAAATAACCCCTGCTCACCCCCTTGGTAGCTTGGCACGGGCAGGCAGGCTTATCTCAGAGGCAGTGTGTAAAGCATTTGTGAACACATACAGTAATACAGTGACAACACTACAGATGGACACCACACAGGTTGTATTTATAAAAATAAGTATTTTTATATAGACTTAACACAAGACCAAACGAGAAAAATCCACAATACTGTCCTCAAAAATAGACTTTAGAATGTTATAAAATAGTTCAGTTCTCTCAAGTTGTAGATGTGACACTTTACTCTCAATGTACCTTGAATGCGTAACGCAAAGAAAACAAAAGGGTCGCAGGGAAGGTGATGCGTCGGTTCCTTACACTCAGGGGAGTGGATGCGTCGGTTCCTTACTGCTGCGCAGGGGAGTTGTTGCTCGCTTCCTTACTGTGTGGGGAGGTGATGTGTCGGTTTCTTACTGCTCTCCGGTGTGATGCGACAAGATGGCACCTCGATGCGATACTCTTCTCCGGTGCGATGTGACAAAATGGCGTCTTGGTTGCGATGCGACAACGTCGGTGCGATGCGTGCACGCCCGACGGCCGTGCGACGACTCGATGATCTTTGGAGCCGCGACAGGCCCTGCGACGCGCTTCTCCGGTGATGCGACGATGTCCTCTGTGGCAGCGTCCCGCTTCTCCGGCGATGCGCCGCGCTTCGGCGATGCGATGATGACAGCGGCAGCGGCGTCTCGCTTCCTCGGCGATGCGATGACAGCGGCTGCGAGGGTGACACGCTTCTCGTCGTTGCGTCGCGCTTCCAGCTCCCAGCGACACGCAGTCTCTCAGAAGGCCCAGCACAACAGCAGGCACTTCAATTCCCAGCAAGGGAATTCAGGGGGGAGCTGGTTGGTGAAGTCTTGTATCCCTGAGACTTCAGGCAGGAGGCAAGCTCTAGTTCAAGCCCTTGGAGATTCTTCTTCAAGTTGATAGAAAGCACACGCAGTCCTTTTCTCCTTTCTTTGGCAATGAAGCAACCACTGCAGGCCAACCCCCAAACACACAGCACAGGGGTAGTCTCCTCCTTCAGCTTCCTGGTTCTTCTCCTCAGCAAAGGTTCGTCTTGATTCCCAGAAGTGATCTAAAGTTCTTGGGTCTGGGTCCCAATATTTATACTACTTTTCTCTTTGTTCTCTGAAGGCAGAGAGGCCTTTGCCTAGTCCAAAACCAGTTCTGGTCAGTCCTGGAGCACTTTGTTGACAAGACTCCTTCTTTCCTTTCACAGTGTAGGCCAGGGACATCAGACACACCACAGGAGGTGGAGCCAGCATTGTGGAGGAAAGGCACAGCCCTATTCAGGTCCCAGGTGCAACTCCTCCCTCCCATCTGCATGCAGATCTCTCTATTCAGCTCTGTGCTGACTCACCCTGTCTCCTGGAAGCCCCCAGCCCCTGTCACTCAAACTCCAGACAAGGAATACACAACCTAGCAGAGGCAGGCTTGGATAGTTAGGCAAGAAAATACCCACTTTCTAAAAGTGGTATTTTCAAACACAGAATGTTAAAACCAACTTCACTAAAAGATGTATTTTATCATTCTGAGTTCAGGCATACTAAACTCGAATTTCTACCTGGTTCCCTGAGTCAGTTAGGATTATAAGATGTAATAATCTAACTGCCCATTCTGGCCTATGGGGAACAGGTAGCCTTGCAATAGTGAAAAACGAAAATGGCTGTAATTCACTATTAGGACATGCCACACACACCAGGGCATGTCCTACCTTTTACCTACAATGCACCCTGTCCTTGGGCCTACCTTAGGGGTGACTAAAATGTATAAAAGGGAAGGTTTAGGGACTGGCAAGTGGGTACACTTGCCCAGTCAACATGGCAGTACCAGACTGCCCACAGGCTCTGCAATGGCAGGCCCGAGACACACTTTACAAGCTGCTCCGGTGGGTGGCACAACCAGTGCTGCAAGCCCACCAGCAGCATTTGATTTACAAGCCCTGGGCACACGCAGTGCTGTACTAGGGTCTGACAGTAAGCCAAACAAGCCAATCATGGAGTCACTAATCCATACATCAATTTACCATAGGGAGCACTTGCACTGTGGCACTGAACAGCAGTGGCACAGTGCCCAAAAGCATCTAAAACCAGCAAAAACATAAGAGGCAACAGCAAAAAAATGGCAGGGAGACCCACGCCAATGGTGCCAGTTCTAACATTGACTTTTAGACTCTGTGCAGTTTACCACTGCTAACCACTACTAAAGCGCTTGTGCTGTCTCCTTTAATACTTGGTAGAATTTGCTTACACCAAATTGGCACATTTCATTTACTTGTAACTAGTAAAGTGGTACTACATGTGCCCAAGGCCTGTAAAGGCCTGCAGCACTGATTGTGCCATCCTCTTAAGTAGCCTTTTAAACATGTCTCAGGCCTGTAAGTGTGCATAGTTGTAAACCTTTTGTCAGGCTTAAACCTTCCTTTTAATATATATAAGTCACTCCTAACGTGGCCCCTAAACAGCCATAGGGTAGGGTGCAGTGTATTTAAAAGGTTGGACATGTACCTTTTTAGTTTTACATATACTGGTAGTGAAAATCTCTTAAATTCGTTTTTCACTACTACAAAGCCTACTTCTCCCATAGTATAACATTGAGCTACCTTATTACATTTAAAAAGTGATAATTTTCAATTGACTCCGGCACCTCCCAACATAAGCGGTCACAGCGGCTACTCGCCATCACGTTCTTCTTGAGCGGATTTCCTGATTTCGGCACTCTCGGCGCTTTGACTCCTTCCATGATCTGTGGATTAATTCCATGTCCCCTTATCAGGACGACCCCAAGTCTTGGGCGTCCAACCTATCTTGGAAAATTGTCCCCATTTGAAAACGCGCATCTTTACGTTGACTGCAAATTTTGCCTGTTAGCGCCTCTATGTCCCTCTGGATTTTCTCCCGCCAAATGGATTTATAATTCAACTCCTCAGTCGCTTGACCTTAGCAGACATCTTTTCTCAGGCACTAATTGTCTTGTCCTGAAGATGATCCCATTATTGTTCTAAATGGATCGAAACGTCATCAACCTCTTGTACTTTGACAACACACATCAATTATTATGCTGTGCATAAGTACTCTAATGTAATTTATGCTGGCCTAACTATTGTATTTTCTGGCCACTCCTCAAAAACTGCCTGAGTTCTTTTCTTTGTTTTTTAACAAACTGTACGTGTTCCCACTTGTATGTTTTCTGAATTTTTCATATTAAATGATTTTGTCCAGTTAGACAGCAATATATAGATTTCATTGTATCTATATATGAAGATTTGTTTTGTCAATCCCTTCCTCTATAGGGATCATTGTTTTTGAAAATAACTTTGTACCCAAGGTCCCTTACCACATATTAGGTTCCATTGTTTGTGTAAAAAAAACAACTTTCAATTTGGATCAGGTAGGAATTTCAAGTTTGGTGTCTTAGAATTGGAATTTAAAAACCTCTTTATTGTTAAAGTTGGATTTTTAGTCACAATTCTGAAAATGCTGCTTTTATTGAAGGGAAGTGGAGAAGGAGGTCAGGCTGCCGTGTGTGGCTGCTAAAAGGTAATTGGGTTGGCACACAAACATTTTGCATGAGACATGTAGTGGGTAGATTGGGGTGAATGGTTGGGGCAATAAGGGTAACTGATAGAGGGTTTTGAGGCGCACATTGGTAAATGGGGAGGTATGGCATGGGTTTGGAGATGAATATTAATGGCATTTGACACACGGATGATAAGTGGTTATAAGAGGAAACATAAGTCATGTACAGTTTGGGATAGGTAGAGTGGGTTGATTTAGGGTGAAGGGTGGGTTTGTGGGTACTTTATTTGCACGTATTTTGATGGCGCTGAAGAGGCAGTTAAGCAGTGTTTTCTATCTGTTGCAGTGACCCCTGAGGAGAGCCATCAGGCTTGAAATGCATTGGGTTTTATAGAGCTACTTTGAAGTATGGTTGACCTCACGTGTCGCTGTGTAAAAGCCTGGATGGGCACGCAGGAGACATTTGAAACTGTTTGAATAAAGAATTCAAAGGCAACTTTACTGTCTCCGTGATGATTTGATAAGCAGGAAGACCGTTGATAAGAGGAATGGATTATATTGAATACTGTGAGAAAATGGCTAACTGAGCAAAGTTTTTGAGGGATTACTCCCCATTTCGCAGTGCGACAGTTGGGTGCGTGACGACGCACCTTTAGATGCTTTTAGAAAGTTGGCATTTTCTTGTCTTAACCATTGGTACCTGCTGACTGTTTCCTTGGTCACATAATTCGGCATCACTGGCAGTTGGTCTTTGTGTATTGCGCCCAGCCAGAGAGACAAAGAAGGATAGGTGTTTGCAGGCTAGGTCACCTCTGACTTGATAAGGGGTTTGAACTGTCAACTACCAAACTTACACATCACAAAGGCTTTGCCTAGGCACACTCACAAAGGATTTGGCACTAGTCTATTGTGACCCCAGACATGCTGGGGCCAGGGCATGGAGGCAGGAAATTCCAAACACCTCTGGGGGTTGAATCCTACAGACCCTTCTCCCAGGGCCGGCTTTAGCCCTGATGGCGCCTGGTGCAAAAACCGTTTTTTGGTGCCACCCCCAATAACCTCCTCCTCGGATACCCTCACCACCACCCAGCAAAAGTGCCCCTCATCTCTCTCCAAAGCCCCTCTTGTTTTAAAGAGTTGGTAAAGGCTGGCTTTACTAATCCACTCAGCATCCACATAAAATACAGATCTGTTCTTTGCAGCAGGCATATTAACCCTCTATGCTACTTTATGGCGAGTCAAAACTGCCACTAGACAAAACTCTGATCTCTCTCTCTCTAGCAGGAACATTAATAACAAGAGTTCTCTTGCCATTTTTATTACTGCCTGAAAGCTGGATGCACAAGGAACTCTGTAGCAGGTGTTTTTAAATCATAATTGATTACTAAACTCAGCACCCCCCCTCCAGGTCAACGCCCAGTGCTGTCGCACCAGTCGCACCACCCTAAAGCTGGCCCTGCCTTCTCATACATCAAAGCTGGCACCAGGGATACATTTTGAACCCTCACACCCAACTCTTCCATAAACCCCTGGACCTGACTTGCGGAAGACTCAGAGGACTGCTGTGCTTTTCTGCAAGAAAAACTGCTCTTCTGTTGCCTTACTGCCCTGCTGCTTGAGTAATAGGACTGAACCTGTGACTTGAACCCAGGACCACCAGAGTGACTCCAAGGGATAGCTGGCTGACCTGATCAGAGCTTCAGTGACAGAAAAGGCTCCAACCATCTTGAACACAGCACCTGGACTCTACTTGCTGTAAGTCTTGCCCTTCAAGTGGTGCCACCCCAGTCCTGGACATTTGGAAGTGGGCCTGGAGGTGCTCTGCCAGCCCAGCTGTAGTCATGTGAAGCAGAACTGATTCAGTGCGTTGTATCTTATCGAAGCCGCGTTGGAACAACCACAGCACAACGCATCCCAGACACCATACTTCACATTGCGGCCTGTAGTCTCATTGGAACCGCCACTGCACAAGCATCCTCAGCGCAGGCCTTCACATCGCAAGCCGGACGACGCAGGATTCCGCAACTCCACCTTACAGCTCCTCTAAACTGCCTCTGTGTGACTCATCCTTGATGCGGGATCTTGAAATGCTCCGCAAACCAGAATCTAAGGTACTTTGTTCAGCTCACCTAACTTGGTCCCTGTCGTACTCCAGATCCAGATCGCACTCCATCTGAACTTTGTGACATTGTCCCGGTCCGGCGCAACCAGATAACCACAGTTGCTGCTTTATGCTTCTAATATATAAAGCAAGTGGTTTATATATCATAAATACCCAGGTTCTGAGGGACACAGGGTTACCCCATTATCACTAATGCTTTATGCTTCTAGGCAATATTTGTACTTAAACTTTGAAATTGCATTTTACTGGTTCTACTGTTTTTTTTGTTTTGTTTTTTGGTCTCAAAAAAATTATTAAAACCTACTCTGTTTTTCTAAATTGGTGTGGTATTTTCCTTGTGTTGTGTTTTCACTTTATTACTGCTTGAAGTACTGCATAAATACTTTACACATTGCCTCTAAGCTGAGCCTGGCTGCTTTTGTGCCAAGCTACCAGAGGGTTAAGGACAGGTTAATCTGGTGTTTGCTTGTTCTTCACACTGACAAAGTTTGTGGTTGCTGCTTGAGTGAGGTAGCCAGTTTCCAACAAATATAATTTCCTTGAATGAGCCATCAGGTACAAATAATATAATAAGTTATGAGATTGTTTGTGTTTTTTCTTCGAGTTACTCTCTGATGCAGTCAGGTAAATTCCTAATTGTACTGTGAGCAAAGGACATGCGCCTGACCATCACTTTTGTCTTGTTCTATGTCTTGATTTGCACGCTGTGTTCCTGGGTCTGTCTGCCTTCTTTGCTGAATGAATGATCGACTTGTAGAGCGCGAACAAATGCCCAAGGGCATCAAGGCGCTGATAGCGGGAACCCAGTCAGGGGGAGGGAAATGTCAATCCTCTAAAAGATTAGAGGGCAAAGAATGAATGAATTAATGAATGAATGAATGGGTGATCCATCACATATTACTGCTGCCTGCTTTTTATTGTGTCTTAGTGGTGGACATTATTTTTCAGTTTTGTTTTGGTGTATTGTCAAGTCAAAACTGGCATGACATGGTGGTTTTGTTTATGTGCCAGGAGATTTTAAGACGTCATTGGACTTTCACATCAGAACACTCAAATTCACAACAGTAGCCGAGCTATTTTGAATGTTACAATTAACACATTTTTTTTATTCCTGTACATGCTATCATGATGGTAGTCCTTGCATTAACTTAATTAACACAAGTAAATTAAACTATTCATATTTTTATGGAAAAACCTAATCACATTTTAGAACAATCTAAATGATGTTGGTTTCAGTGATTAAGAATAACCTGCTGAACTTAATACCTTAAAAATGTGTTTACTGCGCATTTTTAGTGAGTTATGTACACCCAGATTGGCTTAAAAATCTATTCTTTTCCCAAAGCAGTTTAATTCGCTGGTAAACCACAAATATGCTGTAATTGCTAGTTGTCTACTCTAAGTCTTTACAATAACTGACACAAAAATTAAGGGGCATGACTCAAGGAAATGCATTTTTTTTCTCATGTCAGTTTGAGCTACAATATAATAGACTCCGTTGAGGAGCGTCTGTAAGCAAATGATTCAGTTAACCTACAGCTCATTATAAATTGTGTCTGTATGAAGAATTTAACACAATATTTGTTTTGATTATATTTAAAACGATATTTGAAACACGTACAGGCGTTGCTTAATTTTTCGAAACGCTTGACTGCTGAAAATAATACATAAAAATACACACGAATGGTTAAGTCCATCAACGTTCATTAATTCTTTTAACATATTTTTTACAGAAGAGACCATATCACACCGAGAAAAATGATCAAATACAATGAATTTAATATATTTTTGCAGGAAGTGGAAAGTATAAGGATACAAGTTAACAAGTCAAGGGCCCATTTACAAAAATGTTTGTTTACCTACAAGTGCACAAAAGGGCTTCTGTGATTGTAAAAACAGTGGGATTGTAGAATACTAAAGTGCACCGAGCGGGTTGCAAAACCATCACCAGTGCGGCAAATTTAATACAGATGTATGGAACAATGGGCAGTTTCTCGACATTATTAAAATTGCAGGGAATGCCCACCAAATCGTACCTTTCTGGATAAAAACTAATATTTGCATGGTCTTTCTGACCTCCTAAACACTTACTATTAAAAATGTTTGTGGAAATTATCTTTTCAGTTTCATAAAGGTGCAGAGAGAAGTGCAAATATTGCCCTTTTTTTCAAACAACCTTCATTGAAATTTTACAGTGTGCGTTCCAGTAAGTATTACAAACGGCACAGGCACTACAAGTGTGTGATCGTAGTTGTGTCGTGGCATGACCCGGTACCTTCAGATGGCTTGTTGACAGTGCCATGGCAGTACAGATTGAACAATGCAATAATAACAAACAGAACTGTGAGCCTATAAAAAACGAAAGCCATGCAGTTCGTGTAGTGGGTAGGAGGTCTTCTTGCAGGCCATCTGTGGTGGAGGGGGTTGGCACTATCGCAGGCATTCAATACGGTGATGCCCACACCGTGTTGTGTCCCTCTGGGAGGGAGTAGGGTAGGGGATAGAAAGAAGGGGGAGGGAGGGGAGGCGCTGTTGGCAGAGAAGTGCTGGTGGCTAGGTGTGTGGTGCTCCTGATTAGTCTGAGCTGCTGTCACTATCTGGCATACCCTGGAGGGTGGAGAGTAGCTCGTCCCATGCGAACGCAATGGGGCGCTTCCTCAATCCAAGAGCTTCCTCTCGGCGGAGCGCAGTAACCTCAGCCATGCCCCGTTTGATACTTGCGGCCTGCCAGCACGCCCCCCACCTGAAAGTGAGCGTGCCTTCCAGTGCATTGCAATCATTCGTCGCCCCATCAGAATCCCAGGTCGACAAAGTGACTAGAGGTTCCACCAGCCTTTCAACGCTTTTTAAGGCTTAGCAGGCTGCTGGCCATAGAGTTCAGGTCTGTGCGGCCTGTAACTCTAGTGAAGAAGACATCTGCCTATAGAGCGCGGGTTGTTGGAGAGCTCTAAAACATATGTGTCATGTCTGCCTCAGGGGCGCGGCAGCAGGAGTACACAGATGATGCTGTAGAGTAGATTCTGTGTAGCTTGGCTGGGGTATGGTAGGCCCTGTTCAGGATGTTGCACTGTATGTACTGAAAATGGGCTTTGCGGTAAAGCTTTCTAGGGTACACCAAAATTCTGTCCCATTCCTTCTGGGTCAACGTGCGGCCAATATCGTGCTCCAAAGTCTGCTGGAGAGATGCCAGTGGATCCTGGATTTTATGGGAGATGACTTTAGTAAGCCAGGTAACTAGCCACCGCCCAGTGCCCATTGTGTGAAGTGTGTGCGTTAGGGGATGTGGATCAGGTTCTGTGTCAGCTATGCCCCATAATCATTCCAGCTCTCCTGCTAGTTGTCTGTATGACAGGAATTGGCCCGCCGAGAGACCTGTTTGTTCTGTCAGCTAGTCGAAGGGGACGAGGGCCCGTCATAGAACAAGTCAGCAAGAGTTCCCACCTCCGCTGATTCCCAGAGCTCCACTCCCTCTTGTCTTATGTGCGCCCGGAAGGTGCGAATGGAGCTCAAAGGAACCTCCAGAACATATTGTGGCAATCCAGGCATGGCTCGTAGTTTGCTATCTGGAGGAGGCCATTAAAGGGTGTAGGCAACACTGAGTTGGGGAGAAATAGTTCACACACAAGTCTAAGCGCTCTCGTCTCAGACCCCGACCATACCTCCACCAAGAGGCGACCCGCCAACCAGCGGGTAGGCCACTGGACCTGTGCTGCTAGGTAATAGTGTTCAAACACCAGGACACCCAAACCCCGAGTTCAATTGGGAGCTGCAGCTTGGCCAAGGCCACTCTGCGCCTCCCCATATTCCATTTGAGGCCACTCAGCATTGCATTCAGTGACCAAAATGTGCGCCGGGGAATGCCGATCGGTAAATTAGTGAAATAGTGCAGGAGTCTCGTAAGGATCACCATTTTTGGATAGAAATACTCAGCTCTGCACATTAAGGGGTAGAGAGCATCAAATGGTAATTTAGGGCTGATGGGAGGAGATCGCCTTTGTGAGGTTTCCATCTATTAAATCTCAGGTCGAGTGGTATATGTTAATGACCAAATATCGAAAGGTGCGAGCTTCCCAACAAATTACGTTGGTGCCTATCTCAATGTGTTGTGGGTGCACCCAGGTGGAGCAGAAATAAATAGGTCTTGGGCCAGTTGACCCCCAACCCCGAAGTGGACCTAAAGGTATCAAGAATGTGTGCTATCCCAACTATACCATCACAGATAACTTTAACATACATCAGGATGTCGTCGGCATACAGGGAGATGGCGTGACCCGTGTTGCAAATGGGTATGCCTCAGGTTTGTCCTGACTAACAGAGCCGCTGTCAAGAGGCTCCATCGCCAGGGCAAAAAGCAGGTGGGGGATATCCCTGACATGTGCCACTAGTGACAGGGAAGAGGTCTGAGATTCGCCACCCTATTTTTACCTTCGCCATGGGCTCTGCATAAAGGTGTTTGAATGCGTGTAGTAACCTACCCCTTATGACCACTTTTCTACGGCTGCAAACATATAGTCCTAATCTAGGGTATCAAATGCTTTTGCCAAGTCAAGGACCAGACAGGCAGAGTAGGCCCAGTGCAGCAGGGCCTCCTCTAGGATTCTATGCAGCCTGCGGATGTTGAGGGTCATAGATCTGATTGTTATGAGGCCATTTGGTCAGGGTGAACCAATATCAGCATATGATCCAATTACAGTGTCGCCATGACCTTACTTATGATCTTCCGGTTTCAGGAGCAAGAACAGAAGTGCAGCAAAATAAAGTTTGAGTACTTTCGAGTCTGATTAATTTAGGGATTAGAACTGTTTTGTAGGTTTTATAGAACTCGATGGGCAGGCCATCCAGGCCTGGGTTTTGAAGGTGAGGGAATGGCGGAAGAGTATGGATTGAATGTTGAAATCCATGTAATACTCAAAATATATTCGTGAAACTCAAACCATTTCATTTGGAGTGATTCATGTTTTTTCGCAAATTACTTGGATATTGAATTAAACCCAGTGTTGGGTTCCGATTGTGCCCAGGGGGACCCACCCAAGTTTGTGGGTGCGCCACTTCATTTTGGACGAGTATGGTTGACATTTTAGAAGAAGATTAAGGATAACTCTCGAAGACAACTGTGTAAATATACTCATTTGAAACAATAAGGTTTTGCAACTTTGCACAAGTAGAACAATAGAAATCATTTTTGCTTTAAGCGTTGTTTTCTTTTTAAGGTCCGATTTTGGAGAAACAATGTTGATCCTTTTGAATAATCAACGTAGATTAATGCTGGCTATAGTGCTGATTGTCATTGACATTTTTATGATTAGTTTACTAATAAGTTTGAGTTACCTGAAGTTCCTGTTAAGTCTAACACTGATCCCCCACCTACCACTACACATGAAGTGGAGCAGTGTTGTTTTAACTGGGAGAATTTGCATAGGGATTTTTTGAAGGGAAACGTCTCTATGAATGTATTTTGCATTCTTTTACATGAGTACACTAATTTAATGAAGGCCAATGACTGCTACATTTGCACCCATTTGCCTGCATCTGTGGCAGAAGGTATGACCTATTACCATATTCCCTGTAGCATAATCCTTAGTTTGTTGTATCATCAAGGTCATTTTGAATATTAGTTTTTGAATTATGACTTAATTTTATCCAAAGTGCCAATGAAGCAACATTTGAATCCTCATTATAATGCCAGTGGCACTTTTCAGATCTCCAGTTAAGCTTGATACTGCCTGTGCCCAAGGGGCAGAATTTATAGTGGGGAGTAGCTCCTGGTTTCTGGAGTTATACCTAACTCTGATGAGCAACTCTATTGTAGTAATAAATTATCACCCACAGAAGTCTAAGTCTCTGGGTGGACACCCAAGATCCTTCTAGAAACTGTTATCCTAAAGAGCTTAAAAGACTGCCAGGTGATCGGCTGCAGGAAGGACAGATGGATGAAGAATGGTTGGTGACTAAGTACACCTAAGTGTCTCAGGACACTCCAGGACCAGCCTGGTTCAGGGATGATGGGTGGCTACTATCCTACCTGCAAGATATTTACACCTTCTTGTGAAATGCACTCCCCAGCCTTAAAAGGAGGCAGGAATGTTCCAGCAAACCAAATAGGCTATGATGAATCAGAGGGGAAAGCAAAGAGAACCAGTCTGCAGATGCAATGACAGGCTTAGCAGCTTGCATGTGTGCTAAACAGATATGTTCAGTTAAAATTACAATAAAGACCGATGCTTCTACCTCGCTCTCCCCTCTGTTTAACACAGCAGAGATTTTAAGCAAGTATGATAGGGTCTTAGGAGAAGAAGCATAACAGAGTCCACAGCATGTTTTAGGCTCCTCTCCAGTGTGGTTTTGCCCAGAGCTGGTCACTGGTTGGACAGTGCCCTGGGCGGAAAGAAAATTACCGCCTTCGCTGCTACTGGCGAATAAACTGAGGTAGCACAGGCCCCTTTTGTGTTCACAGGCCATTCCCTAGCTGGCTTGATCGAAACAGTGACTTGTCTCTGAATACAAGCATTTCCGTACCTCCCCAGCTCATGCCACCTAAAACACCCACAGTTCAGCTCTGTTAGGAACCTGCCAAGTTGTTTTTTGGAGTGGGGAGAGGGTGTTGATGTATGATGGCAGGGAGTTATAGATAGATGGGTTTATGATATGCTAAGGTATGATATGAGGCAAATATGTATGAGTGCACAAATTCCCATAGGCATCAAAGCGCAAAGAAATTAGTCCTGCTGTACAGCTCGGCCACAGGCTACAATCTGATTGCACCGATGAAGCTAAAGCCTCCCTACAGGGTGACAAGTCAAGTCTTTAATGCCTTTCTGAAGGGAGTGTGCATCTTTAGACATGTAAGATGAAAAGGAAGAGAGTTTCTGTTGCGACTGAGAAAGATCTGCCTTCCCAACTCTTTCTCCGAACTCTGGGGACAACAACCTGATTATAATTTGCCGAAAGGAGATTTCTCATTGGTATAAATCATTGAAACATGGATTTAATTCCATCAGGACTCATTATACAGAGCTTTATGAATGACACATAGTGCCTTGAACATAATACGCTTTTTGACCGGAAGTCAGTGAAGTTCAAGTAAACCTTTGCAGACTGACTGGCGTTTAGGGATGACAAGGTCAATCGTGCCACTGCATTCTGCATTCGTATGTCCGAATCCACTACCCCCTCACCCTGCCCCTCCCCCGCCCCGCAGCACTCTCGCTTCGAGCCGCCACTGGCTCTGTGTACTCATCTGAAGATTTCCCCTTGGGTCTGGACCTAGTTCACCCGTGCCAAAAGCTGACCTGGCTTTGTCCATGGGCCAGCCAAAGAATTCAGAAAGTCCACCACATCGCACACACTTCCAAAAAAAAACGCCCATCACCTCACCCACTGTGAATACACTGTCCTTGTAAATCCTATACTGCATTGACTCAATTACAGTTTACCTCCTATGTTTGAAATATAGACCTGAGAGGAATATTTTATCATTTTTACAACTGATGCGATTTATAATTAACATAAAAATTGCAGAAAATAAATATACTAAAAAAGCTACTCTGCAACGAAGGCGAAGTTCCCTGTCCCGGACAACTGAAGTTGTTATCTTGCCATACTGATGTACACTGGACAAATTCGAAAAATGGAATAACTTAACATCACATACCACTTTAATGTGTTTAATGTGCAGGATAAAACTCTGGAGAAACTAATTTTCTGCTTCTCATTTGAGAAAAGAGGAGACAGACAACAAATTCAGCTGTCAGTCACAAGACATTAGGATAATTATGAACAGTATGTCATAGGAATTAGCTATTATGATTAATGCAGAATAAGTGCTTTAATTGTGGGACTGAAATTTACACGAATGTTGCAATAAACCAGACTTTTGCCCTGCAGGCAAGGAATGTAGAAATTTAGCAAGGACGGAAAAAAATAGGATTAACCTATTTTACTAAATGCACTCTGGTTCCTCGTGTATAATCTCTGCTTCTCTGCCTCTCCCGGCCTCTCACTGAGTGTTTTATGGGGATGAGTATTACCACGCTCTGAATTGATTCTATTTAATCATCACAACATCTTGACAAATGAGTCAAATTTAGAGTTTGGAAATGGAGTAATGTCTGTCAGGGCGACGGAGTAAATCATTCAGTTACACTGACAGCTATCCCTCACCCAAATCTAGAGATGTCTTCCGGCCCCGTGGACATCTTGGTACTGCTGTCACCGTGGCTCCTATCAATGTTGTAAAAGTTTGACAGATGGCTTTTAACTTATTCAAAAAGGAACTACATAAGTGTGAGGTTTTTTTTTTAAAACAAATTTTATTCAAGTTTTATATTTGGCACAATAGCGGCCCGAAGGCACCATACAAAAAAATGAAATTCCAAAATAAATGCCATTTTGTACCAAATGGGAATAAGATACACAAGAAAAAGGAAGGAAAATAAAATAAACAGTTAACCATAACTAAACCAGCACAGATTCGGCGCCCCCACTCCCTCCCGCCCCGCCCAGCCATTTGCACATTTTGTCTAACTGGATAATTCTATCTAGTGTATAGAGATGTAATTAGATTGCTATCTGCGTTATAAGAGATTCCGTTGACTCCACCATCTGTAGATCTATACCTCTATAATTTGCTCATCGTTGCCATATTTTCCCATGTTTCTGTGGGCAACCTCGCGCCTGGAACACTGCCAGCTCCATGCCCATGCACCAGTCCAAGGCCTTTTTCCACTTTCCCAAGGGTGGCGGGGCTGTACTCTTCCAGCGTTGGGCAATATCCCACTTAGCAAGTGTAAGCCCTAGGAATAAGAGGTGTTGTTTATACCTATTACCGCCAATTTCATCTGTGCTATGGAGTAGTACTGATTTGGGATCGACCGGGATATGCCAGAATAATACCTCCCCAAGACAAGTCAAAATTTTATACCAGAAGGGTTGGAGAGCACTGCAGCTCCATACTGTATGTAGGAAGGTGCCCGTTTCTGGTTGCACCGGAGGCACACTGGCGATGAGATTGCACCCATGCGCCAAAGGCAGTGTCTGGTGAAGTAGGCCCGATGGAGGAATTTAAATTGGATTAGGCAATAAGCGTGAGTTTTTTTGTTTTTTAAAAGTAAACTTAATAAGCCCCACACTATGGGAGTTTTATCCCGTAGTGTGGGGGTAATTTTTTATTTTTACTGTTCCTCACCACAATGTTTTATCTGACTGTGATGAGCACCAGAAAAAAGCCACCCGATCGCCCACTCGAGGGATGTTCAGATGACTAAACTCTGGTAGACTACACTCCGTCGGGCCTTCGTAGGAGTATGTCAGTGATAGGGCTGGCCGGAGTAGGCTCAGCTGTTGACATACTGTCAGTCCACCCACCTCTAAAACGGCAGGCAGACTGGGAGTTTTTACAGAGAAGTTATTCTGTCGAAGTTGCGTCAGAGTAACCTCTCCACTAAACTCTAATTCAGTCCCAAAGTTTCTTGCTTTTAGAGGTAAAAACATATGACAGTCATGGTACCTTTCCTGCCCTTAGAGTACAATATGCAGGGATGCAGAATAAATCAATGATATTTCTAGAAAGCTATGCAAAGAGATTTAAAAAATCTGTTGAGTACAACCTGTATGTTGCCTCTGTAAGGAGAACACTTGTGCAAAGGTAGACTCAACCTTACATCCTTCTGATGTTGGTAAATTGACTATACTATTAACTGACCTTGAAAAGATAGTGATGTCTGCTACAGCGCTTAGAAACAGCAGGAGAGTGGTATAAAAAGTGGTGTAAAAACACATTATTATATGCAGTAGTAGCAATAATAGCAATGATCTTACAAAAATTTGTTTTTTGATCGTTTTCCAAACAATGTGAATGCCGAAACAAAAACAAAACACTAGGCGAACCTGGGTATAAGGACAAGCTGACAATGTCAATCAGAATAACACTTGAAACAATATATAATATCTGGTGACATGTGGCAGGCACCGCATTGATTACCTCGGGTGTCGAACATGACCACATGTTTAGAATCACATATGGAAGGTCTGGCACACCCAGTAGCGGCTCCTCGTGGGAGTGGTGCGGGGCGGTGAGGCGGGGCGGGGGAGGGGCAGGGGCAGGGTGGGGGGTAGTAAACTCCGGCTTACGGCCGAAGGGAGTTAAGTAAATAAAGAAAACGAATTACATTGCGCGCGCTGTATTGCCGATTTGGCGTTGCAGCGCCGCAATGTAATTCGTTTTCTTTCTTTATTTATTTACTTAACTCCCTTCGGCCGTAAGCCGGAGTTTACTACCCCCCACCCTGCCCCTCCCCTGCCCCGCCTCACCGCCCCGCACCACTCCCACGAGGAGCCGCTACTGGGCACACCCCCATACATCCAGGTCAACATTCACAGCTACACTAACCAAATCAGTGTCCCATTGTCAGAGAGTTCCCTGCTCACTGGGTCCCTGCATCACTGCACTGCCCTGTGGGTGAGGCACCTGCCACCAGGGAATCCCAGAGTGTTCCCTCCTCTACCACAATCCTCCCCTGGGGATCCAGTTTAGGGCAATCCAATAATATTGCATCCTACGCCGGTAGGATTAGTATTCTACATACCCCTCTATCCTCCTCCTTTTGGATCGCCTCTCTCTCACACTCTGCCCACATACTCACCACCATTAGTACACATCTGGGGCCCCAGCCGATTTCCAACTCATCGTCAATTGTCTGCAAGTGATGATTAATGCCAAATCAACAAACCTATCAGTGCCCTTATAGCAGTCCTGCGCCTGTGAAGACCCAGCAAACATAGCTGTGGTGTGCTTTCAAAATGCATATCCCTGGTTCTCCGAACCACCCACAGGACCGTATCCCAATAGTGGGTAAGCATAGAACAGTCCCATACCATGTGGTAAATGTTGGCATCTTCTATGGCACAGTAGGGGGCATGCCTATAATTTATTTATTTTATTTATTTATTTGCAGAGTTTTATATAGCGCTGGCTAGACCCGGAGGTATCAGAGCGCTTTACATGAGGATCAACGGGTTACAGGTTCCGAGAATTACATCAGTTTCATAAACAGTTGCAGTTACAAGTATAGGCTTAGGAGAAAAAACATGAGATTACATAATAATATAAGATATAAGCGCATAGCATAGCCAAGAACACGCATCTTAAGGGAAAGGACGGTGGGGGGGGAAAGGTAAACCAGGGGAGGGGAATGCCGATAGAGTCAGGCAGGCCGGAGGGGAAAGTCCATCAGGGGAGGAAAGCAGTCAGAGTGAAAGACAGATAAAACCGAGAAGAACCGTGAAAAACAATGTCCGATGTCCGGCTGGGTAGGTGATGGCTGAGGGGTGAACTAGAGCCAGACTCCTCTATAGCTGCATAGGACAGCTCCACCGGACAACGGCCAAGGGTACTCGGGCTCCGCGGTAAGTACAAACAGTTTCGGTTTCTGCCCATGGGGCATTGTCAGAGTTCCATCGACAGCAATCTCAAAGGTCAAATTGTGTTGCTAGGTCATAGGGAGAGAACGCTGGTGGCGGTAAAAGAGAAAGAAGGATCCCTGGCGGAGGGAGTTAAGGAATCATCTCGCTCAGCGGGGTGAATTGCATGTGGAGGGACGGTGCGCAGCCATTGACAATGACTTCATACCTCCAGTCGCGGGCTCCGACCCCGATCAAGGTCCGGTCTCGGGGGACGCAGCATGGTCAGGCTCAGGTGCCCCTCCCCCTCCAGCTGCAGCCGTACCTTACAAGTAGTGTGGGTAAACGAAATTGCACAATGCGGCGAAATCACCCCAGTGGAAGTTAAGGAATCAGCTCGTTCAGATGGGTGAATTGCATGTGGAGGGACGGTGCACAGCCACTGATAAAGACTAAATACCTCAAGCCGTGGGCTCAGACCCCGATAAAGGTCCGGTCTCAGGGAAAGCTGCCAAGGGACCAATGTCAGCATTAAAAACCATCTCCCTATGAACTGGGCACAGTTAAAATTATAATGGGCACTGGCACATTGCATGGCAAACTTATGGGAGGATGATCCTATTGGGCGAGGGTCCCCCCGTGTGGTGTAGTTGAAATCGATTGAGTCGGGCACACCATTGCTGCAGTTAGTTATCTCGGGCGCCATCTTAAGGTCAGGCCACACGCGAAGAAAGTCACCGCAATAACCATATCATTATGAAAGTTAGCACTCCTAATATTCAGCGGTACTTCACCAAGATCAGCATTAGCCCAGATTGGTCATCCTCTGCACCGCAGCCCCATAGGAGAAGGGTGAAGCGCTCTCAGTCACGCGCTGATCGCCGCCATTTTGGAGTCAGGCCGCGTCAGCACAAAATCACCCCAAAATTTAAAAAGCGGTATCATTGTGCTGAAACAAACAAAGAACCACAGCGGAGATCGAGACCGGCCAGAGCCTCAAGGATCAAGTGCTTGGGAGGGTCATCCGGCATTGTTTACAATCCCTCGTCGTTATCGGTGTTGGTGGTGCATTGTATTCGCCTTTTTAGGCTGTCGCAATTACTCACTCAGTGGAGCCACGGGCGATTGGTTAGGCTATAATCCGCGGTCTTCAACGATCACCAGCAACAGTGGGAGCTCGGGTGTGGTGAAAGGCAAGAAAGAGACTCGCCCAGCGGCTGCTGCGGCGGGACTCAGCATCAGCCCAGACTCGGGAGGCTCCGTACCGCTCCGCTCTCGAGTCAGAGGCAGTCCCCAGGGAGCATCGTCGCCACAGAAAAGGTCTTCAGGTAGATTACAAGCCAAATTCGCTTTTTTGCGGGATGTAAAACGGAACGCTGCATTGCAGACGAGTTTCCCGATGCAGGGATGTCGAGTGGAAGGGTGGATAGGGGGCATAAGCAGGGATATTCACAAAAGAGTGATCCCTAGCCCCGGGGCTTCTTTTGCGAGCTCCACCACGCGGCCATCTTGGCTTACAATGGATGATGTCCTGGGAAACATAGCGTATATGCGCCGTGGGGTAAGGTATGCTCTGTGCAGGAAGTAAAACTGAATAAGCTTAAACCGAGCAGTGTGATACTTTAGGGGTGAAGACCAACGTCTTCCTCCAGGCTACATCGTCGAAAGAGGGCCCAAATTCTGCCACCCAGCGCTGGTGCAGCGGAATCAAATTTACCCAAGCTCCCTGTCAGAGAGCCCTATAAAGGATGGTGACTGCCCTCATCTCGCCATAATGAGTAATAAGTAACGGAGGCATTCATGTTCTGAAGGTTCTGCGGACTCCAAGCCCCACCAAGCCCGCACCTTCCCAGTCAATGTTCCATAGAGGAGAAAGTGCCCAGCGGGTAGGTCGTAAGAGTCCCACAATTTCAAGAAGGGGGTGAGTTCACCCCCTGTATACAGGTCACCCAGTATAGTGAGTCCCATCTCGGTCCATGTGCGTAGGCCTGCCCGGTTCCCCGGTAAAGGCCAGTACTTCGTAGTTAACAGGGGGAGCTCAGAAGTATAGGGGTTTTTTGTGTGTGTCCTTTGCCGTGCCCTAGCCTAGACATGCCTTGCCATTCTAATCAGTATATTTTCATGATGCAGCATGTATGAAGGGTGTGGTTTCAGTAGAATCCAGGTCAGAAGATCTCGGGACGGCAGACCACGCTCTCCATGACTCACAGCGTCGTATAGATGGGAATGTCACCTGGCCACTCTCTGCAGTTGCGCTGTCAGGATTCCTGCCACAGCTCACCTCTCTTGACTATCACAATATACCGGCATGACTCATATCATTCCTCCCAACACTTATGAATGAACAAACATCTTGTACCCTGACTTTTGACCATATTACATGCTGTTGGTAATAGCTAGGTGCAGCTGGTGTTCCCCGGTTCGTTTGAAAAGGCTTAATAACTTTTACAAATGTTTTTTACCATGCATATGCAAGGTTAGGTTTCAGGTGCCACGGAAACATCCAGAAAATCCACCAGAATAAGCATCAAGCAACCGGCATAGATGCCCTCAACGTTTACCTTCCGGAAGACAGCACTCATCAAATTAATCCCCTGCACCTGCTCCTTGCTATAAGCAATTCGAATGCAACCTTTGTGAACATTCAAAAACACCTTCTAGAAGACAGCCTCATAAAATTAATCATCTGCACCTGTTCCTTGCTATAAGCAATTAGAACGGGACCTTTGTGAACATTCTAAAGCGCCTTTCTTGAAGGCAGCCTCATCAAGTTAATTATCTGCACCTGTTCCTTGTTACAAACAATTAGAATGCGACCTTTATGAACGTTCTAAAGCAGTCTTATTTAAAGACCATCCACACTTCTCCCCTTTGCTTAGCCTCTTTGCCTACCACTTACCTGTTTCCCGGCTTCCAGGACTCTGTCTTGCCAGCTCCCTTGTTACTTCCACTTCAACCTCATCGCAAAGGATGTCCCGCATCAGTTCGCACCTGGATGGAAAAACAAGAAGATAAGGAGAGACGCATTAACAGACTTGATTTCGCTATGCACTGAGCTCAGTCGCAGCATCGTGCTTTCAGACAAGGTAACCAATGTTTTTATTCAACTTGTACTTTCTGTTGCATGGCTCTGCCAGAAAGAGTTGGGTGAAGCTAACCCCTTCCAAATTAGCTTGTGGGTTTGATGCCGGAATCATGCTCACTACAGTTTCAAAACTTTAATGAAGGAACCTCTATGGACTATCTAAAAACAACTGACAACAAAACTAAAGGTTGGTTTAGATATAAAAAGCTTTCGTGAGGAGATACCTTAAAAGATATAGCTAATATTAGACTAAAGCCTTAATATTTGTTTGTTTATAGATAACATATCTGCGGGCACAATTCATCAGACTGGTGTGAATGCCAGCTGCAGTGTTGCGGTTGAGTAGATGAGCCACAGCATCTTTAGTCTCCACACACTCTCTCCATCCCAACATCCTGGGTTTTGCCATCGGAGCAGTGTCTCCTTCAAGCTGCAAACAGGTGAAGAAAGTGCAGGAATACAACCATCTTGGAAATCGCTATCTGGCCGTTCACTGACAGGGGGGGAGTAATCCAAAAGGGAACCGAGTATTGCAGCGTGGCTAGAGTCTTGCCATAATTACCCTCAAAGTGCATTTCTGACGTTTTACAAACTGTCAGACCCAGATATTTAATAGTGGTCTGCTCCCAGCGCAGCGCCAGCGCAATCCAAGCCTTCCGTGGTTCCCCAACATCTGGGTGTAGCGAGTAGGCACTAGATTATGCCAATTGACAGAAAGGCCCGAAAGCTCGCCGAACGTGGATAGAACTGCTACTGCCCCCTCCAGTTTGTATTCCTGCCCACTCATGTGTAGAAGCATATCTTACGTGTATAGCAAGATACACAGAGTATCCGCCGCAATCTGCATTCCCCTATAGTGCCTCCCCTGCTATACATTTAGTGCAAAAGGCTCTATGGCCAGAACAAACAATAGCGGAGAGAGCAGGCACCCCTGCCTGGTGCCCCATCCAACCAGGTAGGATTCTGATATCACTGATCCAGTCCGTACTCTTGCTGCCAGCTCGGTGTATAACAGCTGTGTCCACTCGATGAATTAGAGCCCAATTCTCATCCCATTCTTGGTGGTATAGAGGAAATCACAGTGGAGGGAATCAAACACCTTTTCAATGTCCACTGATAACACTAAGGAGTCCCGCAGGAAGTGCTCATGCATGTCTAATACTTGGATCAGTTGGCATATATTTGGCATGCTACTGCGAGTGGGTACAAATTCTGTCTGATCCGGGTGTATCAGTTATCCCACATGGGGCAGAATCCGGTTCGCCAGAATCTTACTCAGGATTTTGTAATCCACGTTAAGCATCAAAAGGGGGCAATAGGAACCACCAATCCCAGATCCTTGTCAACAGACTGAATCTGTATATAGTTATGTGAGGCTATATCACATACGAGTGTGGACTTTCTGCCACAAATGAATTTTTTCTACACTTGTTGCACTTAACTTTTTGCGAATTGGGTTGAATTTGTCTGATGCTCTCTCCCTCCCCCAAAGCTACTGATTCAGGGGTATCAGTTACACCGGATGTCAAAAATACTCCCTGTTCTCAGACTTTGGGGAACAACAGGCAGAAATTGGTGTTTCTGTGCTAATTCCTGCATATTATCCACCTGGAGATTTCGACTCCTTAGCTTCAGCATCCATGATCTCTGGATAAAAATACCACAATTTGCAATCAAAATTGGGCTGGTAGCTACTATTATCAGTCACATCGAGAATACCGGGAAACTTGTACTGAGTCTCTTAGGAAGGAGTGGAGGGTGTTCCACTGTAGTGCCAACATATTGGACTATTTGGTAATATAACTGAATATTTACAAACTTTCCCAGCATCTTCCACACACTGTTCTCCACTTCTAAACATACAAATAATGAACCATAAATAAATGTTAGCAGGGGTTCTGAACACCAATTTGTTTCACAAATGAGTACGGAACTGGAAGATTTCTCATGAGAAGATAAAATACAATTAGAACATTAGACTGTTCGGTGCTCCACTGTAGACAATAGTGTGGGTCAGGGCCAATAATGGCTGATATAGGCCTTCTGCTCCAACATTCCAATGTTTATTATTCTGCTTCTCACTGTTTAATTTAGAACATTCTTAGCTCAGTGGGTGGAATATTTAAAAAGTTTATAGTCCTTATACCTCAGGCTATACTGATTCTTAAAGTCTCTCACCCTCCTTAAAGGCGGGTCTTTACAGCTCGGGCCTAAAACTTGGGTTCAAAGCCTTTAACAACCAGTATATCCCTTGGCAGTGGGCTATAATGCTGTAATATATTTCTGAAAATTCACAAATATCCTAGCCATAGGGGGCAGATGTTCTGTAACTCAGTGAATCCACTCTTATAAGTGGATGCCAGGGAAGTTATGAAAATTACAAACAATTCCTTGTGTGGGCCTGGAACATAATAAAGTAAGTCACTTCAATGCAGAGGTGTACACAGGCGTACAGACACATGCAGAGGCCTACATATCCATGCATTCACGTGGTAATAGGATACCTTATTTTGGATATAGTCACATTTTGCAAGATTTGAAGAAAGAGGTAGAATTGTAAGAGCACAATACTCATCTAGCCTTCCTTGGCCCAATTAACAACCATTTTTCACTCCTAAAAAGAAATTATTTGTTTTGCAAAAATGCAATTACATTTCTCAATTCAACATCATGATTCACAAATTCAGGACAAGTGGAATTTTCGGATCGCAATAGGTTCTTAAACTTTGCCAAAATGACATGCATTCATTGTTTTATATCTATTGATTTGTATAGGGCTTTATTGTAGCTGAGAGCCTCTACTAGTATCAAAGCATGAAAATAAAAACATTTACCGCTTAAGTCCTTTCATCCTGGGTGGGTGGTTGCTGTGGGCTGCTCAGGCTCTGGCATTCTTTCAGAATGAGATAAATGCACGCAGCTCAGAAGAAAATATTGTCCTACAAGAGGCCTTGTCCTCTGAGGGGGGGGCGGAGTGGTCTCAAGGGCAACATGGTGAGAATGCTTCCCTGAAGAAGCTTGTTTTCACATATCTTTCAAACTGTGTTGATCCATCGTTTTGACCTTTACATTCTGGGCCCAACTGGTATTGAGGATTTACCTCCCACACTGAATCATTTACCACCATTTACTTACTTGCTATCTTGGTCTTCTAATGGATCTTTTTCATCGCGCTGAGGAGAAAGAAAGTTAGAATATCTTGTCCGATCAAAATCAATCAACAGTGCAGCCAAATTGGCTACACAATGAGAACCATGAATCAGTAGCCAAGTTCAAGGGTGTTTATTACAAATTAGTAATTAGATTCAGGTATATTACTCGTAAGATCAGACTATATAGGTATAGTATGGTAACTGAGATGCCAAGCCTTCTAAAAAAGTTTAGGTGAACAAGAATCAGACATACAAGCAGCTCTGTAGCTGCAATACAAAACAACAACATGAGTATCTGATACTCGGAATACAATTTGGCTTGGCCCTTTCTAGGCATTAGCAATCTAGTCTAGCAGATACAAGTTCAGACACATAAATTCTCTTAACGCGAATCTACAGAAGACAATAGGAATCAGCAAAAGAGTACGAGCAGTAAAAGCAATAGCATTCCAGAAGCTCAGTCAAGATTTCAATAGGACAAGAATTAAGTGTCGGTCCAAGCCACACTTGAGGAAATTAAAGGGACATAGGGAAGAAGTCTCTAAAAGTCCATTTTAAGGGCAATGGGAATTTGGGGCATGGCTCAGGTAGGAGGCCAAGGAAAGCTCTGCATAGGACATCCAGAAAAGGACTCAGTAAGGAAAGTCCAGCATGTGCTCTGCAAAAAAGTCCAAAGTTGTCTGCCTCTGTCTCTCTTGTTCTGCATCAGCCTTTACATCTGCCCCCTCGTTCAGGGCAAATGGTAATTTATAATAGATAGAGTCCGTCGGCAACTCCCCTTTGGTTGCATCATCAATAGAAGTCCATTGTTTTTGTTTCGATATTCTTAAGGATTAACATGGTACACACTCTGCAACAGTCGGTTAAAATCCTACACTGGACATGGGAATGCCGTTTTGTTCACACACTCAGGCTTCAGTACAATAGTCCATTGTCCAGCCACAGGTTCTCATGTGCTCGTCGTTGGATTCCTTTCCCAAACATGTATCTATTGCTATTACAAGAATTGTATCTACTCTAAACTAACAATTCATGAGAAGTCCTGCAAAGAAAGCAAGTCAGCAGAAATATAGAACACAGTAGTTTCTCACAGGACAAAGATTCAGGCCTTTGAGTGAATACTACTAACTTAAGACATGGTTTCATCTTTCACTATAGCAAGCATTATAACTACAAATCCTTTTAGTTGTAACGAAACATATTACATTTTATTATGTATCAGTCACTTTATCAATATACATTAAATAAACATTTACTAAATCATTTCATTAAGAGCATCTCTTGTTAATGCAAACTGTTCTAAGTTAAATATCAAATGTTTCCTTCGACATTAGTAAAATATTCTATGTGAGCTCTACAAAATCTATAGCAAAAATTCGGCATCCGCAGTGTCAGGTCTAATGTGTGCAAGTATCATTAAGACACATAAGATTTGTGCAAAGTGCACATTCATTTTATGTGTCAGAGATCAGTCGTATTTCGTTTTGTGAAGTGTAAAGAGTGGGCAGTTAGGCGCTGCACCAGTGTTAAGTTCAGTTGCTTTCTCAAAGCTGGGATTAGTGAGTTCTATAGTGATGCGCCTAGAGTTCTGATAATTCATCCTCTGCAAGACTGTTGGATCTCTCAGACTTCCTGGTCCCTGAGTGACGTCAGCCTCGTGCCCGGAGGCGCATAAATTCAATACTGCGGCCCGCAGTGGTGGGAAAGCAAGCACAGAGCACAGAGGCAGAGAGAGGAGCCAAAATTCTCTGCAAAACTGTACACCGGGACTCTGTCTCCCAGACTTCCCGGTTCCCGGTCCCTGAGTGACATCAGCCTCACGCCCGGAGGCGCATAAATTCAATACTGCGGCCCTGCGGCGCAGAGCGCGCCCATCATTGCCCGGAAGAGGCTGGGCTAGGCCACCCTCCTGAAATTTCATCCTAGAGATCTGCTATCTCTCAAACCTCCATAAGGTACTGTGAACTATTTATTTTTTTACAAACAACCTTGAGGTAACACAGGACCTCTCCCCCCCCTTCCCTTCTGCCCCTTTGCCTCGGCTGGCCATCTTTCCCCCCCTCCTTTTGGACATTGGGGTGACATTAGGGTGATATGGGAAAGAGGAAAGTAACTGAGGGAGGGTTGGGAGGTGTAAATAAGAAAAGAATGAAGAAGAAAGCTCGGAACCCGAGTCCTGCGGTAGGGACTGGTGTTTTGGAGCGCATTGACAACCTAATGTCTGAGTGTGAGGAGCTACTGGTCCCGACTGCCATCGCTAGTGATCCAAAGCCTGACACCTCATGCGCACACTCCAGCCCCACCAATACTAGGCATATCCCGAGCATGCTCAGGAAGCCACCCACCAGGGCTCAATCCCTCAACGCCCCCCACGCATCTGAACAGCACCGATTGCACCCCAACTGCGATCACAGTCGATTTCCCATGCAGCAATAGATTCTCACCCCTTGTAGACTCACCAGAAACACTGGACATTATTCCCACCTTAGGGGATCAGATGGTTGGGGAAGATGCAGAGGCTGGTACATCAGACAATATTCCTCGGGTCAGGGGTGGGAGATGGAGGATTGTGAACTCTTAGCATCCAAATCTGATCTCTGCAGGGAAATCACTACCTTGAAAAAAACTGTTGGGACCTTGACTGGGCTTATTCGCAAACTGCTGGGAAGATTAGAAGGGCAGGGCAACCTAGATTACCCATGAATGAAATCTCAAGGGCAGACGCTAATTTGACACAACCCTCGCAACCCGCATATTCTGCTCCACTTGCTCCCCACACACTCCCGACATGTAACCAAGGCCAGCACGACACGGGCTGTCGCAACATTTCACCACCTCGGGCGAAACGCCAGGATGGGGTTGGAGGTTCCACTGGGGGACATGTATTACACACAAGGGCTTTTGCTCAGTGCACACTTCCCCTTAGAGGAAGAGGCGACGAGTTATTCCACCAGCTACGAGCTTCCCCAAACTCGTCCAGGCGATACGGCCATATCATCTATATGACAAATGTACCCAAAGGCGGCAATCTTGCCAATCACGAGAACGAAAAGTCCATCAAAAACAAGTCCATACACTGGATCAGGCATGTAAGGGGATGCATGTCCATGATAAGGGATGACATTCTGAGAGCCAGACGTTGTGTCTTGACAAACAGTCCCACAGACACAAAAGAACTTACATTAGTCAATGAAAGCCTAGTACATAACTTAATTGCCCTAGAAGCCAGGACATGCCCTCCACCCACATCGAATATTCAACAAAAAATTCAGATGATTAGCAATTCCATTCAGTCTATGTCCAACATATTGCCGATAAGGCCATCTTGGTCGTCGCCCTTGGCTCATAACAATTGACTGCAACTAGGGTCTTCACCTAAACTTGCTGTACCAAGCATTTGATTCTGCTCCTCACACAGCCCCTTTACCAGCCAAGGGGAGTCTACTAGATCCCAAACGTCAGACCGGCTCAGAATTTACTAATTACACCCCACAGAGGTCATCAGATGAGGGAGATGCCACCTATGCCGTAGACATTGCCATAGACGCTTATAATGACTCCTCGACCCAGGAAGCTGAGCCTTATAGTGCCCCCGCTAACCACGACCAAACACTGCTCACAGGTCCGCACCAGCTCAAAATTGCTTCATGGAACGTGGCTGGAATACAAAGCAAGCTACGCCTACCACACTGGGCCGAATTTATCAACTCGCATGACATCTGTATATTTCAGGAAACCTGGAGTTTAGTACCAGTATTTGTGCCAGGTTTTGTGACCCTCCATAAGCCGGCAATAGCTTTAAAGCAGGGCCACCCTTCAGGAGGCCTCTTAACCCTGATTAGCATTGCATTAACCTGTGACACCAAAGAACTTTCCACTGATAGCCCAGACATCCTTGCAACTAGGCTAAGGGGCACCTCAGGCACAAGTATAGACATTTATAATGTATACGCGTGAGGCACTAGAGGCGGCAAATCATCCACTCTCTAAATCCTAGATGAGCTGCTGGGAGCATGGGGGGTCATATACCCATTGATTATAGGTGGCGACTTTAACGTAACCTTTGAGCCCCTCGACAGTGAAAATATTCAATACATCACTGAGGAAGACAATCTGTGGACAGTTCCATCTCTCGACCTGCCACCCATAAAGAAGTGGTCACATTCTACTATACAAATGAATGTACTGACGCTAGAGTATAGGTTGAGGGCCACCAATGGAAGAACGCGCTCTGACAGAGAAGGGGGGGGGGGTGACTTTCATTGGCCCAACTGGCGCCAGCTGTGGGCGCCAGCTGTATAGACTATATCCTCGTGGACCTTAGGTTATGGCCAACCGTCATCGATATGGCCATAATCAAAAATTGTGAAGGAGATCACAACCCGCTAAGCCTGTCTTTAGGGCACCCTTGGGTCAAGCACAGTATCACAGGCAAAAACCACTTACTCACTAAGGAGGTGTTACCGTCTAACGACCAGCGCCGACTCAAATGGCCAGCGGTCATGAGGGAAGAATCCAAATTGAACATCATGAAAAGGGAACTTGAGGCACACTTGACTGTGATTCAATTTCCATCAGAAGAGCCGAGCCCAGTAGCGAAAGTCAGTGCCATGCATGAAAAGCTCTTCACTCAATTAGCTTTCAATTTTATTGCCCACCGACATAACCCTTGCCCAAAACAGAGAGATGCAAACAGGGTAAACTCATGGTTCAGTCGGGAATGTAGGTCCATCCGGAAACGCTTGGCCATAGCCATCAGAACTAAGAATATACCCCTGACATGTGAGCTAAGGAGCCTCTATAAATCATCTCAAGCTAGGGCAAAGCGAGATTGGGAAGAGAAGAGGTGGATCGAACTTAGGGAGGCTTGTTCCCAACCAGACACCAGGAAATTTTGGGCCCTTGTGTCGAAGGGTAACTTAGAAAACCCACCCGCCCAGGCCAATAACATTGCGGCCAACACATGGTACGAGCACTTTGATGCCCTGTATAAGAACACCTTTAGCCCCACCTCAGGCCTATCTTCTCTTGATTTACTCCAACCCATACCAACCCTCTCGTTTTCCAAGGAGGAAATTCTGGCCTCTATAGAGGCTGTCGTTCCTGCGAAGGCATCTGGTCCGGATGGGATAACGGGTGATCGCTTCCGTTCTGACAGGGACAACTAGGCTCTATATATAATGGCACTTGCCAACGACATTGCTGCGGGGGGTCCTATTCCTGCATCCTGGAAGGGAGCCGAAGTGATCCCCATCTTCAAAAAGGGTGACAGGAGTAATCCGGCCAACTATCGGCCCATTAGCTTGCTCGATTGTATCCAAAAGGTTTTCTGTCGCTCCCTCTTAGGGAAGATCCAAGATTGGATGGTGGACAATCACATCTTGTCCCCACTACAGACAGGGTTCCGCCAGAAAACGGGAACAATCGATCAGGTCTTCCGCTTTCTTTTGCTCTATTGGAAGGTGGTAATATTGGGCAAAGGGAGTCTTTATATAGCATTTATAGACTTGAAGTCAGTGTTCGACCTTGTGCCCAGGGGCAAGCTCTGGCAGGTCCTCAAGGAGATGGGGATGCCTGTAGAAATCCTGTCCCTACTCATAAACCTCCATGCAGAGAACTTTGCTAAGATAAGATGGGGTGGCCAGGGCCAAGTCACCGACCCGGTTAAAATCATGCGTGGGGTCCGTCAGGGCTGTGTCTTGGCCCCAACATTGTTTTCGCTGTACATCAACCAAGTGGTCGCAGTTCTAGCAGCAATTCCTGCGTATGTGCCTTCCCTAGGGAAACAAAAAATCACAACCTTGCTGTTCGCAGACGATACCCTCCTCGTCTCTAAAACACCAATGGGGCTGCAAATCTTACTAAATCAATTCAAGATCTTCTGTGATGAGAGGGGGCTCAAAATAAACACCACTAAGACAAAACTGTTGATGTTGAATCCTCACAAATCCTTCAAGGGGTGCCTAACTTTAAACAACATCCCCTAGAGAGAGTGAGCACCTTTGAATATCTGGGGATCAGAATGTCAGAAGGAATGGCTTGGAAGCAGCACCTAAACAAGACCCATCTCAAGTTCTTACAGTTAACTGGGGCCCTAAGGAAGGAACACTGTCACTCTTATTCGAAACCAGTCTCACCAGCCCTGGAGCTATATAAATGCAAGGCTTTAAGCAGTGCCCTTTACGGGGCTGAGCTTTGATAAATTGAGCGACCTAACAGCGACCGAGAATAAATTCCTTAGGAACTTAGTGTCCCTTCCATCGAGCACACCACTCTGCCCCCTGAAACTGGACATGGGTATAAAATCAATTAAGGATCTAGCCAAGCTCCGCTCGCTTCTATTCTGACAAAGGCTTGTATCCACCCCGGAGCTGTCTAAGTACGTGGCTGCTTTTGATGAGGTTTGCTTATTAGACACATCAAACAAAATAGGATGGATCCAGAACATCAGGTATCATCATCAGCATTGGGCTAACAGGGCACAGCATCAACCTCCCAGCCCCATTCACCAAGGAACAACTAAAAGCCCTGTACTGGGACTGGGTAGCACAGAACAAACTAAGGACTAGCAAGCGGGGCAGACAAACAGAGGAATTTACAGACTTTAAATCAAACTGCTCATTGGAAGACTATCTCGACCTCAACAAGGTGCCGGCAGATAGGAAACTATACATGCAATTTAGGCACGGCTCCCTCACGGTCAATTCTTTCACTAGCTCCTGGACATGTAACGCTGCCCAGACCAAAACAACTGCCCCAGCTGTTCCGCCCCGAACAAATCAATCGGCCACGTCTTCTTTGCCTGTTCTGCCTATTCTAGACCCAGGGAAAAATGGTTATTTCCCATTTGCAAGCAGCTCGGAACACACGACTCTGGTGCAGCTTTGTGTTTCTTGAAATGAGATACTAGCCCGGCACTCGGGTGCGCAATAGCAAAGTTTCTGGGCCATACGTGGGGATTAAGAAGGAAGGCCCAGAGCCCATCCCCGACCCTACATTAAGCTAGCGGAAGCACATCACCTAACATCTTCTCTGCACCACCCCGTTGTAAAGCCACAATTAATCAGTCCCCTACATGCATAGGTCTCCCTGAACTAGCTAGCTCTTAGTTTCTATAATATCTACTGTATTGTTTTAAGGCTTATATTGATGAAATCGTTGTGTTTTATGTTCTATGATGGGTTTTTAACATTTAAACATTTTAATTGGGTTGTATATATGTATTCTGTACTTTTATGGTCCGACGACCGAATAAAGTTTATTGATGATGATGATTGTTGGGTGAATCTGGTTTGAACAATCAGGTTTCATTTGTTTGATCTAAGGTTGCATCTGGGAATGTTGAGCAGAGTCAGCTTTCATAGTTAGCTTGGCTTCCAGCCCTCTTGTGATTTTACATATTAGTTGGAATATAATCATCTGGGCCAACGGGGTGGGGTGCTGTGGTCAGACCACTTCAGGTTGGGAAACCTTCACTGCTCACTGAGGTGTCTCGCCTGGAGCAGGGAAATCCTTCTGAGCATCATTAGCTGGTGATTGCTATTTTCAGGTCTGAGCTGACAGTACAGCTGACTGGCTTATTTAGATTGGCCTCTTTCAGCCACTGGTGTGATACACTGCCAATCACAACTTAGAACAGCCCAGAGGAGCATTTCTCAATCACTGTTGAGCTATTGGCTGTTTGTTGTATCACTCTTCCGCAGATGGAGTGCTTTCATTGAAGTGCATGTGGAGCTACTTTGTATCTAAAAAGCACACTAAACCATTGCACTTTTTGTCACATTAAATTCTTTATCTAATACTTGGCTTGTAAACAGAAAGCAATCTATTTTTTTAGCAGGGGGTATTTCTGTATGCTTTTGTCATGACTTGAGAGGCATCTTATAGCGGGCCATCGCTATGTGACAAACAAACTGCTGTTAGAAGAATGTGTAAGAGTTGTATACATGTTAATTTGTGGGCACTGGATCAGGGAGAGCAATCCCAAACCAACAATATTTCAGGACCCCCAGAGCCTCAGCTTGCAGACAATCAAAAATGCAGAGACATTTGTAGCCATGACTAACGGTTTGTCGCATTCTGAATCAGGAACTTGTGGCACCAGAAGCTTGGACTGCAGTTCAGTCTGTGCTAGCAGTGGGCAGCGAAAGGGGATTTGTGGATTCAATTATGTGGGGCCTCCTGTCAGGTGCCCTACACCCATGTGAGATAGGGCCTATATACGCCAAAGTGTCCGACATGGCTCTTGTGGGATTTCAGAACTCCTTTGAGATCTCGTGGCCATCTTGGGCAGGGATTCTACATAAAACACTGCACACCCAGTTTTAACTACTAGTCAGTATGGTTTTGTGTTGAATCCAGCAGCACATTCAAAGCAGGCAAAGAAGAAGTAGCCTTGAAAGATTCACAGAATGATTTACAGCAAGAAAGGTAAGCACACTTACAATCCAAAGACCTGCAAGGCAGTGTGGCTGGGAATTTAAATATTAAAGAGATTTTTCCTGGAAAAAAAGTAATGAAAAGAGTTTTTACCTTTGTGAACATTCTTAACTGTAATTTAAGATTAGATTTTTTTAAATGGAAACTATCAGAGAATATACATAGGTTTTGTCTTTGGTGGAAAGGAATTCTGAAGTTATGTTTTTGAATGAAAACAGACACCTGTGGAGCTAATTAGTACAGTGTGAAGATGTTCTGTGACACATATTGTAGGAGATCTTATGGAAGATCTTTTGTCTGTAATGTTTGGTTTCGATGTGCTGAATTAAGCAAGACATTGTATAGGAATGAGCAGATTACAGAGTTTTATCAGTACCTCGATAAGCGGCCCGTGCAGGTAAGAGCGGTGGGGCCGAGTTGGGGGGGGGGGATTCAACAGACGACCACGAGGGAAAATTAAATAAATAATACATTTTCCCTCCTCCTCGTCTGTCGAAATCCCCCCCACCGCTCTTACCTGCACGGGCCGCTGCTGGATAAGAGTTCTAGTAAGCAAGAACTTGATGGAGGGTTGCACTAGAAGGGCATCAAAGACATAATAGCTGGCAGTTTGAGAGATGATTATATGTGCTCTCTGGTTCTATTTCTTTTTAAGTTCAAAAGAAGTTTATTCAGAGAATAATGGTGTCAATGTACAATATATAAAATTAAACATCGGTCATTACATTACAAAAAAGCTTTAAAGGAAATACATGAATTGGAGTAATATACTATTGAGATTAAAACTGAAGAGGGTGAGAAAGATATACAATTAATATCAAAGTAGAACAAAGGAATGAATAGGGGAGTCATGGTGGTTTAAGGACTTCTTGTTGACATGGCAATGGTAGGAGAGAGCGTTTGGCACTTTCATCAATATACAACGTAACAGGTGACCATAAATTCAAACGATTTTTCGCCATAGATAAAGGGTAAACAAAAGAAGTATCCAACCTGTGGTTATGACAGACTGCGTACCACCAAGCCTGATAAGAAATTTTTGTAAAGTCTTTCCAGTTCCTGGTGATTTGTTGGAAGGCAACTGCTAATAGTAAATCAATAATTTTGACATTAGATGGGTAATCAGTCCAAATAGGAGAGAGGCTTCCCAAAAACACATGAGTAAATGAAAAAGTAAAGTTAGTGCCAAAAATTAAGTTAACTTGAGACCATACACGTTTCCAGAAACTGTGCACAAACGAGCAGGAGAACAGCATATGGAACAGATCCGCATTCGGGGCAGAACACGTCCAACAAGTATCTGTTACCAAGGGAAATCTTTTATTCAAGATAGTTGGGCAAAATAAAAGCCTATTATAAATAAAAAACAATGTTTGTAATGTATTGGCAGCTCTTGAGGATTTGCGTATCTTAGTCCAGATCCTACCCCAGAGAGACACGGGCCAAGATGATCCCAAATCTTGCTCCCATGCAATCTCCGCTTTAGATTTTTGTCTGATTTTACTAGGAGAATGTAGGTGAGTGTATAGAGTAGAGGCTTTAGGTCTGGTACGTAATAAGGTGTGGAGGCTATCAGGTGAAACAGGATTATGGACAGCAGCAGGTGTAATGGCAAAGTGAGTGCAGGTGTCTAACACAGCCCTTCTCAGAAGATTATATTTAGGAAGAAAAGAAACGGGTAAGCCAAACAGTTGGCTGAGTAAAGGAAAAGGTATAATTTGTGAGTAAGAGAATAATTGATGAACCCAAATTAAACCTTTCTGTCTCCAAGTCCTCCAATAGAAAGGCTTATTGCGTATTAGCAAGGAGTTATTATGCCAAATTGTTGAATTAAAAAACGAGTCAGAATCTCCATGGATTAAAGATGAATTGGAGTTCAGAAGCAAAGACGTGTATTTGATTATGGGAGTGGAAAGAGACTGTGGTTTGCGGGAGAAAGAGAGATACTCATGAAATGAAAAAGGAGATAGAAATAAGCTTTCAACTAAGGTCCATAAAGGGCATTCGTCTATGGAGTCACTCAACCAGTAGGCAGATTGACGTAGAAGGAAAGACTTATGATACAGAGAAAAATTAGGAAAATTAACTCCTCCCTCGGATTTAGGGCGCGTCAATTTGGACAGTGACAAACGAGATTTCTTGTTATTCCATAGAAAGGAGGAAAGGATGGAATTAATTTTTTTAAACGTTTTGGCTGGTATGGGGATTGGAATATTGGAAAGGGAGAATAACACTATAGGGGAAAGCATCATCTTTATTGTATCGAGGGGGCCCCACCAAGACAAGTAGAGAGGGTGCCATTTAGTGGTTAAGTCTGAAATCTTTTGGATGCATTTATTCATACATAGGAATACAGTGTCATGAATTGAAGGAGTGAAGTGTAACCCTAGATATTTGATATGGTTCGGACTCCACGTAAAGTGAGAGGGTGCAAAATCAGCTTTAAAAGTGTATTTGGTGAGGGGCAGGATCTCACATTTGTCTGTGTTTAACTTATACCCAGAAATAGAAGAGAAGCATTGCACTTCCGTTAAAAAAGCAGGTATAGACTCAGTGGGCTGTGAAATAAAAAGCAAGATGTCATCAGCATAAGCTGCGAGTTTGATATGAGTCCCTTTGGGCTCAAATCCATGGATATCCTTATTTTGACGAATTTTTGAGAGAAAAGGCTCTAAGGCCAAATTAAATAGGAAAGGAGAAAGGGGACAGCCTTGGCGTACACCCCTACCTAAATCAAAAAGAGGAGAAATTAAGCCGTTGACACAGACAGCAGCGCGGGGGTTTGAATATAAAAGGGAAACTAGAGAAATGAACTTTGAGCCAAAACCGAACCATCTAAGGGCATAAAAAAGGTAAGGCCATTGGACCCTATCGAATGCTTTTTCCGCATCTAACGCAATTGCTGCAAGGGGCTGTTTTAGATGGGAGGATTTGGATAAAATATCAAAAAAGAGTCGTGTGTTGTCTGTGATGAGTCGGTTTTTGACGAAGCCAGATTGTTCTTTACTTAATAAGTTCGGTAAAAAGGAATCTAGGCGAAGAGCCAAGGCTTTGGAAAATATTTTGTAATCAATGTTGACTAAGGAGATGGGTCTGTAATTTTTACAGAATTTCGGATCTTTGGCCTCCTTAGGAATAAGACAGATATGTGCCTCAGAAAAGGAGCCAGTTGAACCTTTTGGGGAACAAAAAGAATGTATCAAAGAGTGTAATTTGGGAAGTAGTAATTTGGAAAAGCAAAGAAAAAATTCAACCGTAAAACCGTCTGGTCCTGGTGCTTTGTCTTTTTTAAGGTGTTGAAGGGCCTCAAGAAGTTCCTGCTGTGTAAGATCCAATTCCAAAGGAGCTAAATCCGGGAGAGTGTGCGAGGGTTTTTGAATAGTAGAAAAGAATTGGGAGAGTTGAAAATCTGTTGGATGCGTATCTGCAGTATATAATGATTTGTAAAAGAGAGAAAATTCAGTTAGTATGTCCGCATCCTTAAATTTTAAAATAGAGTGTTCATCATAAATAGAATCAATATTTAGCTTGTTATGCTTGGTCTTCAAGTAATTGGCCAGAATCTTTCCTGCCTTGTTTTGGCCACCATAGAATTTCGCACTGGATTTTAATAAATACAATGAAGCGTTGTCAGTGGATTCCTTATTAAACTTAAGCTTAGCTTTTATAAGGGCAGATAAACATACTTTCGAAGTAGAGGAATAATAGGATTGCTCCAATCTCTTTATCTCTTGAAGGAGATCATTAGTATGTGCCTGAGCTCTCTTACGCTTCTTAGCAACATATCCAATGATAAAGTTTCTAGCTGAGGCTTTAAAGGCATCCCAGATAGTGGAGAAGGGTAAAGAGTCATTTTGATTAAATAAAAAATATTCAGTAAAAAAGGCAGTGAAGGAGGAGGTGAAGGCAGGATCCAGGAGGAGAGCATTATTAAAACGCCATCTCCTAGGAGCATTAACCTTTGGTAGGATGTCAAGATGAATTGAAATAGGGGCATGGTCTGATAAAAGAATTGAACCAATCTCTGCATTCATAAGGGCTTGGGAAACATTATGAGATACAAAAAAGTAGTCAATTCTTGATTGGGTGTGATGAACGGGAGAATAGAAGGTATACTCACGGGTAGTAGGGTTACATAATCTCCATGCATCCAGGAGTTTATGTTGGGTAATTGTTTGAACAAAAGATTTGTGGGGTTTATTAGGGAGAAAAGGAACCTTAGAATTGCGATCCAAAAATGGGTCCAGGACCTTATTGCAATCACCAGCTAGTATAAAATTATCTTCAATACATAAGGTAATTTGTTGGGAGAGTGAGGACCAAAATGAGGAATCACCACCAGTGGGGGCATAAACAATAAGAAAAGAGACTGGAGCATTACCCAACAATAATTTAACATTTAACCAACGGCCATTTGCATCGGAGTCTTGTGAAATGAGTTTAAAGGGGAGCGATTTGCGACAAAGTAACATGACACCATTACACTTGCCATCTCCCGGAGAAAAGAAAATTTCCCCCACCCAACCCCTTTTTAGTTTCAATGATTCAGCAGCTGTAAGGTGGGACTCTTGAAGACACACTATATCCGCTTCTAATTTAGCAAGATGGCTTAAAACTCTCTGTCTCTTAATGGGAGAATTTAATCCCCTAACATTCCACGATATTATTTTCAAAGCCATGAGACATTAGAAAAGGAAAAGAAGAAGGAGAAGAAAATTAAACAGCGATCCAATTCAATCAAAGGACTATAATAAACAGGAAAATAAGAATACAAATAAGTGACCATAATTACCGTAGAGTAAAGAGAAAGAGAGAAGATAAATGATGAAAACCAACAAAACAGAAAAAAACAGAAACCTAAATTAATAAAGATATTACACTTGAGAAGGAGGAAAAAGAATGCAAGAAATGACCAATGAAAAGTACTAGGAGTACACAAGGAAGAGAGCGAAAAACGGAAGAGAAAAATATTGAGGACACCTGAAGAGAAAAAGACAGAAAAGAAGTGTAGAAGGAGATAGCTAAGAAAGACTAACAATAAAAGAATATAGAAAAATAACATACCTACACAAAGAAGGTTCAAGGGTATAGGGAAAGGGGGAGGTGGAACCACATGGAACAGACGGAACATCCAAGTTCGACCACACGGAAGACCAGGGGGGAACACGCCATGAGGATGAGATATCTGTGGAGACGAAAAATAGCAAAAAATGATTAATAAAACTTAGATGTATAGAAGAACATTGAAGTCCAACAGGGCGACGCAACATACATAAAAACTTGACTAAAATGCTAGGCCTATCTAAATCCTAAGAAAAGCGCATTAAACGCTAAGTCTATCTAAAACCAAAAAATAACATTAGTAAGCGAACAATGCTTCAGAAGAGTAAACAAAACATGAGGAACCTGTGAAGAAAGTATATGAAGTCAAGCGTTATGGGAGATCAGAGGTCCCGAAGACTCCATGGCATCTGTCTTGCAGGAGTTAATGAAGCTTTGTAGGCACAGCGGATCCTCATATGTAGTTGTTCTGTTATTAAACGTGACCTTAAAAAGACAAGGGTGGAAGAGGTCGTACCGGGCTCCCATTGATCGAAGATCAGGCCTCATGTTGAGGAAAGCCTTGCGCCTATTTGCAGTGGCCTTAGCATAATCTTGCGCAAAAAATAAGGTCGAGCCTGACCAAGTAATTCGTTGAGCAGATTTGACCGCTGATAAAATCTTTAAGAGATCTGTGTACTCTAAAGAATATAGAATAACTCCTCTTGGTCGTTGTGAGGACGAGGCAGATGAAGGAGGGCGACCCAATCTATGTGCACGCTGAATATTAAGTGCTGTATCCTCTGGCATGTGGAGTAATCTGGGAAGGAAGGATTTAAAGAAGGCAAGAGGATCCGGCCCCTCAACTCCCTCTGCCAGGCCATAAATGCGCAGGTTATTTCGCCTGTTGCGGTTTTCAAGGTCCTCCACCTGCCGTTGGAGCATCGAGACTTGAGATTTGAGGTGAGAGACATTGTCCTTAGTTTCCCCAAGTGAGGACATGTTGTGCTCAACTGTAGAAAGCCTTGTATCAAGTTGAGACCATTGGTCAGTAAGAACTTGTATTTTGGTGTTTGTTTCCGCCACAAAGGGTCGCAAGGCCCTTATTTCTTCCAACAGCAACTCCATGGAAACAGGCGATGCTGATTTAGGTGGGGATGGAGGATCCTTTTTTAGGCGCTTAGTAACTGCTTTCCCCGATGATGCAGGAGTGGGATCCATTGTTGCCGCAAAGCTCTGAGATGGTGATGCCAGAGAATCCTCCAGCCTGGAGAATTCAGAAATTGTTCTTGAATTTTTAACAAAAATATGCTTTGGTCTTGAATGCGAAGAAAAAGCTCCTTTTAATCTGCCCATCAATCATAGGAGAGCACCATTCTTAACAGCAATAAGCGTGTGACTGCCCTGTTCGAAAGTGGATGATGACTATAAATAAAATACGTCAGAGAAGTCGCTTACATGAGAAATGCGATGTATCCAAAGTCACCTGTTTGACGTCATCTACATAAGGAGCAGAGACACCAATTTCACCAACACCAGCATATCATTTGCATGATTATGCCATTAAAAAGTGAAAAAAGGAAGTCACAATTGCAAGAACATGGGCAGACGTTTGAGCAAAAGTGCTGGCAGCGAATTATTCGTAATGAACTAGGTTGAGACGCACGGCATGAGAGTGGGGAAAAATTCACAAAATGGCTGCCCTAATAAGTTCTATTCAGCTACCTCAGCACAATGCAGGAGTTTTAAAAAGTCTCGCCAATCCTGAGCACCACAAAGGAGACATGGAATAGTAACGTTGATCCAAACCAATTGGGAGTAGTTTGAGGTATCCGTAGAACGGTAAACCATCATGCGGGGTGAGCTCCGTGAGGCAAACCGTGAAACAAAATGGCGGCCGCGATATCGTATCGCCGCTAAGGAGAACTCACTTGACAAAAAAGCTACTTCGCTGCTGCAAGCACGGACGAGGGTCGCATATCATTCAGAGGACCTTCCGACGTCTCCAGCATTCAGCGTCGTCGCAGGAAATGACCATTTAGCGTGAAACCCCTGAGTCGCACCGGAGAGCCTCACCCGGACGCCGCCATGTTCCTTGGGCGCCAAGCCCCTCCTCTGGTTCTATTTCTGATTTCCTACTTTCATTTTCTACCCCCTCCCTCTACGCTGGGTATTGAAAGTGAATTCATTTTTCAGCTTCAGGACAACGCTAACCTTAATACAGGTAGGAATTCATCTAATTGAATTGGTTATAAGGTATTACTGACTGGAAATACATAGAGGGATAGAGTCCTCTTTCTACAGGATTTTCTCCCCCGCATCCCTATCTTAACTCTAACATTCTGTTCATGTATATCTAGTCATGACACAATGCCACCAACACCACAGCACCACCAATGCCAATACCACTAGTACCACACTGCCACAATACCACACAATGACCAATATCACGATTACCACCATGAATACCACCACCAGTACCACCACCAATTTAACTAATACCACTAGCACAACCAATTCAGCCACCACTACAAAACAACCAGTAAAATAATCAAACCACCACCAATATTACAGCACCGTCAATTCCACCAGGCCAAATGCAAGCACCACAATTCTCCCAATACCATCATCTCAACTACCATTGATGCAATCATGAATACAACCAGAAATTCTGCTAGTATAACCACTGCCACCACCAATACCACCTTCAATACCACCAATACCTCCAATACTGATAATACCATAGCCAGTTGCATCACCAATAATACCACTGCTAATTCCACCACAACCAATACCACCACCATCCATACCAAGTCACCACCAGGCAAGAGGATGTGGCCTAATGGCTAGGGCGGTCAACCTCAAATCTGGGGAACCGGGTTTGAGTCTCGGCAATGATGCTCAACATCCTGTGATTCTGGGCAAATCACTTAATCTCCCCGTGCCTAAAAAAAATGAATGTGCCCTGTGATTCTGGGCAAATCACTTAATCTCCCCGTGCCTAACAAAAAAGAATGTGTCCGTCTGTAACAAAACTGGTGCTCATGTAAAGCGCTCTGAAAACTGCTACCTTCGGGTCAAGTTCGCGCTATATAAAACTCCCAAAAAAAAAAAAAAAATACCGCCACCACATCATCAGTTCCACCAACAATATCACAAACAACAATACCACCACCAACACCAGAAACTACTTCTGCCGCTAATACCAGCAACACCAACCCCATCACGACAAATAACCTCATCACCAAGACTACCACAAGTACTGTCACCACCACCTCCAATACCACAAACTACTACACCAATACAACACAATAGTATTACCACCAACAATAACACCAATACTAATGCCACAAACAACACCACCATCACCACCACCAACATCACCATCAGAACCACCCCACAAACATCACTAATAGCATCTGTTTCCTCAATACTACCACCATTACCTCCACCACCAATGACACCAAAATAACACTACCACCAACGCCATAATATTCAATACTACCACCACCAGTACTGCACCACCACAACCAGTTCCACCCATCACAAGTACCGCTAGAAGTCAAACAACATCACCACTACCACTACTTATACCACTACTACCAAACTCACCACCAATAGAACAACTACCAATACCATCAATATCATTGCCCCTATCTCATGACCACCATACCACCACCACTAATACAACACCACCACTACCAGTATGACTACAACCAACAGCATCACCACAAGTGCCAGACCAACATTACCAATATCACACTGCCAGTAATACCATTACTAATTACTACTGTTGCTATCTGGTGTGCAAAAAGAGAGTTCTTTATTAAACCCGATCACAAGCATTCCTATTGCTTTGACTGGGGATGGGGTGTTTTTCCTAGCACCCTTTGCCACTTGAACAGAAGATTACTTGATGTGATGTTGCCGGTTATCAGGATTTTTACTTTTCAGTGATAGATGTGGTTCAGACATGTATTTAATATTGGATCCTTTGTTTGAGCTGCAATCTAACCAGATATGAATTTGAGTATGGTCTGCATACATTTTGCCTTTCTTAAATTTATAATGATCAGTGGAAAAGGTGCTGTATCAAAGCAGGGGTCCTATGCAAGCACATGGATCACAGATAAACCCCATTAGTCAGGTGGCCCCCATTCAGCAGGTCTATGAATATTTGTAATATACAGGAAACTCAGTAGTGCCTAACACATTTTTCAGGGCGACTCCATCATTTTGTTTTTTACCTCTGCATCACAGGAGTGGCTATGAAAATATATGGAACATCCACACACATGTATGTCTGTGGCTATTCACAAACAATTTACATGGTCATTCCTATTCTGGACAAACTCATAAAGTTAGTTAAAGAACAAGGTAGTAGAACCCCAGTTGTCATGGTGGGTATGGGAATATGACATCTCCAGATCTCATGAGGGTGTAAGGCAAAGAATTTCTCAAAAGAAAGATATTTTACTTGTGGAATAATAAGAACAACAAGAACAATAATATTAATAATAACAATAATGATAATAATAATACTAATAATAATAATGATAAGAATAATAATTGGAAGATTCCCACTGGCCTAATTGGTGCAGCAGTTGCGCTGAAGTCAGAAGACTTTAATGAGTTGGCACCTTGTTGTGGCACACTCAGCAAACCTTATCATCTTCCATAAACAAACTCAAAATGGTGGTTTGTGTCTAGAAAACAAAAAACGAATGAATGAATGAATGAAATAGTTTTATAGAGCGTGCAATACCCGAAGGTGTCTTAGTGCTGTACAGATCATAACCAGGAAAAACTTCTGCCTGGGGACACACCTCTGGCGTAGCTCTATAGCCTATTGAGAGAACAACCAGGTCTTCAACTGTTTTCTGAATTGCTGCAAGATGGATTGCGAGTGTAAGGCAAGAGGCAAGGAGTTCCATAGTTTCCCCCACACGGTACGAGAGCATTCTTCCACCCCATTTTACTTTCTTTATTCTTGGGACAGCGATCATTCGCGCAGAGCTCGATCTAAGGTTCCTACAGGGAGTATAGCAGGAGAGCTGATTTTGGAAAAAGGTCGGACTGGCTATGCACAGAGCCTTAAATGAAATCCTCTTTTCCAATGGCAACCGGTGGAGGCAGTGCATTAGTTGAGAGATTGCTCTAAATTTGGGGACTTTCAGTAACATTCTTGCCACTGCATTCTGCAAGGACTGGAGTTTTTTTTATCAAGTATTTAGAAGTGCCTAAGTATAAGGCATTGCAGTAATCCATCTTCGACAAGATGAGTGCCATCATCATCGTCTTCTGTAAATCAAATGGAATAAATGGAAAGATTTTCTGGAGAACCCTCAGCATGAAAAAACTTGCTGAGGTCACAGCATTGATTTCTTCTGAGAAACATAATTTGGTGTCAAAAATGCATTGGGAGTTTATTTCCTGCACGTGTGCGCGATCTGTTTAGCTCCCTGTTTGAGACTTTCAGGCTTTTGCTGGTGGTCCTGAGTAGGACAAATGTACATCTGAGAGCAAATCCTAAATTTAGCTAAATTTAGCCAGGAGATGAACAGGCTGCTGATCAAATGTTTCAGGCAGTACAACAGCCAGAAACTACACTGCTGGAAACTGGGTGCTTTTTCCACCTCTAGATGTGGTGGGCAAACCACAAGTTTGGCATAATGGAAGACACACTGACTCCACCAAATTCTAAATGAAATGGTTAGTTTCCCCCACACGGTACGAGAGCATTCTTCCACCCCATGCATCACACATCAGGTGGGATAGGACTATCATGTATCTTGTAAAAAAAACTTTCTCTCTCAGGGCCATGTCAATCCACCTCAGTTTCTAAAAACACCTGAAAACACAACTCTTTAAATCTGTTACTACTAAATTATTTCTTGCTGACTTCTGCTTCTGTATTTGTCTACCTGTGCAGCACCAACAAACTTATTAGGTATATGTTGCCTTTATAAAACAAAATAGCATAACAAAGTATACCCAAGCCACCTGTAATCAGTCAACCTTAAAGAAAACATCCAATATAAGTAAATCCCTTGAAGGCCGTGAAAGACTTCATTAACACGGACCCATACTGCCCACAATATCCTACTCAACAGACAAGTTTAAGGCCATCAATATATTCTTCCTAGAAAAAATAAACCAAATCAAATTGACAGCTCCAGACAATCGATGTCTACCATTTCTCTAGACCGAATTCTAAAATACGACTTTAAACTATTCACTCCTCACCAACAACCATCTCATTCAATGCCATCACATAAAGATCATCGTTCCATCCACCATTTTTGCAGGCTTCCTATGAGTAGCATAGAGACAATTGATTAGCATGCTCAATATCTCCCTTTCACAGGACATCTTTCCAAAGACACATAAAAAGGCAAATCGTTCAAAGACTTCTGATACTGAAAAAAGACACTTTGGCAGGAAAGACTTTATTACCTATTGCTTATACACCCACCATTTATCAGGGAGATGAAGGAGAAAACAGCCACCTTCCAAATAGGAAAATCAAGCTCCAGTAAAACTACCCATTATAATTTAGACTTTGCTGTAGGATTGGGAGAACAATTATCAAAGTAGTAAACAATGCCTTTCGCATAAAAACCAGCAGCAACCCTGCTTGACATCACAACAGCCTTTGACACAGTGGGCCACTAGACCCAGCAAAACATCCTGTCAACTTTCATGGAATTAGCAGACTTCATGTTACAATAGCTCTACTCATGTCCTCATATTGCAACAGCTCTCCTCATGTCCGTCCAATGGATCAAATGGGTCCTTCCAGGGCTTTGGCCTCCAGAGTACCCAAATATTCTATCCTTTCTCTTGTCATTTATAAATTGTGTGTATTCGAGTCCTCCTGCCAGTGCACCAGTGGCACCCAATGCTATCTAAATTGACCCTCAAAGCCGGATAGTGACTGACTCAAGAATAGCTTTGCCCTAACCAAAAACTTGGCTGCTGAGCAGCAACTTTAAATTTAACCCCACCCAGAATTCATGTTCATTGCCAACAGTACCAAACAAGTCCATATCTATATTGAACAAAAGGAAGCTGTGGGGATTCAAACTCCAGACATGTCAAGAACAATAACCAATTTCAAAAGAGATGAAAATCCCATGTTATGAACTCTCATTTCGGAGAAAATTCAAACTATAATTCCTTGTATCTGATTTCAGAACCACTGTCGAAGCCCTGGTTCTCTTTCACCATTCAATGCTTCACTGAGTCTATTGAAGGCTGTCTGCCATGCCATCATGGGACTCTTCAAAGACGTAAAGAAGCAAACTGCATCAGCCCACCCCTGAAAGAACTCCACTGCCTATCTCTACAAGCCCGCATTACCTCCTCGTCTGTCTTCCTCGAACATGAGCATTAGCCTCCAATGAGAAACCTCCAAATTTAAAGTTCACCTACTAACTCCCCATTCCTCCAAGATGGCCTACTTCCTCTTCACCTGTGTTGTATAAAAGAGAGGTCAACCCCACCCCCATCCTGTTTTTTCTAGTTTTTCCTAAGAAACTCTAGCTGCGAGTCAAGTTTGACCTTCAATCAAGTATTCATGGTAAGTTTAGGGACAGAGGTCTCGCTGTAGCAGACTCCAAATAGCCCGGCAAACAAGAGGTCTGGTGCAGCAGACCCAGTGCGGTGCCTCCATGTAGAGACTGGGCAGGGTTTTGCAACTGTGATACTCACCGCGGCTACAACAGAGAGGACGTGATCTCCTGCTTTGCTTCGAAGTCCTGCTATAGCGGATTCTGTGGCAATGACGGGTGGTTGAAAAGCATGGCCTCAGTCTGAGCAGCCATAGGCTCTTACATTGAGCAGGCATCACCACTGTGTTGCTTTCTGCGGGGCGGTGGTGACTGAAGCACCAAGCAGGTATTCAGCGGTCGAACGCGATCAGATGGAAGCGGGTACTCTAGAAAGGCACGTTGCAGCGTTCATGCTGTCATCAATAGTCAGAAGCCTTTGTTGGGGCTCTTGGTGCTATGGGTACTCGTGTAATTGCTAAGAGATGGTGACGTGTTAGGAGCATCATGAGAGTCTCCTAGCAACTATATAAAGTGGGAAGTTTCTCATTTCGGTGGCATTTTACTTCTGGCATCATGGAGAGTGGGGATAAAGCGGCTGAAAAAAAACCTCATGTGGAGGAATCAGGATAAGTGGAGGCCGCCCCTACCTTAGTTGCAGTCGAGCAGATGATACACGATGCAGTAGTTGCTGCTTTTCAGGAAAGGGAGTTATATCCTCCTGCTCCTTAAAAAACCTCATTTGGAGACTCCTGCAAATTCAGATGCAGAGGAGGATGTGCAATGACAAGAACTGAGGGAAGTCCTACGGCACATTTTGCAGAATCTTGATTTTTCTGAAGTGGGCTCACAGGAGGTAAGTGAGGAGTTCTTTTCTCAATACTATCGGAAGAAACCGGAATCCTTGCCTCTTCATTCTTCAATTCAGAAAGTTATGGAGTCAGAATAGAAAGAAGTGGACAAACATCCCTTTCCTAGATGTTTGGCAAAACAGTACCCTTTGCAGAACTTTGCTGAAAAGTTTCTGGCATCCATCAAGTTGGATTCCTTGTAGGCAGGTTTAGCATCACAGGGTACGATTATTTCTGAGGATGCTTCTCCATCATGTCCAGTGGATAAAAGGGTGGAGACAGCTGTGAAACATACCTTTGGTGCATCAAATTTTGCTATCAGAGCTGCGGCATATTCTCCATATGTCATTCAATCACTAATGAAGGATTTTCAGTCACTATTAGAATTGATTGATCAAGGGGAAGACATTACTCCTACATAGGCCTTGAAGGAACAACAAGTGTGACTTTTGTCAGACATTTCATTTCATTCTTTGGGGGGGGGCTGCCTCAACCGCAGGTTCATCCAAAGCTGCTAGACGACAGTTATGGCTCAGGCCTTTGAAGGCAGATGCGAAATAAAAAGTATTATTAATGAACATTCCTTTTGCTGGGGTTAAATTGTTTGTCCATCAGTTGGAGGACATGATAAAGAAGAACCATAAGGTGATGGCTCCAGAGAAGGGGACAAAGCAGGTGTTTTTTGGCAATAAGAGGGCTTTTGGGTCATCAAGATGCGGGGGACCTTATCAGCCCTTTCTCAGTAAGGGGCTTTGCCAGGATACCCCTACTTTGAATAAATACCGGTTTCAGCATCCAAGTACCTCAGCTACTCAGTCCACTACAAAACCCAGACTATATGACTGGCACACGAATTCCAGAAGGGGGATGGATTTCTCTCTTCTACCATGTTTGGGAACAGACAGTATCAGATCAATGTGTTTTTCAAGTAGTCAAAGAAGGGTTTCAGATTTGTTTTCACTCGCATCCACCAGATGTTTTTCGGCCAACTCCGTTCCCAAGGGATGGGGTAGAAATGCTAGCTTTACTAGAAGGGGTGCAGAAGGTCCTCGAAAAAGGTGCAATTATGCCCGTTCCTCAGTCCTAACTTGGGGAGGGCGTATATTCGATCCTCTTTCTAGTGGAGAAACATTCAGGGGTGTTCAGACCAGTGATGGATCTGAAATGGTTGAACAAATTCTTACCTCATGTGAAGTTCAAAATGATTGCACTTCAGAACATTCTTCCATTAATAAATCAGGGGGACTTTCAGACTTCACTGGATCTGCAGGATGCATGCCTGCATGTGCTGGTACATCAGAGTTCTTATAGATTTCTCAGTTTTTGTGTGCAAGGTCTTCACTATCAATTCAGGGTATTTCCTTTTGGTTTGGCATCTTCGCCAAGAGTTTTTACTAAAGTGTTGATTGCCCTAATTGGGCTTTTGCTTGTTAAAGGAATTCAGGCATTTCCTTATCTGGCTGATTTATTGATTCTGCTTCTCCCTTTTCTAAGGCAGAGTTACAAGTCATGGAGGTAAGCAAAGTGTTGCAGGAGCACAGGTTCATAATTAATCAAAAGAAGTCGTGCCTGACTCCCACACAGAAATTGACTTTCACTGGGGCTCATTTCAGGACATTGGTGGGGAATGTGTTCCTTTCAATGGAAAGGAGACAGACTCTGGTGGGGGAGATCCAACAGTGTTTGGTATTGCAATGTCTTCCAGTCAAGCAATGGCTATGCTAACGTGGGCTGATGTCTGCATCCCTTTTGGTTCTACCTTGGGCTCGATTGCATTTGTATCCCTTGATAAATCATTTGCTCTCCCACTGGTCACCGGGCTCCCAGGATTATGCGAAAAGCATTCCAGGGACAGCTCAAGTAAGAAAGGCACTGATTTGGTGGGTGGTCGTGGAGAATCTGGCAGCAGGGTGATTGTTACATGTAGTTCCATCAAAAGTGGGGACCACAAATGGCAGCAAGCAGGGTTGGGGGGCAACCTTGGAGGATTTGTCAGCTCAGGGGAGATGGTCAAAGAACCAGTCGGGTTGCTCATCTAATTACAGGGAACTGAAGGCAGTCCAGTTGGGTCTCTGAGCTTTTGTTTCTCAGTTGGTGGGTCACCATGTGCAAATCAGGACAGACAACAAAGTGGTCATGGGATATGTAAATCACCAGAGGGGTTGCAGAGTTCAGTCCCTCAGTCGTCTCAGCCAGGAGATTTGCAGTTGAGCTGAATCAGAGCTCAGTTCACTGAGAACTGGGTGGCAGACAAGTTGAGCCGAGTTTTTCCAACCATGAGTTCATTATCCTTAATGAAGGAAATATTTCTGAAGTTGTGGCAGAGATTTGGGCAACCAAGGATAGACTTGTTAGCCTCAAAGGAAAATGCTAAGTTGCCACAGTTCTGCACAATTATTTCTCGCCAGGAGGCTTGGAAATTGGACGCAATGTTGTTCACTTGGCCGAAGAGTCTGTTATTTCCCTTACCCTGATTCCTATGGTTCCCAGGGTACTGGAGAAGATCAAGAGGGACAGGGCATATGTGATTATGGTGGTTCCATATTGGCAGAGAGGCCTGTGGTTTCCACTGTTGGTGAAATTGGCAGTACTACCACAGCAGGAGATTCTCTGTCATCCGTATACATTTATGGGCCCTCACCTTCAGCTTCCTGTTCTTCAGTGCATGCATTTTCAGGCCTGGTTATTGAGAGGGTAAATTTGTTGGCTAGAGGTTGTTCACTGTGGCTGGCAGATTTTATACAACAGTCGAGGCACCCCTCTATATTGAAAGCATATACTAGGCATTAGGCAAATTTTGTCAAATGGTGTGAAAGGAAGGGGTTTAAGTGAGATGGACCCAATCAGAGTGCTTGATTTTCTTTCATATGGTTTTGCCCTTGGATTGGCAACTTACACTATTAGAACTCAGTGGGCAGCCCTTAGGGCTTTCAAGAGTCCTTTGTTTGATCATCTGGATCCCCTAGTGACACGATTATTGAAATCTTTTGAGTTGAAGAGACTGAGATCCTTGGTGAAGGCTCCTTCATGGGACTTGCCACTAGTTTTGAGAGCTTTACAAGTGGAACCCTTTGAACCTTTGACGTCGGTGGAATTAAAGTTTTTAACTATTAAGGAGCTGTTTTTAGTGTCAATTGTGTTAGCAAGGAGAATAGGTGAATTGGCTTCTTTTTTGAAGTCAGAACCATTTTTTAACATTTTGGCAGAGTAGTGTTGAAATAAAATCTTAAATTCATACCTAAGGTGCCTTGTTTGTTTCACAGATCAGCAGAGGTGGTCCTTCCAGTGTTTATTCTTTAGCCTACATCTGTAGAGGAGTGTTTGTTGCACTTATTGGATGTGAAGTGGGCATTACTAATGTAGCTTTCCAGGACTGAGTCTTTCAGGAAGATTGCCAGTCGCTTTGTAACTTTTGACCCAGTGAGAAATGGGTTGAAGTCCTTGAACTCTACCTTGAGTAGGTGGATTAAGCAGGCAATTGTGTTGGCTTATGATGAAACACAAGAGGAAGACATGGGGAGTCAGATTCAGGGGAGATTGACTAGGCTATGCCACTTCGTGGCCTGCATTTAAAGGTGTTTCAATGGAGAAAACTGTAATGCAGCAACATGGTCCTCCCCTCATACTTTCATGGATCACTATAGGTTGGAGATAGGAGATGGGGCTCCTATGTTTTTGCTACTTCATTTTTGAGTTCCAGTATCTGACAGTATATATGTGATGTAACATATTTTGGTGGTTCATATTAAAACTTGTACGTGGCATTTATGCTTTTGGGTACATATTTTACTATCATGACAAATGAAGCCAATTTAGCTTTGGCATCAGTTCATGGTGTAATTACTGTGGCAAGAAAGCTGGATGAGGAGGTAATGCCCCGGTTACTTACCGGTAATCTGCCTTACCTCGAGTCCATGTCTTCCCTGCCACAGTATATTTTTCCATCCCTCCCATCCCTTATGCATTTGGCTTCATTTCTTTTAGGCTTTTGTAAAACAGGATGGGGGTGGGGTTAACCTCTCTTTTATATGACACAGGGGAAGAAGAAATAGGCCATCTTGAAGGGATGGAAGCTAGTAGGTTAACTTTGACTTTGGAGGTTTCTGATTGGAGGCTAATGCTCATGGTGTAATTATTGTGGCGAGGAAGACCTGGATGACCTGGACTCAGAGTAATGAAGATTACCGGTAAGTAACTGGGGCATTACGGCTCATAACCAAAATTACAACCTACCTGGCTGAAGAACACACCATCGCAGCACATTAAACCATGACATCATGGAAAACAAGAATGTAAAATACATGAAACAAGCATCCTCAAGTTAATCACCAAGGATCTGGAACAACATGCCACCTAGGTAAGGCTCACTCTTCCACTGTTCCAATTCAGGAAGGGTCGGAAATCCCATTACTAGAAATGAGAGGACCTCCAAGCCCCTGGGCTCAGTTATAGATAGGAGCCCTTTCAACCTTAAACATGATCCTGAGTTACTCCTCCCCTTCTATGACGCACAGACCGCCATTCTTTGCCAGCTCAGATTAGGCTTTATAAATCACACAAAACAGGCTTACAGTGGCGTAGCAAGGATGCCATAGAACCTGGTGGGGGCAAGGAAAATGGCCACTTTGACTGCTATTGGGGTAGTAAAATATAGCACCTGCTGCACCAATGGTAGTTACCCCTCTACATGCATATGCACTGGAAATTATTCTTAAAGCTGGAGAGGGTTTTCCCAGGCCTGGCTCAGAATGGAGGCTTTACTTGAAAACGAAAACTTGCTTATCTGTCAATGCCATTAAATATGTGTAAATCCTGAGTCTCTTTAAAGTAAAAAAGAAATCAGTGCCATCGATGGTAGAGTTTAGGGTTTTCAATCAGTTATTTTGAGCCTTTCCATCTTGGCATACTTCCAAGTTCGGATTGGCAAAGCGGGCAGTTGGGCATGGGCCGATGCCTGAGTGACAGCTGAGGGCCGTTTTTTTAAAGGGCCTCTGCTAACTGCCCGTAGTGTCCTACTGCCCCCCCCAGCCCCACCGCCATGCCTACCTGCCCAGGCCATTCTCATATGAAGCCGACAGGAGCAGGTGGGCTAGAAAGGCATTGTGCTAAGTTTAGAGGAGGGGCGAGCAGGGATGCTTAGGCTTGCAGCGGCATTGTTGGGCGGCCACTATTGTGGCTTTGGCACCTTCACTTGTGGCGCCGGCCCCTGCCCTAGAAGCAGTGTACTTCCTCTACCTCTCCTCCACCAGCTGCTACACTGAGGCCTTGGTGAGGGGGGAGGGAGGAGTGTGAAGATGCTAAGAGGCCAGGTGATGTTGTGGCCTTTGCACCATTTCTCCTCGCCCTCCTTCCTCCTCTTTCCTCCATGTGGCTGGCCCAGAAGCGGTGTCCTTTACCTGATCCTGACCCCATTGGGGTTTTGCATTTGAAGTGCTCAACTCCACTAACTCTTTCCATGATCGGATTTTGACATGGAAAAGGTATATTGACGATGTTTTCGTGGTGTGGAGAGGCGAAGAGGCTACCATCTACGAATATCAAGCATGGTTGAATTCTAGGAATGCTTTCCTTAAATTCACAGTAGATGTGAGCAAGGATAGCTTGCCTTTCCTTGACTTAAGGATTTTCCCTACAGAAGATGGACTACAGACTGAACTTTACAGGAAACCTATGGCACAGAACTCACTATTATTATATAGTAGCCATCATCCCAGGTCACTCCGTAATAATTTGCCATATGGACAATTTTTGCGCATTAGACGCAACTGTTCAACTAAAGAGAAATTTATTGAACACGCAGAATCTCTCTTCCTACAATTGAAAGAAAGGCAATATCCCAGAAAATTGATTCGCCAGTCTATGAAACGCGCATCTAACAATAATAGGGACGCGCATTTGGAAATCAAAGCACCTAAGTCTAATACATCCAGACTCACGTGCGTGAACACATTCAGCGCATCATCGAATGGTATTCAAAAAGCCATACGCAAACATTGGCGTATTTTGAACATCGATAAGGAAACTATACCTCCAACTCTGTTTGCTTTTAAAAGGAGTTCCAACATTAAAGACAGCCTGGTACACACACGACCATTCAATAAAGTTCTAACACCCTCCACTCAGGACACACTGTGGAATCTACCATCGGTCCAGGGGCATCACCCCTGTGGGTCGTGTGCAGCTTGTCCTCAAACTAGTCATACCACCATGGTAGACATAGGGACTGATAGACCGTGGTCTCAAGTCAAGCACACCAATTGCAACAGTGACAAACTCATTTATCTTATAACATGCCCTTGCCAACTGAAATATGTAGGGATGACTACCCGCAAGATCAAACTTCGCATTTCAGAGCATAAGAGCACGATTAGGTGCAATAAACAGTCCACTAAGTTGACCAGTCATTTTCTAACCTACCAACATAAAGCAGATGAGCTGCATTGGACAGTGCTAGAGCAACCTTTTATTCCTGCTCATGTAACAGATGTCACGAAATTCCTGTTTCAGAAAGAACAACGCTGGGTGTTCAAGCTCAAGAGCGATAGTAGAGGTCTCAATGATGATATACCGTGGACCCTTTTATAATCACTTTCTGTTGCCATCGGGCTTTTCTGTATTAATCAAGCGACATGACTCCAGGTCTCGATTAGGCTTGTGGTCCTTGGCCCATCAGGCACATTTGATACAGGTTCAATCCATGGATGGATTGAGCTCAATTCAGTCCGCTCTACGGGTGTTTTTCCCCCGATATATGCGAGATCTTGACACTGTCAAGAATTTTGGTTAATCTCCGTTACCATTCCTTCAGCTTTTTCTACTGAGGGGTTACATCGAGCTTGTGAAATAGGGTAGTTACATTTACCGTCGGGGTGTGTTCTCTGAACATGTTCTTTGGGCATGGTTGCCTTCATCTGACTATACGCAACAGCGGTATAATTTTATTGCCACTAACAATATCCTCTAATAGAATTTTTATGATTTCTGAACACGTCATGGTTTTAAGTACGTGCATCTTTATAATAAAAGTGGCTCCGTGCATTGGCTTTTTCAGCCATTTATTACATGCACACACTTACATTAGCCACCTGTGGCACAATTGATGTGCTCATTCAACTACCGGTAACTTTATTGTACCATCGTGCAAGATCTAGCACCCATATTTCAATGATTATCCAACAAGCTCTGTAATGCTTTATTTTGAATGGTCAAACCTTTTTGTCACTCTGAATATTTCACCCATATTCACGGATATCAGTAGAATCGTTGAGCCACGTAATTTTTACATGGGCTGCTGCGATCTGCTGAATCAACCGGGAGACTGTTAGTGTTGTTATGTTAAAACTACACTACCCAGGTTTCCCATTAGCTCAGTGACATCATTTCCTGAGCGACTACAGGAAAATCGGAACTTCAATGAATAAAACGAAGGGCAGGATCCCGACACGGTGCCTCCGGTTGCAGCTTTGCATAGCCCGGGGTACCGACGGAGAGGTAAGACCTCCCTAATTCAGCTGCTTACAGTCTTGCAGGCTATTAATTGCGCTACGCGCTATGTTTCCTTATTGCCTTGTACATCTGATTTGAGCTGCCGGTATTGATTATATTCTTACCGTTAAAGGTAGCGTTTGAGGTATAACAACTGACCGCATTTCTGCTTACAGTCTTGCAGGCTATGAATTGCGCTACGCGCCATGCGCGATGTTTCCTTAGTACCTTGTACATCTGATTTGAGCTGCCCGTACTGATTACACTCTTACCGTTAAAGGCAGCGTGTGAGGTATAACAACTGACCGTATTTCTGTTTATGAAGCTACTGACACGGTGTACTAATACCGCGTGATAGTTGATGCACGTTTTGGCAGCGTTAGTGAGCAGTTACACGCTCCTAACGATACACCGTTTCATCAACACTGTAGCGAGTTACGGTGTCACTTTCATTTTCTGATTATTTATGACTGGGGGTTTTTAATCATAATAAAGAGAAGTCGTGTGGAGGGTATATCTGCGGCTAATATTGAATGACATCTTTGATTATTACCCTAGCATTAACATGGAGATACACTCCATATTGGAACTTAAGTCCATGCTTTCCTTTGATCATCATGACCAAGGCTAATGTCGATTTTATGTATGATACAGGCACAACTGTGCTATGATATCTTATACATTTGAACAATATACAGCTACATAGCTGACACACATTATGTAGTTGGATTAAGAGTTCCATTTATTTTAAACTTGTTGTCTTGACATCATCAATACTATGCATGTAGTTTCTTTTTACTGTTTTCTGTTCTAACAAAGCCTCTCTATTTAGTCACAGGTTGTTGATATAAACAGGTTAGATCACTTGACTGGATCTGACACTGTCACTGGTTCATGCTTTGTTTTTTTCAGAGCGGTGCCTCACGTCCTGAGCTGTTGCCAGGTGAGGTGAGGTTCCTTACTCGTAATTTACGGGTAAGTCTCCATTGGACATCATATGCTTAATAGTTAGCGATATTAACTGACTTATGCGCAACTTTTACTAATATTTGATTATTTGATGTCCTTCATCTCTTTTTCTACACAGGTTGACCAGTACACCATGACCCTCCATCAGAGACAATGTGTGGTGTAGGTTGTATCTGTTCCATTGATTTATTTTTTGGTTACACCTTTTTGAACACACATTACGCAGTAGCACACAACATCTAGGTCCTAAAGAAGGCTCTTCATCTTGGGTTTTAGTAGACCGTAGCTAGGGTCAACATCCCAAAAAAACATCCCAGAGCTCCTCCCTCACAGTGAGGGGGTTGTAGCCCTCGGCTGTATTAGGAGTTACAGCCGGGAGGAGATCCCAGATGATGAAGCATGTCACTTCCGTGAGTGATGGGACTCCGTCCTTTAGCTAGGACTCCCTGTGTAGGCTAAGTTTCTGGTGCACTGTAGGCACGTATGCTACCATAGTTTTAGGTGGCGTTTCTAGACCCGCGGACTTTATGGTTTTGTGTGGGTTTTGCATTCAGCCGATGGTGAGCGGGGGAAGAGGGTTGTATGCAGAGGTCTCGCTGAGAGGCCAGGTGCTGCTTTCCTCCCGCTGGGCCATTTTCACCTCGGCCTCCATGGCGCTAGCCTGCCCAGAACTAAAGCAATGTTTTGATGTGACCCACTCCTCCGCCAGGCCTTCGCACTAAGGTCATAGTTGGAGGGGGGGTGCACAAAGGTTGAGAGGCCCCACTGGAAAGTCAATTGTTGTGGCCATTTTCAACTCAGACTGGCCAGCCTAAATTTTATTATTTAATTTACTAGCACATATCCAGTTTTTCAGAGAGTGACATGCCCTTGATGGAGAGATCTGTGTTCTTTCTAGTCACAGTTTTGACTCATCATAAGTTAGCACATGTGGTTAGTGCGTCTGCGGCAAAGAACAACGTGTAGCTTGCAAATCACTAATATATTTTATGTAGATAGCTCAGTGAGTTACTTCTTTTTGTCATGGACGTCCTTTTGTTCCTTGCAGTGCATCAATTATAATCAGGGCCACTGGAATTATGCATCAGGAAAGGACCAAATTATGCGGCAAGAAAATGCAAATTATGATGCATAACGTGGTACATTTTGTTATAGTATTGCTCCCCTTTTTCTCATTTTTAAACATTGTAAACCTGTCTGGGCAAATGTTTCACCTTATTAGTATCAGCTTAACAACAATATACTGCAATAAAACAACTGAAAGATGAGCAGTCAACCTTTGCAAAGAGCCTTCCAATGCGCAGGAACACGTGTTGCCACGTTTTTAGTAACTTTTGAACCAATTGAGTTAGAAACATTTTTTGGTGTAAAATCTGCAAATTAGGCAGTGAATGATGGATTAAATGGCAAATGCGGCAAATCCATAATTATGACCAAAATGCAGCAGCCACCGAATCGCATAAATCCCGTGACTCTAGATATAATCCTTCCACTGCAGCACAGTGAGCTATGAACCAGCATCAAAAAGTTGCATGCAGAGTACAAAGCATGGATTTAGAAACTTATTGTTTTTTTCTTTTTCTAATCAGTCTTTCTTTATTCTGAGATTGCTAAAAAAAGGTTTCTTTTGATAGTAATAAAGTTTCATTCGAACAGGCAACCCTAACCACTGTGTGATGTTTGAAGTTGGTTGTGTTTCTCCAGACCAAGTACTCTTAACATATGGTGCCAACCAATATAGAATATATCTGACTTTTACACCTTGTAACTCTCATTGTTTTATGTAATTTCCAATATATTGATTTACACAGTTGAGTGATTCAGTCTCTGTGTACAATACATGAGTGTGATGTAAATCCCTCTGACTCCCTACACTGAGACAAATAGCTCTTCAAAAGAAATTAAATTAAAAGAAATATATATGTGCATGTCGCTTAAGTACAGGGTTTGAACAAAGTCAATAACCGGTCTCCAAATTATAGTTTCTCTTAAACATTTGTGAAGTGATAACACACTGCGCATCTTTAGATCCCTCCATTGCACTGGCATCTAGGTGTCAGGCTCCAGATAGCTCCCCACCATGATGAGATGGCAATAAAAGAAGAGGTGATGGCCCTTTAAGTGAGGCCTTTCTGATGGGCCTTGCTGGACATGAAAATAAGAAACCTCCCTCACCCACTTCAGATTGCTCCTCTGAACAGGAAGCAGGCATCCTGCGAGCACTGCTGAATGTGTTGCAACAGAGGCAAATTTTACCAGAACAAATTCAGAATATTTCAGTGGGGCCAGCCCTGATCCCAGGTCCAGCTCAATAACAGCTGCCGGATCCGCGATCCAGCTGGATCCCCCCTCTTTTCCTGCACTGTACCAAACTTGGTACTCATTTTATCAACCTTAGTACTATGAAAGGCTGAGTGTACTGGTTGGAGATTAAATTGGTGACTGTGAGGTCTAATACAGATCCTTGCAGTGGATGCATTAGCTCACTGCATCACCAGACCATGCTACTCATCATGAGACTCTGCTCATGCTGCGATGATGTTATTAGAGTAAAGACTTCTCTGAGCATTAGAGTGTAGTTGGTAGCCGACACAGGTCAAACCAGGAAAGAGCAGAAGCCTGTCTGCACTCACTGCCTGTCACCTGGAGATGGACGTACCTGGCCCACCCATTGCCTCAGTGAGCTGCCGAAGGCTGGAGGCCACACCTGCCTACTACCCATTGCCTTGACACCTCACCTGCAGGCTGCTTTTGACACACTGCCAGCTCATACTTTGTTGCTGAGCTGGCTCTCTCCGAGCTTTTCCTCCTTGGAACCCTTACATAGCACTACATTCCCAGCCCCTGAGTTGCCATCTTCACCAGCTGAGCAGGACTGGAAACAGGGAAGAAAGCTTTCAACCTTTTCTCAAATATGGCCAATGCTGAACTGCCATGTACTGTCTGCCAGTTGCACCGGTCTCTAAACCGCAAATGTCAGCTTCTTCTGTTGTTTTTCCTGGATGGTGACATGATGATTTTCACTAGCAAGGCCCCCCTTCCTGCTCTCAAAGACTAGAAAAAAAGGTGAGGCTGTTTGAAAGAATTTGGAAGTTATATATTTTAATGGCTGATTTTTAAACTCTTACCTACAAACATTGAGCATGTATTATGGAGAGAACTCCAAATAATCTCTCCTACTTTCAATTTTAAATCACCTTTGCCTCTGAGCGCCTATGCCAGCCATTAGACAGATTTACTAACTCAGGATACAGCGAGAGTAGGCATATTAACCAAGAAATGTTTTTTGAAAGATTGCGCTACATGAATGTGGGCCACTTTTTTTGGGTTGCCTGGGCCGATTTTTGGTCCCAATCCGACTTGGCATACTTCCCCCGATAACGGTAAACGCCTCCTCAAAACGGTACACACATCTACAATATGTTGGTTTAATGTATTATGCACCTTAAGCATATTTACTGATGGTCTTCTTGATAATTGCGTTAGGCAAATCAGAACAAACATTTGTTATATATCATATTCCGTTTACATTATTGGATGTGAACTCTAAGCAATGTTATAAGTGACACTCATATGTCCTAGCAAGATGGCTAGACAGCTGGCATGATTGCTTGCTGAGTTCAAATCCTAGCAGGGTCAGGTTAGCGTTTCATCATTCCAATGTTTATAAATTGAGTACCACTGAGCTGGATAATAGTAACAGGGCTTAGAACTGGCACAACTATAATCTCAAGCGCTAGGTAGAAAGTGAGCTGTCATTACTGAAAATGTTTGAATGGACTGCAATGGATTAACTGAGGAGGCAAAACTGTATTACAGTAATCTGTCCATTTTTTGCTCTTTAACAATAAAACATGGAAATTATCAGTGGAAACATTATGTGCTAAAGTCCAGATCTTGGAGTCCACCATGATTCCCCTGCTACCATCCTGGCACTCATTTTTTCAATTGTTATTTCCTCAGTGCCTCATGATATAGTTCCTCAAGCTCTTCACACAGTTAAATATCATATTAGACGCATCACACATTTATGAACAGCAAGCAGTGAAAGCCTGTCAGGGAGAGAGCTGAGCAATGACAGAGCTGCCAACAGGCCTACATGTCACCCCGAACCAGAAATGCCTACCTAGCCAACATCACTCTGCATGCAGGGAGTTTACAGACCCATTCCGGACAACTTCAAGAACAACCTCACCGTGTGAGGAGGGGCGGGGCATCGAAGGGAGGGGGGCCTCGTGCCGAGAAGTATCTGCGAGGCACTTTTGAACCCCACCCCGCACTCAGGCCTCCTTCTCCCCCTACTCCCCCCAAAAACCGAAAGCTTGTCGAGACTGGTGCGGATGTCCTGGGGTGTTTTCACAAACCTTAATGGACGTCGGCAGTTCAAAGCCTTAGGAAATGAGCTAGATATTCACCATTTACAATGGTTTTCAGCTCGTTTTCCCTGCCACCGTGTGACATCGGCTCCTCATCAGGAGACCGTGTGATGGGGCCTATATCATGTGGCACACGCTTGCACTGTGTGAGTTGCCAGGTATGTTGGCCAGCTCTTGGAATGGGTAAAGTAGAAACTACAATTCAACGAATCTTAAGTATAATTAGCTAACCAGTCAGAACTGAGAGAAATCGACCATGTGACGGGGGATTGTTGGTAGCTGTGCAATGTTAATAATTGGGCTTCATAAAAAAAAAAAATTCTACTAGTCGCATCTCTGAAACAGCTCCAGAATGCAGTGGCATAACGAAACTTGAGGGGGTCCCCCTGCAAAGTGCATGGAGGGGGGCCCCGTCCGGACTCACCCAGGAGCTCTCAGGCCAGCATACTGTGCTGAGGGGGGGCACCTGGAGCTCGGGGCCCCTCGCACTGCGGGGGCTGCGGGGGCCTTTGTTACACTACTGCCAGAATGTTCCATTTACTTAACGGTAATCTTCATTTGCCCAAGTCCTGTCTGTCAGAGACAGAAAGAAGAGGGGCATTCTGGGAACACCAGCCCAATGACGGTGCCAGGTTGAATGGGAGGGTCTTATATTTTGGCATGCTTCTGTGGTTTCCTGTTTGGAGGCCGGATTCATCTCATTAGTAAAGGCCGGAAGGTACAAGTAAGAGTGGCACAATGTGCATGCATTCACTCTCAAGTATTACACCCTGGCCTTAGATCTTTATAGAATCTGAACAGTAAAATAAAACTCTTAATAAACTGAAAAGTTGAAACCTAAGACCATGCTCGAGCCACCTGGTTGAATGTGCTGCCGTGCCATGTTTTTGCGGGCCCAGGTCTGCCTGGTCCATCCCAGGGTGTTGTACTACCTAACGGATTAGCACTGATCTGCACTGATTGCTCACACCTGCAATTCACCTAACCCCTGTTCCGCTCTGTGTAATCAGCCGTGCCAAGGTAAGACCATCAGCCCCCAGAATGACAAGCAAACAGCTCCGGCTGACAAGTCCGACTAGACACCCGAGAGGGAGGGAGATAAAGCAGGGAAGTGGGAGGGAGCAAATGCAATATTAAACCTGTGCCTACAGAAGAAGGGAGATTTGTTTACCGACCTCAATCTACCACAAAGAGCAGAAGCATTAAAGGGTATAAACTTCAAAGATGACTGATGATTAACCCTAAGAATTAAGATAAAATTAAACCAAGTAGATTTTAATCTGGATTACTATTTAATATGTGTGAAAGTAAACATGTAAATAAAAGGAAAATATTGTTAAAGTTTTAGAAAATGCATTTTAATTTATGTTTAAGTGTTTGCTGGACTCACTGACAACCCTAAAAAACACAAGCCCATCTCGGGATATCCACTGATGTGAATTTGATGTGCTTTTATTACAACACGTTTGGAAGTTCTTCATCTGTTTAAAAGTATATACAAACACAAGAAGATGATGGACGGAGCGCTGAAACTTTTCAGACATTCACACCCAGTCACAGATCTGGGTTGAATCCATCATCGTTCTTTAGCACACTTCGCCACCCCAGTTCAGACCCAGCTATATGCAAATCAGTCTTGACTCTGTGCCTCATGGGAACAGTCCAGCCCGAACTGCCAAGCCATGTCTTCCCTGGACTGTTCCCATTGGGCGCAGGGTCAAGACTGATTTGCATATAGCTGGGTTCAAACTGGAATGGCATGAGGAGCAAAAAACGATGGATTTAGGCCCAGATCTCTGTACTGGGGTGAATGTATGGCATTGTTCTGCATTCTGTCAATCAATTGTTCTTTTGGCATTTGTCATCCCGAGTGGGACGGGTATGCCCAGACGTGGGTCCCATGCTCACTACGCCACAGGAGTCAAGCTATCCTGGCTGATGACGGGTGAAACCCCGAAACCAGTCCTAGGATGCTAGTTTCCAGTCCAGGGAGGACCTGGCCTGGCAGTTCGGGCTGGACTGTTCCCATTTGGCGCAGGGTCAAGACTGATTTGCATATGACTAGGTTCAAACTGGAATGGCATGGGGAGCAAAAAAACGATGGATTAAGGCCCAGATCTCTGTACTGGGATGAATGTATGGCATTGTTCTGCATTCTGTCCATCAATTGTTCTTTTTGTAAAAGTATATGCACCATTCTTCAATTCTGTATGCAAATGATGTCAAAGTACAACTTCCTATAAGAAGGTCAAGTCATATTTTTATTCATCAAGCATAAGCAAGGTTTACTATTTAGCACAGTGAATAATACAATAAGGTCTTTTCAGGTGTGCCTGTGTCCAAAAAGTAGAATGGAGCACACACTCCTAGGAGTTGAGATTTTTCAAATAATTGATAAATTTGCCTTTACTGTTTGAAAGCTTCAGCGTTCGTTGTCTTGAGTGTGCACACGTAATTGGTCGGATTTAGTAACTTTTCTTGGGACAGCACGAAGATTGACCGGACGTAGTTTACATCCAAAGATTGCATGCTTTTGCAAAAAGTCAATCCTGCTACATCCCTTAAAATCCTGCATGAAAATATGACCTGGAATTACTTTTTCACTCCTGTATTTATTGTGGATGTACCTCTGCTTAACACACAAGATGATGGACGGAATGTTGCACATTGGCAAAACATTCACCCCCAGTCACAGATCTGGGTTTAATCCATCGTTATTTTGCTCACCACGCCACCCCAGTTCAGACATGGCCATATGCAAATCAGTCTTGACCCTGTGCCTCATGGGAACAGTCCAGCCCGAACTGCCAAGCCATGTCTTCCCTGGACCGGAATCAAGCATCCTAGGACCGGTTTCTGGCTATCAGCCGTCATCAGCCAGGATAGCTTGACTCCAGTGGCGTAGTGAGCACGGGACCCACGTCTGGGCATACCCTTCCCACATAGGGCGAACAACAAAACACACAAGATGATGGACGGAATGTTGCACATTGGCAAAACATTCACCCCCAGTCACAGATCTGGGTTTAATCCATTGTTATTTTGCTCACCACGCCACCCCAGTTCAGACATGGCCATATGCAAATCAGTCTTGACCCTGTGCCTCATGGGAACAGTCCAGCCCGAACTGCCAAGCCATGTCTTCCCTGGACCGGAATCAAGCATCCTAGGACCGGTTTCTGGCTATCAGCCGTCATCAGCCAGGATAGCTTGACTCCAGTGGCGTAGTGAGCACGGGACCCACGTCTGGGCATACCCTTCCCACATAGGGCGAACAGCAAAACACACAAGATGATGGACGGAATGTTGCACATTGGCAAAACATTCACCCCCAGTCACAGATCTGGGTTTAATCCATCGTTATTTTGCTCACCACGCCACCCCAGTTCAGACATGGCCATATGCAAATCAGTCTTGACCCTGTGCCTCATGGGAACAGTCCAGCCCGAACTGCCAAGCCATGTCTTCCCTGGACCGGAATCAAGCATCCTAGGACCGGTTTCTGGCTATCAGCCGTCATCAGCCAGGATAGCTTGACTCCAGTGGCGTAGTGAGCACGGGACCAATGTCTGGGCATACCCTTCCCACATAGGGCGAACAGCAAAACACACAAGATGATGGACGGAATGTTGCACATTGGCAAAACATTCACCCCCAGTCACAGATCTGGGTTTAATCCATCGTTATTTTGCTCACCACGCCATCCCAGTTCAGACATGGCCATATGCAAATCAGTCTTGACCCTGTGCCTCATGGGAACAGTCCAGCCCGAACTGCCAAGCCATGTCTTCCCTGGACCGGAATCAAGCATCCTAGGACCGGTTTCTGGCTATCAGCCGTCATCAGCCAGGATAGCTTGACTCCAGTGGCGTAGTGAGCACGGGACCCACGTCTGGGCATACCCTTCCCACATAGGGCGAACAGCAAAACACACAAGATGATGGACGGAATGTTGCACATTGGCAAAACATTCACCCCCAGTCACAGATCTGGGTTTAATCCATCGTTATTTTGCTCACCACACCACCCCAGTTCAGACATGGCCATATGCAAATCAGTCTTGACCCTGTGCCTCATGGGAACAGTCCAGCCCGAACTGCCAAGCCATGTCTTCCCTGGACCGGAATCAAGCATCCTAGGACCGGTTTCTGGCTATCAGCCGTCATCAGCCAGGATAGCTTGACTCCAGTGGCGTAGTGAGCACGGGACCCACGTCTGGGCATACCCTTCCCACATAGGGCGAACAGCAAAACACACAAGATGATGGACGGAATGTTGCACATTGGCAAAACATTCACCCCCAGTCACAGATCTGGGTTTAATCCATCGTTATTTTGCTCACCACGCCACCCCAGTTCAGACATGGCCATATGCAAATCAGTCTTGACCCTGTGCCTCATGGGAACAGTCCAGCCCGAACTGCCAAGCCATGTCTTCCCTGGACCGGAATCAAGCATCCTAGGACCGGTTTCTGGCTATCAGCCGTCATCAGCCAGGATAGCTTGACTCCAGTGGCGTAGTGAGCACGGGACCCACGTCTGGGCATACCCTTCCCACATAGGGCGAACAGCAAAACACACAAGATGATGGACGGAATGTTGCACATTGGCAAAACATTCACCCCCAGTCACAGATCTGGGTTTAATCCATCGTTATTTTGCTCACCACGCCACCCCAGTTCAGACATGGCCATATGCAAATCAGTCTTGACCCTGTGCCTCATGGGAACAGTCCAGCCCGAACTGCCAAGCCATGTCTTCCCTGGACCGGAATCAAGCATCCTAAGACCGGTTTCTGGCTATCAGCCGTCATCAGCCAGGATAGCTTGACTCCAGTGGCGTAGTGAGCACGGGACCCACGTCTGGGCATACCCTTCCCACATAGGGCGAACAGCAAAACACACAAGATGATGGACGGAATGTTGCACATTGGCAAAACATTCACCCCCAGTCACAGATCTGGGTTTAATCCATCGTTATTTTGCTCACCACGCCACCCCAGTTCAGACATGGCCATATGCAAATCAGTCTTGACCCTGTGCCTCATGGGAACAGTCCAGCCCGAACTGCCAAGCCATGTCTTCCCTGGACCAGAATCAAGCATCCTAGGACCGGTTTCTGGCTATCAGCCGTCATCAGCCAGGATAGCTTGACTCCAGTGGCGTAGTGAGCACGGGACCCACGTCTGGGCATACCCTTCCCACATAGGGCGAACAGCAAAACACACAAGATGATGGACGGAATGTTGCACATTGGCAAAACATTCACCCCCAGTCACAGATCTGGGTTTAATCCATCGTTATTTTGCTCACCACGCCACCCCAGTTCAGACATGGCCATATGCAAATCAGTCTTGACCCTGTGCCTCATGGGAACAGTCCAGCCCGAACTGCCAAGCCATGTCTTCCCTGGACCGGAATCAAGCATCCTAAGACCGGTTTCTGGCTATCAGCCGTCATCAGCCAGGATAGCTTGACTCCAGTGGCGTGGTGAGCACGGGACCCACATCTGGGCATACCCTTCCCACATAGGGCGAACAGCAAAACACACAAGATGATGGACGGAATGTTGCACATTGGCAAAACATTCACCCCCAGTCACAGATCTGGGTTTAATCCATCGTTATTTTGCTCACCACGCCACCCCAGTTCAGACATGGCCATATGCAAATCAGTCTTGACCCTGTGCCTCATGGGAACAGTCCAGCCCGAACTGCCAAGCCATATCTTCCATGGACCGGAATCAAGCATCCTAGGACCGGTTTCTGGCTATCAGCCATCATCAGCCAGGATAGCTTGACTCCAGTGGCGTAGTGAGCACGGGACCCACATCTGGGCATACCCTTCCCACATAGGGCGAACAGCAAAACACACAAGATGATGGACGGAATGTTGCACATTGGCAAAACATTCACCCCCAGTCACAGATCTGGGTTTAATCCATCGTTATTTTGCTCACCACGCCACCCCAGTTCAGACATGGCCATATGCAAATCAGTCTTGACCCTGTGCCTCATGGGAACAGTCCAGCCCGAACTGCCAAGCCATGTCTTCCCTGGACCGGAATCAAGCATCCTAGGACCGGTTTCTGGCCTCTGTACCTCTGCTTCCCTTCTATATGTTTCTTCCGTATAAACAACTCTATAACTCCTGCTTGTATGTTTTAAAGAAATCGTTTTCACCTCACATAGCTCTCTCTAATGATCATACCTAACTCACTAATATACCACAAGGAAACTGGAGAAAATGTTTGTAATGGTTTTACATGCAAGACTAACCCTACTAACCAATGGTTGGACCATTAACTTTGGGCTCCTGGGTAGCAAGCTACTCGCCATAAAGCACTTCCAACCCACATCAGGGGTAGTAAGCACTATAGAAATGCAATTTCAATTCAATTCAATTCAATGTTAAACCTTCAATGCAACATTGGTGCCACAAGAGGCTCTGTAATACTTGAGGTCGATACTTAAGGTGGCAAATAATAGAATAGGCACAGCGCAGTATGGCGATCTTGTCTTAGGTACATATCAGAATGACCCTCCCACATCCCTGGTCATAACTGTACAGTTCTAAATATGACAAGATATGGGGCAGGATCAGGATATTTAGCCTTCATCAAACCCCCATACCCACTGTACCTGACAAAAGCAGAGCTGACGCAACGTGGGACAAGCCACGGCTCTTTGTCCCAAGCCCTACTGTTCTTAGAGCTCCGCGCGTCCCCTGCTAAAAGTATTTATATATCACAAAAGCATGCTTAGCTGGCTCTCGTGATGCATTTGTGATCTGGCTGGCAATATCAATGGCAACTAGGTGGCGCTATTTTCAGGTAAGTCGCCTGGTCTCAGCACAACCTTATAACAGACTTTGGGCTCCAAACCTCTTCTACTTTGCAACAGGGGCCACAAGGGATAAAATAAACAGCAGTTATGCCAAGCTGGGCACCCAATGTCTCAAATTCTAACCATCTTGGACTGAACACCCCTACCACTATCGCTGTCCCATAGAGAGATTTGCCATCCTACTACAGGTTCCGTACATGTGTTCATAGGACCATTTTACAACCTCTAGGACATTCCTCAAATAGAGGATCAAGGTCTGCATTTCCCATTGATCTCTACATTATAAACATTTCTTAATTTCCAAGCCTTTCCATACAACAAGATATGCAGCAGCAGATGCTACCAGTAAATCTGCAATATCAAGCAGAACACAGAGCATTCAACAAGGCCATTTTGACTTTTTGATTAATGCCCACTTCCCCTCCATGAAACCACAGCAATTGGCAAATTCTAGAAAGGCTACACCCGCATCCCCCTTCAAACCCATGAGAGATGCAGACGCAATGGGATGGGTTTGATCCGGGGAAGAAACATAGCTAGAATGGGATTGCTAAATATGTGTGTGTGTGTGACTGTGTGCATGTGGGTTTGTGTGTGTGTGTGTGTGTATATATATAGGCGCTAAAAGGGGGGGGGGAGTGCTGCTACTGCTCGAACAGCCAGGTCTTGAGAAGTCTTCTGATGAAGGTTAGCAGGTTCTGGGTCTGTCGTAGGTGGATGGGGAGGGTGTCCATGTCTTGGCGGCGAGGTGGGAGAATGATCTGCCGCCGGTAGTCGTTCGGTGGTTGCGTGGAATGGTGGAGAGGGCGAGGTCGGCGGAGCGAAGCTGGCGGTTCGGGGTGTAGAAGGTGAGTCGTTTGTTGAGGTATGCTGGTCCGGCGTTGTGGAGTGCTTTGTGAACGTGGGTGAGGAGCTTGAAGGTGATCCTCTTGTTGACGGGGAGCCAGTGCAGGTCTCTCAGGTGGGCAGTGATGTGGCTGTGGATGTTGAGGATGAGGCGTGCGGAGGCGTTCTGTATGCGTTGAAGTCTATTCTGGAGTTTGGCCGTGGTTCCCGCGTAGAGGGCGTTGCCGTAGTCCAGCCTTCTGCTGACGAGGGCCTGGGTGACCGTCCTTCTGGTTCCGGTGGGGATCCATCTGTAGATCTTGCGAAGCATGCGGAGGGTGTTGAAGCAGGAGGAGGAGATGGCGTTGACTTGCTGGGTCATTGAAAGTGATGAGTCCAGGATGAACCCCAGGTTGCGTGCGTGGTCGGTGGGTGTCGGTGCGGCTCCCAGCACAGCCGGCCACCAGGAGTCATCCCAGGTGGATGGGGTGGAGCCGAGGATGAGGTCCTCCGTCTTGTCTGAGTTCAGGGTCAGGCGACTGTTCTTCATCCATTCGGCGACGGCCTTCATTCCTTCGTGGAGGTTGGTTTTGGCGGTGGTGGGGTCCTTGGTGAGGGAGAGGATCAGCTGGGTGTCGTCGGCATATGAGACGATGTTGAGGTCGTGTGATCGGACGATGTTGGCGAGCGGTGCCGTGTAGATGTTAAAAAGGGTTGGGCTGAGGGATGATCCTTGGGGTACGCCGCAGGTGATCTTGGTGGCTTTGGATCGGAAAGGGGGGAGACGGACTCTCTGGGTTCTGCCGGTGAGGAAGGAGGTGATCCAGTCCAGGGCTTTGTAGCGGATCCCCGTGTCGTGGAGGCGTGTGCGTAGGGTGTGGTGGCAGACGTGTCGAAGGCGGCTGAGAGGTCCATGAGGATGAGGGCCACGGTTTCGCCTTTGTCCAGCAGGGTCCTGATGTTGTCGGTGGCGGCAATGAGGGCGGTTTCGGTGCTATGGTTGCTGCGGAATCCGGATTGGGACGGGTCCAGGGTGTTGTTCTCCTCGAGGAAGTGGGTCAGTTGCCTGTTGACGATCTTCTCGATGACTTTCGCCGGGAACGGGAGCAGGGAGATGGGCCGGAAGTTCTTGAGGTCCTTTGGGTTTGCCTTGGGTTTCTTGAGTAGGGCGTTGATCTCGGCGTGTTTCCAGCTCTCTGGGAAGGTGGCGGTTTCGAAGGAGCTGTTGAGGATCTTCCGGAGGTGGGGTTCAATGATGGAGCTTGCTTTGTTGAAAATGTGGTGGGGGCAGGGGTCGGATGGCGAGCCGGAGTGGATGGTGTTCATGATTTTGATGGTGTCGTCGTCGTTGACGTGGTTCCAGGAGAGCAGGAGGCCGGTGTGGCTGGGGGGCGGTGAGTTTGGGGTGTCGGCGGCTGTCGGGGGGTCTGGGTGTTGAAGTTGTCATGGATGTCTGCGATCTTGCGGTGGAAGAAGGTGGCTAGAGAGTCGCAGAGGTCTTGTGATGGCGGGATGTCGTTGGAGCTGGAGCTGGGGTTGGCGAGTTATTTCACGATGTTGAAGAGCTCTTTGCTGTTGTGTGCGTTGTTGTTGATGCGTTCCTTGAAGGAGGTCCTTTTGGCGGTTCGAATGAGTTGGTGGTGCTTGCGGCTGGCATTCTTGAGGGCAGCGTGCTTGTCCGGTGTCTGTTCGTGGCGCCACTTCTTCTCAAGTCTTCGGCAGGTCTGCTTGGATGCCTGGAGGTCGGTGTTGAACCAGCTGGCCCTTCTGTCAGTACGTCTGTTTGAGGGTTTCTTGATCGGGGCAAGAGTGTTGGCGCAGTCGTCAAGCCATTGCCTGATGTTGCGGGTGGCTGTGTCGGTGGGGTCGGTTGGTGGGTCTCGGGCGAGGGTGGTGATTAGCTGGTCTTCGGTGACCTTGTTCCAGCTGCGGTGGGGGATTCGTTGAGGGTGGTTTTGCGCGGTGTGTTTTTTGAAGGAGAAGTGGATGCAGCGGTGGTCGGTCCAGTGGAGTTCGGAGGTGTGGCTGAAGGTGACGTGGTTGCTAGCGGAAAAGATGGGGTCGAGCGTGTGTCCGGCGGAGTGGGTGGGAGTCGTGACAAGCTGTTTGAGTCTGAGGTTGGCGAGGTTGTCGAGCAGGGTGGTTGAGTTGCTGTCGTTGGCGTTCTCGAGGTGGAAGTTCAGGTCTCTGAGGAGGATGTAGTCTGTGGAGGCCAGGGCGTGCGAGCTGACGATGTCTGTGATGGAGTCGCTGAACTGTGGCCGGGGTCCGGGGGGTCTGTAGACGAGGGTTCCTCTGAGGGTGGTGTTGGGATCGATGTGGATCTGGAAGTGCAGGTGTTTGGCGGTGGTGAGGGTGTCTTCGGTGCTGGTCGAGATTCTGAGGGTATTCCTGTGGACGATGGCGATTCCTCCTCCCGGTCTGTTGGTGCGCTCCCTGCGGGTGATCTTGTAGCCATCCGGGATGGCTATGGCAATGTCGGGCGCCGATGAGGGGTTCATCCAGGTCTCCGTCAGGAAGGCGACGTCTGGGGAGGCTGAGTCGAGTAGGTCCCAGAGTTCGACAGCGTGCTTGTGGACGGAGCGGGTGTTGAGTAGTATGCATCTGAGATGGTTGTGACCTGCCCTGGTGGGGGGGCAGGGCGAGCAGGTGTTTGGTGGCTGGTGAAGCTGCAGCTCCGGCAGGAGAAGGGTCCGTGGGTGAGCTTCGGGGTGGCCTGGAAGCAGGTGGATGATCGGCCGGCATTGAGTTCGTGGAGGAGGTTGGCGTCGTAGCGGCATCGGGTGTCGTGGGGGCCAGGGGGTCTGGCGCTGGGTGCGGTCCAGGCGTGGACGGGCGCAGACAAGCTTGCCTTAGGCGCCCTTTGGCTCGCCAGCGGTGCGGCCACACAGCGGCCGCCATTAAGAAGGGGAGGTGGGAGGGAGGAGCAGCTGGGAGGCGGGTGCGGGGAGCGAATGGGCGAGCGAGGGGGGCGGGGCCGCAGGGGACGCAGCGGCGGGAAAGGGAAGTGGCAAGATGCCAAAATCGAATCAAGGAGAGTCCCAGAGGGAGCGGTGAGAAGAATAGCGAGAATACAGTGAAAGTAGGATACAGTGAGAGTAATAGGGTTAAAAAGCGAAAGAAGTGCAGCAGGTGAAAAAAAGTGAGAAAGCGGCAGAAGGGCCAGATCAGAGGCAGAGGGCTGGCGCGAACTCGCGGCAGCAGCGGGGGAGGAAGCACGGGGGCACTCAGGTGGAGCTGTGCGGCGAGGGGAGCGACCTGCCTGTAACCAGGGTCAAGGGTCGCTCTCTTCACCGCGCAGCGGCCGCCATTACACAGTAGCAACTGCCACAGTGTACTTACAGTTAGGTGAGAATTTCTTTCGGAAGAGTGTTTTTTGTTTTCCTAATTACCCAGGTGCTGTTTGATGATTCTGCATGAAACTTTCCCAAAAAATGTCAACAACCTGATCTGCTTTCTGGAAAGTTTTCCCTTGATCTGTCTAGAGCAGGTCATGAAAATAGGGGTCCCAAAATAATGATTTGCCATTGTAATTCCCATAGAAAACTTTATTCTGCCATGCAGAAAAAAACCAACTGAAGGGACTAATGCCAATTTTGGCAAAAACTCTGAACTTTACTCAGAAAGCCTGCTTTTGGAGATTTAGTGTATATCCATTCAGCGGTTTTTGAGAAATGAGCATTTAAAGAGGTGCCCAGGTTGGGATTCAAGGGGTTAAAAAGTTAGGTATATCTGCATGGTTTGTTCCTATGAACTCCCGCCAGAGTGAGCGGTCCTGTAAATTAAAAAAATAGGAGCCAGTGATTGGTCCAGGGAGCTGTTTGTACAGTCAACCCTATCGGTACAGTGGGACCCATCACTGTCCTGGGGTATGGAGCAATCTGATTGGCTGGCTGCAACTCAAACAAAAATTTCACAGCTGCCCATACAATTGAGCAGAAAATTATCTAGAGGTGTAGCATGTTGAATTACTTCAAATCCTATGGGACGGTATTACAGTGATTGGATGGTGTCATCAGTGATGTCATCCATGATGTAATCTGAGCTGTCATCTGTGATGTCATCAGTGATGTCATTTAACATGTCATGAGTGCTGTAATATGTGAGGTCTAAAGCAATGATTAGTGCTGGTGCAAGTTATTAAGTTATAATTAACACAGTAAACTATAACGGGTGAATTTCAGTTTTTTTTTCCAAATGTTAGTTTGTATCTTGCTTCAATACCTAACTATAAAGTCACTTTAACCTTTGCGTTTTTTCCACTGGATATTAATATATCTATTCACTGGAAAAAAATCATTGCTTCATATTTGAGGTGATGTTCATAAAAACAATGTTTATGTATAGCGCTTGAAGCTAGACCTGTACTATATCAGGCACGCAGATGACGTTAAAACCCATTTACGTAGTATTCCGTTCAATAAGGAAAGCTGGCACTGCGATGTTCCACACATCACATTGTTTTCCAAGTGTGGCACCTCATATTTAAAATGCACCTGTGGTTGTGGAAGAGTGGCTGTAAACTTGTGTAACCCTGCAAGACCAGAGGCATGGTGGTGCATTGGCGCTGGCTCCTTTTGTTCGCAATAAATCTCTCCATTTGTCCGTGTTCCTGTTCCAAATAGAGCATCTCATGTTCGAAATGCTCCTGATTCGGTCAAGATGCTGCTAATCATGTCTTAGAAAAAAACACAAATTAATGTGTCAAAGCCATTTTTTCTGGCTTTAATGTTTTGACACATGCAAACAGGTGAATGTGTCTGTATTTCCATGTATGAGTTCTGAAAAGCCAAAACTATTTGCTTTGTCTATGCTTGCTCATTGAGATACAGAGAAAGATGCTGGGGTGGAAAAGCCAATGATAAGAAATGTATGAGCAAAGCTTTCAAACGCTGGTGATCTTCATGTAAAATATTAGAAATTTCACTTCAAAATTTCAGTCCCAAGTTATCTGGCTACTTGTCTTCAATTTTCCCAACTGAAAAAATATCATCCAAAACAATGTGGAATAAGTAAAAACAGCTCCTGACACAAAGCTATGCTTCTCTGATGAGCTAACAGAAGCAAAACACGTGTCAGGAGCTGCTTTTACTAATTCTAGGTTTGATTGGATAGTCTTTTATCAATTCAAAGATGTCAAACTGTGCCTTGAATGGTAAAATGCCTTTGTCATTTCTTGGCACGGCATGGCCTTGCACTTGCTGATTCGATGCTAAAAGACATTGACAAAAAATTTCAACAGGTTTTGTCACTTTTCTAGCTCGGTGTGGATGCCATTGGGCTTATCCTATGCTTAAATATTCTACGGCAAAAACACACATTCGAGGTGAGCAGATTTAGTGCCAGTGTTGTAGAGGGCTACATATTAAAGAGCTGCTCTCTACCTAAAACGTAGGAACTACCCAGGGTTCCCTACGCATTTTTTTCATCTATCTATCTATCTATCTATCTATCTATCCATCCAGCCATCCATCTCTTACCTTCTACTTCTCTTTTCCCCTTCACTCAAGAACAACTGAATTGTATCCTTTCACTGATTATTTTTATGGCACTACTTTTTTCTTTTTTGATTAGGCACTCCATGAGAGTGTGTGTGTTTTCCAGCTCTATCACTCAGGTGCAGATCTCTCTCTCATTTGCTCCTCCCCCAAAGTTATCTTCCACTCATGCTCCATATCGCTCTTTTTCTTATGTGCTCCTTTCTCTCATGTTCTTCACTCCCTACCCCTGTGCTCCATGTTGTTCTCGCCATCGTGTGCCGTGTTGCTGTCTCCCTCATGTGCTGCTTTTCCCCTTCTTCCTCAACCACTCCTCCGTGGCCCCTCACGCCAGTAGTTCTGTGATTGAGTTTATTTTGCTCTTTAGCACAAAAAAGATTGGGTTTTTTTATTTACCAATCCAAGTGCCGCCTTTTTGGATTCAACAAATTAAATAAGGGAAATGGTGCCTGAATCATTCGGAAGGCATGAGTATGCGGGTTGAACATGGGCATGCTTACAGAATGAGGTGGCTGGCAACAACTGTTGCGTCATGCTGCCTCTTTTTTCTTTTTTTGCTGATGCCATGCAGCATTGACAAGAACAAAAAATGCAAAAAGGAAAAGTTTGCTGATGCTGCACAGCTTAAAGGCAAGACTTCTTGACTTTGCCAACACTTGTGTTTTTTTATCATGTGTTTTGTAAAATGTTATCGCTGGATGCCAAGCGCGCTCGAATAAAAAAAAAATAGATAGCATAAAAGAAAAACAGTGACAGTGAAGTTAGCCAATGGCGAAAGTGGGCTGCCCCATTGTCCCATTCTGTATACTCTGTTGGGCAGAAGAAAATGCGAATGACACAACAACATACCAATAGATGAAAATGGCTGGTTTAAAAGTCCTGTAAGTATATTTTATGTATAATTTTAGTGAAATCAAAAGGACTTGGCAAATGCCAGACTTAAAAAGGCACTTTGTTAACCCCTGCTGGTGGCTCTATTATTCACCTCTGCCAATCCCCTCCCCCCAGCCCTCTGGCGCTATACTTGAAAAATTATGATGTGTGGGGCATGGTGGCTTAATATTGCCAAAAATCATGGTGCTGTCCAAGCAGACATGCCATAATCATATGAGCTTTACAAAAATCTCTATTGCATCAGGTTCATCTCAAACATAAGGTATTTTATCAGCAGCATTGTTTTTTGTGGCACAAATGAACATTCAAGTTATCTTTCTTGGATAAACCCTAAATCACCGAAAGCCACAGGCCCAAACGCTACAGCTCACAGTACAAACATGATTAATTAAAATCGTTTACGATTGGCAACGGATTATTTCTGACGAGCACCTAGTGGGATTATAATAATACGGTGCAAATAAATTTACAGACTACTGTGTACGAAATGTCACATCGCATGGCGCTGCCATTAACTTATCCTAAAATTGTTCAGTAATAAACGGGATTTTCTGCCCTCGCTGTGTGGTCGCTCCGCCGCTCGCATCCAGCTGTTATCCCCTGATGGCGCTCGGCATACCTGGCCGGGGCCAGTTTATCATCCGGGGCTTTAGGCGCGAGCCTGTGTAAGCATCCCCGCCAGAGACAACAGGAAGTGGAAATTAGCCTTCCGCAATTTATTCCCTTTTATCTGAAAGAGGCGGGAGCAAACACGCTAAAACAATCCCGGAGGCCTGTACTTCACTTAATGACTTTAAAGGTCAACTAGGCGTCCCGGAATGTGTTATTTTCTAACTCGGCCACATCCACGCGCTCCCTTTAAAGTGCTTTTCATGAAAATAATATACGGAGTATTTTTATTTGCATCAATTACTTTTCCTGAATAGGTTTCAAATGAGGAATTTCTCGCCATTGTACCATGTTGTATAATGTGCGCGTCTCTCAAACGTATCTCATTCATGTACAGCTGAATTGGTAAGTTATATAAGACTTAAGGTAGACTGAACGTGTGCAACCATTTGTAAAGCCCTACTGACGGTCTTAAATCGGAGACAGCTACTGACGTATGATCTATGCCGAGTCCCCAAAACCACGCGGAAAGATTTATTTTATTCCTTATGAATTCAGAAACAAAAGGAAAAATACAAATTCTCCCAGATACTGCAAATAACAGTACATCACGATAAGAAAGAAAATTACCAATCTAAGGTGTAATATTGTTATGGATGCGGGGACGTTAAAAGGTAGCCCCTCAATGTAACAAACTGGAAAGGAATTTCATTAAGTGGCAGCACTAGATGGCGAGGACCATTTTACGTTTGATTTTTGTTTAATTTTGTGTGTTCTTTTATTTTAATTTTTATTTGTAAAGTGCTGCAGGTCACCTTCCTATACTCCTCTCAGAGAGCTTTGGGAAGGAATACAAATAAAGGGGTGAATAAGTTCAAAAGATAAACGTAGAAGAACAGTTAGAGAGCTATCGGAAGGGTGGTGTCTGCTGGTGCAGACCCTCATCCAAGCATGGAAGGGGTAAGAGACTTACCTTTGCAGAATTTTGTTGCTGTCCTGAAATGGGACCCCTCTAGTGGCATAGCTAGGGGGGGCAATCTGCCCCGGGCGGCACTCTTTTTGAGGCCGGCGGAGGTGAGCAAGTCGTGTCTGCCCACTACCACAATCCCCTGCACCGAGAACAAGTCCTCCATCGGCCGCCACTCCCTGGAACAAGTCATCCGTCGGTCGCCACCCCCCTGTCCCCCCCGCTCTTACCTGCACCCGGCGGCACACTTAGGGGCCGCCCCGGGACACAGTAGCTCTAGCTATGCCACTGGACCCCTCTGGACATCATCATTAACTTGGACCTGGGTAAGGGAGATGGTGTGACTAATGCTTCATCTTTTCCCTGATTTGCACATGGCTTTGTAGCTAACAAACCACCCAAAAAACCCATAAAATACAACATCTGAATGAAAGCTATTTTTGCGTACCCCTGTTCACCTCAGGTGCACAAAACAAGCCGCATGAGAGTCATGATTCTGCAGACAAGTTTGCAGGAGGAACTGGCGGAAGGGGGGCATAAGTACAAAGCATTTTTGAAGTTTGAAATGGCCCGATTAGCAGAATCAGGCTGTTTGCGATCGCAAAAATACTTATTTTAATGTACAAAAGCACAAATTGCAGTTCAGTAACATGTTTCTGAATTGCAAATTGTGTTGGCGATTCAGCATTTAGAAGGGGCATGTTTAGGGTGTCTCTTCCAAATACAGAATTACAGTGGTATGTATTAAGGGTTGGCGTAGTTGGCGGAGTGACACTACACGGAATTCCACGGAGTTGCTTAAAAACTCAGTGGAATTTTACTCCACCCTAACTATTCATGCAGGCAGCAGACCTGGAGGATTCCTGACCCCCAGACTGCCACATGTTTTACGGCTTACCTGGATCTGGTGTTCTGCATGCCCGGGCTGCCCTCCTCCTGTCTCCTCGTCCTCGGCGGTGCAAAACCCCTACGCTGCACGACTTGGGAGGACTGCGCTTGCGTGCGCGCATGAGCAGTCCTCAAGAGTCCTGCAGCGTAGGGGTTTTGCTTTTGCACCGCCGAGGATGAGGAGACAGCCCGGCCAGGAGGAGGACAGCCCAGGCACGGAGAACGCCAGATCCAGGTAAAACTTCTTATTTTCTCTTCTAGGGGTGGGTGGCAGGGGCAAACTCCGCCACGTCGCGGAATCAGAGTTTTCGCCGAACTCCGCGTTCCCAGCGGAGCGAGGAGTTGGAAAAACTCTGCAAACTCCGCTGGCGGAGCAGAGTTCGCCACCCACCCCTGGTATGTATGAATGTTTTGCGACTGAATTACAGTTGCAAAACATTCATATTTTACCTCAAAGGAGGTGGTTAACAAGCGCAAAAGGGAAGGGGTCCTTAAGGGAAATGGGCTCTATTTAAAAAACAAATGTTTGCTTTATTAAAAAGCAATCACAGACATGGTGGTCTGCTGACTCCAGCAGACCACCATCCCTGTGATGGCTGCAATTCATACTGGGTCACAAACTGCGACCAACCTCATTAATATTCATGAGGTAGGTCGATTTGCGACCAACTAGGAATCGCTATTTAAAACCTGTACATTTTTGCGCATTAGAAATTGCTATCCCTAAATGTACAAAGCATTTTTTTGGTCGAAAATGGCAGAATTCGCAAAATCAGGCCATTTCTGACGGCAAAAAATGCTTTTTCATATATACAAAGCACAAATTGCAATCTGGTAACATGGTACCGAATCACAATTTGTGTTTAGAAATTCGATATTTGGAAGGGGCGTGTTTAGGGCGTCCTTTGCAAATAAAGAATTACAGTGGTATGCATGCAAGTTTTGCATCCGAATTGCAGTAGCAAAAAAATCATTTTTTACTGACACCTCAAAGGAGGTGGCAACCATTTGCAAATGGAAAAGGGTCCCTTGCCCCTTCCCCTTTGTGAACGTTGAAATGAAAGAAATGAAACTTAAACGTTTCATTTTATTTTTTGAAATGCATCCAGTTTTCCTTTAAGGAAAACGGGCTGCATTTAATTTAAAAAAAAAAGATTGCTTTATTAAAAAGCATTCACAGACATGGTGATCTGCTGACCCCAGCAGGCCACCATCTCTGTGATGGCTGCAATTCCTAATGGGTCACAAACTGCAACCTACCTCATTAATATTCATGAGTTAGGTCGATTTGCGACCCACTAGGAATCTCTACTTACAAGATGTACGTTTTCTTCCATTAGGAATTGCGATTTCCTAATTGTGATTCAGTAAGAATTGCAATTAGGAAATCGCAATTCCTACTTTTTGTACACAGGCTCCTAAAAGTTGTGCTATGCAACATCTTACTTCATGGCAGATTTTCTAAGGCACTTAGGGGCCGATTCCGATCTCGGTCGGAGGCGCACCCAATACCATTCGGTCGGGAAAAAAGCCATGCGAAAGCCTGTTTCCCGACCGATCCGTACAGTACACCGAACGAGCAAGTACGATGCGCACAACAGCAAAAAATCCGGCCGAGCCGTACTCACCCAAACCAGGTCCTGTTCTCCGACCGAGGCGAATCCGGAAACGCCGAATCGAGTCGCACGGAAGGAAAAATGCAGCCCCGTCCGGCCGGACAAGTACGATGCGCTTTCCGTACGCGCCAAACCCGTCGCTACGCACGGCACGTCAAAGCATCCGGGAGAGGCGCACATAAGCTCCGATTCGCGCCACAACACGATCCACGGCTCCGAGACGAACACGGCAGCGACGAGGACGAGGTGAAGCGACGAGGACGAGGCGAAGCGACGAGGACGACGCGAAGCAACGAGAAGGACGAACGACACGAACCAACCATGAATCCCTTCGTCCCGATCATACCAATATTCTACATTTACTACCGGAACAGGCACGGACGCGTACGGCGCAGAAGGTAAGCCAGACACCAACCACAAAACACATACAACACGTACACGACACATCACACACACACAAGGGGATGCTGAATATACTTACACCAGCAACAGCAGCACCATAGGGGCGGGATGCCCATCACCAATGCCACATATGCACACAGGGGCCTGAATGCGCACCACCACCCCTACCCAGGGGTGGCATGATGCCTACCACCACTACCACCCTCACCCAGGGGTGGCATGATGCCCACCACCACAACCACCCTCACCCAGGGGGGCAGGATGCCTACCACTACTACCACCCTCACCCAGGGGGCAGGATGCCTACCACTACTACCACCCTCACCCAGGGGGGCAGGATGCCTACCACTACTACCACCCTCACCCAGGGGGGCAGGATGCCTACCACTACTACCACCCTCACCCAGGGGGGCAGGATGCCTACCACCACCCTTAGCCAGGGGGCAGGATGCCTACCACTACTACCACCCTCACCCAGGGGGGCAGGATGCCTACCACCACCCTTAGCCAGGGTGGCAGGATGCCTACCACTACTACCACCCTCACCCAGGGGGGGCAGGATGCCCACCACTACTACCACCCTCACCCAGGGGGGGCAGGATGCCTACCACTACTACCACCCTCACCCAGGGGGGGCAGGATGCCTACCACCACCCTTAGCCAGGGGGCAGGATGCCTACCACCACTACCACCCTCACCCAGGGGGGCAGGATGCCTACCACCACCCTTAGCCAGGGTGGCAGGATGCCTACCACTACTACCACCCTCACCCAGGGGGGCAGGATGCCTACCACTACTACCACCCTTAGCCAGGGGGGCAGGATGCCCACCACTACTACCACCCTCACCCAGGGGGGCAGGATGCCCACCACTACTACCACCCTCACCCAGGGGGGCAGGATGCCTACCACTACTACCACCCTCACCCAGGGGGGCAGGATGCCTACCACTACTACCACAATCACCCAGGGGGGCAGGATGCCTACCACTACTACCACCCTCACCCAGGGGGGCAGGATGCCTACCACTACTACCACCATCACCCAGGGGGGCAGGATGCCTACCACTACTACCACCCTTAGCCAGGGGGGCAGGATGCCTACCACTACTACCACCCTTACCCAGGGGGGCAGGATGCCCACCACTACTACCACCCTCACCCAGGGGGGCAGGATGCCTACCACTACTACCACCCTCACCCAGGGGGGCAGGATGCCTACCACTACTACCACCCTTAGCCAGGGGGGCAGGATGCCCACCACTACTACCACCCTCACCCAGGGGGGCAGGATGCCTACCACTACTACCACCCTCACCCAGGGGGGCAGGATGCCTACCACTACTACCACCCTCACCCAGGGGGGCAGGATGCCCACCACTACTACCACCCTCACCCAGGGGGGCAGGATGCCTACCACTACTACCACCCTCACCCAGGGGGGCAGGATGCCTACCACCACCCTTAGCCAGGGGGCAGGATGCCTACCACTACTACCACCCCCACTCATAGGATGGACAATGCATGACACAACCAGCACACCACAAACTAGGGAATGCAAGAAGAAGACATCCCCCAACACCATGACAAGCGTGTGTAGACTGTGTCAAATGCCTACAACACCGAACATGACTTTGAACATACAATGTGACCCCCTAGCACATGTGCCACACATATATGTGTGTGGCACCCACAATGCTAAGCAGGCCATGACCATTGTGGCAATGGGGTCCAAACCCCCATCATCACAGTGACCAAAAGGTAAGTGTGGGGTCCATAGCTGAAGCACATTTTGAACATTGTGGCAATGGGGTCCAAACCCCCATCATCACAGTGACCAAAATGTAAGTGTGGGGTCCATAGCAGAAGCACATTTTGAACATTGTGGCAATGGGGTCCAAACCCCCATCATCACAGTGACCAAAAGGTAAGTGTGGGGTCCATAGCTGAAGCACATTTTGAACATTGTGGCAATGGGGTCCAAACCCCCATCATCACAGTGACCAAAATGTAAGTGTGGGGTCCATAGCTGAAGCACATTTTGAACATTGTGGCAATGGGGTCCAAACCCCCATCATCACAGTGACCAAAAGGCAAGTGTGGGGTCCATAGCTGCAGCACATCTTGAACATTGTGGCAATGGGGTCCAAACCCCCATCATCACAGTGACCAAAAGGCAAGTGTTGACAAAGTAAGAGGTGCAACTGCCAAACTGCATGGATGATTCCTGGTCACAGAACAACAAACACATCAGTGGCAAAGTAGTGTATGTGTCCCATTGCAACATAAATTGGGGGAGCCAAATCCTGCAGTGCAAATAAGACATAACTTTGGCCATGTGCAGACAAACAACACCCATGGGGGCTGACACCGTCAACAATCATCAATGACACAATGACAGAAGTGACCATCCGAATGCAGACCCACATATTTGCACCAATGGGCACACACATGCAGATACCCTGTGGAGACTGCAGATGTGAGGCGAACAGATACCATACCATGGCAACAATGGGACACACAATCAACAATTAGCAACAAATGAGGGCTCCCGTCCCATCAGCCTGGTCATGGAAGTGCCAACGGAATCATCAGCACAGATCCAACACACTTGTATAGCAATGTTGCACTGACAACACAGATGAGTCCTTCCCCATTGATGCCCAAACCTGCATGTTCACTGGAGATGGCCACACGGTCAGGGAAGTAGACGAATAGAACAATGGCAGGCACAACAGATGTGCAGGGGTGGAAGCCACAGATGTGAAGTTGCCAATCTAAGTAGGAAATCTCATTGCCAAATACTGAACACATGACACCCTCAGATGCTGCTATGGATGACATGGATACACCACAGGATAGGACCCATAACCCCTGGACCACATGGGTTCCTGCACAGTAACACTTCATTATCATGAGACCAAATATCACCATCACTGCAGCAAGGGCATTGTTAGCATCATCAACATCATGTACATCAGAAGCAAAAGCACTAGAGAACAGAAAGTTGCTTTATTCAGCATATGTGGCATTAAAAGTAGAAGTCCGGTAGAACATAAACAAAGGCCAATGGCCAGTCCATCAACAAAGTCACAAGTGGGTGACAGTGGCAGATGCCACCCTACACATGCCTGCACAAAACCAGGGACAATCCACTAGGAGGGGCAACCGGGGGGTAGGCCAGGCACCGCAGGGACAGGATCAGGGCTCACCAGGAGGAAGCAGGGAAGGGGTGGTGGGTGCTGGAGAGCCACTGACAACTGCAGTGGAGGTGTCTGACATGGTGTGTGCCGGCACAACTGGGGGGCATGGCTCAGATGTTGTGGGTGCCGGCACGACTGCAGTGGACCCTGCAGATGGAGTGGACAGGTCCGCCACTGCAGTGCCCAAGTCAGACAGGGTGGTAGTGGACTCCACTGCAGTGCCTACCACCAGGGGAGGAGAATGGGGAACAGGCAAGGTGGGCTGGACAGAGGGGAGGACACCCTCACCACATCAGTGGCACAGACAAGCGCAGCGGGGGTGTGGTGCCGGGAGAGCAAGTGGCAGGGGAGAAGGCCGGAGCCTCTTGGGGATGGTATATCTGTGGGTGGGGGAACCTGGGGCAGGGTGTGGTGGGGGCACCTGTGGAGTGGGGGCCTGAGGGATGGAGGAAGGTGACCTGGTGCTTGAGCTGCAGGGCGGCGGCGGGGTCTTGCTCTTAGCACTCCGGGGGGACTTGCGGGTGGGGGCCTCAGTCTGTCTGCACCTGGGGGAGGGTGTCCGGGGGCGAGGGGCACTCTGCTCCGTGTGGGGGGCTTCCTCTTCCCCCTGGATGCTGGGGCAGCTGGATCGGAGGGGAAGAGGCCGAGGTCACTGAGGAAGAGGCGCTGGGTCTTTGGGGTTGCAGGTGAGGCAAGGGAGGGTGCTTTGGAGGGAGAGGCAACTGAGGACTGCGCAGTGCCCGTGGATGCGTGTGTGTGTACCAGGGCCCCATCCCCTGTGAGTCTGGTTTCAGTCCCCTGACTGTGCGTGCGTGTGCGTTTAGTTTGTGGCGTGTGTGTCTGTGTGCTGGACGTGTGTGTGCTGGTGTGTGCCTGTGCCGGTGTGTGTGTGCTTGGGACGGGCAAGGTGCTGGGGAGTGTGGATGGAGCAGAGGCAGGAGGGGTGAGGGACTGTCTGAGGAGGGACACTGCTGCCATCAGGGAGGAGTCCATGGACCTGTTGCCCCTCTGTAGGTCAGACATGCCCGATGAGATGCCCTCCATGAACGACACCAGCTGAGTCAACAGTGCGGTGTGCGCATGGAGGACACTCAGCATGGCTGTCTGCCCTACATGGAGCTGGCGAAGGAGGTACACAGACTCCTCACTCAGGGCAGCAGGGGACACAGGGGCAGGGGGTGCGGTGCCTGGGCCAAAGGAGACACGCTCCCGAACATGGGAGCCTCCACGGACCTGGGGAATGGGAGCCGATGGGAGGGCGGTGGTGGTGCTGGTGGTGGCGGGGACAGCAACACTAGCTGGGGTGTGGTGGCTGCTGACACCCGCCTCCACAAGGGAGTCATCCTCCGAGTTGCTCTGGTCCTCAGCTGAGGTGGATGGTGCTGAGGACTCCTCGGTGTGGCTCCCCTCGCCCTCCGTGCCACTGGGTCCCTCCGACCACTCCTCGGCTGCTGACCCAGTCTGGCTCTCTGGCTCCTCCTGGTCCGTGGAGCTGTCCCCTACCGTGGCCGTGGATGTATCTGCAAACAATGGGGAAACAGACAGACATCAGTCACCTGCACCAAACGCACACACCACTGTGAGCACAGCACATTACAGAGCAAGCCCTGGCATCATTAGTTGTACATTGCTAAAAGTGCCCTAACTGAACAGGAGAAGCCAATTGTCAGTCTGATGCCAAGCATGGCACTCACATCCCACATGGCCTTGCACCCATCTGTCTGGTGTCTGTTGGATTGCAACACCCCAGTGTGGACACATGCACCAAGTACACAGTAGTTGGACAGTGCAGAGGACACGGTGTGGCATGTGGACATGCACATCACAGCTCTTGCCACTGAGTCAGTACAGGTTTCCGGATGAAAGGGATGCCCAGAGTCAAATAGGAAATGCATGTGATGCATACCAGCGACAGACACCATGATGCACCCATGTCCTGATAGCCAGCGCCACTATGGTGTGCATGTAGCACATGTCACTCCCCTGCAGGACCACCAATAAGTTGACACATGCCATGGCAGAGGCATGACTGCTAAGTCATACATCACTGTCTCAGTGATGTATGACTTGGCAGCCAGACAACAACACTATGCACTGTGTCACAATAGTAGGTCATGGGGAATGCAAGTCCTGGAGCTGCACAAGTGCACATGTACATCCCCCACACAACACATCATCTTAACCCTCATCTGTCCAGGTCACACCTATTGGACATATGGGAGACCTGTGACACTACCCTCTGAACCTGAGCCCCTCACAATTTGCTGTGAATGGGGAACAGCTGCCTGAACTTCACATTTGCATACCCCAGTCTGCACGGGCAGCTGATCAAACACCTATGTGACACACACAAGTATCGTCTCCTATGGTCACATCTCCAGGGGCATGCTGAGCCCCTACCAAGAAACACCCCAGCAGTCCTGGCAACTAATCCACAGCACACTGACACAGAGGCAGACACCGGAGGGGTCAAATCACTGTGCACAATGTGTCAGCTGATACACGGGAGTGGGAGTACAGAGTGCATTGCATGGCCTGGAGTAGGCATGACTGTCCTGCTCCACATGAATGAGGGATGTGCCCTGGACAGTGGATAGCTGGCTATGTATGTGTGACACACGTAATCTGCACACTCCTGGGGCACAAACATTGTTCCCACCCGCTGCATGGGCGTGTGCCACATACCCCAGGCACATGTGGTGGCTCAGCTCAGCAAGTGGACCGCATATCAAAGCAACACGCAGATCACATGTCCAAACCCAGGCGTTGTGTGAACAATGGACCCACCCATGATGCCCACAACAGAGTTAGGGAAACAGATGCTGTCCCCCACCTTTAGTGAAGCAAACTGCAAGGACACAGTCCCAAGTGACACAATTCCCTGAATGTAAGGGCCACACCTGGGTATCAGATGAGCAGTGGGCAGTGCACAATAGAGGGACATGGCTCCTGGACAACATGACTGCTGCACTGTGGCAGTTGAACCAGGCCAGAGGAGGGCACAAAGCATGTAATACAGAGTTCACAGTGCAGTCTTTGACTCACCCCCTCCTTGCTGCTGTCTGGCCTTCAGCTGCCCATCCAGGTCTGGAAACACCACCGCCAGGATCTGGAGCATGTGGGGGTCAGGGTCCGTGTTCCGCCCCTCCTGCGAGGAGGCGACAGCTTCAGCTGGACCCGTGCAATCCTCCGGGTCCAGCCCCGAAGGTCCTGCCACCTCTTCTGGCAGTTGCGGATCCGGCGCTTGTAGACCCCCACGGACCGGACAGCCCGGACGATGTCCTTCCAGATTTCCTGCTTCCGATGGGCATTAACCTGTCAGGATGACAAAGTGAAAAGGCCATTACCACACATGCAACATATCCGTGCATGACACAGTTGTATATACATGTCTCAATCACAGGGGCACATGATGTACACAGGCAGTGCAAAGCTGACCATGGACAGTTTGCCAGACGTCACTACATGGTATCATTGCATGGGAAGTAAAACCATGTTCAAATGCACTGTCACTGCACCATACCTGTCCAGTGCAAGTCACTACACACTATGGGGGGTGACAACTACTCAGTGAGCCTGCTAGCCAGTGGCGTGCAGACTCTCAGCCTTGCTAGTCACACAAAATGCACATTCAGAAAGGCAGTGCACAGAACACTCACCTGCTCCCCTGGTGTCCCATACAGCTTGCTGTACTGTGGAAGTAGGCTGTCCAGCAGGGCCTGGTTCTCTTCAAGGCTGAAGGCTGGGGCTCTCTCCACAGTACGTGCCATTGCAGGGTCCAGAGGGGCAGAGACAGCAGCAGTGCAGTGGCAGATGTCGTCTTGGAGCATGTAGTGCAGGCAAGTGAGCTCTCAGGGGAACAGCCAGCAATATATATGTGCTGGAGAGGCAGATACTGTCCCTTGTGTCCAAAGTGATAGGTCCAAGTCGTTTGCATCTTCTGAATCTGGCCAATCCATGGAATAGCAGCACCAAAACACGCCCACAGCATCCTTCAAATCTTCAACTTCATGACATACATGATTTTGCAACATTGTTGTGGATGACCAACTGAATTTCCAGCAACCGACTCGTTCGAAATTCGAAAACGCGTCCGTTGCCAGGCAAGCCCATTGTCAATGGGTGTGCACCGATCGGTCCATTGCGGTACAACGCGCACAGGGGTACAACGCGTACCCGCACACATTGAATGCAATGGGCCGGCCGGAGGCACCGATCGGTCCATTGCGGTTCAACGCGCACAGGGGTACAACGCGTACCCGCACACATTGAATGCAATGGGCCGGCCGGAGGCACCGATCGGTCCATTGCGGTTCAACGCGCACAGGGGTACAACGCGTACCCGCACACATTGAATGCAATGGGCCGGCCGGAGGCACCGATCGGTCCATTGCGGTTCAACGCGCACAGGGGTACAACGCGTACCCGCACACATTGAATGCAATGGGCCGGCCGGAGGCACCGATCGGTCCATTGCGGTTCAACGCGCACAGGGGTACAACGCGTACCCGCACACATTGAATGCAATGGGCCGGCCGGAGGCACCGATCGGTCCATTGCAGTTCAACGCGCACAGGGGTACAACGTGTACCCGCACACATTGAATGCAATGGGCCGGCCGGAGGCACCGATCGGTCCATTGCGGTTCAACGCATCACTGTACATGTGACTGGCATATGTCAGCATGCCTGTCTCAGATGGACATATGCCAGCCACAGATAGCTCCCAGGGAGTGAGGGGCACACCTACATCACGACAGCCTGTCCAAACTTTATCCTAAGGCATGTAAGGATGCATTTCCTATTGTGTGTATGTTGGTGTACATGTTGTCCTGTGGGTGTCACCTGTGGGCAGCCACCCCCAGGCTGTGCACGTGTTCATGGGGACAGGATCCTGGGTGTTACGTGTACATGACCACTGTGATGTGCAACTGTTCATATCTGTGCATGTGCCATGGTCACATTTCACAGTGGTGTATGTGTATGTCATGTCACATACCCCGTGAGTCCCATGTGGGACGGTATGTTTGAGCCAGGGTGTCCCAGTGGCACAATAGTGATGGTCCTCCACAGTCTTTGTGCATGTAATGTTTACAATGTCTCTGATTTCATGTGCACAATGGGAGACAGTCTCCACATCCACGTTGTGTGTGCATGGACTCTGATGTTGTGCGTGTGTGTCACAGACGTCCATGTCTGTCCTGCCGTGGCAAGTGGGGCCACTACCTGTGGGGGTCATGGTTGTTTTGCTGTGGTGTATACATGATACTCCATGTAATGCCAGTGTCCATGTGGCATTACAGGGTCCCTGGGAATGTACCTGTCGTTGAGCTGTGGTGCCTGGGGCACATCTGTCCTCACATGTCACTGTGGGGGGTTATTGTGACACGGCAGCAGGAGATGGGAACTGTGACACGGCCTCATGATATCCAATGGGCCAACCTGGGACTAATTGATGCCACCTGTTGGACCGTGTTGACAGATGTTGGCCATGTATGTACCATACATGTCCTTCCGGTACTGCACACTTCATGTAGTTGTGCATCATAATGATGTATGTTGGGATCTTCAGTGTGTTCAATGCCGCATATGTGGGGTGACTGACAATCTTGCTTACTTCTCCTCTGCACTGCAGGGCTCCTGCTGTCCATCGGCCATTCCCAGACCTGGCAACGATGGTGGAACGGGACAGCATCCGACGGTACCGCTTCACCAGGCAGCTGATTGAGGATTTGGCAGTGCAGTTGTCCCCACATTTGCAGCCTGGCCGGCCGTATCCTACAGCGCTGACCCCCAAGGTGAAGGTGATGGCAGCCCTACACTTCTTTGCCACTGGTACCTTCCAACATACTGTGGCGACTGCTGGTGGGATGTCACAGACCATGTTCAGCCGTGTGCTCCGCGATGTTTTGGCGGCAATGTTGCTCTTCCTGAACCGGTACATCTATTTCCCTAGACTGCGACGACTCACTGACGTGAAGAGTGACTTTTATGCCCTGGGGAGGATGCCGCATGTAATTGGCTCCATTGATGGGACACATGTGGCTTTGGTACCACCACAGGCCCAGGAGCAGGCCTACAGGAACCGCAAGCACTACCACTCGGTCAATGCACTGGTGGTGTGTCTTGCAGACATGACCATCACACACGTGTGTGCCCGTTTCCCTGGTTCAGCACACGATGCCTTTGTGATGAGGAGTAGTCGCATCCCCAGGATGATGGCACAGATGCAGAACCAGCGTGCCTGGCTTGTCGGTGTGTACTGACTTTGTGCCATTGTGTGTGATCTGATCTGTAGTATTCCGCCCACTGTTCCAAGTCAGCTAATGTGCACTTGTCTGTCCGTAGGTGACTCGGGATACCCCAACATGCCGTGGTTGCTGACACCCCTCAGGAACCCTGTGACACCTGCCCAGATGCGCTACAATGAGGCACATGGTCGGACCAGGAGAGTGATTGAGCGGACCTTTGGTCTCCTGAAGAGCCGCTTCCGCTGCCTGGACAAGACCGGAGGGTCCCTCCCATATGCCCCTGCGAAAGTGTGCAAGATTATCATCGTCTGCTGCATGCTCCACAACCTGGCAGTGCGGAAGGAGTTGCCTCTCATCCAGGATGACAATGACCAACATCCGCCACCTGTGGAGGATCCTGGCCTGGACCACGATGCCAGTGACGATGATGATGATGATGGTGATGGTGATGTCCGCACACAGCTCATCACCAACTTCTTTAGCTGAATGTGAGTATCCTGAGGTGTCATGTCAATGATGTGAGTTGGCATGATGTGTGGGTGGTGCTCTGGTGCTGTTGGAGTGTGTCCATGGGCTACTTGACTGGATGTGTGTTGCGATGTGTGCTGACAGGTGGGCTGTACTCCCCAACAGTGTTGACATGCTAACTTGGTTCTGGGTGGGTATCTTGTAACATGTATTGTGCATGAGTTTTGCTGTTCTGTCCTGTACTCCATTGCTTTTGACTGTGTGTCATTTCTGTCCTTCACAGGGTACTTTCAGATTCGTTTGGTCAACTGTGTCCACCGACGACGTGATTGCACATCCAGGCTGGTAGCTGTTGTGTCCCTACAGGTGATGTGCGCCACACCCATGGACTTCCTTCCGTCTACAGTTGTTGACTGTGTGCCCGCTGCCAGGTGGGGTTACCTTGCATCTGTAGTGGTTACGGCATGTTGCAACTGTGTAATAAACCTGTGCTTCACTTTGTGATGTGCGTTGTCTGTGGTCACACATTTGACTGCCATTTGCTTACTGCACCTGTGGGCTACTTGACTACAACTGGGAATGGGTGTGGTGTCTGTGCATTGCACCGTCTTCCCTGGCAACATCAGTGTAGGCAATGAGTCAGATGGCCTAGGTGTGTATGTGTTGTGTAGCCCTGGTGGTGTGTCTCCCTCATGTGTGTCACGTTGCCTGTACTCACATGCCTGTGTTGTCCTTGCTGTTGCAGTTCGCATACACAGTGTAATTTTGCAGTTCATCATCCCCATAACAGCACCCACGTTGGAATCACGACAGAGGCAAGTATGGTGTATTAGTGTGTTTATTGTGATACATTTGTGTTAATAGTGCATAGGATGGGTTGTGCTGTACATAAATCTTGCAATCCCAAGTTCCTAGGTGAATTGAAAGTCCTGGTAGACAGGATCCCCAGTATCGGGGCCACAGTTGTCTGACACATTGGTCCAACTTGTACTCCCCATGCAATGTGTGGGAGTAGTGTTGCCGTCAACAGGGTGAACAGTCTGTGCACAAAGGCGAACATCCAGAACAGGTTCAGGCTTCCTGGGAGTTGCGCTTGGCCATCGGCCTCTCACTTTTCCCTCCTCGGACGACCCCTCTTCTTGGGGGGGGCCCTCAAGTACAGGCTGCTGCGGTGCAGGGGACTCTCCGCCAGAGTCCTCCTCCCTCCCTGTGGCAGTTGCAGTTTGTTCGGCACCAGATGTTGTTGGCACACAGGGAGGTGTGGACTGGTTGCTGTTCATCTGGCGGAGGCATTGTAAAATGTCCCTGTGCACCGCCGTCATCTCATGCAGTGCATCCCACTTGGACTCCACGCGGGACATGTGTGAGTCCACACGGGACATGTGTGACTCCACGTGGGACATGTGGGAGTCCAAGCGGGCATGATGGGCAGCCTGCTGCTGTTTAATGTCTCTGAGGAGCCCCACTACCTGGCTGAGCTCTCCGGTGCTGGACTGGTACGCATCAGCTATGCGTACCAGTTGTGGGTCATCATGCACACCAGCAACGTCTGCAAGCAGCGACCTCTGTCTCCCACCCCTCCCACCACCCCTGCTGACATGTGCAGTGTGTGCAGTGGCACGCACAGATAACCCTGGTCCACCTTGGGAGTTGGTGGTGGTGGTGGTGTCCATGGCCCCAGGTTGGTCCAGGGTCACTGTGCTGGTGTTGCTCCTTGTTCTGTCCATGTCGGCAGGGATGGTATTCGTGGTGACAGTCGTTGGAGGGGTGGGTGCAGGGGGTGCAGCTGGTGGTCCTGCTGGTGCTGCAGCTGGTGGTCCTGCTGGTGCTGCATGTTGACTTGCACCGGATGTGCCAGGTTGTTCTTCATCGTCCGAGGAGGACAGAGGCTGTACGACGCCAGTGAGCTCGGCATCCTCTTGAGCCTGGGACTGGGACTCCTCAGCGTCTGCTGCTGTGTCCCCATCATCACCTGTTTTTGGGAGACACAAACAATGTATGTTATGTTTCTGCAGGCATCAATGGTTGACACACATGACAGTTGTGACTGTGCCTCTGGGTGCGGGCCTGTACATTGCATTGTCCTAAGTCGTCACAGTCAGGGGTTGATATTGGTGTGGCACATTGTCCTGCATTATTTGGGCATTTCTATGTATTTTCTGGGGTGTGAACATGGTCTGCATTGGTTGTGTTTGGTTGACAGCCGGCCCTCCTTCCCACCCACCCAGCCAGTCAGTTATCCCACCATGGAACTGTGCTTGCATTGCAGGGAGTGGAAGTTGTCTCTCAGGATGTCAGTCAGTGGTGTCCTGCTGTTTGTTGGTGCACATTTGCCAGCAGGGCCTTGTGCTCCCCACAGCAGTAGCCAGTGTCAGCCATCTTGTGAGTCCTTCTCCACTCCCTGTGATGTGAGCATGGTTCAGGGTGGTGTTGATGGGACAGTTGTGGGGGTGAGCTATGTCTGTGACTACGACTCCCATCATGCCATTGCCTCCACCCCACTTCCCAGCATTCCCATACTTACTTGCATTTGTGTGGAGTTCAGTGTGTGTGGGTGTGAGAGCAATGGCAAGATGGCTGACAGTGGTGTCCTGCTGTTGGTTGGTGTGCAGTACCCAGCATGCCCTTGTGCTCCCCACGACACAGCAACAGTGTCAGACATCTTTGATGGGCCTTTCCACTCTCTGTGGGATGTGCATGCGTGAGTGTGAGCTTGCTGGGCCATGTGGTGGGGGATGTAGAGCTGTGACTATGACTCCCATCATGCTATTGCCTCCTCCCCCTTCCCAGCATGCCCATGCTTCCTTCCTTTTGACTCTGCTTCCCTGTGGGGTGGGCTGGCTGTGCTGACAGGATGGCTGGGAGTGTTGTCCTGGCAGTTGTTTGGCTAAGAGTCCCAAGAGTGTCCCTGTGCTTCACACAACATAACCCAGGGTGGTGGTTCTTTGTGGGATCTTGTGTTAGGATGGAGGGCATTGCATTCTACCAGGTGGGTTCTGTGGAGTTTGTGTTGGGGGGTGTGAGGGGAGGTGCTTGTGACTATGGTCAGTGCTGCAAGTCCTCCTTCCCACCCAGCTAGCCAGATATCCCACCATGGAACGTGCTTGCATTGCAGGGAGTGTAAGTTGTCTCTCAGGATGTCAGTCAGTGGTGTCCTGCTGTTTGTTGGTGCACAGTTGCCAGCAGGGCCTTGTGCTCCCCACAGCAGTAGCCAGTGTCAGCCATCTTGTGAGTCCTTCTCCACTTCACTGTGATGTGAGCATGGTTCAGGGTGGTGTTGATGGGTCAGTTGTGGGGGTGACCAATATCAGTGACTACGACTCCCATCATGCTATTGCCTCCACCCCCTTCCCAGCATGCCCATGCTTCCTTCCTTTTGATTCTGCTTCCCTGTGGGGTGGGCTGGCTGTGCTGACAGGATGGCTGGGAGTGTTGTCCTGGCAGTTGTTTGGCTAAGAGTCCCAAGAGTGTCCCTGTGCTTCACACAACATAACCCAGGGTGGTGGTTCTTTGTGGGATCTTGTGTTAGGATGGAGGGCATTGCATTCTACCAGGTGGGTTCTGTGGAGTTTGTGTTGGGGGGGTGTGTGAGGGGAGGTGCTTGTGACTATGGTCAGTGCTGCAAGTCCCCCTTCCCACCCAGCTAGCCAGATATCCCACCATGGAACGTGCTTGCATTGCAGGGAGTGTAAGTTGTCTCTCAGGATGTCAGTCAGTGGTGTCCTGCTGTTTGTTGGTGCACAGTTGCCAGCAGGGCCTTGTGCTCCCCACAGCAGTAGCCAGTGTCAGCCATCTTGTGAGTCCTTCTCCACTTCCTGTGATGTGAGCATGGTTCAGGGTGGTGTTGATGGGTCAGTTGTGGGGGTGACCAGTATCAGTGACTGCGACTCCCATCATGCTATTGCCTCCACCCCCTTCCCAGCATGCCCATGCTTCCTTCCTTTGATTCTGCTTCCCTGTGGGGTGGGCTGGCTGTGCTGACAGGATGGCTGGGAGTGTTGTCCTGGCAGTTGTTTGGCTAAGAGTCCCAAGAGTGTCCCTGTGCTTCACACAACATAACCCAGGGTGGTGGTTCTTTGTGGGATCTTGTGTTAGGATGGGGGGCATTGCATTCTACCAGGTGGGTTCTGTGGAGTTTGTGTTGGGGGGTGTGAGGGGAGGTGCTTGTGACTATGGTCAGTGCTGCAAGTCCCCCTTCCCACCCAGCTAGCCAGATATCCCACCATGGAACGTGCTTGCATTGCAGGGAGTGTAAGTTGTCTCTCAGGATGTCAGTCAGTGGTGTCCTGCTGTTTGTTGGTGCACAGTTGCCAGCAGGGCCTTGTGCTCCCCACAGCAGTAGCCAGTGTCAGCCATCTTGTGAGTCCTTCTCCACTTCCTGTGATGTGAGCATGGTTCAGGAGTGGTGTTGATGGGTCAGTTGTGGGGGTGACCAGTATCAGTGACTACGACTCCCGTCATGCTATTGCCTCCACCCCCTTCCCAGCATGCCCATGCTTCCTTCCTTTGATTCTGCTTCCCTGTGGGGTGGGCTGGCTGTGCTGACAGGATGGCTGGGAGTGTTGTCCTGGCAGTTGTTTGGCTAAGAGTCCCAAGAGTGTCCCTGTGCTTCACACAACATAACCCAGGGTGGTGGTTCTTTGTGGGATCTTGTGTTAGGATGGGGGGCATTGCATTCTACCAGGTGGGTTCTGTGGAGTTTGTGTTGGGGGGGGGGGGGTGTGAGGGCAGGTGCTTGTGACTATGGTCAGTGCTGCAAGTCCTCCTTCCCACCCAGCTAGCCAGATATCCCACCATGGAACGTGCTTGCATTGCATGGAGTGTAAGTTGTCTCTCAGGATGTCAGTCAGTGGTGTCCTGCTGTTTGTTGGTGCACAGTTGCCAGCAGGGCCTTGTGCTCCCCACAGCAGTAGCCAGTGTCAGCCATCTTGTGAGTCCTTCTCCACTCCCTGTGATGTGCGCATGGTTCATGGTGGTGTTGATGGGACAGTTGTGGGGGGCAATATGTGTGACTGCGACTCCCATGATGCTATTGGCTACACTGACTTGGCCAGCATACACAGAATTCCTTCCTTTGAGTGGTCTTCACTGTGTGTTGGTGTTGTTGTGGTGGCTACATGTGTGGATGTGTTTGTTAGTTCTATTTGTGCCACTGCCTAGCTGTAGTTGTAGTTGTGTTTGTACATGTGTTGGCACAGTTGGATGTGACTTTTTGGATGGCATGTGTTGTGTTTATCTGACTGACATACACATTTTGGGATGATTCTGTTCTGGTTGCTGTGTAATTGCTATGAGTGCATGGTTTGACTCTCCCTTGACAGTGATGTGTGTGTTTTGTGGCAGTATATTGTGTACATTTGTTGTGTACTCACCAGGCTCTGGGATGTCCTCTAGTCCATATACGCTCTCTGGTGGAAGGATGGCCCGCACCTTCTCCTCCCAGGGCCTGAGGTATATTGGCTTGGCAGGAGGGCCACTGCCGGTGTGTTGGCTGTTGATGTAGTCTTGCGTCAGCATTTTCCGTACCCTCCTGCGCACGTCATACCACCTGTTCTGGATGTCGGTCTTTGTGCGCCGACATGGTGATTGTGCGTTCACCCTGTTGATGATCCTCTCCCACATCTTGGTTTTCTGCGACATGGGGGTCTGTTGGACCAGTGTGCCAAACAGCTGTGGCTCCACCCTGAGGATCTCGTCTACCATGACTTCCAATTCACTATCTAGGAACTTGGGATTCTTCTTGGGGGCATGGTGATGGGTGGTGATGGTGGGTGATGTGTGTGTTGGTGTGCAGGTGAGGGTGTGTGAGTGTGTGTTTTGCTGGGTGTATGTGAGGTAGGTATTTGTTGGTGTGCTGATGGTGTGTGGCTTGTGTGAGGGATGAGCTGTGGGTGTGTGGTTGCTTTCTCTTGGGTGCTGGCAGTGGAATGGCATTTGCCAAGGCTCATGGTAGTGATTTGTGTCCTTTATATAGGTGGAGTTGTGGGTGTGTCTTTGTTCTCTGTCCCCACCCCCAGTATTTATTGGCTTGGTAATTGCTTGTTTGGCCTTTTTTGGGTGATTTTTCCTTTGTGCTGTTTGTGTATGTTGGAAACGTTCTTGTGACCGAGTCGGACCCTGCATTGGTCTCGTACGGTGTTCTCCGTTTCGTTCACGCTGTGTTTGTGCAGTTTTCTATGCGCGCGTACGCGTCGGTCGCGGTGTATTGTGTTGCTTCGGCTCGGTTTTGTATGCGTGTCGGTCGTACGGCTTGTCCTCCGTCCGGCTCGGTCGTGGTTTTCGCGCCTTGCATCGTACTTTGCGTTTTGGAGTTCGCGTGTACGTTTCGGTCGGATTTGTCCGGGTGCGTGTCGGTCGGTTGTATTCGCGTGTTTTTCCGGCCGGATTGCTGTTTTCCGTGCGGCTTGGTCGGTCGACTTGGTTTCGATGCGTGTCGGTCGGATTTTCGCGCTTGCATCGTACTTGGCGTGTCGTGCGCCACGGGTACGTGTCGGTCGGTATTTTTTCCGGATCCGAGTCGGTCGGTGCTTTTTACGGCCCGAATCGGAATCGACCCCTCTGTGAATGTGTTCCAGTGATTCGGTGGCAGGGTCTTCTTCCCTTTGGGTCAGCCTTGTCCTCACACCTGGCCTGCTGTCACGGCCCTGTTGCCTCCCTCCTGTGGGCACCGGCCTACTCTCCCGTACCTCCGCAGTTGTTGTGGTCTGGTTGGCCTGTGGAGCAGGGCGAGTGTTGCAGGCAGCAGTGGTAGTGGTTGTGGTGGTGGAGGTGGTGGTGGTGGCACAGGTCGTTGCAGCAGGGCTCTGCGTTGATGTTGTTGCTGAGGGTGGTGGGGCTGTGGGGTCCTGGGACACATTACGCCCTGCCACACCAGATGGTCCGGGTTGGTCCTCCTCCTCCTCATTATCCAGGGAGTCTGCATCCGAGAGGAGATGTTCGGGAGCTGGTGACTGGCTGTGCTGGTTGAGGTTGTCGTCCTCTGCAGTCAGTTGTTGGTCACCTGTGGGACAGGAAGTAGATGGTAATTGCCTTACACACCTCAGGGATGCTGTGTTTGATGTCTCTTATTTACATGTTATGCTACACACAGTTGCCTTTTTCACACATTGTATGTCTGCACAGTGATGTGCCTCATGCCATGAAGTGGAGTTACATTCATCATTTCACAATGGTGTGACCTGTGATTGGTTAGCATGCCACACGTCTAGTATTGGTGATATCAATGTGAGGTTGTCATCTGACAACTGGCATGACTACAAGTTGATGTTCAGCATCTTTGCTGATCACTCTGCCTGGCAGACATTACCTGTGTGCATGGACTAGCCATTGTCATCACATGCATACCGTTGACATGTCCTGTGCTTGTATTTCTTTATACAGCAGACCATGCTAGTTTGGTTTTCCCATGGTCCTTCATAATCAGCTCCCATGTACGCTACAGAGGAAGTCTGGGTGATGCATGTCAGAGGCCCGTTTACTTGGACATATTTGTTGAGAGTCACAGTTCTGTTTCTGTCACAGTTACGTACGCTGAGCTGTCTGCATCCTGTCAATGGCTGTGCTTTACTTTTCTATTTTTGGGTGAAGTAGAGCCTCATGTTGTCATGTCTCTCAATGCTTTTGTTGAGTGATGGTGGTGTACATGCACTGTCTGATTACCTGTGCAGTGTCACTTTGGTTTTTACTTACAGACACATGCTTCTGGGTGGGGTGCTCCATCCTGCTGAGGGGTGGGAGAGGGGGCCTGTTGGGAGTTGTAGTGCTGCCTCCAGATACACATTCCCCATCCCTGTGAAGATGGCTACCTACCTGTTAGGTGGTGGGGGTGCATTCAATGGCTGACACATGCTTCTGGGTGGGGTGCTCCATCCTGCTGAGGGGTGGGAGAGGGGGCCTGTTGGGAGTTGTAGTGCTGCCTCCAGATACACATTCCCCATCCCTGTGAAGATGGCTACCTACCTGTTAGGTGGTGGGGGTGCATTCAATGGCTGACACATGCTTCTGGGTGGGGTGCTCCATCCTGCTGAGGGGTGGGAGAGGGGGCCTGTTGGGAGTTGTAGTGCTGCCTCCAGATACACATTCCCCATCCCTGTGAAGATGGCTACCTACCTGTTAGGTGGTGGGGGTGCGTTCAATGGCTGACACATGCTTCTGGGTGGGGTGCTCCATCCTGCTGAGGGGTGGGAGAGGGGGCCTGTTGGGAGTTGCAGTGCTGCCTCCAGATACACATTCCCCATCCCTGTGAAGATGGCTACCTACCTGTTAGGTGGTGGGGGTGCATTAAATGGCTGACACATGCTTCTGGGTGGGGTGCTCCATCCTGCTGAGAGGTGGGAGAGGGGGCCTGTTGGGAGTTGTAGTGCTGCCTCCAGATACACATTCCCCATCCCTGTGAAGATGGCTACCTACCTGTTAGGTGGTGGGGGTGCATTCAATGGCTGACACATGCTTCTGGGTGGGGTGCTCCATCCTGCTGAGGGGTGGGAGAGGGGGCCTGTTGGGAGTTGTAGTGCTGCCTCCAGATACACATTCCCCATCCCTGTGAAGATGGCTACCTACCTGTTAGGTGGTGGGGGTGCATTCAATGGCTGACACATGCTTCTGGGTGGGGTGCTCCATCCTGCTGAGGGGTGGGAGAGGGGGCCTGTTGGGAGTTGTAGTGCTGCCTCCAGATACACATTCCCCATCCCTGTGAAGATGGCTACCTACCTGTTAGGTGGTGGGGGTGCATTCAATGGCTGACACATGCTTCTGGGTGGGGTGCTCCATCCTGCTGAGGGGTGGGAGAGGGGGCCTGTTGGGAGTTGTAGTGCTGCCTCCAGATACACATTCCCCATCCCTGTGAAGATGGCTACCTACCTGTTAGGTGGTGGGGGTGCGTTCAATGGCTGACACATGCTTCTGGGTGGGGTGCTCCATCCTGCTGAGGGGTGGGAGAGGGGGCCTGTTGGGAGTTGTAGTGCTGCCTCCAGATACACATTCCCCATCCCTGTGAAGATGGCTACCTACCTGTTAGGTGGTGGGGGTGCATTCAATGGCTGACACATGCTTCTGGGTGGGGTGCTCCATCCTGCTGAGGGGTGGGAGAGGGGGCCTGTTGGGAGTTGTAGTGCTGCCTCCAGATACACATTCCCCATCCATGTGAAGATGGCTACCTACCTGTTAGGTGGTGGGGGTGCATTCAATGGCTGACACATGCTTCTGGGTGGGGTGCTCCATCCTGCTGAGGGGTGGGAGAGGGGGCCTGTTGGGAGTTGTAGTGCTGCCTCCAGATACACATTCCCCATCCCTGTGAAGATGGCTACCTATCTGTTAGGTGGTGGGGGTGCGTTCAATGGCTGACACATGCTTCTGGGTGGGGTGCTCCATCCTGCTGAGGGGTGGGAGAGGGGGCCTGTTGGGAGTTGTAGTGCTGCCTCCAGATACACATTCCCCATCCCTGTGAAGATGGCTACCTACCTGTTAGGTGGTGGGGGAGCGTTCAATGGCTGACACATGCTTCTGGGTGGGGTGCTCCATCCTGCTGAGGGGTGGGAGAGGGGGCCTGTTGGGAGTTGTAGTGCTGCCTCCAGATACACATTCCCCATCCCTGTGAAGATGGCTACCTACCTGTTAGGTGGTGGGGGTGCATTCAATGGCTGACACATGCTTCTGGGTGGGGTGCTCCATCCTGCTGAGGGGTGGGAGAGGGGGCCTGTTGGGAGTTGTAGTGCTTTTTGTCTGTACACATGCATCCCAGTTGGTTTTGTTTAGCTTTGTGCTTTTTCAGGTTTAGTGGTGCTTACATCTGTGTGACCTGTTTTGGGTATTGTGGGTCAGACGAATGTCCTTTGGCCTAGGGGTTGTAGGTTTGAATTTGTGCAAGACGGTACATGGCAATGTGATGATATACATTGGTTTGTACTTACCAGCTTCCAGTCCCCCGCGGATTCCTTCAAGACTCTCTGGATGTAGGATTCCAAGGACCTTCTCCTCCCACGGACTGTATGGTTTGGGTGGGATGGGAGTGCCTCCACCAGTCCCGTCAGCCAGCTGACGGTTCTTGGCCCTCTTCCTCTTCACCACGGTCTTCAGGTCATGCCACCGCTTCTGTATTTCCTGCTTGTTGCGGGGGTGGTCCCTACTGCATTGACCTTATTGACTATCCTCACCCACATTTGGGTTCTTGTGGCTAATGGGGTGTGTTGGACCATGTTGCCATAGAGTTGTGGTTCAACTCTTATTATCTCATCTACCATGACTGCAAGCTCTGCATCAGTGAATTTTGGCATTTTGTGTGGTGCCATGGTGTGTGCTGTGCAGATGTTCTGTGGTGCAGTTGTGTGGGTGTTGTGGGTGGTGTAGGTGGTGTGTGTGTTGTGGTGGTGCTGTGTGCAGGTTTGCCTCTCCTTTGTTCTCTGGGGTTGGGACCTTCAGTTGTGGAGTGTAGCAAAGGATTGTGGTCAGGAGGGGCTAGTTTTATGCTTGGCTATGGGGGTGTGGCAAGCTGGTATGTTGCTGTCAGGTGTGTTGTGTGTGTTGTCCTGTGATTGGTTATTTTGAACTTTCTGGGGCTGTTGTCATTGGGCACTTTTGGTTTGTGTTGGGACAGGTCTACTTCAGTGTGTGCATTGTTTGGTTTTTTTTTTCTTTTTTTTTCAACGTCCGCCATTTTTTTTGCGGTTCCTCCGCAGCAGTTCCTCGGCAGCGGTGGCTATGCTGCAGCCCTTCCGCCGCCTATCGGATTCATCGCTGTTCGCGCACGATGCGGTCGGATTCACAGGTGGGTACCATGGTGGTGGCGGGGATGTCATGTCATAATGTCACGGGCGGTTACTCCGTGTGCATGGCGGCGGTTCTTGGCTTTTCCGCTGTGTATCCGGCCGTTGCGGTCGGATTTTCAGCTGGACCGGCGTGTGCGGGCGGTTTTTCGTTGTCTCCCGCCGCCGCGGACGGATTATTGTGGCGGTTCATCGTAATGTGTCCGGCGTTTTTCCCGGTGGCCATGCGGGCGGTTTTTTGCCGCTACCATGGCGGTCGGTATGTTTTTCCGACCGCCATCGTAATCGACCCCTAAATACTGACTGGAGTGGGAATAGTAATTTATATATGTTTAATGTCCAGCACCTTCCCTGAGTTAATATTTACTGGAGTGGGAATAGTAATTTATATATGTTTAATGTCCAGCACCTTCCCTGAGTCAATACTGACTGTAGTGGGAATAGTAATTTATATATGTTTAATGTCCAGCACCTTCCCTGACAATTTTGACTGGAGTGGGAATAGTAATTTTATATGTTTAGTGTCCAGCATCTTCCCTGACTTAATACTGACTGGAGTGGGAATAGTAATTTTATATGTTTAGTGTCCAGCATCTTCCCTGACTCAATACTGACTGGAGTGGGAATAGTAATTGTATATGTTTAGTGTCCAGCATCTTCCCTGACTTAATACTGACTGGAGTGGGAATAGTAATTTTATATGTTTAGTGTCCAGCATCTTCCCTGACTTAATACTGACTGGAGTGGGAATAGTAATTTTTATGTGTTTAATGTCCAGCACCTTCTCAGACTTAGGGGCCGATTCCGATGTCGGACGGACTCAGGTCCGTCCGACATCGGTCAGGAGCCGTAACCGACCGACCTGCTGTCGTCGGTTACGCCCTGCAAGTACGATGCGACCGAACCCTGTTCGGTCGTACTCGTATACTACACAATGGGAGCATGCATTCCGAGCGGAATGCATGCTTGCATTGTGGAAAGCAGGGGTGCAGTTCATCCCTGCACCCTGTGGCCGGCACCCCAAGATGCCTGCCACCGGGTGCGGGGATCAACAGAGGGGCACCATAGGTGCCCCCAGTCCGCCATTCGGCTGCCTCGCACCCATGGGGGCCCTACTGGGGGCCCCCAAAGACAGTTACCGACTGCTTTTTCGTGCCGGAAAGACCGACACGAAAAGGCAGTGAAATACTGCCATCGTACTCCCTCGGTCATGAAGAGGCGGCCGGGGGAGTACTGTAGGATTACCGGACGGCAGACGGGCTCTCCGAGCCCGTCGTAAGCCATCCGGAAATCCGAGTCGGATTCCTTTCCGACCGAGCCCATCGGAATAGCTCTGGTCGGAAAGGAATCCGGCCGGCACGTTCCGATTCGGTCGGAAGGGCTCCGACCATCGTTCGGTGCCCTTCCGGCCGAAATCGGAATTGGCCCCTTAATATTGACTGGAGTGTGAATAGTAATTTATATATGTTTAATGTCCAGCACCTTCCCTGAGTTAATATTTACTGGAGTGGGAATAGTAATTTATATATGTTTAATGTCCAGCACCTTCCCTGACTTAATTTTGACTGGAGTGGGAATAGTAATTTATATATGTTTAATGTACAGCATTTTCCCTGACTTAATACTGACTGGAGTGGGAATAGTAGTTTATATATGTTTAATGTCTACCACCTTCTATGATTTAATATTTATTGTAGTGAGAATAGTAATTGTTATATGTTTAGTGTCCAGCACCTTCCCTGACTTAATACTGAGTGGAGTGGGAATAGTAATTTAAATTTGTTTAATGTACAGCAGTTTTTATTATTTAATGCATACTGGATTGGGAATAGTAAATTATATATGGTTAATGTTTAGCATTTTTTATTACTTAATTCTAAGTGTAGTGGGAAGAGTAAATTATATATTGTTTATGTTTACCACCTTCAATGAATATTGTTTAAATGTATTGGGAATAGTGAGTGATGTATGTTTATGTACAAATATATTTTTAGAATTATTTATAATTTATCTAAAATATTTATATTACAAATATGTTATTTGCTGTGTATTTTTTTTATATAAAGAGTTGTAGGAAAATTACAGTATGTGTTTTTATATGTGAAGAAATATAAATGTGTTTTATTATGTGCAGTGATAATGAATTTTTATTGTGTAATTGATGTATAGTTTATAATTTACTAGTAAAAAAACAATATGATTATTTATAGTTAATTAAAATGGTACATTTATCAAATTAATATATTTAAGTAAAATATTTAATAATAAGATATACATATAAAAAAAATGAGACATTTTTTATTTTCAAACAACTTTTATTTTTGTATAAGTAGGTAGAAAGAGAAAAAAATTCTTTTATTTATAGAATGGAATAGAAATTATTAAAAATACACAAAATATGTCAATTTTTATTTAAGGAACATAAATTATTTTACATACATTTATTAGTTAATTGAATTTTTAAGGAAAAAAAATGTTATGTTATTATTTTACAAGAGTTGTAACATTGTAATATATTTATACAAATTATATAACCATTTTTGGCATATATATACAGAAAGTAAAGCATTGTATGTTTATTTATTATTTAATATTGTAACATTATAATGCTGTAGTGAATATTGTTTATCATTTACAAATAATTAGCACTTTATTACATGTAAATACATTTTTAATTAATATTATTAGTATATAAAATATTAATAATATTAATTATTACATTGTTGTATTGCATGATTTTTTTTTTTAAACAGGTAAGTTTTATTTAACATTTCTACATAATTAATATGTATTTTTTATAATTAATATAATTATTAAAAAAAACATACAATTATAATAATAATAAATATATTTTTATATTAATTATTATTATAACTTTACAAAGTATAATAAAATATATAATAATTTTTACATATAGAGAAAAATGTGTACAACATAAGAAAAATATATCTGAAATTTATACTTTGCTATAATGCTTTTTTTTAACATTATTCCTTTTTTAAACATTTATTTAAGCAGCCATTTTTAGTTTACAGGGACTATTTTGTAACCGCGTACTGTTATTTTGGGTCATTGAGGATCGGAGAAGCTCGCGGTTGGAAGCTGCGTCGCGTCGAGCAAGGTAAGGGAAATTTTACTTATTTTTCTAACTTAATACTTATGTTTTAGTGTAGTTAGGATATATATATTGTATTTATAGTTAGGTTGTTGCGTTTTTGGTGTGCTGTACTTGTTAGTTATATTTTAGTGAGATGTCGTGAGTTAGTGTTTGAGGCGTAGTGTAGACAGACGATAATATGATCTAAATATGTGTTGTTTTGTTGATATAAATTTATGTTATTGTATTTAATGAATGTATTTGGGTGTATTTGTGTGGGTGGGTATGCTTTCAATCTTTTTTGCAGCTTAATTTTAATCGACTTTACGTTGGAGACACAGACACGTTTTTTTTTTAAAAGAACTGTGTATTAGTTTGTTAAACTAATATTATTATCACAGTTTCTTTTATTTTTCGGTATTTCCTGGAGCGATTTTTATATTTTTGTATCTTTTTCGGGTTTTTGAGGGTTTCCGTTATTTGGATTTCGCCAGGATGGATTTATATAGGACCTGTTGGATTTTTGCATTTTTTTGGGGCTTTTTAAACTTTAACATGGATTAACAGATAGATGCAAGGATTATTACTTGTTGGAATACATCTTCTACAGCTACATAAACCGTAAGTCTATTTTTTTTAATTAATTGGGTGGGAAATGTTGTTAAAATTAATTGTGTGTTATAGTATATTTTGATAAATATTATTTATTTGTAAATATATTTATTTTTATTTAAAAAATATACATCACAAATAAGTAATATTTGTGAAAATATAATATTAATATATGTGTGTAAAGTGTTTGTTTTGTGAACGAAAAAATGTATAATAGCTGTGGAACTTTAGTTTATAAAATGCTTTTGGCTATTAGGGATAGGTAATCTAGGCCTCTTGTTGATGGGTATAGGGTAACCTGACTTTGCAGTAGCTCAAACATTTTTTTAGTTTGTTTAGTTAATTTGGGACATATTTGAGTTACAGATTGTTCCATCCGTAATTCTTGATAGCTTTGTTCTTTTTGTATAGATTGTAGTAGTTTTTGTAGGGTAGGTTTACCTCTGCTTGTTGTTGCTTGGAAGGCATTATGCCATCCTTCAACACTATTATTTGTTTTAGCTTCTTTGTTTAAGGTACTTAGGTACACGTTCCACCAAGGAATGTGGAACTTAGGTTGCCTTCTATGCCCTGATCTATGCAATTTTCCCACCCAGGTGTCCTCAAAGTAGTCTAGTAATGGGCTTATTTTGTCTTCGTTCCTTTTGTAATAGGGGCTCTCTATTAGAATATTGTAGTGCTCTGCTACATCAGTTACAGGGACATATGCTAGTGCTATTAGCTTTTTAATTTGGTAGGCGAAAGTACTGTCTGTAGCATATTGTACACTTAGGGGTCGATTCCGATGTCGGCCGGAAGCACACCTAACAGTATTCGTCCGGAAAAAATACCAGCCGAACGCGTGTTTTCCGACCGACTCGAACACTCTACCGAACGAACAAGTACGATGCGCATAACAGGCCAGATTCCGAGCGAGCCATACTTACCCAATCCAGCTCCTTTTCTCCGCCCGAGCCGGATCCGTAAACGCCGAATCGAGTCGCACGGAACCAAATACACTGCACCTTCCGGCCGGACTAGTACGATGCGTCTTCCGTACGCGCCGAACCCGTCGCTACGTCCGGCACGTTTCAGCATCCGGGAGAGCCGCACATAAGCTCCGTTTCGCGTCACAAAACGATCCACGGCTACGAGACGAACAAGCCAGCGATGAGTACGAGTCGAAGACACGAGAAACCCGAACGAGACGACCCAACCATGAATCCCATCGCGCAGGTCCTACCAATACTCTACATCTATTACCGGGACCGGTTCGGACGCGTACGGCGCAGACGGTAAGTCAAACACCAACAATACAAACTAACTACAAGTACCTAAAATATGTCACACACACATATGGATGCACAAATGATGTACACTAGCAACTGCACAATCATAGGGGTGGGATGGGCATCACCAATGCCATACACACCCATAGGTGCCTGGATGCCTGCCACCACCACCACCCCTACTCAGGGGGGCCTGGATGCCTATCACTACCACCACCCCTACTCAGGGGGGCTGGATGCCTATCACTACTACCATCCCCACTCATGGGGGGCTAGATGCCTGCCACTACCACCACCCCTACTCAGGTGGGCCTGGATGCCTATCACTACCACCACCCCTACTCAGGGGGGGCTGGATGCCTATCACTACCACCACCCCTACTCAGGGGGGGCTGGATGCCTATCACTACTACCATCCCCACTCATGGGGGGCTGGATGCCTGCCACTACCACCACCCCTACTCAGGGGGGCCTGGATGCCTATCACTACTACCATCCCCACTCATGGGGGGCTGGATGCCTGCCACTACCACCACCCCTACTCAGGGGGGCCTGGATGCCTATCACTACCACCACCCCTACTCAGGGGGGGCTGGATGCCTATCACTACTACCATCCCCACTCATGGGGGGCTGGATGCCTGCCACTACCACCACCCCTACTCAGGGGGCCTGGATGCCTATCACTACTACCCTCCCCACTCATGGGGGGCTGGATGCCTGCCACTACCACCACCCCTACTCAGGGGGCTGGATGCCTGCCACTACCACCACCCCTACTCAGGGGGCCCTGGATGCCTATCACTACTACCATCCCCACTCATGGGGGCTGGATGCCTGCCACTACCACCACCCCTACTCAGGGGGCCTGGATGCCTATCACTACTACCATCCCCACTCATGGGGGCTGGATGCCTGCCACTACCACCACCCCTACTCAGGGGGGCTGGATGCCTGCCACTACCACCACCCCTACTCAGGGGGGGCTGGATGCCTATCACTACTACCATCCCCACTCATGGGGGGCTGGATGCCTGCCACTTCCACCACCCCTACTCAGGGGGGCCCGGATGCCTATCACTACTACCATCCCCACTCATGGGGGGCTAGATGCCTGCCACTACCACCACCCCTACTCAGGTGGGCCTGGATGCCTATCACTACCACCACCCCTACTCAGGGGGGGCTGGATGCCTATCACTACCACCACCCCTACTCAGGGGGGGCTGGATGCCTATCACTACTACCATCCCTACTCATGGGGGGCTGGATGCCTGCCACTACCACCACCCCTACTCAGGGGGCCTGGATGCCTATCACTACTACCATCCCCACTCATGGGGGGCTGGATGCCTCCGACTACCACCACCCCTACTCAGGGGGGCTGGATGCCTGCCACTACCACCACCCCTACTCAGGGGGGCCTGGATGCCTATCACTACTACCATCCCCACTCATGGGGGGCTGGATGCCTGCCGCTACCACCACCCCTACTCAGGGGGGCTGGATGCCTGCCACTACCACCACCCCTACTCAGGGGGGCCTGGATGCCTATCACTACTACCATCCCCACTCATGGGGGGCTGGATGCCTGCCACTACCACCACCCCTACTCAGGGGGGGCTGGATGCCTATCACTACTACCATCCCCACTCATGGGGGGCTGGATGCCTGCCACTAGCACCACCCCTACTCAGGTGGGCCTGGATGCCTATCACTACCACCACCCCTATTCAGGGGGGGCTGGATGCCTATCACTACCACCACCCCTACTCAGGGGGGGCTGGATGCCTATCACTACTACCATCCCCACTCATGGGGGGCTGGCTGGATGCCTGCCACTACCACCACCCCTACTCAGGGGGCCTGTTTGCCTATCACTACTCCCAGCCCCACTCATGGGGGGCTGGATGCCTGCCACTACCACCACCCCTACTCAGGGGGGCTGGATGCCTGCCACTACCACCACCCCTACTCAGGGGGGCCTGGATGCCTATCACTACTACCATCCCCACTCATGGGGGGCTGGATGCCTGCCACTACCACCACCCCTACTCACAGGGGCTGGAAGCCTGCCAATACCACCACCCCTACTCAGGGGGGCCTGGATGCCTATCACTACTACCATCCCCACTCATGGGGGGCTGGATGCCTGCCACTACCACCACCCCTACTCAGGTGGGCCTGGATGCCTATCACTACCACCACCCCTACTCAGGGGGGGCTGGATGCCTATCACTACCACCACCCCTACTCAGGGGGGGCTGGATGCCTATCACTACTACCATCCCCACTCATGGGGGCCTGCTTGCCTGCCACTACCACCACCCCTACTCAGGGGGGGCTGGATTCCTATCACTACCACCACCCCTACTCATAGGACGGGTAATGCATGACACAACCAGCATACACCCACATAAGGAATAACAGAAAATTACATCCACCCAAACACCATGACAAGCGTGTGTAGTCTATGTCAAATGCCTACAACACTGAACATGACAATGAACATACAATGTGACCCACTATCACATGTGTCACACATAAATGTGTGTGGCCTCCACAATACAAGCCGACCATGGCCACTGTGGCAATGGGGCCTAAAGCCCCATCACCACAGTCACCAAAAGGTAAGTGTGGGCTCCATGGCTGATGTACCTTTTGATCAGTGTGGCAATGGGGCCTAAAGGCCCATCACCACAGTCACCAAAAGGTAAGTGTGGGCTCCATGGCTGATGTACCTTTTGATCAGTGTGGCCATGGGGCCTAAAGCCCCATCACCACAGTCATGGCTGATGTACCTTTTGATCAGTGTGGCAATGGGGCCTAAAGCCCCATCACCACAGTCACCAAAAGGTAAGTGTGGGCTCCATGGCTGATGTACCTTTTGATCAGTGTGGCAATGGGGCCTAAAGGCCCATCACCACAGTCACCAAAAGGTAAGTGTGGGCTCCATGGCTGATGTACCTTTTGATCAGTGTGGCAATGGGGCCTAAAGGCCCATCACCACAGTCACCAAAAGGTAAGTGTGGGCTCCATGGCTGATGTACCTTTTGATCAGCGTGGCAATGGGGCCTAAAGGCCCATCACCACAGTCACCAAAAGGTAAGTGTGGGCTCCATGGCTGATGTACCTTTTGATCAGCGTGGCAATGGGGCCTAAAGGCCCATCACCACAGTCACCAAAAGGTAAGTGAGGGCTCCATGGCTGATGTACCTTTTGATCAGCGTGGCAATGGGGCCTAAAGGCCCATCACCACAGTCACCAAAAGGTAAGTGTGGGCTCCATGGCTGATGTACCTTTTGATCAGCGTGGCAATAGGGCCTAAAGGCCCATCACCACAGTCACCAAAAGGTAAGTGTGGGCTCCAAGGCTGATGTACCTTTTGATCAGCGTGGCAATGGGGCCTAAAGGCCCATCACCACAGTCACCAAAAGGTAAGTGTGGGCTCCATGGCTGATGTACCTTTTGATCAGCGTGGCAATGGGGCCTAAAGCCCCATCACCACGGTGATCATAAGGTAAGTGTCGGCATGGTAAAAGCTGCCAAAGACAAACTGTATGGATGAATCCTGGTCACACAACAACTAAAACATCTGTGGCATAGTAGTGCTTGTGTCCCATTGCAACATAGATTGGGCGAGGCTAACAGTGCAGTGTCACAGAAACATCGTTTTGGCCATGTGCATACAAACATCACACATGGGGGACCATATTGTCAACATTCAGCCAATAACACAATGACAGAAGTGACCATCATGATGCTGACCCACATATCTGCACCAATGGGCACACAAATGTTGATATCCTGTGGAGACTGTCGATGTCAGGTGAACAAATACCATAACATGGCAGCAATGGGAGATACAAACCATGGTCATTGTGCTGACTGATGACCTAGGAGTCCCAGGGAGAGCAGGGGAAAACAAGCAAACTACATACAGCCAATGGCACACTACAGAAATGCCAATGCAGCGATGCAAATGCACTAACACAAACAGGCAGACTCACACTGCATATCAAAATCAACAGGTGATGGGGGTGTATGCCAGTGTCCCCAGGCAACCACACAACACATGAGGAGGCCTGAATCACAATTACACAGATGTGTATACAGTGCCACACACAAGTAACTCATGGATTGGATTCCCCTATGTGGGCAATCTGGCATCGTTAGATGAGAGGGAGCCCAAATTACACATGTCACACAAGCTTGTAGGAACAGCAACTAACACAGCAAGAGACAGACCCACCACAGCACTACCCCCAGGGACCCCACATTGTGCTGACACTAGCCTGCATGACAATCCCACTGTGATGACAAAGCTAGATGTCGTTCACACTCTGAACCACAGCCATGTGTCCTGAGCTACAAACTACCATCACACCTACACAAGCTCCAATCAATCAGCACGGCCTGCCAGCCAAGGACAATATGGAGGTAGGGGTCTAGCCGTGCAACAACTCACATTTGCACACTCAACACCACACACCCTGATCTCCACCAATGTGCAGCAGTGAAGCTCACATGGACTGGTGACATTGCACATGCACCCATGAAAATCCCAGGGGTGGTGGGGGGAACTAAGGTGCTGAAACCCATCAGACATGCCCACTCAACATGACTCGTCCTTGTCTGACACACAGCACAGTACGCCGTACATGCGCATGACGTGAAATCCACAACAAACAATGGGATCCTGGCCATAGTCACACACCAACGAAGAAGCCAAGGTGACACACAAAGAACACACATACACAACTTCCAACATTGCAGCTCTGACCCTGAGGAGTGGCAGCAGTCACACACACAACGTGTCACAATCACTGAAAGCTACCACAAACTCTAAATCACATTACTTGTGTAAACAACAAGTGCCAAGGGGAATGCTGAATGTGTCCCATCAGCGTTTGCCCACATCCCCAGCCCTGACAACAAAGACAATCTGGGATGAGAACCTCATGAACATAAGTTTGCCATGCACCCACATCACGGAGAAACCAGGTCCAAGATGCTGGATGAACACATACCAACTCTGCAAGCATCACAAACAGGAACATCCCTAGGGACACTGCCTGTGTATGAAAAGGGAAGGGAACATGCACAGACATGCTCACACAACACACAACACGGGCACACGCAATGTCACCAGAATACACACTGCCATGAGGGCACTACACTCCTGCGGAAGGTCCGCTGTGCCAAACCCTGTCTGTGCACGACTCAAACATGTCAGCAGGACACTCCGTCAGTGAGTCAACAACTACAACACACAGAAGCCTCTGCTCACATCAGCCTGGGTACGGGAGTGTCACGTCAGTCATCTGCATACACCCAAAACACCTGGCAAACATGTTGTACTGTACCCTGTGGAGAAGTGTGGCTCAATGGTTAGAGCGGCAGACCCTGATGCAGAGATCTGGCCCGGGACCAGGGTTCAATTCCCGCCTCGGCGGGTCTTGGGCTCAATTTCCTTGGACCTGATAATTCTCGCCTCGGTGCCTATTCTAATCATGGGTCCCACTCTGCAACTCTGGGCAATAGCTTGCTTAATCTCCACAACGGCCCCAACAGCGCTGGGATGCCTGGCTTCACCCTGGGGGTGCCCAGGAGTGGACATTTCACAGGGAAAAGCCAGGAAGGGTTCCACAGCGGTATGCGTACAGCGCCAGGACACCCCTTTGGGGGTATAAGTGCGCTTTACAAGTACAAATTTCATTTCATTTCACACAGATGAGTCCTTCAACATTGATGTGCAAAACTGCATGTCCAGTGGAGATGGGCACACAGTCACGGAAATTGGATCATTGAACAGTGCTAAGCCCACCAGATGTGCATCAGTGTAAGACAAATATGTTCATTTACGAATGCAAAACGTACATCCCTGTGTCAAATGATGAACATCACACCCTCAGACTGCAGCAAAGGATGCCATAGATCCACACAACAACAGGACACATATCCCATGGACGACATGGAGTCCATCACAGCAACACTTCATTTTCCTGATGTGATCACTATAACTACTGCAAATGCAGGATGCTACTCATGTACATCAAAAGAAAAATCAAAATTAAACAAAAAGAGGCTTTATTCAGCAAATGTTAGAGAAAAGTCCGAAGTCCAAAAGAAACTAAGGCCAATGGCCAGTCCAAAAACACAGTCCCAACAGGGTGATAAGTCTGAAATGCTCATCCATTGCTTGCCTGCACTGGTAGGGACAGGGGACATCCCCCTTGGAGGGGCATACAAGGGGCAGGCCAGGCACCGCAGGGACAGGATCAGGGGATGGCAGAGTGAGGCAGTGAAGGGGTGGTGGGTGCAGGAGTGTCACCGGCAACTGCAGTGGAGGTGTCTGACTCAGCGGGGGCCAGCACCACCGTGCTACACAAGTCAGTTGCTGTGGGTGGTGCAACCACTGCAGTGGGCTGGTCTGATGAAGTGGACTGGGTCCCCACTGCAGTGCCTGAGTCAGACGGGGTGGTTGTGGACTCCACTGCAGTGCATAACTCCAAGGGAGTGGAAGGGAGGGCATTTGAGGTGGGCAGGACAGAGGGGGGGGACCCGGTCCCCACACCAGTGCCACCAACAGGCAGAGCGTCTGGGTTGGGGGTGGAAGAGCAAGTGGCAGGGGGGAGGGCCTAAGCAGTCTGGGGATGCGGTATCGGTGTGTGGGGGAACCTGGGGCAGGGTGTGGCGGTGGAACCTGTGGAGTGGTGGCCTGGGGGATGGAGGTGAGAGATTGGGTAATTCTTTTTAGGCTCATCTTTTATTTATATTGGACTTGTTTAAAAGACAGCCGACGCGTTTCGTCCAATAAAGGACTTCTTCAGGGCATAAGAGTAAGAGACCGGACACTCCAAAAATGAATCCACATCAGGGTGTCCACAATGAGTAGATTCTAGATTACACGCACTTTTTCCAATAAATAGATATCACGACGAAGAGTACTTCTATATCACCTTTGTAGAAATCTAAGGACTGATGACACTTTGTCCGACCTTATCAATAGCCCCACCTCAATCCGGTGGGTTTGAAATCACAGGGCAAGTACCTGACCAACCTGAATATAGCTACGAGCAAAATCCAAGACACTCTTCCCGTGCAGCGAGTTTATTATTAAGTGGTGCACCTTTGGTTTTTTGTTTAAATTGTTATAATCCTGTATTGGATTGCATCGTGGCAGTGGGTGCATTAATGGTTTGCACACATGTGTGATGGGTCATTTCCATTGCTAGAAATAACGACTAGGGATAATGGGTCAGGTGCTTGGACTCTACAGGGTACATTGCCAGTAGATTGTTTTACGTGAGAGATTGGCTGGTTGACTTGCAGGGCGGTGGCGGGGTCTTGCTCTTCCGGGACCGGGGGGACTTGCGGGTGGGGGCCTCAGTCTGCCTGCGCCTGGGGGAGGGTGTCCTGGGGCGAGGGGCACTCCCCTCTGTGTGGGTGGACTTCCTCTTCCCCCGGTATGCTGGATCAGCAGGATTGGAGGGGAAGAGGCCGAGGTCACACAGGAAGAACTTCTGTGTCGTTGGGGTAGCAGGCGAGGCAAGGGAAGGGGTCTTGGAGGGAGAGGATGTGGAGGACTGCGGAGTGAATGTGGATGCGTGTGTGTGTCTTCCCCATCCCCTGTGTCTGTGGTATCAGTCTCCTGAGGATGCTTGTGTGCACGTCTTGCCTTTCTCTTGGGTGTGTCTGTGCTGCTCGTGTCGGTGTGCTTGGGTGAATGTGCAGGTGTGCATGTGCTTTGGACAGGTAGGGTGGTAGGAAGTGTGGATGGGGCAGAGGTGGGAGGGGTGAGGGACTGTTGGAGGAGGGACACTGCTGCCGTCAGGGAGGAGTCCATGGACCTATTGCTCCTCTGTAGGGCAGACATACCCGTTGAGATGCCCTCCATGAACGACACCAGCTGTGTCAACAGAGTGGTGTGTGCATGGAGGACAGTCAGCATTGCTGTCTGCCCTACATGGAGCTGCCAAAGAAGGTACACAGACTCCTTACTCAGGGCAGCAGGGGACACAGGGACAGGGGGTGCGGTGCCTGGCACGAAGGAGACACGCTCCCGAGCACGGGAGCCTCCACGGACCTCAGGAATGGGAGCCAATGGGAGGGCGGTGGTGGTGGTGGTGGTGGCGGGGCCAGACAGACTAGCTGGGGTGTGGTGGCTGCTGACACCCGCCTCCACAAGGGAGTCATCCTCCGAGCTGCTGTGGTCCTCAGCTGAGGTGGATGGTGCTGAGGACTCCTCGGTGTGGCTCCCCTCGCCCTCCGTGCCACTGGGTCCCTCTGACCACTCATCGGACGCTGACCCAGTCTGGCTCCTCTGCTCCTCCTGGTCCATGGAGCTGTCCCCTCCTGTGGCTGTGGATGTATCTGCAAACAATAAGGGAAACAGACAAACATCAGTCACCTGCACTGACCGCACACACCACAGTAAGTACAGCACATCACAGAGCAAGCCCTGGCATCTTTAGTTGAACATTGCCAAAAGTTATCACACAGATTAGGAGAAGCCAATTGTCAGTCTGATGGTCAACCATGGAACAGACACCCCCCCTGCCCTTGCACCCATCTGTCTGGTGCCTGTCTGATGGCAATACCCCAGTGTGGACACACGCACCACCTACACAGTGGTTGGACATTGCTGAGAACACGGTGAAGTATGTGAACATGCCCAACTCACATCTCATGCCACTGAGTCAGTGCAGGTGTCTGGATAAATGGATGGCCTGAGTCTAAATAGAAATGCATGTGGATGCATACCAGCACCAGACCCCATGAAGCACCCATGTCCGGATAGTCAATGCCACAATGGGGTGCCTGTTGCACATGTCACCCCACTGCAGGATCACCCTTAGGAAGTTTAATGCCATGACACAGGCATGGCTGCAAAGTCATACATCACTGTCTCCAGTCACATGGCCATGGCAGCCAGCCAACAACACTCTGCACTGTGTCACTATCCTAGGACATGGGGAAGGCAAGTAATGTAACTGACAAGTGCACATGTCCATCCCCCACTAACCACATCATCTGAACCCGTATTTGTACACTGCACGCCATTTGGACAAATGGGAGACATGAAACACTACTCCCTGAACCATGAGCACCTCACAGTGTGCTGTGAATGATGAACAGCTGCCTGAAAGTCACAGTCGCATACACCTGTCTGCACAGTCAAGTGATCAAACACCTATAAGTCACAGAAGTCTTGTCTCACATGGTCCAATAGCAGATGGCATGCTGACCCCTAACCGAAAGACATCACAGGAGTCACGACAATGTAGTCACAGCACAACGACACAGAGGCAGACACCTGAGGCAACATTTCACTGAGCACAGCATGTCAGCTGATACACGGGAGTGGGAGTACAGAGTGTATTGTATGCCCTGTAGTAGGCATGACTGTCCGGCTCCACCAGCAAGAGGGATGAGCCCTGGTCAGTAGGCAGGTGGCTAAGCATGTGTGACACACTTGACATACATACTCCTGAGGCCCAAACAATGTACCCACCCGCAGAATGGGGGTGTGGCAAATACCCCAGGGACATGTGGTGAATTAGATGTGCAAGTGGATCACATATCAAAGTTACACCCAGACTACATTGCACGACTCAGGCATTGTGTGAGCAACTGACCCACCCATGAAGGCAAACACAATATCACGGGAACAAAAGCTGTCACCACCTTGAGCAAAGCAAAATGCTAGGACCCTGTACCCGAGTGACACAATTATCCTGAGCGTAAGGAGCACACCGGCGCATCAGATGGGTAGTGGCCATGTCACAATAGAGGGACATGGGTACTGGACAACAAGACTGATGTACTGGGGAAGTTTAACCAGGCCAGAGGAGGGCACATAGCATGTTAGACAGAGTTCACAGTGCAGTCTTTGACTCACCCCCTCCTTGCTGCTGTCTGGCCTTCAGCTGCCCATCCAGCTCCGGGAACACCACCGGCAGGATCTGGAGCATGTGGGGGGTCAGGGTCCGGTGTCCGCCCCTCCTGCGAGGATGCGACAGCTTCAGCTGGACCCTTGCGATCCTCCGGGTCCAGCCACGAAGGTCCTGCCACCTCTTCTGGCAGTTGCGGATCCGGCGCTTGTAGACCCCCACGGATCGGACTGCCCGGACGATGTCCAGCCAGATGTCCTGCTTCCGATGGGCATCAACCTGTGAGGATGACAAAGTGAAAAGGCCATTACTACACATGCAACATATCCGTGCATCACACAGTTGGAAAGACATGTCTCAATCACAGGGGCATATGATGTACACAGGCAGTGCAACGAGGGCTATGGACAGTTTGCCAGCAGTTACTACATGGTATCATTGCATGGGAAGTGAACCTTGTTTGAATGCACTGTTACTCCACTGTACCTGTTCAGTGCAAGTGACTACACACTTTGGGGGGTGCGAACTACTCAGTGAGCATGCTAGCCAGTGGTGTGCACACTGTAAATCCTGTTAGTCAGACAACATGCACAATTAGTAAGGCAGTGGACAGCACACTCACCTGCTCCCCTGGTGTCCCATACAGCTTGCTGTACTGTGGAAGGAGGTTGTCCAGCAGGCCCTGGTTCTCCTCATGGGTGAAGGCTGGGGCTCTCTCCACAGTACGTGCCATTGCAGTAGCCAGAGGATGCAGAGACAGCAGCAGTGTAGTGGCAGATGTCGTCCTGGAGCATGTAGTGCAGGCAAGTGAGCTCTCAGGGGAACAGCCAGCATTATATGTGTGCTGCAGAGGCAGATACTGTGCCATGTGTCCAAAGTGATAGGTCCAAGTCGTTAGCATCTTCTGAATCTGACCAATCCATGGAATAGCAGCTCCAATACACGCCCACAGCATCCTTCAAAATTTCAACTTCATGACACCCATGAATTTGCAACATTGTTGTGGCTGGCCAACTGAATTCAGTGCATCAGACTCGTTGAAAATTCAAAAACGCATCCGTTGCCATGCCAGGCCCCAGCCAATGCGTGCACACCGATCGGACCATTGCTGTACAACGCGTACCCGCGATACAACGCGTACCCGCTCACATGTAATGCAATGGTCCGAGCGGGCACATCGATCGGACCATTGCTGTTCAACGCGTACCCGCCCACATGCAATGCAATGGTCCGAGCGGGCACACCGATCGGACCATTGCTGTACAATGCGTACCCGCGATACAACGCGTACCCGCCCACATTCAATGCAATGGTCCGAGCGGCCACACCGATCGGACCATTGCTGTAGAACGCGTACCCGCGATACAACGCGTACCCGCTCACATGTAATGCAATGGTCCGAGCGGGCACACCGATCGGACCATTGCTGTACAACGCGTACCCGTGATACAACGCGTACCAGCTCACATGTAATGCAATGGTCCGAGCGGGCACACCGATCGGACCATTGCTGTACAACGCGTACCCGCCCACATGCAATGCAATGGTCCGAGCGGGCACACCGATCGGACCATTGCTGTACAACGCGTACCCGCGATACAACTCGTACCCGCCCACATGCAATGCAATGGTCCGAGCGGGCACACCGATCGGACCATTGCTGTACAACACGTACCCGCTCACATGTAATGCAATGGCCCGAGCGGGCACACCGATCGGACCATTGCTGTACAATGCGTACCCGCGATACAACGCGTACCTGCCCACATGCAATGCAATGGTCCGAGCGGGCACACCGATCGGATCATTGCTGTACAACGCGTACCCGCTCACATGTAATGCAATGGTCCGTGCGAGCACACCGATCGGACCATTGCTGTACAATGCGTACCCGCGATACAACACGTACCCGCTCACATGTAATGCAATGGTCCGAGCGGGCACACCGATCGGACCATTGCTGTACAACGCGTACCCGCCAACATGCAATGCAATGGTCCGGCGGGCACACCGATCGGACCATTGCTGTACAATGTGTACCCGCTGATACAACACGTACCCGCCCACATGCAATGCAATGGTCCGGCAGGCACACTGATCGGACCATTGCTGTACAACGCGTACCGGCTCACATGTAATGCAATGGTCCGGCGGGCACACCGATCGGACCATTGCTGTACAACGCGTACCCGCGATACAACGCGTACCCGCTCACATGCAATGCAATGGTCCGGCGGGCACACCGATCGGACCATTGCAGTACAACGCGTACCCGCTCACATGTAATGCAATGGTCCGGCGGGCACACCGATCGGACCATTGCTGTACAACGCATACCCGCGATACAACGCGTACCCGCCACATGCAATGCAATGGTCCGAGCGGGCACACCGATCGGACCATTGCTGTACAACGTCGTCCCTGTACAGGTCACACGCATATGTCACCATGCTGGTCACTGGTGAACCTATGCCAGCCACACATACTTTCCAGGGACTCTGGGGCAAACATACTACACCACACCCAGTCCACACTGTATCTAAGGCATGTGTGGCAGCATGACCTTATCTGTGTATGGGGGTGTACATGTTGTTTTTGGGGTGGCACTTGGGGGCAGACACACCCAGGCTGTGCACATGTTCATGGGGACAGGGTCCTTTGTGTGTTGTGCACATGACCACTGGGATGTGCAACTGTTCTTTTTGAAGCATGTTGCATGGCCACATTTCCAGGTTGTATATGTGTATGACATGTCACATACCCCAAGGCTCATGTGGGAAAGCATGTACGTCACAGGGTGGCCCATTGCCACAATAGTCATGTCCCTCCGCAGTCTGTGTGCATGTTGTGTTTCACATGTCTGACTCCATGTGCACAATGGGAGACAGTATCCACATCCACGTTGTTTGTGCATGGACTTAGATGTTGTGTGTGTGTGTCACAGACGTCCATGTCTGTCCTGCAGAGGCTACAGGGGCCACTACCTGTGGGAGTCATGTTTGTTTTTCTGACGTGTACATGATTACGCCATGTCATGCCAGTGTCCATGTGGCAAGACAGTGTCACTGGAAATCTACCTGTCAATGAGTTGTGATGCCTGTGGCGCATCTGTCCACACGTCACTGTGGTATGTGTGTGGAATGTGAGAGCAGTAAATGGGTACTGTGACACAGCCAAATGGTTTCACATAGCACACCCTGGGACCTGTTGTCCACATATGTTGAACAGAGATGTTAGATGATGTCCATGTAGGTGCCATATATGTCCAAACAGAACGAGACACACATCAAGTACTAGTGTTTGCTAATGATGTATCATGTGAACTACAGTATGGTGAATGGCACATATGTGGGGTGACTGACAATCTTGCTTTCTTCACCTCTGCACTGCAGGGCTCCTGCTGTCCATAGACCATTCCCAGACCTGGCAACGATGGTGGAACGTGACAGCATCCGACGGTACCGCTTCACCAGGCAGCTGATTGAGGATTTGGCAGTGCGGTTGGACCCACATTTGCAGCCTGGCCGGCCGTATCCTACAGCGCTGACCCCCAAGGTGAAGGTGATGGCAGCCCTACACTTCTTTGCCACCGGTACCTTTCAACACACTGTGGCATCTACTGGTGGTATGTCACAGACTATGTTCAGTCGTGTGCTACGCGATGTTTTGGGTGGCAATGTTGAGATGCCTTAACCAGTACATCTATTTCCCACCATGTCACCGACTCACTGACGTCAAGAGTGACTTCTATGCCCTGGGGAGGATGCCACATGTCATTGGCTCCATTGATGGGACACTTGTGGCTTTGGTACCACCACAGGCACATGAGCAGGCATACAGGAACAGGAAACATTACCATTCTGTCAATGCTCTGGTGGTATGTCTTGCAAACATGACCATCACACATGTGTGTGCCCGTTTCCCCGGTTCGGCACACGATGCCTACGTGATGAGGAGTAGTCGCATCCCGAGGATGATGTCACAGATGCCGAACCAGCGTGCCTGGCTTGTCGGTGTGTACTGACTTTGTACCATTGTGTGTGTTCTGCTATGTTGCTTTCCGCACACTTTTCCAATATTGGCTAATGTGCAATTGTCTGTCTGTAGGTGACTCGGGATACCCCAACATGCCGTGGTTGCTGACACCCCTCAGGAACCCTGTGACAGCAGCCCAGATGCGCTACAATGAGGCACATGGTCGGACGAGGAGGGTGATTGAGCGGACCTTTGGTCTCCTGAAGAGCCGCTTCCGCTGCCTGGACAAGACAGGAGGCACCCTCCCATATGCCCCAGCAAAGGTGTGCAAGATTGTCATCGTCTGCTGCATGCTCCACAACCTGGCAGTGCGGAAGGAGTTGCCTCTCATCCTGGATGACGATGACCAACATCCGCCACCTGTGGAGGATCCAGGCCTGGGCCACGATGCCAGTGATGATGATGATGATGATGGTGATGTCCGCACACAGCTCATCACCAACTTCTTCAGCTGAATGTGAGTATCCAGAGTGTTGTGACTATCAATGAATTTGATTTGCATGATATGTGTGTGTGGTGCTCTGGTGCTGTTTGAGTGTGGCCATGTGCAACTTGACTGGATGCGTGCAGGAGATGTGTCCTTGCAGGTGGTCTGTACTTGCCAACAGTGTAGACATGCTAACTTGCTTTTGTGTATTTATCTTGTGACAGGTATTAGACATGAGTATTGCCGTTCTGTGCTGTTCTTCAGTGCTTTTGACTGTGTGTCATGTCTGTCCTTCACAGGGTGCTGCCGGAGTTGTTAGAACAACTTGGATCCCCGAATCCATGATTCAACTTCCAAGGTGGCAGCAGTTGTTTCCCTACAGGTGATGTGCCACACACCCCTGGACTTTCTATCTTCTGCATTGTTTGACTTTGTGGCCACAGCCAGGTGGGATTAGCTTGCATTTGTAGTGGAAACAACATGTAGCAAATGTGTAATAAACCTGTTCTTCAGTTTGGGGTGTGCGTTGTCTGTAGTCACACATCTGAGTGACATTTGCTTACTGCACATGTAGTGTAGTTGACACAGACTGTGAATATGTGTGGTGTCTGTGCATTGCACTGTATTTCCAGGCAACATCAGTGTAGGGGATGAGTCATGATGGCCCTGGTGTGTATGTGTTGTGTGGCCCTAGTGGTGTGTCTCCCTCATATGTGTCACGTCGCCATGACTGCCATGACGGTGTTGGACTTGCTGTAGCAGTTAGCATGCACAGTGTCATTTTTCTGATCACCATCTCCATGACAGAGACCACGTTGGAATCACAACAGAGGCAGATATGGTGTTTCGGTGAGTTTATTTACAAAAGGTGTGGGGATGGTGCACAGGATGGTGGGTGCTGTACATAGAAATTAGGAATCCAAAGTTCCCATGTGAATCGGAAGTCCTGGTAGATGAAATGTCCAGGGTATAGTCCACAGTCATCTGATGAATTTGTACAACTAGAGCTCCCCATGTCATGTGGGCGAGTTGGGTTGCCATCGACAGGGCGTGCAGTTTGCACACAGAGGAAAAGTTCCAGAACAGGTGTTGGCTTCCTGGGGGATGTAGCTGGCCATCGGCCTCTCAGTTTGGCCTCCTCGGACGGCCCCTCTTCTTGGGGGGACCCTCAGGTGCAGGCTGCCGCGGTGCAGGGTACTCTCCGCCAGAGTCCTCCTCCCTCCCTGTGGCAGTTGCGGATGTTGTGGCAACAGATGTTGTGGGCGCACAGGGAGGTGAGGCCATGTTGGTGCTGATCTGGCGGAGGCATGTCAGTATGTCCCTATGCACCGCTGTGAGTTCTTGCAATGTGTCCCACTTGGACTCCATGTGAGACATGTGTGTCTCGACACGGGACATGTGGGAGTCCAAGCGGGCATGATGGGCAGCCTGCTGCTGTTGTATGTCCTTGAGGATCCCCACTACCTGGGTGACCTCTCCGGTGCTGGTCTGGTACGCATCTGCAATGCGTACCAGTTGTGGGTCTTCACGCAGTCCAGACCCCTCTGCAATTAGCGACCTGTGTCTACCACCCCTTCCACCACCCCTGGCAACACGTGCAGGGCCTGCGGTGCCACGCACAGGTGACCATGTGCCCACTTGGGTGTTGTTAGTGGGCTCGTTGGCAGCAGCTCCAGTTTGGTCCTGGGTCCCTGCGCTGTTGTCACCTGTGGTCCTTGGTGTGTCCGTGTTGGCAGGGGTGGCCTGTGTGTTGGCAGTTGTTGGAGGGGTGGGTGCAGGGGGTGCAGATGTTGGTCCTGCTGGTGCTGCATGATGACTGACACCGGAGGGTCCAGCTTGTTGTTCGCCATCCGAGGAGTGCAGAGGCTGATCCACACCAGTGAGCTCTGTGTCCCCGGAGCCTGGGACAGGGACTCCTCCTCATCTGCTGCTGAGTCCCCATCATCACCTGTTTTGGGGAGAGACACAGATTGTATGGTATGTTTCTACAGGCATCAATTGTTCAAACACCTGACAGTTGTGACTGTACCTCTGGATGCGGGCCTGGACATTGCATTCTCCTCAATTGTGACAGTCAGAGAGTGATATTGGTGTAGCACATTGTCCTGCCAACCTGTGGCATGTCAATGTGAATGTTGAGGTGTGTGCCTGACAAGCATTGGTGTTATTTGGTTGCCATCCGGGCCTCCTTCTCCCCCCAGCCCAGATATCCCACCATGGAACATGCTTCCATTGCAGGGAGTGCAAGTTGTCTTCCAGGATGTCAGTCAGTGGTGTCCTGCTGTTGGTTGTTGCACAGTTGCCTGCAGGGCCTTGTGCTCCCACCAGCAGTACCCAGTGTCAGCCATCTTGTGAGTCCTTTTCCACTCCCTGTGATGTGAGCATGGTTCAGGGTGGTGTTGATGGGCCAATTGTGAGGCTGAGCAATATCTGTGACTACCACGCCCATCATGCTATTGCCTCCACCCCCCTTCCCAGCATGCCCATCCTTCCTTCCTTTTGACTCTGCTTCCCTGTGGGGTGGAGTGCCTGTGCTGACAGGTTGGCTGAGAGTGTTCTCCTTGCGGTTGTTTGGCTACGAGTCCCAAGAGTGTCCCTGTGCTTCACACAGTATGAGCCCAGGCTGGTTGGTACTTTGTGGGATCTTGAGTTAGAATGTGAGGCATTGCATTCTCCCAGGTGGGTTCTGTGGAGTTAGTGTTGAGGGTGTGTGTGATGGGAGGTGCTTGCAACTATGGTCAGTGCTGTGAGTCCTCCTTCCCACCCAGCCAGATATCCCACCATGGAACAGTGCTTCCATTGCAGGGAGTGCAAGTTGTCTTTCAGGATGTCAGTCAGTGGTGTCCTGCTGTTGGTTGTTGCACAGTTGCCTGCAGGGCCTAGTGCTCCCCCAGCAGTACCCAGTGTCAGCCATCTTGTGAGTCCTTTTCCACTCCCTGTGATGTGAGCATGGTTCAGGGTGGTGTTGATGGGCCAATTGTGAGGCTGAGCAATATCTGTGACTACCACTCCCATCATGCTATTGCCTCCACCCCCTTCCCAGCATGCCCATCCTTCCTTCCTTTTGAGTGGACTTCAGTGTGTGTGAGTGTGACAGCAATGGCAAGGTGGCTGACAATGTGGTCCTGTTGTTTGTTGGTGCCCAGTTCCCATCAGGGCCTTGTGCTCCTCACAGCTGAGGCCAGTGTCAGACATCTTTGAAGTGGCTATTGACTCCCTGTGAGTTGTGCATGCTTCAGTGGTAGCTTGCTGGGCCATGTGGGTGGGGGATGTTGAGCTGTGACTACCACTCCCATCATGCTATTGCCTCCACCCCCTTCCCAGCATGCCCATCCTTCCTTCCTTTTGAGTGGACTTCAGTGTGTGTGAGTGTGACAGCAATGGCAAGGTGGCTGACAATGTGGTCCTGTTGTTTGTTGGTGCCCAGTTCCCAGCAGGGCCTTGTGCTCCCCACAGCTGAGGCCAGTGTCAGACATCTTTGAAGTGGCTATTGACACCCTGTGAGTTGTGCATGCTTCAGTGGTAGCTTGCTGGGCCATGTGGGTGGGGGATGTTGAGCTGTGACTACCACTCCCATCATGCTATTGCCTCCACCCCCCTTCCCAGCATGCCCATCCTTCCTTCCTTGTGAGTGGACTTCAGTGTGTGTGAGTGTGACAGCAATGGCAAGGTGGCTGACAATGTGGTCCTGTTGTTTGTTGGTGCCCAGTTGCCTGCAGGGCCTTGTGCTCCCCCCAGTAGTACCCAGTGTCAGCCATCTTGTGAGTCCTTTTCCACTCCCTGTGATGTAAGCATGGTTCAGGGTGGTGTTGATGGGGCAATTGTGAGGCTGAGCAATATCTATGACTCCAACTCCCATGATGCTATTGGCTACACTGACTTGACCAGCATACACAGAATTCCTTCCTTTCAGTGATCTTCCCTGTGAGGTGGTGTTCTAGTGGTGTCAAAATATCTGAGAGTGTTTGTTGGTTCTATTTGTGCCACTGCCTTGCTGTATTTGTTGTTAGGTTTGTACATGTCATGACACAGTTAGATGTCACTATGAGATGGCAGGTATTGTGTTTGTCTGACTGGCATTCACATCTTGGGATGAATATGTTTTGTTTGCTGTGTATTTGGTAAGGGTGCATGGTTTGACTATCCCTTTGAGAGTGCTGTGTGTGTATTGTCACACCATATTGTGTATATAAGTTGTGTACTCACCAGGCTCTGGGATGTCTGTTAGTCCGTATACGCTCACTAGTGGTAGGATGGCCCGCACCTTCTCCTCCCAGGGCCTGAGGTATACTGGTTTTGCAGGAGGGCCACTGCCGGTGCGGTGGCTGAGGAGGTAGTCCTTTTTCAGTAGGTCCCGGACCCTCCTGCGCACATCATACCACCTGTTCTGGATGTCTTCCTTTGTGCGCAAACATGGTGATTGTGCATTCACCCTGTTGACAATCCTCGCCCACATCTTGGTTTTCTGCGACATGGGGGTCTGTTGTACCAATGTACCAAACAACTGTGGCTCTACCCTGAGTATCTCGTCTACCAGGACTTCCAATTCACAATCTAGGAACTTGTGGTTCTTCTTTGGGGGCATGGTGATGGGTGGTGGTGGTGATTGATGTGTGTGTGGTGTGTGTGTGCAAGTGGGGGTGTGTGAGTGTAGGTTTAGCTGGGTGTGTGTGAGGGTGCTATTTGTAAGTGTGGTAATGGTGTGTGGCTTGTGTGATGTATGAGCTGTGAGTGTGTCTGTGGTTGCTGTGTGATGGTGTTGTTTGCTGGCAGGTCTGTGGAATTTGCAAAGGATCATGGTAGGGATGTGTGGCTTTTATGTAGGTGGGGTTGGGGGTGTGTCCTTGTTCCATTTTTTCCCCACCCCCAGTATTTATTGGCTTTGTGGTTGCTTGTTTGGCCCTTTTTTGTTTTTGACTTTTTTCCCTTGGTGCTTTTGGTGCATGTAGGAGTCGTTCTTGTGTCCGAGTCGGACGCTGCTGTTGTCTGGTGCGATGTTGTCCGACTCGTTCCCGCTGTGTTTCAGGTAGGTTTCATATGCGGCGTACGAGTCGGTCGCGGAGTATTGGGTTGCTTCGGCTGGGTTTTGTATGCGTGTCGGTCGTACGGCTTGTGCTCCGTGCGAGTCGGTCGTGTTTCGCACGCACAGCATCGTACTACGCGGGTCGGAGTTCGCGGGTACGTTTCGTTCGGTTTCTATCCGGGTGCGTGTCGGTCGGTTCGTTTCGACTGGTTTTCCGGCTGGATGGCTTCTTTCCGTCCGGCTCGGTCGTTCGTTTTGTATTCCGTCCGAGTCGGTCGAGTTTCACATGCATTTCATCGTACTACCCGGGTCGGACGGCGCCGGTTTGAGTCGGTCGGACTAAAATCCCGTACCGAGTCGGTCAGTACGTTTTCCAGCCCGAATCGGAATCGGCCCCTTAGGGATGATTTTTGTAGATGTCTCCAGAGACTCTGGTTAAAATGATAATAGCAACCCTGGATTGCTGTGTGTGGATAATTTTTCAGTATAGCATTTATCATGGCTATTTTCAAAATCAATAATTATTTTTGAAGGAAAATAATTATTGCTTTCTTCTTTTATTTTAGTGAGTATATCTATTTAGGTAGTTTGCTGTTTATTTGGTAATAGGGCATAGATGAATGGAATATTTGAATGTTGGTACTAATCCATGCACTGTGTACAGCTGGTAAAATGGTTTTGGACAGACTTTGAAAGTTCCATCCATCATCCAGGTGTCACATTGCTGTAATTTAAGTAAATTGTTTGCAGTAGCAAACATAATTATTCTTTTATCTGGGCATTTGTTATCAAAAAATATAAATGGTTCTTTACTGTGAGTAATGCTTAATTCTGGTGGAATAACTACTTCTGCAAATGTTTTAGGGGCAGGTATAGTACTTGTAGTTGCTTTTTTGTCTGGCAATAGTTCTTTTTAAAGAAGCTATGGACGTTAATTGTCCTGATGCATGTTGAGGTACTTTTAATAGTTGCTCTTTTAGTATTTGGGTAGTTGGTTTATCAGTACTAGTGCTTGCTTCTTTTATACTTTCAAGAGCATCTCTAACCTCAATCCTCTGTTATGTTTGGAGGGTGATTATGTTCTTTTACAGAAAGAACAGTAGTTTCATGAGTAGTAGCTATTCCATAGCATTTGTTAGAGTAGTATTTGCTACACTTCCAAAACACTTTAAGGCCAGTTTGTTTCTCCTGTCTATACACATACCCCATATAACATAATAGCATTTTTTTTTTGACATTACAAATTCTGCACCTTCAGTCATGTTGTTTTGTTTTATGCTAGGGAAAATTTAAAAAAAAAAATTTAATATAATAAATACCACATGTTTATTAAATACAGTTACATTTTCAGTGAATATACTTGACAACTGTTTAGTTTGATGTAAATAAAATTGTCCAGGAAATGATTTCAAGCTTTATTTTCTATTTTCTTGATGTAATTTCTGTTGAGAAGAGAAAACAAACATATTAATAATTTGATTATATTGTTTGTAGATGATAGGGATTTTAGGGGAAAAGGGTTATTTGGGTGGGTATTTAACGTTGTTTAATAATTGAAAATTATATACTTACTTTTTAATTGTATTTAGTTGGTTAGTGGTTGTAGAATTATTTTGGAAGCTTTTGCTGTTGGCTGCAGAAGAGATAGATAAAAAGAAAATATATATTAGTGAATAACGTTTGAAAAATATTTTTAGGTAGGTTTGGCAAAAATAGAATATACTTACATTTATTGTTCTTTTATTGATGAGGATTTTGAAAATAATTTTCTGGCTTTGTAAGATATCTGTAGAGGTGATATAAATGTAAGGAATGAAAGAATAGTAAATTAGGTCTCAGAAATAATTATTGTTGAAGGGTAGTAGTATTGTTATATTTTAAATACAGTTTTACTTACTTAGGGGTCCATTAGGATGGCGGGCGGAAGCACTACCGTCGTGCTGTCGGAGGCAAAAACCACCAGTTACGTCCGCCCGCAACGGCCCACACGCCCGCCAAATTAGGATGTGAAAAGTCAGCCGAACACCGCCCGTAAGCCAGCGACGCCTTCCGCCATCAAAGTGCGCCCGTCCACGTAGCGGCGCGAGCCAATGGAGACACACCGTCCGACGAAATGACGTACCGCCCGGCGTACAAATTACGATGCCACAACCAAACAGCTCCCCCGGCTAAGAGACACCGCACGAGATACCAAGGCGGAAACGCGACTGCTGAGTACGGAGACCAAAAAGGCGGCCCACCCCGACATGAATCCTGCACTCCAGGCCATCCCCATGCTCTACCTGATGCAGCACCTAGGAGTCAACGCGGCATGGCGACGCAGGTAGGCAGACACACAACAAGGGCACGCAAACACTGCACACAATGCAAGGGCGGAAAAACTGCACAAGGGCCCCCCAGACACCCCTGTGTGGACAGGACACATCCACCACTGCACCCACAAATGTCCCACCGGTCAAAATGAAACAACTCGCAACAACCGGGCACACACTACCCGGGACTAGGAAGTGACGTCCCCGTCACGGCACCGCAGCGCAGCGGCGATGACGCAGCTACACATGCGCACAACGCAGAGGCCAACGACAGCGCCATGCATGGGCCGCACACAAACACCACAGGGTCACAACTACACACCCCACACACCAGCCCCACCCTGAAGGCACATGTCACGTGGCATTCCTGCATCAGTCATGTCCCCAACCGGCAACTCACAGTTGCCAACCTGATGTCACACAACTGTCCCGAACAGGGGAGTGATGTGGCTCCAAAATCGGACACACCCTTGTGTGCAAAACATGGCGAAGCACACAGCGGCTGCTACATAACAGTGCAGAATATAGACCTCGTCCGCAAAAGGCACGCCAGTACCATCCAAAAATACCTATACCATCCTGCTCGCAATACCAAGACATGCAATACACAACATTGAAAAACCCTGCTGCCTGAGAACAGGTGTTTCAAATTACTACACCCACACAGAAGGCCCAACGTATAGCGGAAACGCAGTGTCCCGCCCACACACGGGAGAGCAGATAGCACTGAATGGCCTTCCATTCCCACTCTGAAATCACATTGCAACTATTCATGCAGGAGAATAGAGCCATTGTACCAACAAGAAGCCAAACAGAGCCATGCAGAGTAAACCGTCCACTGGCAGATAGCGCCCAACATGAAAGAAAGTTCATAACACCAAAAAGAAATAATACCACTCCTCCATGTGGCTCAAATGCAAGTAATCTGGAAGGAGTCAGACACCACTGGCCTTGACCATTCATTGAAGCATGTGGGATGAGGGCCTGTGTCCTCCGCACAAGCTATAACCCAAGTCCTGCCTCCGTACAACCATTCCAGAATTCACAGCATCGTCGGAGGTTGCACTCTGCTGACTGCACAGCCAGCCGGAACACGCCATCACATCGCCCTGTAGCAAAATGGCTGTTGCACCACAGCTTCCCAACTACGCCGGACAGATGCAGCTGTACATTGAGAGCCTGCTACAGATAGTGGGCTGTGAAAATCTGGCCATGCTGAACGTAAGTTACCGAGTAACTTACCGCATCGCAATGTTCAGCTGCGTCATCCCCGTGTTCTACTGTCGGAGGTGTCCGTTCCACTGTCCTGTGGATTTATGTCTCTCCAACCCGGCATGTCCAAAGGCGGACCTGGTACAACTGTTCGCCCCCTGGACGCCCACGACAGGATCTGTTCAGTCTATGGGGGCATGGCGTATGTGGCTGCAATCGGACACACACTGCAATGGGACCAGTGTGCCTCCACACAACGTATTCTGGATCACAGTTTCATCGAATGTCATCCAACATGTCCCATCAGGCTCCTACAAGGGACAACTTACGATGAACACATTGCCAGCCACCATCCGCTTCATTGGATGGCATCCATGTTTACCACCAATGCCATGGAAGCCCTGCTGGAAGGTATCGCATACCTGACAACTTGTCAATTCATCGGGCCCCGACGCAATACCCCCAATTGAACAATGATGTTCAACACCGTACCCATGCTTGGCTTTCGCACGGACTGGGCAGTTAGCTGTACAACAACTATACCATACAACCTGCAACAAACACCACACCATCAACTCCACTGCCATGACATCGGACATTTTCGGGACATGCACTCTGTTCCTCACCATATCCAGTATCTCTGCATGAACAGGGGGAGGCAGAGGTATGGGACTTGTGTACAGTAACCACATGGACAATACTGCACGAACAACTATGCCATAAAATGTATCCTGCGCACATGAACACATGCACCGGTCAGTGCACACCAATCTGTCTGCTGTATCACGTGAGAACTGTCACCTCACCTTTGTCTGTACTTCCGTGCCAGGACTCTTGCATGGACAACAAATGCATCCCCCAACAACATGACCCCAGTGAATGTGTCATGTTCAGTAGCCACCACATTGCAACAACTAGTGACACGCTGCTGCATGCACGTTGGCTCATGCTCAGATGTCACCTCTCACGCAGGTGTGTCGGAGTAACTATTGTAGTAAACCTGTACCATGGAACTGAGATGTACTGTGCCTATGATGTCAAGCTGTCTGGTAGGCAAAATGAATACTGTCTGTGTCAAAGTCTACAGCTCTTCAGTAATTAGCTAATGTACATTAGCATAGCAAGGGCAAGGCAGTTGTAACTCTGAAGCCCTCATCCCACAGTCAACAACTAATCACATCTACCCGTACCCCCTTTTGTATGTGTAATCATGCTAAGTATATCCACCACATGCATTTCGCTGCCAGTAGTGTCCACTATACTGCATCACAGAGGACGTAAGTCCAAATACATGGCTTTAAGCAAATATGTGACTCTGCTGAATCATTTCACGAACACAAGTACGAATGAGAGAGGATGAGAGTGTGTGAAGTACACGACAGTCGTGAGATGACCATGTAGTCCAGTGTCATTGGATGTCAACGCATATGAGTAGCCGCAACAGTGGACACAGTGAAAAACTACAGCTCGTGGCCCAGGACTTGTCAGACTCTGAAGTGGCCCAACAGATCATCACATAAACACTGACGGCCTGGTCACTACAAAGCACAGTCCTACATATGTCTACAATTTCCTTCACAGTATGACCTCACACTCAGCAAGCAAAAGTAGGAGCCACGCAAAAGCATGCTACAGCAATGCCTGACAAAACACACACACAACATCAGTGTGGGTGGGCAGGACTGCACAGTGAGTAAGTACTGCAGAAATTCTGACAGGCTCAATTGAACAAGGCACAATCTTGACAGTCACACACCCTGCAGACACACAACGTCATAAACATAACAAGTAGGAGTCAGCCTGAACTGCAAGGACACACCCACACACTGCACACTGTGCAACATACAACACACACATGTGATCACATTCACAGACCTGAACACGGATACAAACATCCACCATGGGCCTGGGTAACACATGTGTGTAGTCGACATTGCCACAGCACACACACACGCCAACACTACCCCAAAGTCACACCACTCACACCACACACACCAACACCTCCCAAATGCACACATTGGAAGTAAGCCATGTGCCCAGGCACAATGTACATCACAAGACTAACATACACCTACACTGCTGGCCACACAGCAAGTAAGCTCACACATGCCCGCATACTCTGCGCATGCTGCCTGTCATCCTGTGGCTAGACTCACACCCTGTGCATTGCTTGCACGCAAACATGACACGGATACATTTCCCCAGAAATACCACCAAATACATGCAGTCAATCCGTGTCACAGAAAAGCATATTCATCACACACACAAGTAGCAGAGTCTGAAAGAAGTGAAGTCCCTGCCACGTGTACAACACATTGGAATGTGAGACCAGACATTGCAATTGCTGAGGTACCATACACGGCATGTGCCTCACTTAACCATGCACACACTGCAACAACTGCAATCATCAACTACACAGATACAACCGACTACAGGAACAACAGCATCCAGTCACAGATAACATAGACAGGCGGCATAATTTATCAACCCCAGGGACAGTGGCCAGTGCGATGTGCCGAGTAGTGACACGAAGTGCTGCGTATGCAATGTGTGTGAGTGTGCCCTGCCATGGCCACCAACACTGCCATGGCAGTCACAATTGCCATCACAGCCACCACTGTGTCACAGGTAGATGTGTGAGTGTGCCTACCATTCAAACAGGATGCCAGTACGACTCGGTGCTGTGTGTGTGCTACGGGACAGTTGCAGGTCCGCCCCTGAGAGAGTAGCACAACTGTGGAAGACACACATGTGTCATGTGAAGCGGGAGTTCCGCTTGGCCCAGGTGGGTGGTTGTGACGGGTAGGTGCACACATGCATTGTTGAAACACACTGTCTTGGGAGGATTCGGGAGCACAAGATTACCGCTGTCTTTGGCATTTGGAAAGACCACCTGTCTGGGGATGAATGTGAACTCGTGTGGGCACAACAGGCGGGCACACGATCAATGCTGCATCAGGTGTAGACGTAAGCCCACCCTCTGTGGACATGCTAGATACTGCTGTGCGTCCGCCAGGCCCTCACCAGGGCACTCACATCCCCTGTCCACCAGGTGTACCCCCAACATTGTCCACCTGCACAGGCGACCCAGGGCACGGGATGGCAGTGGAGCTTGGTGGGTGGGAGGTCATTGCGCGCTTATCCTGGTCACATCTCGCAGACAACACCTCCTCATTGTGCAGCATGGCACAAGTCAAAAATAAGTACTGGGGGGCGCACACTTCACGACCGGAAGTGACGTCACGGAAGGTGGCTTGCACCATCTGACGTATTGCCTATTTTCCCCACCCGTCACATGCCATTGCAACAGAGAAGGCCAGCGCGTGCACAAGCAGCTGCCGAGCTCGCCCCAGAGAGGCCAAAGAGTGAATGTGTGGGTCCATTAGCTCCAGTTCCCGTGCCCGCGTGAAAAAATTGCTGGCACGCCGTCCACCCGCGTGGCAACCCGAATCGAGACCTGGTGTGCAGGCAAAGTGTCCTATTGGCTTAGCGATATGTGTGTGTTGCATGACAGTCGTTGGCGGTGGATGGCTCGGAGGCCCGTCACCCTGAGGCCCATGTCCCACCACATGGGTCCCTAGTCAATGGCAGCGGTGGTAATGACAATGCGCGCCGGGGTGGGTCCACCTTTCGTCTGGGATTTTGGACGCGGCCTGGGCCACTAGGGCAGCTACAGCCTCTGTGTGTTGCATGTGGTGTATCCGGACTGCGGAGCCTGTCATGCATTGTCACTGTTCTCCTGGTCTCGAGTCGGGGTACCACGCTGGTGGACGGCGTCCCACCACTGATCATACCGCGAAACAGATAACTTGTTCAAATGGACCCACACATCCACTCTTTGGCCTCTCTGGGGCGAGCTCGGAGCTGCCTGTGCACGCGCTGGCTTCTCACATGCAAACGCATGTTGGGGTGAGCGAGGGGAGGCCATCAGGCTGACGGTGCAAGCCACCTTCCAAGATGTCACTTCCTGTCGTGACGTCAGCGTCCCCCACTTCTTCTTTTTGGGACTCGTGCACTGCTGCCGTCAGATGTGCCACTCCCCAGGGGGTGGAGAAAGGGTCAGGAATGTCAGTCTAAGATTGGCCCAGTTGAAGGCCCACCTTGACTGGGGGGACAACCATTGCACAGTCTGGTGTAGCCCACCCACGCGTACATGTGGGCCCTCCATGATCTATGTCACCTGCGGCAAAGTGATGTCATGGGCAATGACGTAATTGAGGAGAGCTGTCTGCCCCACGCAGAGATGGCGCATCAGCTCAACAGACCCAGCACTGAGGGCAGCAGGGTTCACATCTGCAGGGGCAGCTGTGCCTGGTGTGAAGGACACCCTATCCTTCATCCCTGTGCCGACACGTGTTGCACCAGTGGAAGTGGATTGGAGGGCGGGCATTGGCCTCCACGTGGCTGAAGAGGACCCAGAGTCCACGTCCCCTGTGTTAGCAAACATGGATGCATCACCTCTGTCCTCAGATGACGCCGAAATTGCCGTCTCGGCCTGTGATTCATCCAGCACACGTCTGGCCCCTCCGAGGCGCTGGTCACAACTGTCTCACTCAGCACCTGTGCAGCTGCTACATCCGATGCCACCCCACTGTTGAGCGTCCCCTGTCCCTCAGCACCCAGGGGAGATGGCACATGAGAGAGAGCGAGGTGGCCTCACTCATCTGGCATCAATGAAATGGACATGGTGCAAGGGAAGCAGCACAGAACATTCCCAAATCCACATGTTGCACGATACCTGTACGATTGCATACAGCCACCATAATCAACACCTGATGGCTGGCGTACAGTAAAGGAAGCCGCTAATTAGTGGCACAAGTGTTGTGCACATAGCACTACACCCGGCCTGTGTCACCCTGCGACCATAGCCCCAAATCGCGGTGTGCACACCCACTGTCCTGATGGTGGCAAGGATGACCACTACGTAATTAGGCCAAATACATACCTGCATGGAGCAGAATGGGAAACTAATCACACAGACTGCAACATGACACGCCACAATGGCCATGAGCCCATGCCATCCACCTGTCGTTCACACGAGCACAACTGCTGTTGCACAGTGTGCCGGATGTGTAAGTACCAGAGACATGAGGTAAGGCATCGCACACATGTGTCCGAACGAAATCAGAGTAGGCACAGTGCCCCTAACATACATGTGAATTGCCACTCCAGCCTACTACAGGCTGTTCCTGAGGGCTACGACTCCGAGTGCATTGAGAATGCAGAGTGCTCAAATTGCATCTTGAACCTCAGGACTAGCATATGCATGTCAGATGCACACAGCACAGAGTACACTTACAACACACTGCATCACACAACAAACAGCACATTGCCCAAAATATGGGTAGGCTGTGGACACATGCTGCCTCTCACCGCAAAAGACACCATCTCACAATACTGTACACTTGCTTGCTGCTGATGCCCCAACAAACGTGCATCCGGCACAGGCTGTGTGACTGTCAAGATGCAGACCATTACTGGTGAAATGCAGCGCCAGGCTGATCTGACAATACGAGGGGGCATCCCCCGATTCGTCAACGCCACGTAGTGGCCCATCCGGAAGATGCCGTCACACCCTTTGTGGAATTGGCTGCACTGGCGGTCACACACACACAAAGGCATCAACTTGGTTGCAATGGCTCATCACAAGCCCTTGGGCTGGAGGACTTCCAACTGCAGGGATGGTACACAGGAGGCTTGGAATGTCACTAATGCACTTCTCAACATCACCCACATCCACCAATCACAGTGGCATGCTGCTGACCCATCCCAAATACTCCGAGACGTGCAACAGAGCCAAGAAGTAATCGGACATGGCCTAACAGCATGTGTACACCACACGTGAATGCATGCTGCTGGGAGTGTGTACACAGTACCTGTCCAACCCATTCACATGCAGGTTGCCAGCACATTGAGCAATGTGTAGTCTGCCCACATCTACTGTCCATTGTCAGGTGGACCAACACAAAGATCACAAGGCAACACATCTGTGTGGGTGTACCCACTGTGTCCAACACTGCGCAGCCATCAACTTACTCGCCCTGTGCATGGCCCACCCCGCAATGGAGGTCACATTCAGTGCCACTATCTCTCACACACATCCCTATCACAAGGCATGGTGTGTCCAATCGACAGGGCTGAGTTTGCGCATTTCAGGAGGGTCCTGAACAGAAGACACATGTAACCCACTGTGCAGTCTGTGTTGTCACCTACTGGCATTGTGCAGTCAATGTGCAGCCCAGGGCTGCTGGGACTGAGAAGGGCAGCATGGCCCCAGCCTGCCATTCTCACAAGCAACAACTGCTCTGAGACCTGCATTGCCAAGTGGCTGCGTCACTGGATGTCTGACATGAAGTTGCCATGTACCACCACTCGGGAGGGACATACATGGCTAAGCGCCAGAGAGCCTACATACCCCTACCACCTGTAGTAAGCATGGTGAGCAGTGCATGTTGGAACCCCACAGGCTCTGACTCATAGTGCTGCGGATCAACGACATGTGTGTCCCCCACCAGCACTCCCACACACACTATAGTTGTCTTTCACACACAACTTTTGCAATAAATAGCCATGGGCAGTGTGCGTGGAGCTCGGAATCCAGGATCTCCAGCTCCTCGCTGGTGAGTGGACCTGGACATATCTTCAGAGTCATCGACGTGAAGGTGGACAGGTGGCAGCAGCAGGTGTCGTTGAGGGATGCCAGGCTGCAGTCCCTGGTAACTGTGGTAATGCCGGTCTCCCTCCCACACTCATATAGCCCCCTGGGGCTGTTTCAGTGGGTCCAAGCTGCTGCAATTGGTGTACCATGTCTGCCTGCTTCAAATGCTGGCCTGCTCCGAGCTGTCCCGGGACGCTTACCTCCATAGTCGAACACGCAGGGTGCAACCGCGAGGGCCATTAGAGTTGGCCGTAAGGGCCTGGCCCATGGCGGGTACAGTCCGCTGGTGCCATGTGGACTCCACAGTACAATGTGCGCCATGCATCTGCAGGTGTGGCCATGACTTGTGTGTGGGAGCAGGTCCACACTGACAGGGCCACAACATGCTGTGTGCATAGGCAGGGACGGCCAGTGCTCAGCCTCCACATGTCTGTTGGCACATCATCATGTACACATTGGCATGGGAGCATGGGATATGCATATGCACACACATGCCATATTTCACTATGTACATCTCCCACTTGGCACGTGCAACGTTACGTGTCACTTGTGATGTGTATTTGCATTCACACAGCTGTGTTGTCATGGAGCTGTCAATGTGTACACCTGTCAATGTGTTTTGGAGGTGTGATACGTACAGTGCTGTACATTGGGTGACGTAGGGACATCATTGACTGTCTCATATCCCCTCGTGCAACAGGACCCACTTGTTTTGGCCGCTCAGCCTGTGTACATTGTGTTGTTGGTGTGTGCCATACTCACCCAGCCTAGGAAGCTGTGTCAGGCACAGCAGCTAGGTATATTGCCGTGGTGTTGCCGCTTCCCAAATATGCAGTCTGATATCATCATCATGCCTTACAAGTTATTATGGCCTAACTCCACATGTGCATGCTCATAGCAATGGTTTGTGTCACTGGTCATTGCTATTGGTAAGGGGACCTGTGTAAGTGTATTGTGGCTGTGCAGTCCCTACTTGTCAGCTGTTCTGTGATTCAATTGCTTTGTCTGTAATTTGTGTTTTGTGTATGTGAAAATGCCATGTGTTGTGTTGCATTGACATGTGTCCACTTCCATCTTTCCTAGGAGGAGACCAAACATACATCGCCCCTACCAATTGCTGGCAGACATGGAGGATGTGGAGGTAATCAGGAAATTCCGTCTGGACCGACCCACCCTGCATCACCTATGTGCCTTGTTGGAACCCCACCTCCGTCCTCGCAGGGTGTATCCAACTGCATTCACCCCCACGGCTAAGGTGATGGCTGCACTGCATTTCTTCGCCACTGGATCATTCCAACACACAGTGGGCAGTGGAGGTGGAATGTCCCAGCCCATGTTCAGCATGGTGCTACGGGATGTCCTGTCAGCCATGATGATGCACAGGAACCGGTACATCCAATTCCCCAGGGCACGTGAATTGGCGGCAGAGAAGGGTGCTTTCTATGCCCTTGGACGGATCCCCCACGTTGTTGGTGCAATTGATTGCACCCATGTTGGCCTTGTTGCACCACAGGCCACGGAGCACATCTATCACAATCGGAAGCACTTCCACTACCTGAATGTGCAAGTGGTGTGCCTTGCGGACATGGTCATTACACACGTGTGTGCGAAGTTTCCAGGATCCGCCCATGACGCGCACATCATGCGCAACAGCATCCTACCACGTCTGATGACCAATCTGCAACTGGACCGTGCATGGATTGTTGGTGAGTATGTGGACTCGTGTAGCGTGCTGGGTGTGCGATGCTGTCTTGTGTCCAGTTGGAATTGCAACGATTCTCTGTGTTCCTCACACCCAGGTGACTCAGCTTATCCGAACGGGCCTTGGCTGCTCAGCCCATTACGTCATCCTCGGACACCAGCTGATGTCCGTTACAATGAGGCACATGGGAGGGCCAGACGTGTGGTGGAGCGGACTTTTGGACTCCTGAAGTCCAGATTCAGATGCCTGGACCGCACCGGGGGTGCACTGGCGTACTCCCCACAGAAGGTGTGCCAGATAGTTGTGGCATGCTGCATGCTGCACAATCTCGCTATTCGCAGGCAGATCCCCCTGATAGTGGATGACGGTGATCAGCCAGGGCCCCCGCCTGCAGACCAGGACGGGTCCAGTGACGAGGACAGTGGAGAGGAGGAAGCTGTGAATGTGCGTCAGCAGCTCATCGCCCGCTACTTCACTTGACGGTGAGTGACCATGTACGACGGCTGATGTAGCTGTAGTTGTGCAGGTGTATGTGTGCATTGTCACGGAGGCCTTTTGTTCACTGAGTGCTGTGTGGCAATGGTCCATGTCCAGGGTAGTATGCCACTGACAGTGGCTGTAGCATTGTGCCCTGTTGCTCTGTGAGATGTGTGTACATTGCTTAAAGTTGATGACAAGTACTGTGTGATGAGTGTGTGACACTCTCATTCAATGGACTCTTGTTCTGTTTTTCACCCCTCGGTCCCTACAGCCTCTCCTGGCCTATCGCCATACCACACAGCAGATGCATTTCTGATCATGGTGACGGTTGCACATCGTTGAATAAACACAGAGCACATACAGCAGAATGTGATCAAGGTGTATTTATTTACAGCGGTGACGTGATTGTGGGCAAGGTGATGACAAAAGTGGTGCATGCTGTAACAATGAGTTGACGGTCATGGCTGCGTGATGGTCAAGGTGTACCCATGATGTTCTATGTCCACAGTCCAACAGACACATGCCATTCACATGGCAGTGTGGGGGTAGGATCGTAGTCCAAGTTAATGCAGTAGGTGGCCAACGTGGCTGGCTGACTCACTGGCGTTTGGAGCGTGCAAAGTCCTCTCTGGACACCTGTTTCCTCTTCGGACGGCCCCTTCCACGTTTGGAAGGGGGGGATTGTGTTGGTGGGCTGCTGGTGGTGGCTGAGGACTGCTCACTCGCTGTGGACGCAGGGGAACTTGATGTTGCACGACCCTGCGCCACAGCCCGTGGTGGCGGAGGTGGTGTGGCTGGCCTTGCTTGGGCCCTCACCACCACCACCAGCTGGCCCATGAGGTCCACAAGTTGGTCCATACGGGTCACGAATTGGCCCATATGGGCGTCCATGGACCTCAACACCCCAAGGACTTCCCGTGTGTCGGCAGCTGACCTGGCCCATTGTCCTTGGGCCTCTTCATAGGCCCCAAGGACTCTGGCGATTTGCGGCAGGGCTTGGCTCCCAGGCTCAGATGGCGTTGGCCTGACCCTGCTCCTCCCACCAGAACTGCTGCCAGCGACCTGCCCACTCACCACATTGGTCACCCCAGTCCTCAGTCTGGCTCCCAGGGTCGAGCCCGACGGTCGTGCCGCCCCTTGCGCTAGTTGAGTGGTCAGGGATGGCGTGGTGGTGGTGGTTGTTGCGGCGGTGGTGGTGGCTGCAACGACCGTGGCAGCAGGGGTCTGGGACTGGTCAGCAGCCCTGGGTGATGGGTTGGTGGGTAGGAGGGGGCCTGGGGAGCGGTTGGGCCCTGCCACACCAGATGTGCCTGCTCGGGGGTCCTCGTCCGAAGAGGTGTCCAGGTCTTCCACATCCATGAGTCCGGGTCGGGGGCTTGCGGACTGGCTGTGCCGGCTGCTGTCTCCCTCTCCAGCATCGAGCTGTTCGGCACCTGTGGGGTGGATAAGATAGGTTATTGTGTTGCACCTTGCAAAGTTTGTATTAGTTGTCTGACATTCACAGTTTGTGCACTGTCGTGCACAGGTTTCCCAGATGCGTGTGTGTGGATATACGATGTGTGTATGCGTGGGCAAGGCAATGGAACTGTGTGATGTGATCATGTGGCATGGGACGGATTTGCAATGCCAATGGGTGTGTGTTGCTGTACTCCTACATTTTGTGGCTTGGTGTATGCGTGGTCCAGCCCCACCGACGCTTTTGTGATGTAATATGGTTTTGGGGGACATGTGTAACGCTTCGACACGCAGATTAAAAAGGGTGTACAGCCCCATCAACGCTTTTGAGGTGAAATATGGTTTTGGGGTTCAAATGAAACGCTTAGAAACGCAGATGGCAAAAGGGGTACAGCCCCATCAACGCTTTTGAGGTGAAATATGGTTTTGGGGTTCAAATGAAATGCTTAGAAACGCAGATGGCAAAAGGGGTACAGCCCCATCAACGCTTTTGAGGTGAAATATGGTTTTGTGGTACATACTGTGACATATGGGTGCAGAAGGGGACATGTGTTTTGGCCACACGACACTGCAGAGACAAAGGTGTGTGTATGTCTGACATCCCCAGCATATCTGCTCACTGTTATCATTTAGGGACCTTACACTGCAAGCATTGTAGTGAGTGAGTGATGGTTGTGTGCCACACAACGTATTGCAGATGGGACGATTCCTTGGTGTGCGTGCTACCCTCAGCCATGTGCAGCAATGCAGTGCTCTTGGGGTGTTGACTACATTATGTATGTTGTAAATCACAGTGTGACGTGCGCTTCAGTCACTGCAGACACATTATTTGTCATCGGCAGGTATCTTTGCTGAACTACTGTATGAGGGCCAGCTGTTCCGATGATATACCTTTCATGACACTGGGGCTGACAGATGAGATGGATGATATGTTGAATGTGCATTGTGTGGCTCATGGGTCCAGTGGTGTATATGAGCATTACTGGGGTTCCACTCTGTTACTTTGAGACAGGTTAGACTTACATGGGTGATGTTGTACGTTGTCAAGGGAACAGGCAGAAACAACTACATGGACAAGACTTCGATGGTGTTGTTGATGTGTGTGATGAGTGGCATAGTGCACGCCGTGTGGGTCAGTACTCCAGTGAGACTTCTGCATGCAGACGTGACTCCTTAGGTGTTGCTGTATTTGAGATGGCTCATGTGGGCTATCACTCTGTAATTCATGTCCGTGTGCACATTGGTCACATGATTATGACAGGGAGCAGTGCTGCGTGTTCCTCTGCTACGTGACATGTCCCAAATGTTAGTCGTAATACAGTCCTCATGCCTACAGACACCCCGCCCTGTACAGTTGTCTACCTACTGGTTGGTTTGGAGGGCGCAATGCAATGGATGCCACATGGTTATGGGAGGGAGGGGTGCTCCATCTTGCTGGTCTGGGGGAGTGGGGGCGGTGTTGTGAGTTGTGGTGATGGCTTACCACCCACAGAAACCCCTCCATGTACGGTAAGATATCTACCTGTCGGCTGAAGGTGTGCACTGCAGTGGCTGACACATGGGTGTGGGGAGTGCTCCACCTTGCTGCGCTGTAGGACTGGGGGCCTGGTGGGTGTTGTACTTCAGCTGTCCCCCTCCGACCCACTGACTTTGTGTTACGGCTACTTACCTGTTACTTGTTGGTTAGTGCAGCTATGGCTGACACATGGGTGTGGGGTGTGCTCCACCTTGCTGTGCTGTAGGACTAGGGGCCTGGTGGGTGTTGTACTTCAGCTGTCCCCCCTCCGACCCACTGACTTTGTGTTACGGCTACTTACCTGTTACTTGTTCTTTAGTGCAGCTATGGCTGACACATGGGTGTGGGGTGTGCTCCACCTTGCTGTGCTGTAGGACTAGGGGCCTGGTGGGTGTTGTACTTCAGCTGTCCCCCCTCCGACCCACTGACTTTGTGTTACGGCTACTTACCTGTTACTTGTTGGTTAGTGCAGCTATGGCTGACACATGAGTGTGGGTGTGGGGAGTGCTCCTTCTGGCGCATCTGGAGTACAAGGGGACCTGGTGGGAGTTGCGGTGCTGGCTGACTGTACACATGCCCCCATGGTTTTGTTAGTTGGTAGCTTTGGACTGAGTGTGTGGGAGTGTCTGTTGCATGTGTGAGTGATGTCTTGTGTATTGTGTACTGGACATGGGGGTGTTTGTCCCTCGGAGCTGTGGCATTCTGGTAGTGCATGTCAGTACATAGCGGTGTGCTGGTATACATTTGTTTGTACTTACCAGCCTCCACTCCCCCTGGTATTCCGGTGAGACTCTCCGGATGTAGGATGCCTCGCACCTTCTCCTCCCACGCCTTGAAGGTCTTGAATAGCGCGGGATTTCCTCCGCCAGTCCTGTCAGCCAGCTGCCGATTCTTGGCCTCCTTCTTTCTGACCACTCTTTTCAGGTCGTGCCACCTCTTGGTGATTTCTGCTCGGTTGCGTGGCACGTTCCCGACTGCATTAACCTGGTCTACGATCCTGCTCCACATCCGGTTTCTGGTGGCTAGTGTTGTCTGTTGGACCTGGTTCCCATAGATTTGTGGGTGCACCTTGATGATCTCGTCGACTATGACCATCAGTGGAAGTGTACTTGGGCATTCTCTGTGCTGCCATGGTGTGTGGTTTGGTGTTTGTGGTGCTGGTACGGTGTGTGTGTGTGGTGTGTGATGTGCAGGGGGTTTGTGGGGCCGGTGTTTGGTGGTGGTGGTGGTGGTGGTGGTGGTGATGGGTGTGATGGGTGCGTGTCTGTGGTGTGCTGCTGTCCTTTATGACTCGCTGTGTTCTCTCCTCTCGTCTTCAGTTTGTAGTGGTGCAAGGGATTGTGGTCTGTGTAGGGGCTGCTTTTGTACTTACCTATGTGGGTGTGTCATGATGGGCTGTTGTTTTCAGGTGTGTTGGGGCTGGTGTTCTGGGATTTGTAGTTTTTTTGTTCGGCCAGGGGGGATGTGTCTTTGGGATGTGTACTGTGTTTGGGTATTTGGGTGTGGGTTGCTGTTTGGACTTGTTGGCCATGTTGTGTGTGTTTCTTTGGCTCCGTGGATGGTTTCCGTGCACGGACGTGGCCGCCAGGGCTTCCGCCGTGTCCATTTTCATCACTGTTGTTTACGATGGCGGGCGGTGGATTTGTGGATTTACCGCGCTCATGTCGGGGAGATCCTAATTTCACGGCCGGTGTCTCGGTCGTCAGGGCGGGCGGTTTTGGGTTGTCGTGCGGGTTTACGTTCGTGGCGGACGGATAATCTTCTACTCGGACATAGACGGGCGGTATTTTGTGTTTTCTTTACGCCGCGGGCGGTGTTCGCTTCGCGACATCGTGATTGCTCGGTCGGTATTCAGACGGTGTAGGCGGGCGGTTTTTTACCGCTATGGTAGATGGCGGATTTTTTACCGCCGGGTATCGTAATGGACACCTTAGTGCAGTTTTAAAGATTTCTTCAGTAATTAAAGTTTTCTTTCAGGATACAGTTGGGCAGAGTTTCACCTTCTTCTTTATTGTAGGTTAGAAGTGTAAAAGAGATGTATATATTTGATGTTTATATAGTGTTTATTTAATTGGTTGCTTTATGTTATTGGTGTATTTTAAAATGTGAGTATTTTATTGGTTGAAGTTAATTGTTTTTATTGTTTTGGCTGTTTGTTTCCATATAAGGAAACGCTAATTAAGAAACTGTTAGTAGAAAGTAATTATTTTTTCGTTTTGCTTTTGTTAAATATTTTAAACATTGTTTTTAATGTGAAATGATGCAAGCATTATATATTTTACAGTTTTTATTTTATTACTGTAATTGTTTGTTTAGAGAAAATATTTTGTTTTATATATTGATGTGTTTGCAAATTATTTTATTATGTTGTTTAAGTATTTTATATTGTTTTATAATGTGAATTTATATTTGGTGCTAAAGATATATTTAATTGAGCAGTTTTTCTATAGTCGATATTTTTAAAAAGTCGATAATATTGATGTCTATATTTTGGTATTCGATATTTTTGTTATATTGTATGTTATTAAAATGTAAACGATATTTAATGTAACGATATTTTGCATTTCGATATTGTGGTGTACGATATTTTTATATACAATATTGTGTACTCGATATTTTTGTATTTTTATAAATAAGTATTGGTAGTAGATATTATTGTAGTCGATATTATGACGCCGATATTTTGTATATTCGATATTTTTGTTGTCGATATTATGTCAGTGATCCGTTTAGACTATTTGTAAGTATTCCACCCATCACCTCTTGTTTGAGGATTTCTCCGTAGGAATGAACAGAACCATAGTTCAGTGGTCTAATAGATCCATTGTTGAGCTCTGTGTGTTGACTGAAGTACAGGTTTGCTCAGCCTTTTATGTTTTCAATGGTGAAAAAATTATAACCATTGAGTTGGGTAATAATTAAAATCCTAGTTATTGCTCCTTATCTTAGTAAGTTGATTCATCTCTCTTTTGACAATGACCTTGTTCCTTTATTCTTGAATTTTATAACAATGACCTTGTTCCTTTATTTAGAAAAAGTCATATATTGCACCCTTCTAAAGAAGCCTATAGCTGATACTGAAACTCTCAGCAGTTATCAACCTCTTTCATTGTGGTAGTATATTTCTTTAATTAGTTGAAGATGCTTCTAATTGAGGAACTAACCACTGCACCCATGTATTTCTGAATCTATTAGGTGCTTTCATACCACTCCCTATACAATTCTCATTTTGAGATTTAACATGGTCAGTGTCAGAGGCAATGATCTATGCACCCGGCATCTGGAATAACATCCCCATGTCCACCAGGGCCACCCAAACACTGTCCCAATTTAGGAAAGAGTTGAAGGTGCACCTTGTTAAAGAACACAACATCACAATGCATTTTTTGTCGATAAAAGAGCTACCTCTCCTATCGCACATTGACTTCTCTTTACACTGTATGCCACTTTGCTGCCTTTTTTCTAGGTTTGCTCTATAGAAAATAGCACATACATACAGACTCTGGGCCTGATTTAGAACTTGGTGGATGGGTTACTCTATGACAATGGTGATGGATATCCCATCTGCCAAAATATAAATCCCATAGGATGTAATGGGATTTATATTTCGGCAGACGGGGTATCTGTCACCATTGTTATGGAGTAACCCGTCCGCTGAGTTCTAAATCAGGCCCTAAGTTCTTCACTATCTAGATTCTTTTACAAACACACACAGGGTAATCTTCCTCATCTCTGGGGCCCCCATCTATGGCCGGAGATGATGGGTACCATTCCTAGCCCCAACCCTGTGGTCAAGAACTTGAAAGTTTGGCTGGATAATGAACTTATCCATGAGTCACGAAATCATGAAGGTGGATGGCCACTTGTTTTGGCATCCTAAGATGCTTAAGAAAATCCTGGGGAGTCTTTCCAGCTTTGCTCAAAGAACAGTCATTCAGGCCCTAGTAATGTCCAGATTAGATTATGAAAATATTTTCTAACTAGGGGTCAACAAGAGTGTACTCAGACAGTTGCCGATTTTGCAAAACACGGCAACTAGACTTTTACTCCATCCCCCAAAGTTCTCTTCGACTGCTAATATACTCTGGGATCTTTCATTGGCTTCCTATTGAGCACCATGGCCAATTCAAAGCACTGTGTTATGTGCATAAGTGTATATCTAATTTTGGCCCGATCTATCTTAGAGCTCTGGTGTATTTTTATATACCCAGTCGATCTCTGTGGTCAAGTAATCTTGACTTGCTTTGGTTCCCAGAATCAAGAGATCTTGGCAAGGAGGTCAAGCCTTCTATTTTTTAGGCCTAAAGCTATGGAATTCCCTCCCTCTGGATTTAAGGGCCTGTCGCTCCCTTTCGACTTTCCGGAAGAGGTTGAAAACCTGGTAGTTCTAAACCTCATGGAATAGGAACTATCTTTTTGAAGTGCAGCCGGATCTGTTTTGGTGGCATAGCACAGGGAAACCCTTCCTGGGAAGCCATGTGCTATATAAATCCAATTAACATTAACATAACAGGCAGTAACTCTGCCTCCTTTTCAATCTTCATTCAAGCAGTTGACCTCTGGGATGCCATAGTTTTTATCCCCCTCAACTCTCCCCTTATTAATCTTTATGATATTCCTATTCCCTTGTTGGTCAGACATTATCGTTTTTCATTTATGAGTTCTGTAGATTATGTATTTATTCTGCATCTGGGCAGGCATCTTGAGACAGCCCAACTTTATTTTAGGAACTGTCTCTAGTAAGTGGCTGCATAGATGAAATACAACTTTGTAAAGTTAAATTCAGACAAGAGTGAAGTTCTTGTAGCGTGTGGTGACCATCAATCTGGTTAATGACATGATATGCCTCTGTAACAGCCCAATGACTTTAACCAATGTCTTGACTTCACAATTTTAGGTTTACCTTTGTTCAAGAATAATCGAAATTGCACAAATCTCTAACGTTATAGCACATTACTGCTTTATGCATTTATTCAGGCAGGTTTTGACTAAGGACTGATTTATATCTTGGAGGAAATGGAAACCCGTCGATGTTGCAACTGAGTTCCCTCCCCGCCAAGACTATGGACCACCCAATTTAAATTTAGACGGAAAATAGTTTGACAGTGGTGAAGACTCCTCAGTTTCTGCTGTGGTCATACTCCTCCAGTGGCACGAAGGAGTAAGGGCCGTCAGAGGTTTGGCTATGTATCTAATTTAAGTGGGCAGACATATAGCTGTTTTTCAATGCCCATCACAGCCTGGAAAATCCTAGCAGTAAGGGGCACTGGAAAGTGCTCAATGCCCCATTGGCAATGGGGGCATTGTTATTTTATTTTATGTTCAAATAGAAAATCCCGCTTTGGGATTTTCTTTTTGAAAATAAAAAAAAATGTAACTATGGTTCTGACATGTTTGACTGAGTCATCCTGTAAAGTTCCAATGCATTGGCAGGAAACATCATGATGGCGGTTCTTGTCAATGTTTGCATTTCAATTCAATTTCATAATTTGGCAGGTAGTACCCTCCATAGAGGCCATTGAGTAATTTACTCCGTCTTCATGGTCGAGGATGGGCCATCGGCTAAATTATTAAATAGTCCCTCTATTACAGCAGTTTGGTGTGTTTGGGCCTTCCTGACAATCCACCGCACAAACTTCAAATTGTGCAGAATTCAGATGCCTGTCTCCTGTTAGGGTTTTTTCATTGACCATCTTTATCACACCATATGAAACAACTGCATTGGCTCCCCATAGCAAAACAAGCTACATTTGAGAGTTTACTCATTTGCCATAAAGCTCTTTATAATCAAGGCCTAAAATTAATTTGTAAACATTTTTGTTCTATCAGCCCTTCCTCCACTAGGTTTACCTCTGACTTTCTTCTCAAGGTTCATACAGTTGAAAGATCTCACTTAGGTGACCGCCAAGGAGTGGAGCTCCTTACCTTTGCCCTTGCAATGACCTTGTGTTCAGGAACCTTAAAAAAACCTGACTATTCCTTAATTATTAACTTATTTTTCTTCTTCTAGTGCCCGGACACCATCAGTGGTATTTTCACGCTCTACAAAGCACCAATAAATAGAAAGAAGTGAGTCATTACGGGTACCCACATCAAATCTCAAACTTTCCGTATATGGTTTCCCATTGTTGGTATTATAAATAAACTGCTCCCATAAGATATACAAGAAACTGGTTTAAGACAGTGTCACACTACAGACAGCATTCTCGCACCCCCCCCAAAACTGTCAGTTTCATACAATCAACAGTACCACCCTCTAGACCAGCAGTCTCATGCAATCAAAAGCTCTCACATCCTTTGCAGAGAAGTAGTATTGCCCTGTCAGCAGCACTCTTACCCATAAGACTACCAGCCACACTAGAGAAAACTCTCATACCTCTCACAGATCGACAACAGTCGTACAGAAAAGTAGTTTTACACTATTGATTGCACTCATATCACACAAACTCCTGACAGCACTCAACATCTCTCAACACTCTCACACTCTTTACAGAATGGCAGTCACACAGTACCAGAAGCACTCTTACACCTCTCAAAGACTAGCAGTCTTGCACTACCAACAGCACTTTCACACCCCTCGCAGTCATATACTGCTGGAAGCACTCTCACCCCCTACACCCACTACACAGACTAGTAGTCACACCCTACTGGTAGCACTCTTATACCCCTCACAGAGTAGTCACACACTACCAACAGCATTCTCACACCCCGTCACACAGTAGAGGTAACATGCTGCTTGAAACACTCTCGCACCCATCATAGGCTAGCATTTACACACCACCAGATGCACTCTTGCACCCCTCACAGACTAGCAGTCACAGCTACCAACAGCACATTTAGCCCCCTCCCCAACAGATTTTCAGCAAACCCAATAGATCTGCCTTATAACTCACAGTGTTTTGTCATTAACTAGTGAGTTTGTATCTAATTTTGTGGATGGATGAGTGGGCGGATACAAAAATGAGTCAATGGGTTTATGAACAGATTGAATGCATGGATGGATGCATGAGTGACTGCATGAATGGAAGCAAACATACACTTTCAGAAAGTGCCAGACCTGTTGGCTTTACTAATGCTTGTTAATAAGGGAATTACTTCAATAGTTGGTGATCTTAAATGCACTGATAACTTAAAATATGTGCCCTGTTCCCATTCTACCAGTATAATACCGCTTGCTCAGCCAGACCTTCATCCGGAATATGGACAGCTAGTCTGGAGTGTACGGCGAGGAAGCCTTTGAATATTACTTTGAAACCTTCAAAGCCATTAATATTGATGATGAGTTTGGGGATGATGATGATTACTTCTATAATTCTGATTATGCCAATGATTAATATGAATTTGAAGGTTTTATATAATTCCCACCTCAATCTAAGCAAGCATTAGGGAAAGTGTTGGATTTTGGTGGGGGTCAGACTTACTATTCCCTCTCCAACATAAGCAAAAGTAGGGAAAGACTTTAGAGACGTTAGATGTGCTATTACCACTACAATTTGAGCAACAATAGGGAAAGTGTTGGACATTGGGTGTGTCATATTTTGCCACTCCAATGTAAGCAAAATCGGGAATGTGTTGGACTTTGGAGTGATCACATTTACTAGTCTGACTCTGGATGAGGGTCAGATTTACTTTTTCAACTCTTTTAAATAAAACATTTAATTATAGACCAAAAAAACAGATTTAAAACAATACATTTATTCATTAAATATAAAACCATTGAAATTACATAAAACACATTTTATTTGACAAATAAAATTGAAATTGAATAAGTATAAAATAAAAACTTGCTATTAAAGTTATTACAGGGGTGCATGTTATATATACAGACTATCCATATGAGCGGGTAGCTCTTTACATATCCAACATCAGCGCCCTGGCCAATCCACTTCTGTAGAAATAGAAAAAGTGAAATGCATGGTGTGCAACATACAGGCCTCATAGAAAACAACATGAGAATAAATAAAACTAGAAGCGTTGAGCAGTGAGAGGTTGATGGGTTGATGGGATAAGGAAAGTAAATGCCTGGGTGTGAAGGGCAAACCAGAACACAGGGAAGAAGAAGACAGCAAGAAAACACATGCACTCACATTGAATGTCCAAAGCAAAAAAAAAGTGGTTCTTGGAAAGAAGCAGTGGAAGCATATAAGTCACCCAAACAAAAGGATGGTAAAGAAATTGTGCTTCAGGGGAGAGACAAACACACAACAAGGAAGAAAAGCCATCTAAGAAGAAGCAAGTAAACAAGATTGAGAAGAAAGCCGCCCAATTGTTAGCAATAGATAGAATGTAAGCCCACTGTAAATTCGTGGTATCATCTACAAGAGGTCTTTAGCACATAGTTAACAGCTGTCTGTAGGCGAGACCTAAAAATTGTACCGGTAACGTTTGCGGAAAACCAGATGCAGGAGACATTTAAATGAGTCCAGTGTGCAACATCCCAAACAGTAATAACTTGAATGTATTCCGGCTATTTTACATTAATTGGCATTTACAATCTACAGATTAATTAAAAAGGGTCATCATCAAGAGAGAAAGAATTAGAAGAGCTGCTGGAGCATCAATTTTAAAATCTAAAGAAATATATTAAAAACAGGGCAGGAGAATGGGAGGATGGTAAAATTAAATAATTTACCATATACCTCTTCTGTGATGACTTAGAATTAGGGGAAGTAACAAACAAGAAAATCGAATTCTGGCCCAACAGTGCAAACTGACATACATACAAGTGCATGTTGCAAGAGATAATACTGATGCAGGTCCCCTTAATGCAGCAGGCACTACAAATTATGATTTGCTAAGAATCGAGCAAAGTCAGCTACACTGGCTGTGTAGAAAGTCCTTGGGACCAAGTACATGCGATTCAAGCTCTTTATCTCCTCTACTGCCACAGCTGCTAGGCTCAAACTTCACGGCATTAGAAAGAACCAAGGTAATTCATTCTTTTTTTTTTGCGATACATACTCTCTAACAGGTGTCTGTTGGTCTCCCACATCCCTCCTTCTACCCCCTTGGACTGAAGTCTTCTCTTTCACTTCAGGGATTCTAAATTAGAGCATAGTGCAAGGTTGTGGTAATATTGTTTCAAATTATATACAGAAAAATTATATGCATGTATTTCCCAATCAATCATGCAATATGTTGCAATACAAGATCTAAGCAATGCAAATCAGAACCAACAGATCAAACATGAACTACCTTGTGCAACATCCAGTTTTCGGTCCTTTGGAATACTAAATCCCCTCTCCTATACAAAGCTCTTCCAAGTAAAACACAAACCAACCTTTCCCCTCCCACATTCAAACACACCATCAAATCACAACTCTCTCATCCAATGTCACCACAGGGCGAGACTGTTATGGCATTTTGCCTTGGACTTGTGCCTAGGAATGCCCAGCAGGTCTGTGATCAGTTGCAGAGAGGGGAATAGAGCAAATTTCCCTGTACCCAGGTGTTTGTGCTAACAAGAAATACCTTTATTTACCTCATCCTGACCTTTACCCAGACAGATGAGGAGGCAACCTGGCGACATCTCAGCAGTCTGTCTCCGAGTCCCTAGCCCAAGGATACAACCTGGGGTGTGTCAGACAGACAGCTACAACATTGGCCAGCCAAAGTCACTAATGCGGTTCTAGAGTGATAGTCATCGACTCTTGTCTTAGCTAAGAAATGAGGCAGCTGCGGCAGTAACAGCACTACACAGAGCAGAATGCAGTAGATGCCAGGAATGTTAGTCCTCTCAGCTGAATGTTGTTGCTTTGTGTGGTGAATGGGGGTTCTGTTGCTGAAATGGATAGAAATGTCAAACTGGCAGAATACATGAGCACAAGGACACCATTCTACTGAAAATAGTGCAAAACGTCCTGTGATTCTGAAGACAAACTGGAGATCATGCTACAAGAGGGTAGATGAAGAATAGCTTTTTAAACAGAAAGCTAGTTTGACACCACAACCTTCTGTGGCCGGAGCCCCTACCTACACGCAGGAGAGAAGAACGTCACAGAGGCACTCCATTTCTCAAGTTTTCTCATCCCATCAGGGCTCGCTGAGCCAATGTACAGGGATAGTTTTCAGGAGGCACTACAGCTGAACGTGATTCCCACTGCGACCTTAGGTCGCTGCTGCAGGAGACGTATCATACCTTATGTTCTTCAAAATGGCAGGATACACTCTAGTATCTTTTGCCTCCCCTGTATGAGGGGAGGTAGATTATAGAGCTGCTGCAGCTGTGACAGAACAGCAGGGGCTGCCAATGCAAGAGTCTTGCACCCAGCCTGGTATGTTTCACAGCTGGCAAAGAACTCCCAGACACAAACTAGCTCTTGCAAGCATGGTTGCAGTCTTCAAGGGTATTTTGTTGAGCCAGTTGTCTCCCTGCTTTACCACACCAAAATACCCTACCGATAGGACACACTTAACTTGGTCTTTCAGGGACCTCCTACATCACAACAAGTTGCACAGAAGCTGGATAAGAATCCTTGAAAGAGGTGGAGCTATGGCTGGACACACAGGAAGCCCCTACCCCGTGTGCAGAACACAAGCAGTGGTAGAACTGAACCCTCCCAGATTACCAATCATAAGCTGTGAGTGAGGTAGAAGCAAAGCCCATCCCCTCAAAACCTCCAATGAAAGCGGGGGAGGGAGTTGTAAGTATCCTGCTTAACCTGACCTCTTCTGTCTCTTTTTCTAGTCAAGTAATAGCTGATGGAAGGACAGCGGCAGGGAGAGGGCGTTGGAAGCTTCCACCAGAGCGTTCTAGTTAACAAGGAGATGGAACTCTCACGAGACCATGAATAACTGACTGGTGATGGATCAAGAGAATCATTATTATACTCTCATCAAGGACAATATATTTGGAATCAAGTGAAACTATAATAGTCTAAGTTAATGAAGTAATAACCCAGCCAGCAACCACAAACAGTATAAAGCACTTCCCACAATATTTCCTGCTGCTCATTGGATCCAATCTTATCTTTGTCACCCACAGTCTAATAGTAGCCTGCTTGAAACAGCACACCAGCCCTAACACCATCTCGGAGTCACCACTCTACCAGTCCAAACTCAGCCTCTTCATTTGCCCTGCCCTCTCCGAATCATCATGAAATGAGGACACGTGTAATGGAGACAGCCCTTCCAAATTAGAAATAATGCATTCGTCTCTTTTGAAGCTGGGTCCGGTCTTCAACCAAACTAAATAACTCTAGCTATTTCTATGCTTTTCTGCGAGTAATTTCAGACCCTAACTATCATGTCCCTGTAGCCTTCGGTTTTTAAGTGAATTTCTATGGGTTTTGGGTTTTTTAAAAATCTATTTCCTAACTATAAAGTCCCTGTAACCTTTGGTTTTTCAAGTATATATATATATATATAGGTAGTGATCAAGGCGGTACGCCGTCGAAACGCGTCTAGGTTGTTGTTGGAGAAATAAACCTCTTCTTTGTCATCATCTCACGGAGTCATTGCCTGTCTGTTCGTCGCTGCCAGGATTGGTATCAATATATATATATATATATATATATATATATATATATATATATATATATATATATATATATATATATATACACACACACCATCCAGCCTCCACAGAATCATCCCAAGAATCATCCACGGAAGAAGGCACGGACTCAAGGTAGTAAGGATTCGGCATCTATTTATTTTCTTGGGTCACCCTCAATCCCAAAGGTAAGAGAGACGCGTTTCGGCTTGCTGGAAGCCTTTATCAATCTGTTTGGCGCCATTTACAAAAGCATAATATATAGCCCTTCCCAATTACGTAATAGGTAAACATGAAAGACATACTCTAAGAAAATGCAACCACGATGTAAGCCTTATGCAGCAACTAGATCCATGCATCCTACGGCTGGGTATCAGCAATGTTAAAGGTAAAACATATTAAGTTATCTAAGTTGCACAGTGCATTTGAATAGTTGGCATGGAGGCCCATTATTCTAAGTTAAATGGGCAAATGATTAGGTATGCTCAAAAAGTATATCGCCTGCCGTAATTGGTACATTGCTAACATATAAAGTGCGCCGCCAAATTTCTCATCCTGTGTTACAAAAATGTGAAACATAAAATCTGTTAAGTACATTAAAAGAACATGCTGCCGCACTTAAATTGCCAAATGAAAAACAGCCACTGTCACAGAGTGCTCATCAGAGTTCATAACAGAACCTCCGGTTGATGACCTTTAACCTCGTACTCCGTGATTAGTTCTAACACCTGCCATGCTGCAGATGTCACGATCCCAAACACCAAACATTGATAGGCACAGAAACAGGGTAAAGCAGCCTCACATTGGGGTCAATACACACAAACTGTGGAATTTCGACTTAAATGTCAGTCTTCAAGCACATGCTTGAAACCCCACGGGACTACCTCTCCCATAGTGCCTTTCGCTGGTCAGATAATGCACAGAGGTTTGCACCCAAATATCCGGTGTCAAGTCAAACTCCAAGTTCGTACAGCCAGGGCAAATGCAACAGTCAAAGTATTTTAAAAGTCAGGCAGCATGAAAATCAGTTCTGCTGAAGCACAGACTCGGGATTGAAGGGGACCAAATGGATAAAGTGATAACGCCAAACTAACCTGACCGCATCGGCTTTGGCGTCCGCGGTGCCCAGTCACCAGATGGCGCCAGACTCCTGGGCAAGGCATTTCTTGCTAGGGAAACTTCGACCCCGTGCTGGCAGTCGCAAAAACCGCCCGCTGCGGGCCCCAGGTCTCCCACGGCAGTCATCCTCGTTCCTTTCCTTGGCAGCCAAAATGGGGGCTCACCCTCCAACACTCCCGTACTCCACCATAGACTTGCGGTCACAAGGGGAGAGCCACAAATGACTGGTGTTCCGTGAAAAAGCGTGGCGACCGCTCACGCTGAATTAGAATGCACACCATCCAGCCTCCACAGAATCATCCCAAGAATCATCCACGGAAGAAGGCACGGACTCGAGGTAGTAAGGATTCGGCATCTATTTATTTTCTTGGGTCACCCTCAATCCCAAAGGTAAGAGAGACGCATTTCGGCTTGCTGGAAGCCTTTATCAATCTGTTTGGCGCCATTTACAAAAGCATAATATATAGCCCTTCCCAATTACGTAATAGGTAAACATGAAAGACATACTCTAAAAAAATGCAACCACGATGTAAGCCTTATTCAGCAACTAGATCCATGCATCCTACGGCTGGGTATCAGCAATGTTAAAGGTAAAACATATTAAGTTATCTAAGTTGCACAGTGCATTTGAATAGTTGGCATGGAGGCCCATTATTCTAAGTTAAATGGGCAAATGATTAGGTATGCTCAAAAAGTATATCGCCTGCCGTAATTGGTACATTGCTAACATATAAAGTGCGCCGCCAAATTTCTCATCCTGTGTTCTTCAAACATAGGTTGATTAGACAATTCCTGGAAACTCTCATCGCTGATATATACCACTGCTCCTCCAAAGGACAAAAGAAAATGGATCTCATCTTCCACACCCAACGACCCGCGAAATGGAACACCATACTTAGATCCCACCTCCACATATCCAAAACAACTAGCACCCCTCTCAGCTGCAAACTGACTATCTCCAACGAGAAACACCCTTCGCGCAGCGGCAACACCTCTGCCACCATCTACAGCAACGGTATAGTCCTGATTCAAGCCAACAACACCAACCTAGACTCATTTGACTCCCTATTCCACACGCTACGGAATGCCATCACCCACTTACAATATAATCAGCCACTCAACCCCCTACCTCCGATCCCCCTTTCCCTTAACCTATCACCCCCCCACGCGAATCCACAAAGCTTTCTCCAGACGCACTCCACCAAAGCCAATCTCACTCCCTCCGACGCCTTCCTCTCAACCAGAGCATCTCCGAGATGTGTCTCTTCTAAAACTCACCATCCCCTCACAGACACCTTCCCCTCCCTCCCCTTTCCCAGAAATTCGGCCTTACGGACACCCAGGGGAACCGAGACACAATCAAAGTCTCCCTACTCTCACCTCACAACAGTACGCAACAAACCGTTATTTCAAACGCAACAGGAGCACTCCCTCCACATGCCCTCGGCCAACCACAGGAGCAACACAGGTGCCAATGATATAATAACTCACCCTCTCACACCACCCCCAGACTATCCTGCACAAGGCATCTCGAATCTAAACTCTCCCGACTCACTGAATATGTCGTTAAGACTCTCTCGGGTGGAAAGCCAACTTGAGATTATAACACAGGGACTAAGCAAAATACTATCAAACATCACCATGCATCTGGAGCCTATCCAACTCTTACACTCCCCTCCCACTGTCCCCAACAAAAAACACCCCAGCCCTCACAATCCATGGACACACAACTGGATCTCAATTCCCCTCATTAACTCAAAAGAACAAGTGCTGCAATGTCCATGGAAGAGGCGACTGTTCTTGCTAACTCCTATGACTCCTCCACAGCTAACAACCCCAACTACACGATCCAGGTAATCACAGGTTATGGGAGAGACCAGACCACACCCAGAACAGAGAGGCCGCCGGCCCTCCTCACGAACATTCCCTTGGCCCCTCCTCCTATGAAACCTGCCAACAAGACAACGACCCACTGCATGCTTATAAACTGCAGATCTGCGACTAAACACGCAACAGAACTGGCGGAAACCTTCCTATCTCATGACATTGACATCGCGTTCATCACAGAAACTTGGCTGAAAGAATCCTCTTTACCTATCCTTGACATGCTTGTGCCCCCGGGTTCTCAATTATAAACAAAGACAGGAAGAACCACCGTGGCGGGGTATTGCAATCATCCACAAGAGCAACATCTCTATAACCGAAATCGACTCTCTCTCCTACACCACATTCGAATATCTATCCGCCACCATTAAGACGAAGGACGACAAAACGATTCACTGCCATCTCCTCTACCACCCGCCAGGCAACACTCCCTCTTTCGGAGAACACCTCTCCGACCTGATATCACACTGCTCTCTCCTAGACTCCGACAACATAATTTTAGGGGACCTTAACCTACATTGGAATGATGCAAATAACACTCTGATCCAAACCCTAAATGATCTTCTTCTCAATAATAACCTTACCCAGCACTGCACAGAGCAAACGCATAATAGAGGCTCAATCCTGGACGCCATTATAGCTCAGAAAGATACAGTTACTGTCGACCACATCCTCCCTGTCGACTGGTCAGACCACCACATCATTCTATTTCACATCAACCATCCGTCCCACTGCCCTACCCGTACACAGGATAGCCTTCATTGGACAAGAAATCTAAGACAGATTCCCTTGCTGACCTGGAAGAACGGGTAAGAACACTACTCCCACCCAACTTGAACGACCTATCGGCAACTGAGCTCACCACTCACTACAACACAACAATGACAACCATACTAGACCAAATAGCCCCCTGAAGCAAAAAAGAGTCAGGAACAACCCATCGAGAACCTGGTTCAATACAGACCTAAACTCTGAAAGAAGACATCTCAGAGCGGCGGAAAGACTCTGGAGGAACAACCCATCCTCAACCCACCTTGACCAGCTCAAATCAGAACGCAGGAAATACAATAAGCATATCAAAAATGAAAAATCCACCTTCTTCCGTAGTGCACTAGACAACGCTAAAAATCGTCCAAAAGAACTATTCAATCTCATCAAACAACAAACAGCCAAACCTCCTACATCAACCATACAGGCTTCCAAAGAACTATGTGACACCTTTGCTAATTTCTTTCATGATAAAATCACCAAGATCGAACGCTCCCTTGATGAACACCTCCTGGCAACTAACGACAACCTGCCTCCCAGCATTGAAGGAAATAACCCCCCTCAGCACCCTCGGTGCAGCTGGAAGACATTCAACCTCATCTCTGAAGCAGACATCACGGAACTGATTATCAGGTCCAAACCCTCCTCACACATAGCGGATCCGATTCCCGTCCAACTGGCTAAAAACTCAACCTCACCCTAGCCCCCTCTGGACCCAGATCATAAATAGCTCCCTGAGTACTGGAATCATGCCAGACTGTCTAAAGATGGGCCAAGTCACGCCATTATTAAAAAAATGGGCACGGACCCAAACAACCCCAACAACTTCAGGCCTGTCTCCAATCTCCCTCTCCTATCAAAAATCCTGGAAAGGTGTGTTCTCCTTCAACTTAACCAGCACATTGACAGCAACAATCTTCTGGATACTCACCAATCAGGCTTCAGAAAAGGCTGCAGCACAGAGACAGCAATCCTGAACATCGTTGATGATGTCTACAAATCACTCGATGCAGGCCGTGGTTGCCTGCTCATACTCCTCGACCTATCGGCAGCCTTTGACACGGTTGACCACAATCTGCTCATAAATGCACTCCGAGAAAGAATCGGTGCAGACGAGGTGGTCCTACAATGGTTTACCTCCTTCCTTCAGAACCGCTCACAAAGAATACAAATTAACAACTTCACGTCTGACCTTCTCCCCATAACCAGGGAGTCCCACAAGGATCGGTTCTCTCCCCATCACTGTTTAACATCTACATGGAACCCCTCACCTCCATACTCAAAAAGCCAACATCCCCTTCCACCTCTATGCCGATGATACCCAGATCTACCTTGAAACATCGTCACTAGGAGACATACAGAAACTAAACAACACCCTACGAGAAGTACAACACTGGTTATCCCACAACCACCTTAAACTCAACCAAGACAAAACGGAAATCCTTTTCATTTCCAACAAGGAGCAGACCCCCCTAGCCACAGAATGGCTAAAATCCATTGACGCTCTTAATTGCAAGCTCACCCTGGCAGACTCTGTAAAATCCCTGGGTATCACCCTGGACGCAAGCCTAAACATGGACAAACATATCAAGAACTCAGCAAAGAGCGCATTCTTGAACCTAAAATTACTCAACAAAATAAAACCCTTCATCCCCCCAATGACCTTAAACTGGCCACTCAATCCCTGGTGCTGTCCAGATTGGACTACGGGAACGCTACTCTCACGGGCACGCCAAATTCTCACCTAGCTCCCTCCGAGTAACCCTAAATACAGCTGCCAGGATGATCACAGGAGCAAAGAAATTTGACCACCTCTCTCCCTCCCTAAGAGAACTAAAATGGCTACCAATCGAAATGCGTGCCAACCTCAGAACTGCCTGTCTCACACACAAAGCTCTTCACACCGGAAAACCGGCCTACCTGGCCTCCAAACTCAAAAAGGCAGGACAAACGAGAAACCTCAGGAGCACCAATACCCTTCTTCTCATTCCACCGAAAGCCTGCAAACAAAAAACCCTGTCTCGCTCCTTCTCGGGAAATGCACCCAAAATCTGGAACTCCATACCAGTTCACATCAGGACCAACCCCTCCTTCATAAACTTCAAAAGACAGCTCAAAGACCTCTTCCTAAACAGAGCAAACCCGAAGTGAGAGATGACGCACAATGTGACTGAGCCCCTTCAACAAAGGAATCCTGCTAAGCGCAGAACCTAGACGCCTCAACAAGAAGACTTTCCTTCGCCTGTTCCCCTTCCCTTTTAGCCTCGTTCCCAAGACCGCCGGAACAAGTTTAATCACAAGACAATGCTGTCTATCGTAACACTGTATAAATATTTGCTTCACGATATATGTTGTAAAGCGCTCTGATACCTCCGGGTCTAGCTAGCGCTATATAAAACTCTTAAATAAATAAATAAACAGGCAGTCACACACCCCCTTACCCACACACACTCAGACACCCGTACAGGTACTCAGACAACCAATCAATTACCCATACAGCCACTCATATACCCACTCACACACCCATAAAGCCACTTAGACACCAACTGACAGACTGATCCAAACATTCACACAACCAGTCACTCACCCATACATTCACTGAGACACCTAATCACTCACTTATACAGTCAGTCACATACCCACTGAATCATCCATACAGGCACTCATACACCCACTGATTCACCAATACACCTTGGTATATATATATATATATATATATATATATATATATATATATATATATATATATATCTACTGGCGGTCGCCAGTAGATAGTTATAGTTAGGACCTATTTTCCATAGGAAATCCGCAACATTCTATTTGAAATAACTCTTGCGTCGGTTGACGAATCTTCGCGAAATTTTCAAACTTTATGGCCCGCTCCGGTCCGCTCCTACACTGAAAGTTTCGGGGTGATTCGTCAGCGGGGGCCGAGAAAAAGAGGGGTCCCAAAACGTGTTTTCCCCATTCATTTTCCCATAGGAAACTTTAGCCACGGCTACAGCCTGAACTGCTGAACGGAATTACACAAAATTTGGCAAAGAGGTAGTTCTTGGTTCAGAAAGAACCCTTTTGTTAAATGGTGTAAATCCGTTCAGTAGTTGCGGAGAAAATCAAAAGTAAAAACACATATATATCTGGGCGGAGCCTAACCACACATGTCATCGTGAGATCTGATTGGCTGTCAGCACTTCATCCTGGAATTGCTGGCAGCCATCTTGGGACCAATATAAATGATAGTACCCCATTGAAATGCATTGTAGTGAATCGAAGATTTTGAGGGTTACCAAAAGGAGAACTATAAAGGGTGATAACAGACTTTAGTTACATTAGAATTCATTTGTTGATGGTACCATACTAATTTCAGGAATTGTGGTGTGTTCTAAGGTGATTTTACCCTGTGAAAAACCTTCTGCTGGGATATCATGAATCATGTTTGAGAGAAAACTATTTTCACATGCTTGTCCCATACAGTTTTGGAAGGTGCTCCAGAAGCTAAAATGAGAGCATATTTTCTGTAAATTCACATTATCTTTCTCAGTCATGTGAGAATGAAGTCGGACATTCTCAGTAAAACATGTACATCCAACAACGGCAGAGACTGTCAGTTGATTCCTTTGTGTTCTACTGCAGCTTCCCAGAGTGTTCTAAAGAACAACTAGAGTGCTAACAGCCTTACTTATGACAAAAGTATGGCACACCTGAAGCCATCTTGATTGGAATAAACTGGTAACACTTAAAACATTTAATTTAAAAAGGAACAAAATGATGGGGTTCATTTTGTCATAGAAATTATGGTTAGTGCTGTAGAAAGAAAAATTAGGACATGTTTCAAGTGTGATCTCAAATATCTTCCTGTTATATTTCAACAGGAGCAGCCTGTCAGTTGATGCCTTTGTGTTCTACTGCAGCTTCCCAGAGTGTTCTAAAGAACAACTAGAGCGCTAACAGTCTTACTTATGACAAAAGTATGGCACACCTGAAGCCATCTTGATTGGAATAAACTGGTAACACTTAAAACATTTAATTTAAAAAGGAACAAAATGAGGGGGTTCATTTTGCCATAGAAATTATGGTTAGTGCTGTAGAAAGAAAAATTAGGACATGTTTTAAGTGAGATCTCAAATATCTTCCTGTTATATTTCAACAGGAGCAGCCTGTCAGTTGATGCCTTTGTGTTCTACTGCAGCTTCCCAGAGTGTTCTAAAGAACAACTAGAGTGCTAACAGCCTTACTTATGACAAAAGTATGGCACACCTGAAGCCATCTTGATTGGAATAAACTGGTAACACTTAAAACATTTAATTTAAAAAGGAACAAAATGAGGGGGTTCATTTTGCCATAGAAATTATGGTTAGTGCTGCAAAAAGATTTAGGGCATGTTTTAAGTGAGATCTCAAATCCTCTTCTATTTCATTAGAAAATTCTGACATGCAGACTGAAACAATCACTTTCAATACCAGCAGTAGACTTCCAGTTAACTCCTTGGTGAGCAGTAGCTTTACTACAGTGATCTAACGAACAACTAGAGTGCTAACATTCTGAATTTATGGCAAATGTGTGACACATCTGAATGCCTTCTTGATGGAATCAAAATAAAAACTGAAAGCATTTCCTACTGAGGAGACTGTAGTAAATGAGGAAATTAGGAAACTTCATAACAAATAAGTCTCCCAAGATGGCCACCAGAGAAAAAAGAGCCCAAATGTAGCACAAATATCACCCAGAGGTAGCCCACGTATAGCCCAATGACAGAAGTGTGCAAAACACTTTTATTTTTTGTTTTTTTGCAGCTTTATATAGTGCAGACTGGTCAGGTATTGGAGTGCTTTACATGAGCATTGGTTACATCACACAAGGACAAATTCATGTTGGTTGACCCCTACACTACCCAAACACCACTGCACTACCCTAAACCCTAAAACACTACCCCCAGCACGACCCCCTTCACTACCCAAACACAACTGCACTACCCTAAACTCAAAAACACTACCCCCAGCACGACCCCCTACACTACCCAAACACCACTGCACTACCCTAAACCCTAAATCTACCCCCTACACTACACAAATACCACTGCACTACCCTAAACCCTAAAACACTAGAACCCAGCACGACCCCCTACACTACACAAACACTACTGCACTACCCTAAACCCTAAAACACTACCCCAGCACGACCCGCTACTCTATACAAACACCACTGCACTACCCTAAACCCTAGAACACTACCCCAGCACAACCCCCTACACTACCCAAACACCACTGCACTACCCTAAACCCTAAAACACTACCCCCAGCACGACTCCCTACACTACCTAAACACCACTGCACTACACTAAACCCTAAATCTACCCCCAGCATGACCTCCCACACTACACAAACACCACTGCACTACCCTAAACCCTAAAACACTACCCCCAGCACGACCCCCTACACTACCCAAACACCACTGCACTACCCTAAACCCTAAAACACTAACCCCAGCATGACCCCTACACTACCCAAACACCACTGCACTACCCTATACCCTAAAACACGACCCCGTACACTACACAAACACAACTGCATTACCCTAAACCCTAAAACACTACCCACAGCATGACCCCTACACTACACAAACACCACTGCACTACCCTAAACCCTAAAACACTACCCCCTACACTACACAAACACCACTGCCCTACCCTAAACCCTAAAACACAACCCCCAGCATGACCCCCTACACTACACAAACACCACTGCACTACCCTAAACCCCCTACACTATACAAACACCACTGCATTACTCTAAACCCTAAAACACTACCCCCAGCACGACCCCCTCACAACACAAACACCACTGCACTACCCTAAACCCTAAATCGACCCCCAGCACGACCCCCTACACTACCCAAACACCACTGCCATACCCTAAACCCTAAAACACTACCCCCAGCATGAACCCCTACACTACCCAAACACCACTGCACTACCCTAAACCTTAAAACACTACCCCCAGCACTACCCCCTACACTACACAAACACCACTGCACTACCCTAAACCCTAAAACACTACCCCAGCACTACCCCCTACACTACCCAAACACCACTGCACTAACATAAACACTACCCCCAGCACAACCCCTACACTACACAAACACCACTGCACTACCCTAAACCCTAAAACACTACCCCAGCACGACTCCCTACACTACCCAAACACCACTGCACTACCCTAAACCCTAAATCTACCCCCAGCACGACCCCCTACACTACCCAAACACCACTGCACTACCCTAAACCATAAAACACTACCCCCAGCATGACCCCTACACTACACAAACACCACTGCACTACCCTAAACCCTAAAACACTACCACCAGCATGACCCCCTACACTACTCAAACACCACTGCACTACCCTAAACCCTAAAACACTAACCCAGCACGACCCCCTACACTACCCATACACCACTGCACTACCCTAAAGCCTAAAACACTACCCCCAGCACGACCCCTACACTACTGTACTACCCTAAACCCTAAAACACTACCCCCAGCACGACCCCTACACTACCCAAACACCACTGCACTACCCTAAACCCTAAAACACTACCCCCAGCACGACCCCCTACACCACCCAAACACCACTGCACTACCCTAAACCCTAGAAAAGAAACCCCACCCCATGCCCAATCCCCCTTACCTCTCACTCCTCGTGGTTCCTCTCTCCTCGTGGTTCCTGCTTCACGTCGTCTCTGAGGGGCGGTGCACGTCGTTGTGAGGAAACGGAACAGCCTCTGTTTCCTTACAACGACATGAATCGTCTACATGTTTTTAGAACGCATGGTCATTTACCATACATACCTTTACAACAAAATTCGTTGTAAAGGCATGCGTGGTAAATGACCATGCGTTCTAAAAAATGCGTAGTAATGACTTCGTGATGTACAACGCATGCGTGGTAATGCATGCGTTGTAATGGTATCGCAAAGTAAAAAAGTCGTTGTAACGGCTGTTTACCGATCGAAGCTGGCCCCTGTTCTTCAGTGAGACGTTTATTTGATTAATTAGGAGGAAGGGATGTGTTTTTTTACCGAAAAGTGCATTCCCGGCTGTTGTATTGTGAAAGTGTCCGCGTGGCCTGGTTTCACTTCCGGTGAGAGAGTGGAAGAGTCTGTTTGGATCTAAAGGAGTTCTGTTGTTGGACGGGGCCGGCGCGACATGTCATCAGAAAACATAGCTAATGGAAAGCGTCCTCCTGAAGTGTGGAGCAGTGCCATGAGAGGTCAACGAGTGTGCGTCCCACCGCAGTATGACCGTACCGCGTGACCCATGTGCCACCTCCAGGGTACGGGAGGCAGAAGCGGCATCGCAGGTCCTCTTGAAGACAGTTGTAGCACTAATTCTACATTTTGGTACTAGGGCATTTTAACTTCGTTGTTCCTGCCAGATACAAAGAGAAGATCCTGTGTTATTCAGTGCCCTCGTTACCTTTTTTGTGGGTTGTGGTGCTTGTCACTTTGCTGCCCCGCCGGTGCACACGACTGGGCACCCCACCTCGTGTGCCATCTGCAGGGCCTCTGCCCTCGGATCACTGGTTTCGGTTTCTGGAGTGGCAACATAAACAGTTGCTCCCAAAGGACTAGCCTGTACACTTAGGTGAATATCCCCTGCACCAGCATTCCACGGAAATTCTTTCCTAGCTCTCCCACGTCAACGAGGACGTCATAATAGCACGGCTCCGCTCGCGACACCGTATGACGTCATCGGAGCCATAAGAGAACCTCGTCGGCGTGCTGACGTCAGTTCCACCCATTTTTTCCGTGCCACCGAGGGAAACAGGGGACCGAGACATTTTCACATGTATACATAGTATAATAAATATATATATATTCACTGAAAAACCATAGGTTTCAGGCACGTTATAGTTAGAAATTAGCATTTAAAAACCTTAGAAATTCACTGAAAAAACCATAGGTTTTAGGCATGTTATAGTTAGAAATTAGCATTTAAAAAACCTTAGAAATTCACTGAAAAAACCATAGGTTTCAGGGGCGTTATAGTTAGTTGGACATTTCACTCGTACAAAACCATAGAAATTCCCCGTTATAGTTAGTTCAGCTAACTATAACTCGCGCGCTCCGCAATGCACTGCTGATGACGTCACATATTACATCACTCATGACATGGTCAGTGACATCACTCATGACATCACTGATGACATCTCAAATGACATCACTGATGACATCACTGATGACATCATCCAGTGAATGTGTGTTTTTCTGAAAATTAAATATGTTTTATATATGTATATCTCAAGGTCGATGGAAGAATAAATGGGTATATAAGTGTCTAAATGGATGATTTTGTTTTGTAAAATTGATTGTATAACTGACTAAGTGTATCTTAGTGAATACATGGGTTAGTGAGTAATGTTTAAATATGAAAATATCTGTATCAGTCTCTCACTTTGTGTATAAGTGGCTGCATGGGTTGGTGAGTAGCTACATGAGTGTCTATATGGGTTATTAGTTGGTTTTTTGAGTATCAGTATGAGTGTCTGAGTGTCTGTATGGTTCGGTGGGGGTATTACTTAGTGCATAGATGCATGAATGAGTGACTCACTGTTTGTATGTGTTGAAGACAGCATGTGTGCAGGACTGTATAGGTGAATGAGTATGTGTATGGGTGTGTTAGTGAGTGAATGACTGTCTCAATAGTGTCTTTATGAGTAACTACATATGTTTTAAACTAGTATATGTGAGTATTGGTGTATATAAGTGAGTATATGTGAGAGTGAGAGATTGGAAGAGTTCCTGTACAAATAAGTAGGTGTTTCTATAAGTGATTGTTTAAGAGAGTAAGTATGTGTAAGTTTCTGTAGAAGTAAGTGTGGTAGTGTGTGTATAACTGTATATGCAAGTAAATGGATGTTTGATACTTTGTTTGCATGTGTGACTATGTGTGTGAGTAACTCTATGGATGAGTGGCAGTGTGTAACAGGATGTATAGGTGTATGAGTACATATGATGAGTGAGTACATGTATGAGTGACTGTATAGGGAATGTTGGTGAATGAGTGGATGTGTGTGTAGATCTTGGAATTACTGAATAGGTGTGTTGTAACTGGTATTGGTATGTCCATTGTTTTGAAAATGTTAGTTTGTATTTTTGAGTGTGTGTATCAAAGGTTATATTAGTGTGAGAGGAGGTCTGCCACTCTATCACAAGGATGATGTCATCAGTGATGTCATTTGAGATGTCATCAGTGATGTCATGAGTGATGTCACTGACCATGTCATGAGTGATGTAATATGTGACGTCATCAGCAGTGCATTGCGGGCGCTACGAGTTATAGTTAGCTGAACTAACTATAACGGGGAATTTCTATGGTTTTGTACGAGTGAAATGTCCAACTAACTATAACGCCCCTGAAACCTATGGTTTTTTCAGTGAATTTCTAAGGTTTTTTAAATGCTAATTTCTAACTATAACGTCCCTAAAACCTATGGTTTTTTCAGTGAATATATATATATATATATCCATATATTATCTACTGGCGGTCGCCAGTAGATAGTTATAGTTAGGACCTATTTTCCATAGGAAATTCACAACATTCTATTTCCAATAACTTTGGCGCCGGTTGATGAATCTTCGCGAAATTTTCAAAACTCCTGGGGCGCTCCGGTCCGCTCCTATCCTGAAAGTTTCGAGGTGATTCGGCCACCGGGGGCCGAGAAAAAAGGGGGGTTTTCCCCATGCAATTTTCCATAGGAAACTATAGACACGGCTACAGCCCGAACTGCTGAACGGAATTACACCAAATTTGGCAAAGAGGTAGTTCTTGGTTCAGAAAGAACCCTTTTGTTAAATGGTGTAAATCCGTTCAGTAGTTGCTGAGAAAATCAAAAGTAAAAACACATATATATCTATGGCCGCGGAGGATCCGCGCACCCTCCCGATCACGAGCTGTATGCTAATTGGCTGTCAACACTCCAAACCAGGAAGTGTTGGCAGCCATCTTGTGCCTCGGTAGAACCGAGGCACAAGAAATCAGAGAAACAAGTGCACAAAACGCAAAAAGGGGGCAGGGTAGAAACACCCTGACCCCCTAGGCCTGCTCAGGGGGTCCCACAAGAACCCCCAGGGCCAAAAAAAGAATTAAAAAAAAAAAAAAAAAATCGGCGGGATGCGCGTAGGATGCGCGGATCCCGTCGTGAAAAAAAAAAACGAAGCGCGGGCTCCCGCGCTTCGTTGTTATTTGGCCCCTGGGTGGGCCAAGTCCCGGGGGCATGCGGGGGTTAATCAAAAAATTGTGTGGGGGGCCTCTAAGGCCCCCCCAAGCCCCGGGGACCGCCACCCCTGGGGCTTTGAATTAAAAATGGTGACCTAATACCCCAACTTAAATCGCGCCACAGGGCGCGTTTGCACAGTGGTGAAGGGAGGGGGCGGGGCCTCAGGTGACAAGTGTGCAAACACGCCCTGTGGTGTGTTTTAAGTTGGGGAATTAATTCCCCTTAAATCCTGAGGGACCCTGGGGGCCAACTAGCCCACCAGGTACCTCCAGTGCACGCCACAGGGCTGCGTTGCAGAGAGGTGGTCCAGGCCACGCCCCTTTTTACACCTCTGAGCAACGCAGCTCTGTGGCGCTTACTGGAGGTACCTAGTGGGCTAGTTGGACCCCAGGGACCCTCAGGATTCAAGGGGACTTAATCTCCCAACTTAAAACGGCCACAGGGCTTGTTTGCACACATGTCACCTCAGGCCCCCTCCCTTCACCACTGTGCAAACGCGCCCGGGGCGCGTTTTAAGAGGAAGTTTTAATCCCCTACCCTATTATGTACTAGGGCCTTACAGAGGAGGTCATGCTAATCACAGGGGTACCCCAACGCATAGTGTTCCCTAGTGTATGTAGGTGTTTTCACTGTATTCTAAGTGTCTTTTAGCATAGCACTGGCTCTAGGCCTGGTTAGTCCGAGTCAGTTACCACCAGTACCCGTCTGAAAAAGTTGTGGGCACAGGATGATTTTGCAACAAGGCCTCTTTCTGCTCCTCTGTTGGTTCTTTCTGCACATGTCTTGCTTCTTCCTGCTCTTTTCTTCATCTTTGTGGACTTCTGTTGCTTCTTTCTGCATTTCTTTTGCTTCTTTCTGTGCGTTTTTTCTTCTTTCTTCACATGTCCTACCTCTGTAGGCATAGTTAGAAACTAGCATTTAAAAAACCTTTGAAATTCACTGAAAAAACCATAGGTTTCAGGCACGTTATAGTTAGAAATTAGCATTTAAAAACCTTTGAAATTCACTGAAAAAACCATAGGTTTCAGGCACGTTATAGTTAGAAATTAGCATTTAAAAAACCTCAGAAATTCACTGAAAAAACCATAGGTTTTAGGGACAGTTATAGTTAGTTGGACATTTCACTCGTACAAAACCATAGAAATTCCCCCGTTATAGTTAGTTCAGCTAACTATAACTCGCGCCTCGCAATGCACTGCTGATGACGTCACATATTACATCACTCATGACATGGTCAGTGACATCACTGATGACATCACTGATGACATCTCAAATGACATCACTGATGACATCACTGATGACATCATCCATGTGATAATTTGATGCATCTTCTCACACCCTAATATAACTTTTGATACACCCACTGTAAATTACAGACTGCCATTGTCAAAACCATAGACACTCCAACACCAATAACTACATACACACTCACTGATTCTTAGGTCTACACACACATCCACTCACTCACCCGTACAGTCACTCATACTTACGGTCACTCAGTACAGGACTATCATATGCACTCATACACCTATATAGACACTCACACACCGTCACTCATCCATAGAGGTACTCACACACCTAGTCAGTCATGCAAATAATTAATCACACTGCCATTTAGTCACCTATATAGTTATACACACACCAGCTCACTTACTCATACAAATACTAGCACATTCTTACGCTCTTATACAATCACTGATACAAGTACACACTCATCCATACAGCCACTCTCACAATCACACACTCTCACTTATACCCATTTATATACTCCAACACACACATATATACTGCCTTTCACATATCTAGTTACTCACACATGTACCACTGAGATATACATTCACTCACTAACACACCCATACACACACTCACCCACCCATACAGTCCATCACAGATGCACTCTTGAAACCATGCACCCAGTAAATCACCCACTCACACATCTATGCACAGAGTCACACACACCCCACCCACACAAACACTCAGGCACCCATACAGATACTCAGACAACCAATCAATAACCCATGTAGACACTCATGTAGCTATTCGCAAACCCATGCAGCCGCTTACACACCAACAGACAGACGAATACAGACATTCACACAGTTTAGTCACTAACCCATGCATTCAGTAAGATACGTTTAATCACTCACTTATAGAGTCAGTCATGCACCTACTAAATCATCCATTCAGACACTTATACACCCACTCATTCTTCAATACGCCTTTCCCTATATATATTAAACATATTTAAACTTTACAGAAACACACAGTCACTGGATGATGTCATCAGTGATGTCATTTGAGATGTCATCAGTGATGTCACTGACCATGTCATGAGTGATGTAATATGTGACGTCATCAGCAGTGCATTGCGGGGTGCGAGTTATAGTTAGCTGAACTAACTATAACGGGGAATTTCTATGGTTTTGTACGAGTGAAATGTCCAACTAACTATAACTGTCCCTAAAACCTATGGTTTTTTCAGTGAATATATATATATATATATATATATATATATATACATATATATCTATATATCTATATATATGTGTATATATATATATATATATACATATATATCTATATATCTATATATATGTGTATATATATATATATATATATATAGATATATGTATATATATATATTATATATTTAACACTCATAAACTCTTTAAAAACACTCAGTCACTGGAAGATATCAGAAGCTGAAATGGACATTTTAAGCCTGGGATTATCATTCTGTCGCAGAACCAATTTTAATTATGCACAGACACGAATTGACTTTTTCCACTATATAAGAAAGCTAAAATTAAAAAAATATTTTTGTAAATCGTCAAACAAAAACAAGAAAAACATAGAACATCAAGGACAAGACATAGAAAATAATCTAGTGATAGACGATTTAAATTTACTGAGTGACCTGGAGGATTTAGGGAGAACACAAGAAAGTTTCACCACAGACCCATGTCTTAAAGAAACTGCTGACAGAATGGGTCTTAATATTTATGGAACACACACAACGGGCTTTAGAAAAAAGTCCACCTTTATACCTCCATTACCCAAGGACTCAATTGATCTCTTTTCCGAAAGAGTTGTCCAAGACCTCAAGAAGATCACGTTAGAATCTAGCAAAAATTTCAATAAAGAGACAAAAGACAAAGAAAGAACATATGAAAAAACGATGGCCAAGATTAAAGCAAGAGCAGACATAGTGGTGAGGCAATCGGATAAAGGGAGCAACATTGTCCTCTGGCCCTTGAAGCAATATAATGCAGAAGCCAAAAAACTGCTAAATGACACAAATTGCTATCAGCGAGTTCCATTAAGTAATCTCTTGGAGGTTCAAACAAAGTTTGTTAAGGAATTGGCGAGGTGGAGAGGGATCGGGTTACTCACGGAAGCGGAATACCACTACCTGAAAGTTGAAAACCCTATCACCCCGATCCTATACCTAATCCCAAAGATCCACAAGAGCACGACGGTGCCCCCAGGAAGGCCAATAATTTTGGCTATTGGGAGCTTATTTGAGACCACATCGAGATACTTGGATTACTTTCTACAGGACATCGTGAAGTCCCTACCCTCCTACATCCAAGATACCGGGGACTTCTTGAGAAAATTACAAAATATCCAATGGGAAGGAGGACACCTGTTGATTACTCTCGATGTGGTCTCACTGTACACTAGCATTGCCCACGAAGATGGCCTAAGAGCACTCAGACATTTCCTGGGGAAGAAACCATTGAAGTTGTACCAGCATACAGAAATGCTTATGCAGATGGCAAAACTGTGTCTAGAAAATAATTTCTTTCTCTTTGGCACCGATACCTACAGGCAATTGAGAGGAACGGCGATGGGCACCTGCTTCGCCCCCAGCTATGCAAACTTGCATATGGACTGGTGGGAGGAGCAGGTGCTCAGAGTTCATTTCGAAGTAGAATGGAGGGATAACATCAAAGCCTGGTATCGATTTATCGATTATCTTTTATTGTTTGGAGGGGCTCTATGGAGAGTGCCAATGCTTTTATAACTGCTATAAATGTCAATGTACTTAATCTGTCGTTCAACAAAACTATTAGCGATAACAGCTTACACTTTTTAGATCTAAAAGTTTTTATTCAGAATGACACATTACACACACAAACTTTTAGAAAGAAAACAGCAGGAAATGCCATTTTACACTCCGAAAGCTTCCATCCAACAAATCTTAAGTTGAGTATCCCATATGCAGAACAACTACGCATGAAAAGAAATTGCAGTGAAGAGGACCCATTAGCTCTAGCGCAGGCAGAACTAACAGGAAGATTCAGAGAAAGAGGGTATAGCGAAGCAGTTTTAAATCAGGCATTGGCAAAAGTTGAGAAAAAGTCCCGAAATCAGATTCTAACAGAGAAACATGAATAAAATGGAGGTAAAAAGGCCCCAGCTCAGGATGTCCGAATGATAACCAGGTACAGTGCCTATCATGCAACGGTGAGAGATTGCATGAATAGGCACTGGCACCTGGTTAAATCGGATCCCACTTTGGGTAGTACAATCTCCCGGAAACCCATGCTCACATACAGAAGGGCCTGCTCTATGAGACAAGAACTGGTAAATAGCAGCCAGCCCTGAGATAGTGGAGAGTGGGAGTTGGCTTAAAGCCAATCCAGGCTTCACCAAATGCCTAAAATGTAAAGCTTGCAGGCATGGGAGAAATATGAAGGAAGTGAAACTGCCCCTTATGGAAAAACAGTGGAGGATTCCACGTTTCCTAAACTGTAAGAGTGACCATGTGGTCTATGTGTTGCAATGTACTTGCCCTTTAACATACATGGGAAGCACAATCCACATGGCGCATATTAGAATTTTGCAACACCTAAAGGCAGTAAAGAACAAAGATCAATCATACCCTGTTGCAAGGCATATTAATGAGACTCATGGGGGCAAAGTGGAAGATTTGATATTTTATCTAGTAGATTCGGTCCCGAGACAAAAAAGAGGTGGGAACAGAGAAGTGAATTTAAGGAAACTAGAATCGAGATATATCTTGATGTTTGACTGTAAAACCCCAAATGGGCTGAACAGTGACGAAGAAATGTATGTTCACTTAATTTAAAGTATTGTAAATGAAAAGGCGCCCAGTTATGTAAATCCTCCTCTCTTTAAGATCCCATACATTTCTCCAAGGAAGTTTTTCAGTATAAGATAGAAGATTAGGATGGAGTATGAACTCTAGGTAGGCCAGTTGACATATTTTATACCCAATAATATACTTTTAAGATATTTATTAGTGCCAGAATTAATATATTAGGACCATTTTATTAATTGCATGGATCCAAGGGATGCAACCTATATAGAAGATGATAAGCTAGGTATTGACAATACCTAAATGGAGAATGTTAAATGGATGTGTTGTCATATGATTGAAAATTAGCGAATAGTCGAAAAGGAAAAAAATCTGCTGTGATAATAAGCACTTGCACTTTAGCATACATCGAAAACATTTGCGCAATTTGCACAAGTACATAGGGATATCTGTTCAAGATACTTTATCCCAAGAGGGAACGATGGTATATTCCATAGCACATGCACTTTAGATAAAAATATTTGCACACTTTTGCACAATTTGCACATTATTGTGAAATCTGATTATGCTGCTAAGATACTTAGGTGCACTGGCACTTTATTCTCTCTGCGAAAATTTGCACAAATACATTATTGAGCGGATGATTTATATCAGCAGAAGTGATAACAGCATTTCCTGCTATGTCTTACCACTAAAGCTGTATAGTGAGAATCTGTATGGGCTAAGAAAATAGTAACATGCTGCTATCTTGGGAATTAGTGCACTTGCACTTTATTCTCAAACAGATTCGCACAAAGCACTTGCACTTTATAAACCAACCGAAATCGTGATTTTATAATTGGAGGTGAATGGAGCCATTATAAAACAACACGAGTTGGGAATATGTATTGGTACATCTGCACGATGTTTGATAGCCCCATACAGAATGCAGTAATGAATATATCGTGGTAACTATTATTCCAATCAGTGAGAACCTGGTGGCAGCAGGGGTTTCCGTAGTCAACACATAGCCAAGCGTCTTTGTGACTTAGAAAGAGATCCATCCCGACACATGTTAAGAACAAAATGGTACAATAAAGTTATTTGAAATGTATGTAAAAAATTGGTCAACAGCCATTCTAACGCAAGTAAAAGAAAGAAAAAGAAAAATTGGAAAAAACAAAATGAAAAATATGTGTGTATGAACTACAAAAGCAGTCAGCTAAATGAGGACTAAGTAAAGAATATAACGTGTAAAAAACTGTAAAAAGAGAGTAAGAGAAAAAAAGACGCACATATAGTCTATTGCTGGTTTCTATGAACATGTGATGTCAGAAGAAAAAAAGAGTTTAAATTGTGTTAATGAAATGGTGCTCGATGTGTGAGCAAGGCAGGGGACCCTGCCGAAAAGCGTAGCAGCCTTTCGAGCAAAATAAATCATTTGGAACCCTACCTTCGATTTGCGGTGTCGTCTTTCTGGTGATGAAGTGGTAACCGGAAGTGGTAAAAGATATATGTATATATATATATTATATATTTAACACTCATAAACTTTTAAAAAACACTCACAGTCACTGGATGATATCATCAGTGATGTCATTTGCGATGCATCAGTGATGTCACTGACCATGTCATGTGTGATGTAATATGTGAGGTCATAAGCAGTGCATTGCGAGGAGATAGTTATAGTTAGCTCAGCTAACTATAACCACTGAATTTCACTGGTTTTGTATGAGGTTGAGGTGGAGTAAAGGTGCCACATATGGCATTGGTGCACTCAGTAGCTTTACATTTTCGTGCTGGGATTTTTAACCCCATACTTATGAAGGAAGAAGTGGGACTAGTGTCACAGAATACAAAATGTTGATGGCTTTCCAGCCAGAACCAGCTGAAGGTGCCACACATGAGAAGAAAAGGTGGTAGACAGTTTGTCCTCAAAGAGTAATATGGCTCTGGTGATTCTATTACTACCTGGAATCCACAGGCATTCAAATCAGGAGGGTATGATGCCCTCCAAGCAGCAGCGAAGGCAACGGTGGTCAGGGATGGCGATGTCCACGGGATAGGCCAGGGTTTTGTTGCAATGTTAATTTTATATTTTCCCTGTTAGGGCATTACATTTGTTTGTGCAATCATTTTAAGCAGCCAAGTTATAATATTTTAAACGCCTACTTCCTGATGAAAGCAAAGGAAGATACCTGCTCTTCTTTTGATGACGATGAATGAACTGGTTCTTTGGCAGGCTCTTTCTGTAGTTAGGATTACATGTACAGTTTGAGAGCAAACCTCTTCCCAAAAAACACTTTTTTTTTAAAGATTGCAGGCACAATTTTTTGGGCAAGAAATTGTACTCATATTTTGCTTTTGGCACTGAGGACGCTGACGGTTCTCTCTCTCTCTTTCTCTGTCTCCTCATTCTATCTCGCTCCTCATTTGCTGAAAACTGTGACTTCAAGAAACCTCTACTACTGTCTTTTTCCTCTCCTTTCCTTCATTCGTTCCCCTGTGAAATGGATCCAAAATACAAAAGAAAAACACATTGCTCAAAATGTCATCTTTTTTCTGACATTTTTCCCTTCCAAAGTGCAGTCTCGGGACAGAGGAAAAAAAGGAAGAAAGAAAAATATTCAAAATCTGTCAAAATAAATAAAACAAGACAAAGTGGCGGAATGGTTTTATTTACACCCAAACACATTAGCGCCACTTTACGGAGTTTGCCACTGAAGCGCTACCTTCGTTTTCTCGTCTTTCTTTCAACAGCATTGTTTTCCCGTTTGTTTTGTGAGGCGTACGCAGCTCTGGAACCACGCACTAGAGAAGGCAAGCACTGACCTGGCCCATTGACACTGTCATTGACACTATTGTACAATGAGATTCCTAATGTGACAGGAAGAAGCAGGCATCTATTATGGCTGTACGGCACCAAGTAGTACTGCTTCTTGATGGGTAATAACTCTCTGCAGGCCACCTATACCGCTACTGAGAAATCAGGTAAAAAGGCAATGTGGTTGTACTGATAGGTGGTCTTTTATCTCAGGCACCTGTCTAAGTACCTTGTCTCGATAATTTAGCAATATTGTTATTATTGGGCACGGGGGGCTCCCGGAGATGAACGCACCATGAGAGACCAATGTGCTCTCTCCACCACCAATAGCTGTGAGAGTTGTTCAGTACGAAAGATCGCTGTGAGGAGCGTGTCTACATAAGTCTCCAACTTCCTGGTGTTAGTGGATTCCAGAATTCCAGTGATGTGCAAGATGTTTCTGTGTGAGTGTGCCTCTAAGTTTTTGTTTTTGGCCTGTATGAATGCCAGGGCTTTCTCCATATTCAGGCAGTTCATATTTACTGACTGTATATCATCTTCTGCAGTGGAGATACGCTGTTCCGCTGCCGTGGTGCTTGTCGAGCTTTTTAGACATGTGATCTAGGTGCAAGTTTAACAAATCTATCTTAAGCCCTATGCTTTAGAGTCTTTGCTGCATGACCGCCAGAGTAGTCTCCAGGGCAGACACACCCTGTGACCCCACCTCCTGCTGACATGTCTTTTAGGATAGTCCTGTCATGTATGCCCCCTTTTGACTTACATTGTCCCATACACACGACAATAACGGTTCTAAACAGGTGACCTTTTACCTAGTAGCTTGCTCCTGTCTCTTCGACACCAGGCTCTTAGTATTCTATCATAATCCCTGTACCTGACATACATAAACATGCCCTCAGGCACTGCATAATTATTCTGTATAAGGGTCACCACATTTTTCATCCTTGGCCAACAGCCCGCTTTGCATGATGGCATTTGTTTGGAAAAACATTTATGATTGTTTTCAAAACATTTATGATTTTTTTCAAAACATATCGATTCTAGAAGAAATCCTGGAGTGACCACTCTAGTATATAAGACTCTTCTTCCCCCCTACAAATCAGAGGAGAATTCTTTCCAAGCTGACACGGGGTCCTGCATGCTGAATCTTCGACATGCAGCGGTCTAACATCCCTTGCGGGGTGTCATCCTCAAAGCAGAGACGGGGTCCTTCATTCTCTACCATCAGTTGAGGGGGATGATTCTTCCCTAGGGGATTCTTGGCTACATATATACATATCTAAATGCATATACATGCTACAGATACAGATCTAGACTAGGTACATTTAGGCAAATTACTTAGGGTGCACATTTTAGGAATATGCAAGTGCTACTGTTTTATCTGAACTGTGTATGTTCATCTTCTTAGTACAATGGTAGAAATGTATCTACTGTTTACTATATTGGTACTTGCGATTTCTTTTGTATGCTTCTGTCTCCTGATTGTCGCAGCAAATATGTTTTACACAAGACTGACACTGGACCAATAAATACTTATTGAAATGTCCTAATCGCCCTCCTGTGTATTTTCTGAGAATAAGTAAGCACGAATGACTGAGCGAAAAGTACTGTACTGTTTTCCACGATCCCTGAGGAATCAGGGTTGTCATGTTCAGTGGTTGCCAGAAACTACCTACACCTCTGTAAGATACAGGGGGGTGGTAGTGGCACTTTAGAGCTAGCTGGTCTAATGACTGACATATCCTGTGGGGGTGTCCGGAGGCGGTTGGGACACCAAGCCATCAGTTTAGGTCATCCAAAACATGGAGGTCCTGGGGATTCCTAGGAACTACACAACACTGCTCTAACATGGTTTCCGGCGGGGGCCTGGTAGAGCAATTGGAGCCGAAAGTTAGGCGTGTTTGTGTTCGGTCTGCTTACCACATCATTTTCGGCACTTGCAATCCAGGTTTCCCTGCGATGGCCGACACCAGCTGCAGACGACTCGTGCACCTGGGCTCACTGTTCGCAGAGGGTCTCTCTGTGGTAGCCCAGCAGCGCAGTTAGAGGTGTGCAGGCCCACTTGGTCTTCAAATGGCCGCCTTTTATGTCCAGAGTGAAAATGATTAAAGGACTTGGAACTGTGAGCCTGAACGACAGCCCCTACCTTTCATTCAAGTTAAGTGAGCTCTGCAGCTAAGGCTGGGGTAGAGCAGAGATGTCTCAGATAGTCTCAGATAGTGTCCTCAGAGCGCCAGGCTCCAATACAGCACCTTGAAGTCTCTGCACCCACACACATAGTGCCACAATAGTCGTGCAACTCAGTGGTCAAACAGTTGTTCACACCTCGTTGCCCACTGATAGCGAGAATAGGATTAGTATGCTGTTTCAGGGAGATTAGTGCATATGCAAGTACACTGGTGAGCTTCACAGGATCAGAGTAAGCAACTGGGCCCCCACACGAGTAGGCCCTAAGGCCTGGGCCACGTACTCTGGAACCAATGGCGCGGCCTTCGCAGCAGCAGACTCAGGGGCACATCAGGGCAAGCGGCAGTTGTCGTCACACTGTTGTGGGCCCTGCAGCCTGTAAGGTAAGATTATCAGGAGGACAGCCATATATTTATGAGAGGCCGGAATTCACCACCGCTGCCCCAGTCCTTTTGCAGCTCACCCGCTGTTTTAGCCATTGGTTAATTGAACCAAAAATGTCTCTGAGACCTCTGCCTCAGTTATGCGCCTGGTAGTCCTTTATGCGGGTGCAACTATGCCTCTTCACATTTGCGCCCACGTTGTCTGCCCACGCAGCGAGGCAAGCAGCTTCACTTACCTCGATGCAGCCACCCCTGCTGAAAGTCAGTGTCCACCACTGGCCCCCCCTGGGAAGGGTGTTTCCTGCAGCCAGGCATGCCTCGCTATCTTCACATAGCTCGCCAGCCTCTCTTCAGCTTGGGTGCAGCTCTGCCACTGGAGCCCCTATCACATGGTCCACGGCCGCAGGGCCAGCCCACTAGCTCCAGTTCTGATGATGCAGGTGCCACAGCAGCGGACTTAGGGGGGCAGTAGAGTAAGCAGCAAACGTTGTCACACTTACGCGGGCTCCACAGCCTGTATAGCGATGGTATCAGCAGGTTGGCCAGATAGTGTTTAGATGCCAGAATGTACCACCGCTGCCCCAGTCAAACACCATATACATCTCAAGCACAGCTCATGGTACTATGAGGCTCTCCCTAGAACCTTACACCTAAAAGAAAACATGCATACATTTACAATTACTAGTGTAACACGCAAGCAGCAGTTGGGTGTCACTCAAAATGTCATATGCATGATGTATAGATCCCACACATAAGCACACAGCAAATACAGAATAGTCACACATAGGCACGGGAGTAGCCACACAATTAAAATACCTCCCACTTTGAACTAAAGCTCTTATGGCACCAAGAAAGCAATGTAAGTAATCACACCCCTCCACAGAAGAGCTCTCTGGTCCAAGGACCTAGCCATTCATCCTTCCATCAAACCGCTGATATCCACCATTTCACATTTACATTCTCTCATCCATTAATTATTTCATCCATCATTCAGTCTTTCACCATTCATTCTGTCCTTCCATCTGTGTGCCCATCCATATCCAAACCTAGTCAACCGTTTGCAAACCTATCCATCAGGGGAGAGGAGTTGGCCTAATGGCTAGGGCGGTCAACCTCGAATCTGCGGAACTGGGTTTGAGTCTCGGCAATGACGCTGAACATCCTGTGATTCTGGGCAAATCACTTAATCTCCCCGTGCCTAACAACAATGAATGTGTTCTCATGTAATGCAACTGGTGCTATGTAAAGCGCTCTGATACCCGATTCGGGTCAATTTTGCGCTATATAAAACTCTGTAAAAATAAAATAAATAAAATAAAATAAAAATCTATCCTTCCATCCATCATTTCACTCATCCATCCCTCCATCCACCATTTCACTCATCCATCTATCCTTCCACCCATCCATCCTTTCACTCATCAAACCACTCTTCCACCCATCTATCCATTCATCCATCCAACAATTTACTCTTTCACCCAATCCTTACACTTTTCCACCCATTCATCTATTTACTCATCTAGCCAACCATTTACCCTTTCACCCATCCAGCCATCCTTTCACTTACTCATCCATCCACCCAGTCACTCATCCGTCCACCCATTCATCCTTCCACTCATCCATCCATCCATCCTTTCTTCCAGCTCTCTGCCCTCCCTTTCACTCATCTATGCATTATTTCACTCATCCATCTTTACCACCTTCTTTTCACTCATTCATGAACCCATTCGCCCATCAATCCATACTTTCACTCATCCATCCATCCTTCCGTTCTCTCTCCATTCCCCTGTCACTTGGCCAACAATCCTTTCATCCACCCTCCACCCATCCACCCACCCATCCATCTGCTCATCCACTCATGAATCCATCCATTGACCCTATCACTCATCCTTCCATCCTTTCTCCCATCCATCCACCCTTTCACTCATCTATCCATCATTTTGTCCCTCTACCCTCCCTTTCACTCACTTGTCCATCCTTACATCCAACCTTTCACTCATCCATCCATCCATTCACCCTTTCACTTAACACTACATCAGCCCATCCATCATTTCACTCACCCATCCACCCATTCACTTTCCCATCATCCGCCCTTTCACTCATCAATCCATCCTTTCACTCATCCATCCACCTTATTACCCACCCATCTACCCTTCCATCCATACGTCCATCTATGTACCCATCTATGTACCCTCATCCATTCTTCCACTCACTCACTCATACATCCATCCATTCTCTCATTATCCCTCCATTCACCCGTTTACTCATCCATTCATCCTTTCACTAATCCATCCAGCCATTTACCCATTCCTTCACTTACTCACTCACCCACCTTTTCACATTAATTATGAGCTGAGCCTTTGTCTACTGAGCTGCAGGCAGAAGAGGCCCATCGAGAACTCTACCCTGCTGTAGTTCCTACAGCAAGGGGTGGGGCGGGGCGGGGGAGGATTCACTATGCCCCTGCACATAGGCAATCTGAATCCTTGGAAGTCATGAGTCATGCATGATGCACAGTGCCAGGACGTCAGGTGACTGCGACATGGTGTTGTTTCCAGGGCTTTCAGTGGGATGAAAAAAATGGGGCGGGGGGGGTCTCTCCAAGGGGCGTGTTCGATGTAATTACAGGCGTGGCTTAAAACACCTATGGTAAAAACCTGTGCTTAGCATAGTGTCCGGCCCATTGGTATTCTGCTACTTCTGTTATTGCGTCCAGAAATATAATACATTACACCTACAACAAGCCAGGACTAAAGGCTTTGTCAGTGGTTGTTAGTAACATAAAATAAAAAAGCAACAACTACGGCTTCTTTGTATATAGTATAGAAAATGCTTCAGTTCTGAAATGATGAGACTGTGAAAGAGCTAAAACGCCTGGTTTTTAACCTCTTTCACCGGCTACTTTTCATGAACTGCAGCATGGGCGTTTTTGTAAATTGTTTTGTACATTTCCTCCATCTGACAGAAGGCCCTGCCCTAGACAGAGGCTGGAGGAGGTCCACTACATGCAGTAACAGCCCAGACTGGCCCATTGTCATTCTGTATGTGACAATCAGCCGCAGACAGAATAACAATAGGCAGGGTGGAGCTGCTCTTGTGCTCAGAGGAAGAGTGCGAGGCGGACCCATCAGGGAGCTGAGGCTTCTCGCAGGGGAACAGTGCTGCTCCCTTCGAAGCCCAAAATTATGGACAAAAGGCGTCCGTAAAAGGGATCATCACGGACAACGGACGTGAGACCCAAATCACGGACGGTCCTTGAAATTTACGGACGGTTGGCCACCCTACTGGATTTACACTTGTGGAGCCGCCACACTGCGCATGAGCGTTAGCGGTCACAAACATAAACAGAGGACTGAATTCGGCAAAAAACCCACCCGGGGCTCAGTCCAGCTCCCCTTCCCGCTCGACTTGCACCCGCTGAAGGGTTCTGAATTTAGCTGCAAATAAAGTGGATAGCATCAACATTACCAGTTTAATACCCTAAAATAGATTGATAAGATCGTGTATCGACATAATAATGCGAGTCTGATGACCCGATTGGGGAAAACCACACACAATCTCAAATGCCAAGAATTTCAGATTAACATGTATTCCAGGAAAGAGTACAGAAACATACAAAGGGCATGTAAACTATTTAAAACACGCAATTGCAAATAGCACTTATCTTGTCTGCTGAGCAGCAAAGAAAGAGGCAACAAGATGGTGGCTGCTGTATTTGGTGTGATGGGTCCATGGTGAGTGATGTGCTAATGTGTGATTAAATTAATGTTATCATGGAAAATGTAGGTGTGTATGTGAAAGCTTTCATCTGCTGCTGTGTTTGCAGTAAAGAAAAGACAAGCATATTCCTCACCTCCTGTCTTGACTTCAAATACTTTCTTAAGAAGCAGGCTCAGCTCTGCCAGGATTTGGTTAACTCCAGGGCTCTGCCTCTCCTGTGAGGTGGCTCCTCCCAGTTGAGGTCTCGTGGCTTGCAACACCTTCAGGCTCTCAGAGCAAAGGAGTTGGTTTCACTTTCTCAGCTGCTCCACTCACACGAGATGCGAAAGGCTGTGGACAACACAGAATTCCTGAAGGCGAATGTCCACTCTCTGCAGGCTGTTTCAGACAAAGGAGTCCCTCGAGTGCCGGTGGCCAAAGCAAACTGGCCCCCCCATCCAGCAGCATTCATTTGTGAGTAGGATCCTTTAGAGGACGGCCTGTACTTTCAATGCCAAGCCAGTACAACAATTACAAAACGCAGGAGAGCTGATATTTTTCACTGGGGAAATATAAATCTAAAAAACAAACACGAGGAAATCGCATGCAATGTGTTTGCAAGCTCTTTAAATTAATTTTAAATGTTTATTAAAACAAACAGCTCTGAAATTGTAATGTTCAAAAAGAATATTGGGATTTATATACAAATAGTTTTTCCCTTACATGCAATTGGGACTTTCAGAGTAGCAAAAAGTAAAGAAAAGACTTTAGTTTCTGAGAAAGGTGGTAACACGCAGATCGTGAGAGTTCCTGTGAGACACTTAACTATGCACAAGTTTCTGTTTTGGCGCTGACCAAGAGTATGTAGTGAGGTGCACATTGTGTACCTCTTTTAAGTCTCAGGTTTAGTTTGATGTTACTTGAACTGTACCTGGTTTTGGGTGATGTTTTGTGAAACAGAGGCCTACACAGCTGCCTTCATTACTGTTCCTGTTTTGGGAGAGGCACTTGCACTACAATTTTCCATGTGATATATGTTTAGTGTGAAATCGTTTTTTAGGTCTCGCGCCTAGCGTTGCAGTGCGTAGCACTGCTCGCACAGCACGAGACCTCTTGTATGGGGTTTTGGAACTGGCCTAGGAATCGCACACCCTCGTGCGTGTGCGATTCGTTTTTCCCCGGCTATTGGGCTTTGCGTGCGTCTTTATAAGAAAGACAGCACGCAATTGGGCTAAAGGCGGGCGCATGTCCCACCTTTGCCGCGCCCATTCCCACCGGTGTCTAGCACGCGCAGCAGCGCGCGTTCGCCTTGCTGCCGCGCTCCCTTTCCCCCCCGCTCCTTTGTGGTGCGCGCGCACCACTGGTTTCGATTCCCGCATTCGGCTAGGTTTCGATTCCGTGCTTCTTGTGCTTTTTTTCTCTTTTTGCTATATTTCACCAGTTTTACAATTCACGATGCTGACAGATTTTTAAAAAAGTATTCAAAGATGCAAAACCTCTAATTTTGCAACTTCGAACACCCTAGACTGAACATCACATTAAAATATATTAGAACCTAAAATAATTCATAAACCGGTAGGATAGGTCGCAGTGTCATCAGCATCTTATTTCTAACGGCAGTATAAGTTATGACCGAAGCACCTAACAGACATTAATAATATATACGTACATTAAATAATAAAACATAACGACATATCAGATTTGGGGAGGGAGGGTCGAAGTGCATTCGAAAGTTCCACCCGTGGTTCACTCCAACTGATGCATTTCTAAAAATAACAGAGCTCAGTGAGCACAGCACTGCACTGACTGATCAGAGGGAGCTCTCGCCACTCCATTGCCCTCAGAAGAATCACCCAGTAATGCAGTCTCCACTTCATCACCGAACAATTGACCTTATGTGACAGTGTCTGCATGAATACCCCGCTAATCAGAGGAGTGATTGTGTCTTGTTCTGCTGCAGGAGTCCGCCAGGCAGGCAGTCACATTATCAATGGCATCTCTGGGAAATCTATTGCCATTACCGGGAGAAGCGTGACAGTGTTTATGAATGAATGCAGTCTTTACACGGGATTCATTTCTCAGAACACCCAGAAGGTATTTCTTTAGCTCTTTAAAAAGATTGGACTTGTCATTTATAATCATTTAAGTTACTCTGCTAAAACACCAGGAATAATTTATTTCTTGGCATTGTTGCTCTGGAAATGCTGGAGACGCTGCTAGATCGACACGTTTGGTGGAAATGAGATACGAGTAATGACAAGCATTTGCAATGCAATAGGTCTCGCATTTACGTGAGTTTAAGCTATCGGCATTGTAAATGACAATGCGTTTCAAAAATCTAAATAAAACGCATTGTCATTTACAATGCCAATAGCTGAAACTCGAGTAATGCGAGACCTGTTGCATTGCAAATGCTTGTTTACAGTTGCTGCCCACGGCGATATTTTTAGTGTGTTGACAGTTGCACTCTTTTGTGTCTATGTGGTGTTTGTTTTGTGTCACAGAACATTGCACAGCTTCTTCATGTGCTGTCTCTGGTGTGTAAAGGAAAGTACTGGAGCTTCCCCTGTTCTCAGTGAGGGAATCGTTCACTCCTGTCAGGGCTGTATCTCTTTTATGCGTATAAAGGCGCTTCGATATTCCAATTTTACCATTATTGGTGATTTAAATCTCAATGTCGAAGATGCAAGCTGCCTCACAGCCTCAACGTTAGTTGCTGCCTCACAGCCTCAACGTTAGTTGCTGATCACAGCCTCAACGTTAGTTGCTGCCTCACAGCCTCAACATTAGTTGCTGATCACAGCCTCAACGTTAGTTGCTGCCTCACAGCCTCAACGTTAGTTGCTGATCACAGCCTCAACGTTAGTTGCTGCCTCACAGCCTCAACGTTAGTTGCTGCCTCACAGCCTCAACGTTAGTTGCTGATCACAGCCTCAACGTTAGTTGCTGCCTCACAGCCTCAACATTAGTTGCTGATCACAGCCTCAACGTTAGTTGCTGATCACAGCCTCAACGTTGGTTGCTGCCTCACAGCCTCAACGTTAGTTGCTGCCTCACAGCCTCAACGTTAGTTGCTGATCACAGCCTCAACGTTAGTTGCTGCCTCACAGCCTCAACGTTAGTTGCTGATCACAGCCTCAACGTTAGTTGCTGATCTTGAAGCACTTCAACTGAGGCACCTAGTGCAGGCCCTGACCCATAGATTGGGTCACACTTTAGAGTCCATCTCCACGAATCTGGGCAATTTAAAAACTGACCCTCCCATCCCGCTGATGTGGACTGACCATTTTGTAGTCCCTATGCCCTGGCTAACTTGTCCGATAGGACATTCAGCCACCTTAGATCAGCCAACCAAAACCCGAAGATAGGCTAAAGTAACTCCTGAGGCTTTCACCTCAGCCTTGGAACTACCCGGCTTTGGAGAGTAGCACAGAAGCGGCCAATTCCCAAGTAGTAGAGGGGATCGAGGGTGCACTAGATCAGATCGTGCCAATAACCGAACATGTGATTAAAAGACTGAAACCCTTGGCCGAATGGTCCTTGTGACAAAGCCCAGTATCGCGCAGCCCTGAAAAGCTATCACAAGCAAATTAAGATAGTGCAACTAAATTGTTATATAGGGAAAATTGAGACAGCGCAGAATGTGCCTCTTGCAATTTTCTCTATACTTAGATCCCTCTCGTCTCTTGAGCGCGGCAGTGACTCCTCACTCTGAAGACAGGTGCAACATCCGAGCTCAGTTTTATTTTGATAAAGTGGCAAACATTTATTTCACATTCCCCGAGGCTGCCAGAAATATTTCTTGCCTCCAAACTTGGTTCGTACCCATTGAGGATAGAGAAGCTCTCTCGGATTTTAAACCCATCACCACTGAAGAAGTCATCCAAATCATGGCATCGGTAAAATCAGGGGCTCCCGTTGATCCTGCTACTCCTACAATCCTGGATCGTGGTGTTTCATGCATCGCCCCAGTGTTGTGGAACTTGTTTAACTGCTCGTTCACTAGTGGTCAGGTTCCTCACTCGTGGAAATATGTTACTATAGTACCCCTACTTAAAAAACCATTGCTTGACGCAACCAAGTCGATGAACTATAGGTCCATCTCGCTGCTCCCATTTACCGCTAAGGTAGCAGAAAAATATGTATACCAGCACCGCTCCCTGTTTATCAAAGCAAACAATATCCTGCATGTGACTCAATCTCAGGATTTCGTCCTCAGTACAGTCAGCTCTTCTGTTTACTTCTGAATCTATACGCCAAGCCGGGGACAGAGGGGACACGATCGCGGTGCTCCTTCTGGACTTCAGAGCAGCATTTGATACTGTGTCCCACAGTCTGTTATTAGAACGGCTGCGAAACTATGGGATTGGCTGCAAGACGCTACAATGGCTGGCGTCTTTTTTGCAGAGCCACATCTTTCAGGTAGCACGGAAACCTTTTATCTCAGAAACGCTCCACTCCAGCAGGGAGTGCCTCAGGGTTCTTCCCTGAGCCATACGCTTTTGAATCTCTTTATGCGTCCTCTAGCGGACATTGTTGAGAGATATGGTCTCTCCATTGTGTTGTACGCTAAGGACACACAGTTAATAGTCATCCTTTTGCAAAACTTCATTCACTCAGCAGTACAATTCTGGTCATGTTTAACTGAGTTAGCCGATTGGATGAGTCTCAGCTGCCTCAGATTGAATACAGGTAAAACCGAGATTCTGATCCTAGGTAAACAACCATCGATTTGGTCCAAAGCATGGTGGCCAGACACCTTGGGACCGATTCCTATGTTTAAGCCAAAGTGAAGAATCTAGGCATTTGGTTTGATTCTAAAATGTCATTTGAAAGCCAAATTACAAACCTTGCAGGACAGTGCTTCGGTACCTTAAAATCCCTGAAAAACATTCAACCTTATCTGCCAGAAGTAGCCAGGAAAACTGTGGTCCAGTCTCTTATCATGTCTAGACTGAACTACTGTAATGGTCTATATCTCGGAGTTTCTCAGGCACGCATGATGCGACTCCAGAGGGTACCGAATATGGAAGCACGTTTGCTGCGGAACTTGCCTAGACACTCCCTCTCAACTCCTGCCTTAGCCAAATTGCATTGGCTTCCGTTGAAGGAACGCGTTTCTTTCAAAGCTCTATGCTACTGCCATAGAATTCTTAATGGCAAAGGCCCTGGCTACTTGAAGTCTATGATTTCAGCTTACTCTCCAAAAAGATCTCTCAGATCAGCCAATGCTCAGCTTGCATTCATTCCTAGGATTAAAAAATCACGCATCGGAGGATGCTCATTCAGCTTTTTAACGGTTAGACTGTGGAACTCATCACCTCTTTCACTTAGACAGGAGAAGTCAGAGTTCTCTTTTCGACAAAAGTTGAAAACCTGGCTTTTTAGATCCATCTAGTTCAGTGTCTAGTGTTTTTGCTCTTGGTAGAGGACCAGAAACCTTGGCGCTGGGACACGTCTATGAACGTAACTGTGTGCTTTATAAAACACATTATTATTATTATTATTATTATTACCTGTGCAGTACCTGCTGATTGTGTTATTTATGCTTGTTCTGCTTCCGCCTGTGCTCTTGATGTTCCTTGGAGGAGAACACTGCTCTGGTGCTGCCTTTGCTATTGCAGCCTCATGCAAGTGTAAAAGTGATCACTATGGTCTCTCTTCTATTTTCATCTCAACAGCACTCAGAAAGAATTTGGCGGATTGTCCATCTGTTTGCTTATGGTCGCCCATTTAAGGCATGTGGAAACTATGGGCCTGATTCACAAAGGGCCTCTGCACTCGTGGCGGAGGCCCCGCAGTCGTGGGGGAGTCGCCGCACTCAGGGCGGAATCTTCCCAATGAGAATTCTCATGTGTGGCAGCCCTTTGTGAATCACGCCTTAAGTGTAGAATAGCCTTCAGCTCTGCCATGAGAATCGCCTTTGTGGCAGAGCTAATGCTGGTAAAAGGCCAGAGGGCCGAACAATTCAGGGTGGCTTCTACGATGCCATTCTTGCTGGTGTCATTTCTTTTGTCGGATCACCATGTAATTAATGGCCGCCCCAGAAAGAAAGGCTAACGAAATGTCCTGCACACACTGGTCAAACCTTTCCTGTACATGCCAGACATTAATTTGTTATTTATGAAGATAGACCCCCACCCCCCATTGACAGGTCTGTTTACCAACCTAGCATGGCATGGAAGACATGCTTTTATGGACCATTTTTCTTCCGAAGCATCTCCTGCCATGTATGTGGGAGCTACTTCGGTGTAAAAACTTTGTCAAGGCCCTAAATATTTACAGGATCGGACAGGCCTATAGGGCAATCAGGCAGTGCCCAACAGGCTAGTCTGACAGGTCTGCCCATGGGCTGGTTTTAGGGCTGTTTGTGTGCCTGTTTTGTGGTCTGCTAGGCAGGCTTTTACTATTGAATTCCCTGATATTTAAACAAACATTGCTACATAAAGCTCAAATCCATGCAGTCTTAATTAAATACCTTGCAATACACTTCTACTATACAGCATGTCTTTACAAGTTCAAACCGTCCCCAATTTGCAAACATTCACTACTTTTTTAGCTTTCTAGGTCACTAACAGGGGCAACTTTTACTTCGGTGCCCGGGCCGATTTTTGGTCCCAGCCGGACTGAGATTATTTATCGGTTTGTAGGGGCAATACGGACTGTGCATAGTGACTGAGAAAGAGAAATAAGGAAAGAAGCAAAATAAGAGAGAGGGATATAGATGAACAATTAAGTGGAGATAAAGAACAAACGTGAGATTAAAAGAAGGAGGAGAAAAAAGTGAAGTAGCAGGGAAACAAAAAAGTGAAAACTAAAAAGGAAAGAATATATAGGATAAGTTGAACTTGAAGGAGAAAAAAACAAAGTAGAAGTTGGAAAAAATGTGACAGAGAGTAAATATAGAAAACGATGAAGAGGCTAGAAAAATAACTGATGGGGAAAGAAAGAAAGAAAAATAGAAAAGTGTGAAATTGACAAATAGAAGGACATTAAAAGGGAAAAGAAGAATAAATAATGAGATATCAAGTAAAAGAAATGGAAAAACATAAATAAACATTAAGAGGCAGAGAGAACAAAGGGCGTGGAGGACATTGAAAGGGACAGAAAGGACCGAGAGATTGAATAAGAGAAAGAGCCTTGAGATGAAGACTGAGACAGGGAAGCCAAGAGAGAACAGGGCACAAACAGTGAAGAGGGAGTTGAATGCACCTATTCAGTGCACAAATCAGTAGGAAAAGGGAGCAGGGACATAATAGGATGAATTGAGACATGGCATGGGAAAAATATATGGCAGAATAATGGTGGAGATATGAGGCATGAGAAAAGAGAGGAGTGAATGAAGAACATGACTCAGTAGAACAGAAAATGTTTAAGCTATAAGAGGAATTAAAAAGGAATTTTTATAGTGATTATTGAGAGAGAAAGACAGAAACTGAAATGTGACGGACTGAGATGAACTGAGATAGAAGTGAGAGAACTGAGAAGAATCAGTAGTCAGCGAATATAAGAGAAAATCGTGGAAGTAGTATGCAAACTGGAGAGAAAAGAAGGTCAAAAGAATAGAGTTTTATAGCTGGAGGTTAGAATGACACTGTGCTGTTAAGGGGAGCAAATGAGAAGGACAAAGCGTGAGGGCAGAAGAAAACTAAAGCGATGTAGATCATATTGAAGGTGCAGATGAAGGGTTAAAAACAGGATGGGACATAGCTGAAAGATGAAGGTGTGCAGATTGCAGGAAAATATCTGCGAATAAGATATTTGAGGTGGATGGGAAACTGAAAGAGATAGAAGTGGATGACAGGCCTGAAAAAATAAAAGTGATGAATTGGTGGTAAGAGAAAAACTTTAAGAGATAAGAAAATAATGAAAGAGATAGAGATACAGAGTAAAACAGAAGGCTCAAAAGAAAGAGTAAAACTGACAGGCCAGAGAATGGAATGTTCAGGGAAAATTTGAAGGTGAACAGAAACAGTAAGAAATAGATGTAACAGAGGGCCGACGTGAAGGTGAAAGAGAAACTAGAAGAACCAGACAGGGGGAGGAAGTAAAACTGATAAAGCTAAACTTAATTATTATAGAAGATGTGGAGGTGAGAGGAACATCAAGAAAAAAGGTAACGAGAAGAGGGAAGTAAGGTGAGAGAAAGAGTGAGGCAGAGGCGTTGAAGAGAAAGTGAGTGGTACAGATAGTCAAAGAATGAGAGGTAAAATGGTGAAAGAATGACAGGCAGAGAGGGACATAAGAGAGGGACACCAAGGGGTATATTTACAAGAATTACCGCAAACTAGCGTTAGCAGCAATTTTCTTACCGCTGCGTATCACCGAAAACTATAGCCATAGTACCGACATATTTACAATACGTCGCTAAATGGCGATATTATCTTCTACCGGTGGCAAATGTCACTAACACTAATGTCACAGCGATAAAAATCTTGCTGCTAACATGAAAAAAGTGATGAAAGGCCAATTAGAGGCAAAAAAAAAACTCACGTTAGTAAGCCCTACGTCACTTGTCTGCCTCCAGAGGTAAAAATAGCCTATTAGTCCACCACCAATGATAAAAATAAAATAAAAACAATGGAATGCCAAATTGTGCAGCCAGGGCCAAGTTCAGTACAGGTAAACAACCCCCCCAAAGCCCCCAACAGGCAGGATTGCCAGCCAGAGTCCGAGGGGAAGAGGAAATGCGGATTCAGGGCTCCATATATGTAAAGAGGTGCATCGCTGGGGAAAACCAGTGATGCATCTCTTTTCATAGCGCTTCCATTGCAACACCATGGCAGCTGAAGCCTGGAAGCTTGGACAGTACCTGGGGCCAGTAGGCCTTGGGCCTGCGTCTAAGACCCGGAGTGGGAGGCGGAGGTGCTGTGGAGTTGCTGCGGCCTGATGGTGTAGGCGGGCCGCGTTGGGACCAAGCCTTTGGGCCGCAGTGGTAGACATTGAGGCATAGTCAATTCGCCCTTACCTAGTGGTGAAGTCTGGCAGGTCTCATGGAGACACGTTGCTGACCTGTGTGAGAAGACTGTCTGGCCCCCCTTGGAGCTGTGATCGGTAGAGGCACTTCTGCGCACCAAAGTAGGGAGGACTGCATCGCAAAACACGAGCTACCACTACACCGGGGTGCACGGAGGTGATTGCCAATGGTGGGCCGCGCCTCTCTGCACCAAAAGGCAGGAGGATGTAGCGCTTGCCGGACGCTGTGGAAGGTGAGGCCCCTGAGCTGCGCCAAACTTGTGTGGCGGTAGCGCTGCAACCTCATGCCTGAGTGGGCCCTGTTGCATCACTTGCATTGGGAGGTTCCCCAGCAGACTTGGCGGCGACTGCTGTACCCAGGCTTGTGAAACCCCACATGGCGGAGGCTCCCGCTGGCTGAGTCACAGATTCTGAGAGAGCACGGCGGATTGAGCACGGTGTCGATGTCCAGGTGTGGAGAAGGTGGGACGGGCAGCGGAGGAGTCCTTGGGGTCATGTCGGGCCCAGGCCTAGCACCGGTCTCTGGCACACACTGTGCCCTGAGCAATCCCTGAGCTGCAGAGGATGCACATTGCTGATGACACCGCACAAGACTGGTGAGGGACTCCACTAACTGGCTCAAGTTGCTGAAATCGGCCATTGTTGGCAACGGGTGCCAGGGGACCGGGGGCCGGTTCGGGCTCTTGGGTGTACGGGGGACTATCCCTTAGTTGTCTATCTCTTCCCACAGCGCAGCGCCATCTGGTAGCTGCTGTCCCCATCAGCTGCTGCTGGTTCCTCTGACCAAGTGGTCAGGTGTCCGAGGCCCTCCACCCCCACTGGCTCCATCCTGCGCCTCATTGTTGGTGGTCCAGTGGTAGAGCGTCACTGCTCTGCTGCTTGACTGCCCTCCTGTCCCTCTTTTCTGCTGTTCCTGTCCCTCATTCTGCTCTTCTCTGTTGCTTTCTACCTTTGGCTTTGTATTTTTTTCTTTGCCTTGTTTGGCTTTATCTTTCCTGTGCTTTTGTACAGTTTCTTTTTCTCTGTCCTGACCGTCGTTGACGCTGCAATCCCCCGCAGCCTCACCTCCTCCTCTAGTGTCTTCTCCCATATTACCCACCTCCCAGCTGTCCAGCCCTCCACAGCACTACTTAATCCCGGCCGCTGTGCGGCCGTGTGCAGCGGGTGTGCCACTGGTGCGCTGAATGCGTGCCAAAGGCAAGCCCATCTGCACTGTCCGTGCATAGATCGTGTCCAGTGCAAGTGACCCTGCTTCTCGGACACTCCACCGCTATGATGCCAGCACCCTCCTTGCCCACAACCCTGGACGCCACTCCACCTGCCATCTAGCATCAACGAAGAATACCCTTGCACTCTTCGCCTGCCAAAACTGAAAACACACCTTCTGCCACATCAACATACCAGCACCTCTCGCCGCCAACCCGACCAACTGCTTACCCCACATCTCAACTGCATCCTCCTCAAAGTGTGGTCCCTCCACATACACGCCACGAAAATCTGGGACCTCCTTGACACCAACTCTTCAGACATTGCCTTCTTCACGTAAACCTAGGCCAACCTCTGCTCCGGACTGTACATCGCCATTGCCATCTTCGACGGCTACATCACCCGCAAGGACCACCGCCCAGGAGGAGGCATTGCCATCGTCTACAAAAGCACACTCCAACTGACCACGCACTCTAATGATCCAATGGAGACCATGGAACACCTCCACTTCCAGATCCGGACCAAGCCCAACACCACCCTCAGCAGGCACCCTCATCTCCAGGCCCCCTGGCCCATGACCCCCCATTCACTGATGCCCTCGTAGACCTCATCGCACCCGAGGCTCTCCCATCCACCAACTAAATCCTACTCGGAGACCTCAACTTCCACCTGGACAACTCCAGTGACCAGAACACCACCACCCTCCTCGAGAACCTTGCCAACATCGGACTCAGCAGCTAGTCACCGCACCAACCCACATAGCCAGACACACGCTCGACCCTGTCTTCTCCACCAGCGGGAACAGTCAACTACAGCCACACCACCAAACTCCCCTGGATCAACCATCATTGTATACATCACGCCTTCACCACGCTCACCGTACACCACTGCCATCATTGCCCCCTCCCCGTCTCAGCTGGATCAAGGCCACCGAGGAACTTCTCGTCAACTCCCTCAGCACCACCACTCTGTCAACGCTTACAGACACCAACACCGCAGTGCACAACCTCCACCAATGGATCTCTAACTGCGTCGACACCCTGGCACCCCTCAAGGAGAAACCGGGCAAACAACACTCCAAGAAGGCCAACTGGCTGACTCCCGCCCTCCACTAGTCCAGACGCACCTGCAGACGTCTCAAGAAGAGATGGAGCCACAACATCAATCAACTCCGCAACACCGTCATCCTTGCACCATGGCACAAGGGTGCCTGCATTGGTGCATGGCAGCCATTGTGTGCCATCGTAGGGGAAAAATACAGACTTATTCCTGAGCCCCTTCCGACAGTTTAACGCAGCCAGTGCGTCATTTTCTTGACGTACTTGCAGGGTGAATCTTGCACCACGTTGCGTTGTATTTACAAAGTGGCGCATCTAGGCATGTGCGTGACCTTGTGAAGCCCTGTGCCTCATTATACCTGCGTCTGGTACGATGTATGCTGGGTGTGCATTCCCACGCAACCAAGCGTCATAGAGTGGCACAGTGCAGTCTCTCAGATTTCACTGCGACAATTCTAGGACGCCACTGCATCAAAACCATAAGCCTGCCTCATGGCAGGCGTAAGGGTGACGGAGTGCCATAGGGATAGGCTAAAGACACACAATTGATGGACGGAATGCAGAACAAATCAAAACATTCACCCCCCCAGTCAAGAGATCTAGGTTAAATCCATCATTCTTTTGCTCACCATGCCACCCCAGTTGAGACCTGGCCATATGCAAATCAGTCTTGACCCTGTGCCTCATGGGAACAGTCCAGCCCGAACTGCCAAGCCAGGTCCTCCCTGGACTGGAAACAAGCATCCTAGGACCGGTTTCAGTGTTTCACCCCTCATCAACCAGGATAGCTTGAATCCAGTGGCACAGTGAGCCCAGGACCCACATTTGGGCATACCCGGCGCACTTAGGGCGAGAAAGCAAAAGACACACAATTGATGTACGGAATGCAGAACAAATCAAAACATTCACCCCCAGTCAAGAGATCTGGGTTAAATCCATCATTCTTTTGCTCACCATGCCACCCCAGTTTTGACCTGGCTGTATGCAAATCAGTCTTGACCCTGTGCCTCATGGGAACAGTCCAACCTGAACTGCCAAGCCAGGTCCTCCCTGGACCAGAACCAATCTTCCTAGGACCGGTTTCGGGGTTTCACCCCTCATCAGCCAGTATAGCTTGAATCCAGTGGCACAGTGAGCCCGGGACCCACGTCTGGGCATACCCGGTGCACTTAGGGGGAGAAAGCAAAAGACACACAATTGATGGACAGAATGCAGAACAAATCAAAACATTCACCCCCAGTCAAGAGATCTGGGTTAAATCCATCATTCTTTTGCTTACCATGTCACCCCAGTTTAGACCTGGCCATATGCAAATCATTTTTTTTTTTTACATTTTATATATTTTTTTATTTTGATGTAGCAAAAGAATTTTTTACAGAAAGAAAAAACAACCTGCATAAATATTGTTTCATATATACAATATTCATAATTCATCATAAATCTGACGATCCGGCATAAAAAAAACATTTCATACATACAATATTCATAATTCATAATTCCTCATAAATCTTAATAGAAAAAATTTAAAAAGAAAAACAAAACAAATTGTTTTGGATACTATAAGTATGACATGCAAGAAAGGTGCTCGTAATATGCTAAAAAGCTCAAGACCTGGTATGCGTAAGAAGTTCCTGAATTATGTATATAAAATTCATGATTTATAGTGAACTGTAGCGTGATTATATGTTAGTTACGAGGGTGGTTCAGTTCCAAAATCGCCAAATTCTATTAAATTTGGTAGAAGAGCCTACCCTTTTAGCATACATGGTTTCTCCTTTAAGAACTCTCTGCATTTTTATGAACCATGGAGAGATCGTCGGGACCACCTTAGATTTACAATTTGTTAAAACAAGTGATTTTGCAATTAATGTTGCAATAAAAGTGAATTGGCGTTGACCTGGAGTCAGGTCTTCGCCTATCTCTACTCTGCCAAAAAGGGCGGTTAGAGGGCTGGGAGGAAGATTTATTTCCAGTTTTTTACTGATTTAAAAAAAACATCTTGCCAAAAATGTCTTAAGTGACAGCATGTAAACCCCACGTGAAGCCAATCCCCAATTGCAAGTCCACATCTAAAACATGTAGGATCGACAGTGGGGAACATTTTGTGGAGTCGATCATAGTGTAGCAGATCGTCCATTTACTGAACCATGCCATCCTTCTTAGGTTAGCAGCCCTGACTGTCTTGTAACTCATTTTATTGTAATTCTGCCATTGTTGCAGATTGAGGCTACAGCCCGTAGTCAAGCTAACCCTCTCCAAATGATCTAGAATCACCTGTTTATTCTCCACCGATTTAAGTAATCTGTACCAGTTGCCTATCCCCTTAATTTTGGATATGAAATGTGCCTACCCGAGGAGTGCGCCTACGCAATCTTCTTTGATAGTTAGGCCCATCCAAACACGGCTTAACCTGTACATAGCTAAACATCAGAAGACTACTTTCATTACTCTTACAATTTAACACTTCCTGCCAAGAAAGAAGCTTCTTGTTTTTGTAGAAGTCTTGAAGGAGTATGGAACCCCAGTTTTGCCCACTGGTCACTGTTCTGACGAGACCACTGAGGCCCCAGAAGAATACATTCTTCTAATTTCATCTGGGGATGGAGCCACGGAATACCATATATTTCCCACATTTTTTGAAAGAGCGAGGTGATCACCCTAGGGGTCTTGTACAATGTTTTTTTAGGGAGTTTAGGTAGACGTAGAAAGGGAACAAGGCCGATCTCAGATTCCTTAAGCATAATTGTAAGAAGGAAGTTGGCATCAAACAAGCCCCCTGAATTATTATAGTTTAGCCAGTTAAGAATTGAGGCGTAATAATATAGCCGTACATCCTGTAGGGCAAAACCTCCATCCTGCGCTTCTAATTGCGGGACTTGTAATTTTATTCTCGGTTTTTGTGCAGACCAGATAAAATGTCTAAATTCTGAGTGAACAGAATCGAAAAAGGATTTTGGAACTTTAATCATTATATCGGAAAATAAAAATAAAAATAACTGGAGGATATTCATTTTGATGAGAGCTACACGCCCCATGATAGAGATAGGGAGATTTTCCCATTGTTTAAACAAATTACATGTTTTATTTAAAGTGGAAATAAAATATTGCGGATATAAGTCCTCCAGTCGAGTGGTCACGAGAATCCCCAAATACCTTATTGGCTTAGTTGCTAGCTAGATAGTGGAGAGGTGTGGTGCAACGGCCAGGGCAGCTGACTTCGGAGCACAGGGTTCACGGTTCGATCCCCGGCTCCGGCGGCAGCTCAGCTCAGCACCATGTGACTCTGGGCAATAGCTCACTTAATTTCCACTACGGCCCCCAGCGCCTTGAGACCCGTAAGGGTGAGTAGCTGTGCTATATAAAAACGGACTTACTTACTTACATAGTGCTCCTGCATAGCGAGGGGCAGGATATCAGAGGTGCTATTAAAAGAAGCACCTCAGATTTAGAATGGTTTATTTTATATCCTTCAATGTTTGTAAACTCCCTGATTTTATCCAGGGCTCTGGGTAGATTATCTCTATCTGCTGCTAAATAGAGAGCCATGTCGTCAGCAAATAATTTAAGTTTTGCCGAACCCGGTAAAGGAGCGGCGATTGCTTGATCCTGCCGAATAGCACATGCCAGAGGCTCGATGAACATGGAGAATAGCACTGGGGAGAGGGGACAGCCTTGACGCGTCCCCCAGCTGATAGAAATTGCACCTGCCATATCCCCATTGATAATTATAGAAGCTTTCGCACTGTGGTATAGATTTTTCACCACCTAACAGAATTCATTCGGGATAGCAAATTTGTTTAAGATTCTTTTTGTATTTGTCACCCCAAGAGGGACAGGTATGCCCAGACGTGGGTCCCGTGCTCTCCATGCCACTGGAGTCAAGCTATCCTGGCTGATGAGGGGTGAAACCCCGAAACCGGTCATAGGATGCTTATTTCCAGTCCAGGGAGGACCTGGCCTGGCAGTTCGGGCTGGACTGTTTCCATTGGGCACAGTGTCAAGACTGATTTGCATATGGCTGGGTTTAAACCGGAATGGCATGGGGAGAAAAAAAATGATGGATTTAGGCCCAGAACTTTGTACTGGGGTGAATGTAAGACATTGTTCTGCATTCTGTCCGTCAATTGTTCTTTTTGTATTTGTCACCCCGAGTGGGATGTGTATGCCCAGACGTGGGTCCCGTGCTCTCCATGCCACTGGAGTCAAGCTATCCTGGCTGATGAGGGGTGAAACCCCGACACCGGTCCTAGGATGCTTGTTTCCAGTCCAGGGAGGACCTGGCCTGGCAGTTCGGGCTGGACTGTTCCCATTGGGCACAGGGTCAAGTCTGATTTGCATATGGCTGGGTTCAAACTGGAATGGCATTTTGAGCAAAAAAACGATGGATTGAGGCCCAAATCTCCGTTATGGGGATGAATGTTAGACATTGTTCTGCATTCTGTCCATCAATTGTTCCTTTTGTATTTGTCACCCCGAGTGGGACGGGTATGCCCAGACGTGGGTTCCGTGCTCTCCATGCCACTGGAGTCAAGCTATCCTGGCTGATGAGGGGTGAAACCCCGAAACCGGTACTAGGATGCTTGTTTCCAGTCCAGGGAGGACCTGGCCTGGCAGTTCGGGCTGGACTGTTCCCATTGGGCACAGGGTCAAGACTGATTTGCATATGGCTGGGTTCAAACTGGAATGGCATGGGGAGCAAAAAAACGATGGATTTAGGCCCAGATCTCTGTACTGGGGTGATTGTAAGACATTGTTCTGCATTCTGTCCATCAATTGTTCTTTTTGTATTTGTCACTCCGAGTGGGACGGGTATGCCCAGACATGTATCCCGTGCTCTCTATGCCACTGGAGTCAAGCTATCCTGGCTGATGAGGGGTGAAACCCTGAAACCGGTCCTAGGATGCTTGTTTCCAGTCCAGGGAGGACCTGGCCTGGCAGTTCGGGCTGGACTGTTCCCATTGGGCACAGGATCAAGACTGATTTGCATATGGCTGGGTTCAAACTGGAATGGCATGGGGAGCAAAAAAACGATGGATTTAGGCCCAGATCTCTGTACTGGGGTGAATGTAAGACATTGTTCTGCATTCTGTCAATCAATTGTTCTTTTTGTCTAAGGATAGGCTGGCCCCATGCATTGCTGGAGTTGCGTCATGCTTGCGACACAACTGCAGCAATGCGTGACTTTAGCACTGAGAGATACGGCAGGATTCCAGATGTATCTGTCATTGATTGCGACATGGAGCGCCACACATTGAAGACGGTGCATCCATGGTGTCGCAAGGAGGGTGCAGTTAAAAAAGTCGCAACACTGTTTTGTCGCAGCGATGCAACACTTTTCATGAATGGGGCCCAGGAATGCACCCTATCTTATCGATAGGGTGTATCCCTGACCTTTTGTTTTGGCGAAGGGCAGCGCAACAATACTCTTTGCAGCGCTGTCCAGCACCCAAACATCTTATATGTGGACCCAAGTGTTTGCACCAATTTTAAGACCAGCTATTTGTTGGTCTTGAAAAACTGCCTCTAACTGGACTTAGCAGCAGTTTTGGAGGGTTATTGTCATACAGAGATTTCATTGTAAATATCGCAAAGTGTGGTTAGCAGCAGTTTTTACACGGGAACGCCTACCTTGCATCTCATTTTCGTTAAGTCCTGCTAACAGAAGTGGTGATCTTGAAAATTCACATTTACGCAGGTAAATTGTCACTAACTGGAGTTAGCGGCAATTTGTAAATACGGAGATAAAATAAAAGCTGCAGTAACGTAAAAAATGTTTACGCTACGGTGGTGTTAAGTTCTTGTAAATATGCCCCCGATTGGGATGGAAGCAAGAAATGACACAGACAGAACCTCCTACAAATGTATTAGTGCTGCGAAAATGTACTGTGCATGTGAGCAGCACTGTTGCACAATGGTTTCTTTGAGATGTATATATGTCGAATCCACTCACCTGCGAAGCCAGGGACAGCTGCGAGAGCGACATGAACTCCACCACTTCCCCCACAGACTGCTGTGAATTGTGGAAGCATGCTGCTGCTAGGCAACAGAATACACCCTGAAACAACACTGGCAACAATCCCTCTACAATAACTTTGACACCAGTGACAAGCTGCAGCAGGGAACCGTGTACTGAGATTTTCTAAAACACTTGCGACCCTGGATAATGAATGAAGAAGAATATGTAAAAAAGCATGGCTTTTGAGTCGCATTTGTGCTGACATGAGGAACCAATAATAAAAATGTATCAAGGCCGATTAGGCAGGATGCCTGACAACCTCGAGCGAATGCTGCTAATTGTTTTGAACACAAGGGGGCCTACTCACAAAGGCATTTTGGAGTATGTAAAGTAGTATTCTTGTAGCTCTGTTTTACATACTCTTACATTCCTTTCCGCATTGTCTCAAAAACACCTAAAATGGGAATAAAATTTAAATATTCAGGAAATACAGTGTGCTCTACAATAACACTGTGCCATTTACTAATATGCAGTTGGAGGTACAGCACTGATTTCAAAAGGCACGTAAAGGTACGTAAAAGAGAATGTGACCAATGGGCAGTCTTCAGTGTTGTAATGAGGATGACGTGACCCTCCCATTTTCTCCCCACCGAGTTACGCACTGGTTATCTTAGACATGGGTTCTCCAACCAGTAGCTTGTGAGCTACTGGTATCTCACCAGCCACCTGTAAGTATCTCTCCTGTGAGCAGTCCAGCCTACTAAATTAGAAGCTCTTGCTTGGCTGAATTAAATATATGTGCTCCAAAATTGAAAAGTGTTTATTTGAGGCAACGTGTGCATTTTCAGAACTCATAAGCTGATATTTGGAGAAAAAAAGATTGAATGTCTAAAACATATTTAAAGCTGGAATTTGAAGGACATGAAATAAATGAAAAATCATCTGGTCTTGGGCAGACCTATTGCTAATTTTATGAACTTTGTGCCAGGAATATTGTAACTATGGCTCTTATGTATTGCCCTGTAGAGGCTTGCCACATTGACAAAGCATTTTTAGGTCTCGCCTACGCAGCGCACATGCTCTGCATAGGAAAAAGACCTGTAGCAATCGCTACGGTTTTTGTCCCAAAAACGTGCACGCGTTGCATTGCCTTCATTGGCAACGCGTGCACGTTTGGCGATTCCCTTGCGGGAGCGAGCTTAACACCATATGTTTGTAATTAACTTGCAAACACATGGTGCCCGTGGCTCGCTCCCGCAAGGGAAACGCTTTGTGTGCTCTCGGCAGCACTCCCCTCAACCCTCCCACTTTTAGCGCGAAGCGCGCGCGATTGTTCTCATTTTACTTATATCGAGGTTTGATCCGCTATTGTAACAAACTTCTTTGGAGGTTGCGATAACTCGTGCACACCAGCTAAAGTAGCTCAGAGAGTCAGGTGCGTGCTGCTGTGCGAAACCAAAGCAGATTCAAATCGCGAGACGATGAAGTCAGTCTTTTATCCTTCTTATGTCGATAAAGTGCACACAGTTAACTTGGGTAATATTAACATATCGTGTGCACGTGCGTACGAATCAGCAAACCTGTAGTGGTAGTTGTGAGAAGTTGGCCTGGTATATGCTGTTCACTAATTAAAGTGGACACCTTGCACCAGTACAATTCGACTCTTATGGTAGATAGGTTTAAGACAACCTTTAAAGAAAGCTATCCTAGTGGTAGCTGTGGAGAGCAGCCTTCAGGCTAAGTCTTGGAGGAATGTAAAGCAGCTTGTTTTACCACACAATCTCTTGAATCACCAAATGAAAAGACACCACACAGGTATATATATCAAATATATATGTATTTATTACTAAACAACTCTCTACTAATCTCTTTATGAGATTAGAAGTAAGGAACATATGTACAAGTCAATGAGTTATCTTAATAAGTTAGCACAAGCAAATATCACAATCTTATCTTGGCTAGGCCGGGGCCTAGAGCATATAGATCGAGGGACCCCAAAGAACCACCCCAGGTAGTTGTTGGAGACCCACAGGGGACGGACGCGGTGTTCAGACACTGGTACGAGTCCTGTACGAGTCTATGCGAGAGGACGCGATTGAGTTATCAATGTTACAGGTCCCTGGCGTGTTCGAGGCGAACACACCGATCGGTCAGTACGAGTCGAAGGACGCGGGAAATTAGAGTTTTAGGGCACTTCTAGAGGACCTACAAGCAAGTCACTTACAGGGTAAGTAGTTCTAGGGCCAACACCCTCAGGAGCACCGTAGTGCTGGAGTTACCTCACCCAGGGAAGCCGGGTGCATAGGTGTCCTTTGGCGTCAGGTCACGGCGTCGTTTTCAATGGGAGCCAATGAAGACTTGCTGCTTGTGAAGTCCGAAGAAGTGTCCGGTGGAATCCAAGCCTGGATTCGGAAGATGGAAGACCTGAAAGCAGAGAGGACAGTGTTCAAAGTCACTTGGCAGTGACTCGGGGCAAGGAAGATGAATGCCCACCGTCGTCGACAGATTCAGGTCGTTCACGGTTGTCTTGACTCTTCAGCCACGAGGTCCAGGAGGCATCGAGGACAACCAGGAGCTGGATTCGGCGTGTCCCACGATGTCTGCAGCTTACTGCGGTGTTGGCAACTCGATTGGAGCCAACAAGCCTTGGTAACAGCAAGTCTTGGGGAAAGAGTGAAAAGTCAATGGTGCAGACCAGCAAGGTCTGTGGAACTCACCCAGCGAGGGTAAGTCAGGGCAGGCCTGGAGCAACCAGGGAAGCCCTTTGGTTTTGTAGAAAAGTCTTTAGGGGACCCACAAGCCAGCGGGCAAGGGATCACAAAGACGCCTCGGAAGGATTCCTTCAACAGGGGCCCACAGTCACTCGGGATGGAGTAGGCCTCTGATCTTCGGAGGGATTCCTGCTGGAGGCTAGGAACACACATGATCCAAAGCATGAGTTCGTAGAATGTCGTGAAGGGGTTGCACTTGACAATAGTGCACAGTACCCAAGGACTGCGGTTCCTCATCACTCGTGGGGTCCACTTGCCTCAGCTTCACTGGAGACTCACGATGGCCTTGGAGAAGTCAGGAAATCTATGTTTTGGGCTGCAGGGACCTCGGGCTCCGGCGGGAGTGGCGTAGTTTGTGACCATCGTTTGTAGTTTTTGGTGCCTGCCAAGCAGGGGAGTCACTCCTTGACTCCAAGGGAGATTCTTCAGTCTTCCAGAGGTAGTGGAACGTCGAAGGTCCAGGATTCTTCTTCAGAGCGTCGTCCAGGGATATCTAACTTTCAAGTTCAAGGGTTCCCTATCTTATACTGTAAAGAAGGGAGGGACTAGCTCTATGACCCCACCTATGGGAGGGTCAGGGGAGTGGGTGGCTACACCCACTTCCCTTTGTCCAGTTTCGCGCCGGAGCAGGAGCAGGTAGCCCCTGAGCCGGTTTGAACTGGCATATGCACAGAGGAGCCTACTGCTCCCCCAGTGCAGGACTTCAAAGCACTCTAAGAGTGCACCCACCCAGCCCCAATACACTAAACCCTGTCTGGGAGGTGGTTGGTTACACCTCCCTGTGACAGGATGCCTATTGTTGGGCTTCCTCCACTGCGAGCTTCGGTCATCAGCAGGAGGGCAGCCCAGTGTCTGTGACTGGTGGCATCCATTTTGTGATGCCAGGGCTCTTCAGGATTCTACCGCGTTTCCACAGTAGGTACATGTCTATCCCTCTAGAAGGGTGGAATGCTACCCCCGCCGCCAGAACTGGTGGGGGGTAGTATTCCAAGATGTTTGACACCAAACACGACATGTTTTGATGCAGCCATTCCAAAGTTAGCATTTTACCGCGAGGATATAATGCACTTAAGAGTATATGGTTTAACCGCATCCACAAACAGCACCAGAGAATGGACTCTGAGAGCTGCAGAGGGGCCCTGCTCAGGCAGAGGCACCCTCTCACATAGAAACCAAGCACCCTGCCCTCAGGATTGATAGGGCCTGCCTTAGGGGTGACTGATAGGTTTAAATGTGTGTGCAGGAGAGATATGGGGAACCCATATCTCAGTGAGGAGTGCTAGCACCACCTCACCCAGGCTGCAGTAGCAGGCCTGTGGTGTCAGATTTAGTCTGCTTCCCAGGGGTGGCATAATACATGCTGCAGCCCCTGGTAGGCCTGTTATGCCCTTGGTACCTAAGGTACCATATACTAGGGACTCATAAGGTACCACAGTATCCAATCACTAGTGCACCTAGAGTGCACTCCAAGTCATTTAGAGAGAACAGAGAGGCTGGGGCCCTGATTGGCAGGGACCCAGCCAGACTATAGCCAGAAACCAGTGTAAACATCAGAAAAAAAGTGGGGGCAACATAAGAGGCAGATCCTACTCTCCTACAGTAGTGTATTCCTATTATCACATGCACTGATGTGATGATAATATTCTATTCACCTATGTTATTTATTTTGCAGTTGCGTTAAGAGTTTTTCGTTGTGACCATTTCTCATCTGAGAAAGGCTTGTGTAGGGACGGCTTATGCATAGCTGGTACGATAGCTCAGTGAGTAAAGCGCCAGATATCTGTGTAAAGCCACATGCTCCAGGTTAAGATTATGACAGGTCTGAGGTAGCCTTTCATCATTCTGAAGTCGATAAATACAATAAAAATAAGCCGTATACGAATAACACATATTGTGTACAGCACCCTGTAGTAAAATCAAGTTATTTTTTTTAAATGATTTTAACATACATATTCTGCAGCCTTCTCTGAGTTTTTGGTCTCGGGTCAGGCCAGCAGCTGGGCCCTACGGTCGTGCTGCAAAATGTAATTAGAGATGTTGAAGCAAGTCTGCCCTATGTATTAATGACGAGGCAGCTAACATGGCCATAGCCGAGGCACTGTCAGATACTGGAGCTGCCATTTCTCTCCCTGGGAGATACATATATTGTTTTTAATTTAGAAACGGGTGCTCGTTCTTTGGGAGGTCCATGCGAGACATTTTTGATCAAGGCCCCTGCAAAACGTCTGATATGCCCGCAGAGAAGTAACGTTATTGCCCTGGATCACACAGTTTGGTCAAGTGGGGAAGCTGGGATTCGAGCTCTTGGGCTCCTTTGCCACATTTGACATTTATACCAACTACAATAGACCAGGCAGTCTGCACATGTGAAAATTAAAGCATATGCACACCCAACCCCCCCCGCCTTAGTGACGCAGCTGGTGTGGTCCCGACAGAGGGAATGTGGAAACTGTGCATCACCTGTGCAGGCAGCTAGCGCTTCCTGCCTTCTCCAGGAAAGCGCTTCTGGTTTATACCACAACGCAAAGCTTTGTTTCCACAAGAGTAGTGCTTTAAATGAGTACCTGCACTTCTGTAATTTGAAAGGGAGAGTACCTGCTCTTCACAGCACTGCTGCAGTACATTTAATGGGAAAGTACTGGCACTTCTCAGCACTGCTGCAGTACATTTAATGGGAGAGTACTGGCACTTCTCAGCACTGCTGCAGTACATTTAATGGGAGAGTTCCAGCACTTCTCAGCACCGCTGCGGTACATTTAACGGGAGAGTACCAGCACTTCTCAGCACTGCTGCGGTATATTTAATGGGAGAGTTCCAGCATTTCTCAGCACCGCTGCAGTACATTTAATGGGAGAGTACCAGCACTTCCGTGTCTGTATGAAGGCTATAGCAGGTTGGATGTTGAATAACTGCTTAAAACTAAACTCAAGCAAAACCGAGGTTATCGTATTTGGAAATAACCCACACCTCTGGACACCGGATTGGTGGCCAGCCGACCTGGGTACTTGCCCCTCCCCCACCCTGAAAGCTAAAAACCTGGGGGTATTAATAGACAACAGACTGACATTCTGTGATCATATAAACTCAGTGGTGTCGGCATGCTTTCTGATATTAAGAATTCTAAGGAAAATAAAGCCCTATTTATCGGAAGGAGATCTCAGGACTGTGGTGACGATGCTTGTTATGGCACGCTTGGATTATTGCAATGGTCTTTATCTGAACGCCCAAAATCAGCATATTAATAGACTACAGATTGCCCAGAACGCCGCTGCAAGGCTGTTGTCAGGGACCCCTAAATTTGTCTCGGTGAAAAAAGAATTAATTCAGCTACACTGGCTTCCAGTGAAACAGAGGGTACGTTTCAAGGCCCTCTGCACAGCCTATAAAGCCCTTAACGGAATAGGCCCAGACCATTTGAAACAAAGGCTTAAATGGTATGTTCCTGGCAGGACTCTTCGGTCCACAGGAGGAAAAAATGCCCAAGTTCCCTCCTTTAAAAAGCGAGTTGGGGAGGCAGGAGCTTTATTACCTGTACCTCCAAGGCCTAGAACGACCTGCCGTTCCACCTGAGGAACTCCGCAGACCTCCTTTCCTTTAGAAGGGGGCTGAAGACCTGGTTGTTCACCCAGTGACCGCCCTCTCCGTCAACCTTCAGGCAGTACATAGCACCAGGACACCTCTGGGTAATCGTTGCGCTCTATAAATCCAATTAACATTAACATTAACATTAACTTCTCAGCACTGCTGCAATACATTTAATGGGACAGTACTGGCACTTCTCAGCACTGCTGCAGTAGATTTAATGGGAGAGTACTGGCACTTCTCAGCACTGCTGCAGAATATTTGATGGGAGTGTTCCAGCACTTCTCAGCACCGCTGCGGTACATTTAATGGGAGAGTACCAGCACTTCTCAGCACTGCTGCGGTACATTTAATGGGAGAGTACTGGCACTTCTCAGCACTGCTGCAGTACATTTAATGGGAGAGTTCCAGCACTTCTCAGCACCGCTGCGGTACATTTAATGGGAGAGTACCAGCACTTCTCAGCACTGCTGCGGTACATTTAATGGGAGAGTACTGGCACTTCTCAGCACCGCTGCAGTACATTTAATGGGAGAGTTCCAGCACTTCTCAGCACAGCTGCGGTACATTTAATGGGAGAGTACCAGCACTTCTCAGCACTGCTGCAATACATTTAATGGGAGAGTACCAGCACTTCTCAGCACTGTTGCGGTACATTTAATGGGAGAGTACTGGCACTTCTCAGCACTGCTGCAGTACATTTAATGGGAGAGTTCCAGCACTTCTCAGCACCGCTGCGGTACATTTAATGTGAGAGTACCGCCCCTTCTCAGCACCACTGCAGTACATATAATGGGAGTGTACCAGCACTTCTCAGCACCGCTGCAGTACATTTAATGGAGAGTTCCAACACTTCTCAGCACTGCTGCGGTACATTTAATGAGAGAGTTCCAGCACTTCTCAGCACTGCTGCAGTACATTTAATGGGAGAGTTCCAGCACTTCTCAGCACTGCTGCAGTACATTTAATGGGAGTGTACCTGCACTTCTCGGCACTGCTGCAGTACATTTAATGTGAGAATACCGCCACTTCTCAGCACTGCTGCGGTACATTTAATGGGAGAGTACTGTCACTTCTCAGCACTGCTGCAGTACATTTAGAGTACCGCCACTTCTCAGCACTGCTGTAGTACATTTAATGGGAGAGTTCCAGCACTTCTCAGCACCGCTGTGGTACATTTAATGGGAGAGTACCAGCACTTCTCAGCACTGCTGTAGTACATTTAATGGGAGAGTAAAGCCACTTCTCAGCACTGCTGCAGTACATTTAATGGGAGAGTTCCAGCACTTCTGAGCACTGCTGTAGAACATTTAATGAGAGAGTAAAGCCACTTCTCAGCACTGCTGCAGTACATTTAATGGGAGAGTGCCTGCACTTCTCAGCACCGCTGCGGTACATTAATCAGAGAGTACCAGCACTTCTCAGCACTGCTGCAGTACATTTAATGGGAGTGTGCCTGCACTTCTCAGCACTGCTGCAGTACATTTAATGGGAGTGTACCTGCACTTCTCAGCACTGCTGCAGTACATTTGATGGAGTGTATCTGCACTTCTCAGCACTGCTGCAGTACATTTAATGTGAGAGTTTCTGCATCTACTTCTCCGCTCTGCTGCAGTACATTTAATGGGAGAACACCTGAATCTACTTCCCAACACTGCTGCAGTACATTTAATGGGAGAGTACCGCCACTTCTCAGCACTGCTGCAGTACATTTTACCGGAGAGTACCAGCACTTCTCAGCACTGCTGCAGTACATTTAATGGGAGAGTTCCAGCACTTCTCAGCACCGCTGCGGAACATTTAATGGGAGAATTGCAGCACTTCTCAGCACCGCTGCGGTACATTTAATGGGAGAGTTCCAGCACTTCTCAGCACCGCTGCGGTACATTTAATGTGAGAGCACCGCCACTTCTCAGCACAGCTGCAGTACATTTAATGGGAGTGCACCAGCACTTCTCAGCACTGCTGCAGTACATTTAATGGGAGAGTTCCAGCACTTCTCAGCACCGTTGCGGTACATTTAATGGGAGAGTTCCAGCACTGCCTCAGTACATTTAATGGGAGAGTACTGGCACTTCTCAGCACTGCTGCAGTACATTTAATGTGAGAGTACTGCCACTTCTCAGCACTGCTGCGGTACATTTAATGGGAGAGTACCGCCACTTCTCAGCACTGCTGTAGTACATTTAATGGGAGCGTTCCAGCACTTCTCAGCACTGCTGTAGTACATTTAATGGGAGTGTACCTGCACTTGTCAGCACTGCTGCAGTACATTTAATGGGCGAATACCTGCATCTACTTCTCAGCACTGCTGCAGTACATTTAATGGGCGAATACCTGCATCTACTTCTCAGCACTGCTGCTGTATATTTAATGGAAGAGTACCGCCACTTCTCAGCACTGCTGCAGTACATTTAATTGGAGTGTACCAGCACTTCTCAGCACTGCTGCAGTACATTTATTGGGAGAATACCTGCATCTACTTCTCAGCACTGCTGCAGTACATTTAATGGGAGAGTACCTGCATCTACTTCTCAGCACTGCTGCAGTACATTTAATGGGAGAATACCTGCATCTACTTCTCAGCACTGCTCCAGTACATTTAATAGGAGAGTACCTGCACTTCTCAGCACTTTTAATGGGAGAATACCTGCACTTCTCAGCACTGCTGCAGTACATTTATTGGGAGAGTAAAGCCACTTCTCAGCACTGCTGTAGTACATTTAATGGGAGAGTACCACCACTTCTCAGCACTGCTGCAGTACATTTAATGGGAGAGTACCAGCACTTCTCTGCACTACATTTAATGGGAGAGTACCTGCATCAACTTCTCAGCACTGCTGCAGTACATTTAATGGGAGTGAACCAGCACTTCTCAGCACTGCTGCAGTACATTTAATGGGAGAATATCTGCATCTGCTTCTCAGCACTGCTACAGTACATTTAATGGGAGAGTACCACCACTTCTCAGCACTGCTGCAGTACATTTAATGGGAGAGTACCAGCACTTCTCAGCACTGCTGCAGTACATTTAATGGGAGAGTGCCTGCATTTCTTAGCACCACTGCAGTACATTTAATGGGAGTGTACCAGCACTTCTCAGCACTGCTGCAGTACATTTAATGGGAGAGTACCAGCACTTCTCAGCACTGCTGCAGTACATTTAATGGGAGAGTACCTGCATCTACTTCTCAGCACTGCTGCAGTACATTTAATGGGAGTGTGCCAGCACTTCTCAGCACTGCTGTAGTACATTTAATGGGAGAGTGCCTGCACTTCTCAGCACCACTGCAGTACATTTAATGGGGGTGTACCAGCACTTCTCAGCACTGCTGCAGTACATTTAATGGGAGAGTACCTGCATCTACTTCTCAGCACTGCTGCAGTACATTTAATGGGAGTGTACCAGCACTTCTCAGCACTGCTGCAGTACATTTAATGGGAGAGTACCTGCATCTACTTCTCAGCACTGCTGCAGTACATTTAATGGGAGAATACCTGCATGTACTTCTCAGCACTGCTGCAGTACATTTAATGGGAGAGTACCTGCACTTATCAGCACTTTTAATGGGAGAAAACCTGCATTTCTCAGTACCACTGCAGTACATTTAATGGAAAAGTACCAGCACTTCTCACAAGTAAACACGTACTCTAACTAGTGAGTACCTGCACTTCTATATTTCCATTGCAAGCACTGCTCACGGGTGAGGTTTCTCTTCGCATTGGACTTGCAGGGTATGCCTCTTCCCCGCCTCGGCTGAGAGCGATGACTCAAGTTATACAGTAAAGAAGAGCAGCCGAGCTGAGCCTCTGTCGTGCAACGGAAAGTGCAACGCGTGCTTTACGTTAACACCTCCTTTCTCCTTTGCTCCAACACATCCTTGGCTCTCTCTCTCCATTCAGCTTGTGTTCTATTTCATGCACCCTTCCTTGCATCCCTCATCAAATTACTTGTTTGTTCTTTGTCTCTCTTTCTCACCTTTGCCTTCTTTCTTTTCACCTATTCTTGCTTCTCCTTCCTTTAACTTTGTTCCTTCATTTTGCTTTTTCTTTCACATTTTTTTTTGTATTTCATCCTATATTTTTCTTTCTTCTTTAATGATTCTCACGTTCTGCCATATTGTCTTTTCATTCATTTGTTGATCTTTTTCTCTTGTTTGCTCTTCCTTCCATCTCGCCTTCCTATCTTTTTATCTCACTTTCTCCTGTGATAATTTCATTCCAATTCTTTTTTTTATTACTTTCATTTTTTTTTCTTTACTGATTTTGTAATGGTTCTTTCTGTTGTGTATTTGTTTCTCGTCATCTTTTCTTTCATTGAATATTTTTATTGTTCTTTCTTGTTTTCGTTTTTGTTTTCCTAGTTTTCTGTTGCTTTGCCTGTTTCTCGATTCTATTTCTGCAGTTGTAGAGTTTTGCAGAACGCCATCTCTCTGCTTTGCTAGATTGTCCAGTGAAGTGAACGCGAACAGATAAGGTTCAAGTGTAGCGAGACAGGAAGCCGGTAACGTGGTGTGCATGTAGCACTCCTCTGTCTCTTCGTGTGGGCGCAGGTCCTCGGTGCGCTATCCTGAGAGGTGTGTCTGGAATTTGGCCTACTGAACGAGACAGTGGGCAGATTATATTCATCAATAAAAGTTTGGTACCGCATGAAACAAAATTCGGTGGACTCAAGACTAAACGAGGCTCTGTGGCTAGAACTAGAGAAAGGGACTAATTCATCATATATGCGCTATTTGCACAACGCACTAAAATCAACTTGCACTTTAGAACTCTGGAATAAGAACCTGTCCTTTCCAACATTCAAGTCAACAATTAACAAAGCCGCAAAACTTCCCTCTCTTGTACTAGACAAAAGCATTTTTAGCCAGAGATCCCACGCCTGGACAGTACTTAACAACAACAAAGTCCTCAAACCGGCAGCTTACTCAAATTTAACATTTTCAGCCAATGTAAAAAAAGCATTGGCATAGCCAATAGGTCTCGCTTTTGGGACCTTATAAGTATTTAGTTATGCAGCACAATATCCTTGGTGCAACAACATCAACTGTTGCATGGCTAAACACTTATAAGGTCCCAAAGGCGAGACCTATTGGCTATGCCAATGCTTGTTTACATCCCTGCTGGCAACGGCGCCCGATGTACCGACATGAACACTGTACCTGCCAACTTACAAATTAATGCCAGCATGTGAGGAGGGGCGGGGCCTTGAAGGGTGCGGGCCTGGTGCTCAGAGCTATCTAAGAGGCACTCTGCCCCCTCATCAAGCTTCCACGCCCCTACAGAAAAATAAAAACAAAGGGTCATTGAGGCTGTCACTGATGCCCTGGGGTGTTTTCACACCTCTTAATGGACGACGGCTTCTTACTGCCTCCGAAAACGAGCTAAAAACCCACTGTTTACAGTTGTTTTCGGCTTGTTTTCCCTGCCACTGTGAGATTTCGGCTCCTCACTGGATGACTGTCTGAAGGGAGCTGAAATCGTGTGACACACGGTGTGTGGCCCGTGTGAGTTGGCAGGTCTGGAACACTGCTGGTAATACTGCATAGAGTGGGCACTAATTTAATCCAGGCTGATGTTGTCACTATTACAACTCTCATAATATTACTAGCTCAGGATGATTTTCATTGAAAATAATTAGCACTCATTACAGAAAAGGTTGGAGGCCCTTGTCTTAGACAATAAAGATAACATCACTTATTGCACAAGCTGTAGAGGCCACTGATGCAAAGATTCTTTTAGTAGACTGCATGTTGTTCATTGTCTTTAGCGCTTATGTTTGTTGGTTTGTCTGAAGATCCTTTCCTCATTTCGTCCATTTTTCAGGCGATACCTGAGCGTCATGGTAGAAGCAGGCCACGCAGGGGCATAGTTTGGTCAGTGAATTTGGGGGAGGGTGTGTGAATTTCAGATTTGCCAACAAATACACTGGCATTTATTGTTAAAATACATTATACAACAAGAAGGGTGTATGAAAGTGACAGAAAGGAGCAGTGGAAAGGGAGAGGAATGCAGACTAGTAGGGCTACTTAGAGAAAACACAAGATTTTGTAAAAACCAACAGAGAGGGAGAGTGTGTGTGTGTTTTTTTTTTCATTGTGTATATGTAAAAATATCTGGTGAAATCCAACACACACTTCACCATACCCAACGGAAACCACTTGTACCCAACTATTTATCAGAAAATATATTTATTAGGGGGTGTAATACTCTAAAAATCCCCCCTGAACCTACGCCCCCAAGGCCACGTCCTGGTTTCTGTTTGCCATCTTCCCATTTGAATTCCTAGCCCAGTAAGTATGTCAATATTTGATTTCTTAGTGCAGAAATGCTGCTCAGTTCCTGGTTCCAAAGTTTATTTAATGAGTTGTGTTGTTTGTAGCACACCCTGCAGGATCCTTTTTAAAGCTTCACCGATGCAGCGTTAGAGTACATTGAAAATTTGTGTTGCAGTTTCCATATATTTTCAGGTAACTTTTCTATTACAAGAATCTAGGGTAATCAATAAACCAATACAATAGCTGAGAGGGGCAACGGGGGAAGTCCAAAAACGCAGTTAACATTACCGAGCGACGATGCAAAGAAATACTGTGATGGAGCAAATTTTAACATGCTCTAGCTAAATCTATTTAGAATCAATGTCGGAACAAAATTTAACAAAATAAATTAACCTTAAGCCCCTTTTGGTGACTTAATACAAACAAATGTTGAAAGTGAATTAGTTCATTAAATTGATTCGTTGTTTAATGAACTAATTAACTTTCACCATTTGTTTGTATTAAGTCACCACATGGGGCTTAAGGTTAATTTATTTTGTTAAATTTTGTTCCGACATTGATTCTGAAAACAATCTCTTGAAGGCATCATTACCTGATCGTTTAGATTGCCCAAGCCTCCAAAGGTTTGTTGGGTTGCCCATTGTTTTGTATACTAGTTAAAGCTGATGGTGGAAATTTAAACATGCTCTTATTAAAATTAAGCAAACAGTTAACATAACTGAGCGACAGTGAAAATGTAAATGTGCTCTTATTAAATCTAAGCACGCAGCTAGGAATACTGAGTGATGTTCCAATATAAAATGTTCTAATTACATCTAAGCACGTAATTACTGGGTGATGGTGCAAATTTAAAATGCTCTAATTAAATCTAAGCGCGCAGGTAGGATTACTGAGTGACGGTACAAATTTAAAAAGCTGTAATTAAATCTAAGCACGTAATTAGGATTACTAGGTGATGGTGCAAATTTAAAATGCTATAATTAAATCTAAGCACGCAGGTAGGATTACTGAGTGAGGGTACAAATTTAAAATGTTCTTATTAAATATAAGCACACAGGTAGGATTACTGAATGAAGGTGCAAATTTAAAGGCGCTAATTAAATCTAAGCATACAGCTAATGATACTGAGTGACGTAAATGTAAACATACGGGGGCAGATTTACAAGCTCCTTGCGCCACTTTTGCGTGAAAAGTGACGCAAAAGTGGCGCAAGGGGCTTGTAAATCTGCCCCGCTGTATTTAAATTTATGCACGCAGCTAAGAATGCTGAGTGATGGTGTACATTTACACATGCTCTAATGAAGGTTAAGCAGGCACTTGGAATCACTGAGTAATGGTGCAAATCTGAAAATGCATTTTGGGCATATGGTGGGCACTTATGGAGCCCCCAACTGGTGTAATGCTTGCACTGGTTTAATCTTGGGGTACAATGTATAAATTCAGCAGTTAATGAGGGAAGGAGAAGGAACAAGGAGAGATATTCTTCAGGAGAAATGTCAGTGTGCAGTTAATAGAAATATCCTGATTTTATGATCTTTCCTGAGACAAATGAAGCAGTGTTGTCATCAGTCACGGAGGTGGAACCGATAGGTGAAGAAGGTTTCTATGAAATTACAGAGAGGACAAGGATGGCTTTGAAGGAAGTAGATGAGCGACTAGAAGTATGAAGAACCTGGCAAGTTTCAGAGCAGAGGAGAGCGCAGTGACATGGAGTTGGCGCGAGGTTAGAATACCCGTACACCACTATTTTCGCCATCGGCAGAGGCAGATGTTTAAGAATGGCTTCACTTTGTCGATGGCAGGAGTAGCCCAGAGCTCGAGACAAAGCGTGGAGGAAAGGTATGGAGTTGGTACTGTGGGAAGAATTATAGATGGGTTTGACGGTAAAAGTATCAAATGTTTCCATGAGGGCTTGATCAGGGAATGATGGCAGAGCTTAGCTGCTGGGACCACTGCAGATGATGATGTATAGTATGCTTTCTGATGAGAACTTGCACTTGGGACTGTTGGTTGTGTTGAGTGTTTGATTGAGAAAGGAATGGTGGGATTTATGGAAGAAGTGGTGAATACGGAAGGAATGGTCAAGCAGAGGGGTGAACGCAACTGATTCAGTCATAGAGATAGGTTCCATGTGCAACACATGTTGCAAAATGATTGCTTTGCAAAAAATATAAATTCCAAAATATCAACTGTTAAAAGGTCGACTTTACATAGATCAATCATAGAAAAAATCTGACTTCGATTTTATTCCCACATCAGGTGACACTCACTTCCTACACATTTTAGTACAGGATTAATTTACTTTTCCGACCAGTCCAGTGATGTGTCATCGTCTAAAATATGGATCTGATACATTGGTGCTTGACATGTATGTCACTCAAGATTGCAAGGGGAGTACAGGTGCTGCTGGGGCCAAGAGGTATTCGAGAGCAAGCTAGATGTGAACAGAGGAAGGTAAATGACGAGAGGCAGATCGAGCCAATGGGGACAAAGAGACAGCCATGTTAAACATGGTGCTCACTCAACCACATTGTTTGATGTGCAGGGGCGGTGCTTAATGCACGGATGCAGAGTTAGTGTTTATGTGTATCGCTGTTTATTCATAGAACATTTTTGGTGATAAGCAGTTATTGCAGAATGGAGTTAAGCTATCATTAATGGTGAGATTACTACCGTTTTTGGCGGAGAGCCCCATGATATTACCATGTTTCACAGAGACACTACTAGTAGTATGCTTAGATAACTTAAAGGACGTGTATAAAATGTCAAAGTTAAGAGCTACCTATACTGGAATTTTACGTCTTGACTTCGCCTAATTTTTTCCATTATTTTCCATAGAAATGGCTTTTTTAACCAGCACTAGTTCAATATTTTTACTTGATAGTTTCTACTGTCTATGTCTCTCTTTATTTTAATTTTAATATTTATCCTTATTCTTCGTATTCTTCTCTCCATTCATCACCTTTTGTTATTTAATTTATTTTGTGATAATTGTTACTATTTTACAATTGATTTTTTTCTTTCTGGAACTTTCATTGTCTGCTTTAATTCGTACATTGCTGTCTAATTTTATTATTTTTTATTATTGTGTTTTTTCTTCAAATTTCAGTTTTTTCTATTTCTACATCTTCCTTACCTTCCCTTTTAGACGTTCCCTTTTCACAAAATGTTATTTTAATTCGTCATACTTGGTTCATTTGATTTGTTTTATTGTTTCTTGTTCGTTATTTTTGTCCCTACCTTCACAGGCATTTTTATCAGTTCTGTCAACTTCCCTTTCCTCATCACTGCCTCATTAAACTTATTGTTATTATCAATTTTCTTTGCACAGTCTGTTAATATAGGCACGCCCGCAAGTGGGCAGACTGCCAAACCACCTGCTGCACAAGACACGTCAAACCAGCCCCATTGCTTATATAGGGAGGGTCAGCATTAAAAAATGTATACATTTCATTGATGTTTTTTTTCTTATGTTGTTAATAATATTATAGTGTTGATTTCTGGTTGTGGGTGTTGTATTGTTGATGCTGTTATTCTTGTTGTGCTTTTGATGCCTTTGCTGTTTTGAGTTGTTCTTGTTATTATAGGGTGCCACTTAGGGGAGTTGATAACCTTGGCTGGAAATTTAGCTACATGGACAAGATAGCTGCATTTCTGTGCCCAACTAAATAGGGCAAGGTGTCATTTGCAGAATGAGAAGAAAGGGAGTTTTCTCTGTTCACGACTGAAAGAAGTCCTTGATACCTGCTCCATATTGCAACCTAAAGCAAATAAAAAGTGCAGGTGTGACCAATCTTCTTTAGGAGAATTTAGGAGATTCCCTCCCAAATGCATTGAGCTTACAGCATAATTTTAAAAATATATAAGTCTAAAAAGTCTTAGGCTTTACAGGAAATTGACGAGGAATGCTTGCCATAATCCATTAGTTTAGGATCTGCCACTGCACTTAGCAGCAATATTACTCCGCAGCAGTGAATCACTTATGAGTCTATGAGAAAAGTGTGTGATCCGTTAAGGCTAGTTGTTTGATGAATGGAATAAAGAACGCTCTGCTCAGCGATCCATAAAGCAGCCCACTGCCCCTTGTACTAGGGGTTTTCCATGTGCCCCATAAGGTTACTCGTGCACATCCTTTTTTTTAAATAAAATCCTATATTCCAAAATCCTGGATGCAATTTATTTATTTGTTTCTGGAAAGGGAAAACATTACAGTTATCTTTATTTAAATATATGTTTTTTTTTTTTTTTTTTAAATCCATTTTGTATCTGCTGGCTTGCTGGACCAATGTCCTAATGCATCTGCTACATTAGTAATGAATCCCAACAAGTTCCCTCTGTTTTTCATCTTTCCTTGTTTAATAGACCAAGCATTTGTGTGCTGGGTTATCAGTGTCAAGTGGCGATGTGGGTTTATAATTAGCCTATTACAAAGTAGCTCAGTAATTAAATGGGTTACCCCAATCACAGAAGGTGATCAGTGGCTCTACCTGTTAATAGGTGCTCAGACTTGGCGTTCGAAGGTCTGAGCCAATAGAGTGTGTATCCAACAGATTGAGTCAAATATACCATCTGGAGTTGCTGATCAGATCCATCTTCACATTTACCTTGAGTGCCCATACTTCCCGAAATGTATGTATATATGCATATGGTGTTTCTATAGCGCCACCCTAGCGAAAAGGCAGCAGAGCATTGTACAGAGTCAAAGACAAGCATATAGTCAACGAGTGGTTGGAGAGGTAGACGGGTTGTGAATATGTATTGCAATATTCTACAATATTACATTGATGCAAAGGGAGTGCATTACAAAATGTCCTACTCAAATTTCATAGGTTGCTGGTTCAAGAGTATATATCTGGTAGTTGGACAAATTATGTGAGTTTGATAGTGGTGGGTCGTATTGATGGTGGTCTTCACTGGCGTCTTAACTAAAAGTAATTGTATCATATGCCCTTTCACTCTCCGAGGCTCTAAACTACAGATTGGGGTTGAGGGAGGTGGCAGGATGTGCAGAGATTCTGTTTCCTGTATTTTCTATGGGATGGGGGCATACACGTGTATATCAGGGTGAGAAACTCATATTACATGGTGCATAGGTGCAGTATAGGCTTTATACATAGCTAGCCTCTTCAATTCAAAGCACAGACGCATATTTACATCGGACAATCAGTTTTCATGACTCTCCACCTACTGAAATGGAAAATATAAAAAAATGAAGAAAAAAGGCACTCAACAAGCGAGCAGAGCTTGTTTTAAGAGAAGATTGCCTACATGTGAGAATACTCAAATAACAGATTTCTCTTTTTGTACATTATATTTTACAAATAAACCAAGATACATTTTAAGTAGTAAATGCAAAAGTAGCTACCAAGCTCCTTCCTGGAAAATGTCGGGGTGATCTGTCAATGAGAGGGGGAGAAAAAGAGAGGGACTCCCAAAACATTATTTTCCCATGTTAATTCACATGGAAAGCAATACAGAAAAAATAACTAAACTAAAATATGCCATTTGTCAGAAAGTTAGGTCTTCACTCAGAAAGCATGCACTTTATTATGTGGCGTACATCCGTATAGCTGTTTTTGAGAAATTAGTGTTTAAATTATGGTGATAGTTGGACGGTTGGTCTGCCGGGAGTTCTGCAGGACTCACGTGGTACCGCAGATTTAAAAAATAGAGCGATCTGATTGGCCAAGACAGCTAGGATTTAAAAGGTTAACACTTTTGTACATCTTGTGAGTTAAAACACCATCTGCTTATAATGCTACGCTAGCACTATTTGACGAATATGCCTAATTTTGGCACACACTTGGCCCATTCAGATTACTAGTGTTCTTTTTAAAATCGTGCATATCCACAAAGGGGGGGAGCCAAGTTATAAAGTGGGTGTAGAAGTGTTCTAAGAGGGCTGGTCAGACAAGGAACCTCAGGAGCTCCAGCACCCTATTACTCATCCCTATGAAAACACGCAAACAAAAAACTGCCGCACGGTCCTTCGCCGGAAACGCACCCAAAATCTGGAACGCTATCCCAGTCGGTATCAGGACTATCTCATCCTTCACAGAATTCAAAAAACACCTAAAAGTCCTTTTCCTCAACCGCTCTCCCCAGAACGGATAACCGCCATCTAAACGCAAAACCCTGCTCGTCGTCTCTCCCAGACACTGTAGCTCTAAGACTTACCTCCTCCCTACTATTTGACCCCTATCCGCTCCTCCCCCCAACCTAAGTGGTTCAACCCCAAGACAACGTGCTCTCTATGAGGTTATCCCTGGACTCACGGACTACCTCAATGCTGCTCAGCACACTTGGACTTCCGAACCTATATGTAGAATACTGCTTTACTGTATCCACCCCTAGACAACGTGCACTCTATGAGGTTATCTCAGGACTCACGTACTACCTCAATGCTGCTCAGCACATGTGGACTTTCCGAACCTATATGGAGAATACGGCTTTATTGTATGAATCTTGCTCAAAAACTGCTGTGAAGTGAATTTATATGTAGAATGCTGCTTTATTGTATGAATCTTGCTCAAAAAACTGTTGTGAAGCGCTCCGATACCCTCGGGTCAGGCTAGCGCTATATAAAACTCCTTAATAAATAAATACCTTTCGCACTGTGCTATGAATCTACACACAATCTGTCACAATCTACGAAGGATTATTTTTCTAATGGTATGTCAAAGTTTGTGCCAATCCATAAAGTGGTGCAGAACAAAATTGGTCACAACGGAGATTCATACCCAAGAAAAAACAATATATGCAACTGGTAATTAATTTGCAATTTTGTATTGAAATTCTTTTCAGCATATAATTAAATTATATCATGAAGTGTTTTGAGCAGTTGCTCCAAGGTAAGTGTAAAGATAAGTGTTTGATAGAGTGCTTGTGAACAGAAGAAAACTAAGAGGAGAGTGAGAATAAAATGACTAAATACATACAATAAAGTTATTTTACAGACCAATGACATGAAGCCTTCCTGAAGATATGGAACACATTTTATATATAGTTGACAATTCAAAGATACATTCCAAAATTCTTGTTATCTAAATGTGGATATGATTCAAGTACAGGTCAGTGTGTTTTAGAAATGTTGATGTTTCGACCTCTGGCTGTTGTAAAGGCCAATTACTCCTTAGAATGGGGTCTTCATCAGGATAAAAGTGTCAGCAACCTAGAGAGGTACCGATGAGTTACTAGCTCAGATGTGTGAAAATAACTTTGGTATAATAGGAGGCGGTGGGCTAGCTCACCTAACGATCACTGTGCCACGATCAGTGAAAAGGCATCACGAAATGGGCCGGTAGGCTCTTTGTCAGGAGGGAGATGCAAAATCGAAACCACAGTCCTGTCGGGGTCCGCAGAGTTGTTGTTATGCTGAAATTAAATTAATTAGCATGCAACCATTCATTTTAAGATAATTTATTAGTCTGATAACAGAAACAGAGGGGATTCAGGTACTCACCCATCCATTTTCGTAAACAATATACACTTGGTTAGTTAAAAAATAATTGAATTATGTCTTTAAGGCATAGCCCGAACAAATCGGGTTCTTATTCTGTGCAGAGGAAAAACAAAACAAGGAGCGTCCGATTAGCGGATTTAGTCAAGCTTAATACTGGGAAGATTAGGAGAGCTTAGGGAATTTAATGAATTAAAAGAAAGGCCACGCTGTGATGAAGTTGCGGAGTTTACTTGTTTGGAAGCTCTGGAAGGAACTCGCCGCTTTGCGAGCACGGTGGGGACGCTGTCCAAAAATAGACAACCGAAAATGTCAATGTGCACGCAGCTGAGTTCACGTCAGGAAGTCAGTCGCTAGCTGCTGTCAGTCACAATGTGTACGTGCGTCAGCAATAGACCATGTCAACAAAGGAATGAGAGCTGTTAAGCCTCACCGTGGGGATGCATGTAAGAATACAAAGGGTTGTACAATAACTCTGTATAAAACCAAAGGAGAAACATGATCAACCACCATGTAAGTGCGCAAAAGTCACTATGGCAAATGGTCCTCAATAGATTCAATACATTGTCTATAAGATTCAATACAAAAGATGTAAAAATTATCGCACCAAGATCAGATGTCTCAAAGATTGGTAAAATATATCTGATGGTTAAAAATGATCCATATTTAAGCAGTTGTGTTAGAAGCTGCCTGCTTAACCATGTGTATAAATCAATAGATGGGAGCACCATTGTTTTGAATAAAGATCATAAAGCTGGAACCCTATTCATAATTGAAATATATGGTTATGTAGGAAGACAAGTAATAATGAATTTGTGTGAGAAATCATAAAATACACATATAAACATAATATACATCAGTTGATCAAACAGGCTGTGGCGAGCAGTATAAATTAAGACATGTAGGATGGTAAAAAAAACATAAATAAATTGTAACATAGTAGTGTGGATTTTTCAACCCATATTGAGAAGAGACAGCTGTATTGAAACCTCGGCATGTTCGTTAAGCTCTCATATTACAGTGTTCAACATGTGCATCCATTTGCACACACATAGGTTAAGTATATCTCCTATGTTAGCACCTCTTGGGCCCAATGTTACCTTTTCAAGGTCTAACCACTTAAGGCTATCCACTGGATTGTTGAATGTATGGAAGTGTTCCTGTAGTGGTGCCCTTGAACCTTACATCTCACATGGCTGCAGTGTTGTAGTGGTAAACAGACATAATATTGAATTTTTAATATCGAATTGCCAAAATATCGAGTTGTAAATATAGAATGGACAGAATATCGAATTGGCAAAATATAGTGGTTAAGAATATTGAAATTCAGGTAAGAAATATCGATTGTCAAAATATCGACAGTCATAATATAGTTGTTAAAAATATCGAATTTTTTTATAGTGTTTTAAGTGTTAGTATATGTGTTAAAAGTATGTACTATTTTTGTAATGTATGTTTTAATTTTTTTAAAGTAATGAATTTTATGTTATTTAATTTTTGCGTAATTTAATTCTATAGCGGGTTGTGGGTTTAAAGGGGAATAGGGTGGGAAGTAATTTAATTATAGTAAATTAAATATTAATTTTTAGGAATTATTAATTATATTTAATTTAATTTTGCGTCTTAGTTCTGTAGCGGGTTGTGGGTTTATAGGGGAATAGGGTGGGAAGTAATTTAAATGTAATTAAGTAATTATTAAAATTTATTTATTGGTATTGATAAATAATTCATTGTTAATTAATTATTAATTGGTAATTAATTTTTAATAATTATTTAATTGATAATTATATTAATTGTATTAATTTATTATTCAGAGCGGGTTGTGGGTTTATAGGGGAATAGGGTGGGAAGTAATTTAATTGTAATTCAGTAATTATTTATTTTTATTTATTGGTATTAATTATTAATTTATTGTGAATTAATTCTTATTTGGTAATTAATTTTTATTAATTGGTAATTAATTTCTATTAATAGGTAATTAATTTTTAAGAAATAATATTTATTGGTATTTAGAATTAATTATTAAATATTTTGTAATTGGTAAGTAATTTTAATTAATTTTTTATTGGTATTGATAATTATTTTATTTTTAAAAAAATATTAAATCATTATTTTCCCTACTGTTGCACTCTCTGGAGTGGGAATAGTAATTTTTACCCCTACGCTATCCAACTCTTTCCCTACTGTTGCACTCTCTGGAGTGGGAATAGTAATTTATACCCCTACGCTATCCAACGCTTTCCCTACTGTTGCACTCTCTGGAGTGGGAATAGTAATTTTTACCCCTACGCTATCCGACGTTTTCCCTACTGTTGCACTCTCTGGAGTGGGAATAGTAATTTTTACCCTCCCGCTATCCAACGCTTTCCCTACTGTTGCACTCACTGGAGTGGGAATAGTAATTTTTACCCTCCCGCTATCCAACGCTTTCCCTACTGTTGCACTCTCTGGAGTGGGATTAGTAATTTTTACCCTCCCGCTATCCAACGCTTTCCCTACTGTTGCACTCTCTGGAGTGGGAATAGTAATTTTTACCCCTACGCTATCCAACATTTTCCCTACTGTTGCACTCTCTGGAGTGGGAATAGTAATTTTTACCCTCCCGCTATCCAACGCTTTCCCTACTGTTGCACTCACTGGAGTGGGAATAGTAATTTTACCCTCCCGCTATCCAACGCTTTCCCTACTGTTGCACTCTCTGGAGTGGGAATAGTCATTTTTACCCTCCCGCTATCCAACGCTTTCCCTACTGTTGCACTCTCTGAAGTGGGAATAGTAATTTTTACCCCTACGCTATCCAACGTTTTCCCTACTGTTGCACTCTCTGGAGTGGGAATAGTAATTTTTACCCTCCCGCTATCCAACGCTTTCCCTACTGTTGCACTCACTGGAGTGGGAATAGTAATTTTTACCCTCCCGCTATCCAACGCTTTCCCTACTGTTGCACTCTCTGGAGTGGGAATAGTCATTTTTACCCTCCCGCTATCCAACGCTTTCCCTACTGTTGCACTCTCTGAAGTGGGAATAGTAATTTTTACCCCTACGCTATCCAACGTTTTCCCTACTGTTGCACTCTCTGGAGTGGAAATAGTAATTTTTACCCTCCCGCTATCCAACGCTTTCCCTACTGTTGCACTCACTGGAGTGGTAATAGTAAATTTTACCCTCCCGCTATCCTACGCTAAAAATATTGAATATTTTTTATAAATATTACGTTAATATATAGATCTATTAAAAAATAAAAATGTATGTTTATTTTTCTTTAACTTACATTAATTATTTATTAATTATTTAAGTATTTTTAAGTATGTTTTAGTTAATTATATATATTATTTCATTAATTTTACATTACTTTTAAGATATTTAAAAAATTCGATATTTTGACTAACTATATTTTTTACAACTATATTTTGGATTCGATATTTTTGTACTTACCTGTTTGTAGATAGGGATTCGATATTTTGGCATTCTATATTTTTACCTCGATTTTGTTGTAGGTCGATATTCTTGTCACCGATATTCTGTCAGTGATCCGTTGTAGTATTCGTGTTTTAACCTTCTCGTGGATCTGGCCAATATACAGTAAATCACATGGGCAAATGATGGCATAAATTACATCTACGCTATTGCAGTTTGTCTGATTCTTCATCTCAAAAGTCTTTGGCGGCCTTCTGAATTGAATCCCCCACCGATGCCGGTTTCGTCAGTTAGAAATTTGGGAATTAGGTTTGATTCCGATCTCTCTTTTGCGACCCAAATCCGGCATATTTCTTCATCCTGCTTTGTTAAGTTAAGAACTGTCAGAAAGCTATTGCGTTTTCTTCCAGAGGAGACCCGAAAGATTATAGTCCATGAGCTGGTGACTTCGCATTTGGATTACGCCAATAGCTTATATTTGTGGCTTCAGCTTCTCTGATCCATAGATAACAAATAATACAGAATGCAGCGGCTAGGCTCATCCAAAGGGTCCCCTTTCGCCATTTCATCTCCCCCATTTGAGGCAACTTCATTGGCTTCCGGTTGCCAAGAGGGCCGAGTTTAAAGCCCTGACATTTGCTTTCAGAGCCTTAAGGGGCATAGGGCCAAATTATCTCAGGAGTAGGCTTAGATTGTACCATCAGATGAGAGCTGTGAGATCTAACCACCTGTGACTCCTAGCGCATTCCGAGGTTTGCCAAAGTTCGATGAGGTGGCTGGTCATTCTCAGTACAGACGGCCAAGCTTTGGAACTCCCTGCCCATCCACATTCACATGGCCGGGTCGGGACAGGGATTCAGGAAAGATTTAAAAACATGGCTCTTCAATCAAGCGTAGATTGTGCTGGCCAACTCTATTCTTCAGTCTTGCTTCAGCGACGGGATGCCTCAGTTGAGGTAAACGCGCTGTACAAATGTCTTTGATTGTTTGATTGAAAAGTGTGTTCTCTATTGGTGAATTCTTTGGTCACTGTAGTAAGTTTGCATGCTTTGCAATGGCCCATTTATAATGTCCAAGGGCTTTACGTATGTTCCACATAGATTGAATAGATGGCTGTTGGGGGCCCCCCCAGGAGGGAACGGACTATATGATCCCTTATGCTTTTACCTTTCTTAAAGGAATGCCTCGTGGCTCGCTTGTGTCGATTTAGTCTGAAATCAATCACCAATAGCTATTGAGGATCTGTCTTATATCATTACTGCGTTTGCAGTAGGTGGTGACACAAATCATCCTATTCATGATGTCACCAGACTGTGGTTTAGGTTCCAGAAGAGCTTCTCTAGGATTAAAGAAAGCCCTCTTGCAAGCCCTCTTGAGCAGACTCTTTGGATATCCTATTTCTGCAAATCTGTGTTATAGATTTATTGATTCCTTGAAATAATCTGCCTTACGGGAACAATTCCTACGTAATCTAAGCAATTGCCCATAGGGCAAGTTATCCCTCAAGCTCCTAGGGTGATGACTAGTTTAGCGAAGGAGGGTGTTCCTTTCAGTACTTTTTCCGAACAAGGTGGTGTAAAGGTGACCTTCCTCTGCTTTGATCGAGACATCCAAGAATCAATACTGCAAGAGTCACATTGTATAGTAAATTTAATGTCCTGTGATCTGTCATTCAACCATGTATGGAAAGCTTTAAGGTCTGACTCATTGCCTATTCAGATGAGAAGGACATCGTCAATATATCTTTTACAAAGAGTTTTGTTGTTCCGACATGGGTTGTCCTCGTTAAAGATGAAGTTGGTTTCAAACTTGCCCATAAACAGTATGGCCAAGTTTGGGGCAATGCTGGCGCCCATTGCAACTCCTTTGCTTTGCAAAAAGTAGTCCCCTTGAAAGAAGAAGTAATTTTTCATCATGGCAACTTCCAATAAATGTAAGATAATGTCAGTGGGAACCTGGACATGTTGTTGTCTACTCTTAAGAACAATACTTACAACTTCCAATGCTGGTCTCTGTGGGATACTGGTGTATAAGGATGTAATTTCCAAAGTTACAAGTAGTTGTTGCGTGGGATTAAAGGCAAGTTTATCAACCAGTCTGATGGTTTCCATTGTGTCTCTTAGATACGCTTTAGTGCACTCTGTACAGGTTTTGAGGAAGAAAGGGTTCCAGTATGGACCCACAGCCAGATACTATGGGGCGGTCCTGTGGATGTTGTAGATTCTTGTGAACTTTAGGGAGGGTATAAATCGTTGGCAAACGGGCCTGTTTTTTATTAAGGAAATCATATTCCAATTCTGAAAGATACTCCTCATCGAGACAGGTGTTAGTGATGTCCTTGATTAACAATCTATAAAAGGAGGGAAGTAGAAGCAGTCTGGGGTCCCACTCAACTTCCAAATATATTGCACAGAATCAAAAAGGGGTGGAGCCCTAAGGCCTATAGGGATCTTGATAAAAATTATGTGTAGGACCCTCAACAACCATTTTCCGCCTTTGGTATGTCTTTGGCCATCAGCGTAGTCATGGTTGATAGCATCATCATCGGGTCTTGTTGGCCTCCACCAGGAGGTGATCCCAAGAAATAGTTCTACTTTGTAAAAATATGAATTAAAATTACCTCTTTATCATAGGCTTAAATTTATTCAAAACAATGATATGGGTTAGGTTAAGAACAAAGGTGGATGTTAAAAATAGGACCTGTAATGTATCCTTCCCATCATTTTCAAAAAGGTCAAAAGAATGGTCTACATGCTTCAGCCGACATGCGCCCTTGCTGGGTCGATGGCTTTCGTCAGGACCAATTTAAGGTGAGAAAGGATAATCCCCCCTTGTTTTTTATATTACTCACGTCAGGTGGAATACTATCCCCTGGATCTGATTATTCCGCTGGTTGTATTCATTCCGGCAAGCGAGAATGCATTTGCTCTCAGCTGTAAATAAAAAGAATAGTTAGTTCACACATCATGCCAGACATCGTGTAATATGTCTGGTTTTTATCCTATGAATGTGTGAAGTTTCATGTTAGTTTTGTGCCCTTAATGATGGTTGCATTATTTTAGTGTGCTATTTGCACTTAGCAAGATTCAGTGTGCTTTCTACTAAGAATGAAAATCTACATGTGACTGTCACTCCTCCCTATCACCGTGCTGTTTGGAACATATATTTCCAACGTTATTTTTAGCAAATCAGGGTATTTACAGTTGTTAGAAATGGGATTTCTGGTTGGCTAAGGCTTGCGCCAAAGCCAGGCAGAAACCACCACTCTAGTCAGGGCAAGGGAGTTACACACCCAAGATAAGCCCTGCTCACCCCCTTGGTAGCTTGGCACGAGCAGTCAGGCCTATCCCGGAGGCAATGTGTAAAGCGTTTGCGCAACACACACACAGCAGCAACAAACTGGGCACACCACAAAAGAAACTCCACACAAGGTTATATAATAAAATAGCCTTTGTATTATCATAAACACATTAGAAATGTAATCACACATTTACACTGTGACAACTGGCACGGGCAATATTCACAGGGGAATTATATACAGGACCAGGCCAATCGGGCCATGGTCAGAACCATCAGAACAGGTAAGTAAATGCAAATATAAAACACACCCAGTAACTACTGGTACCATAATGACCTCAGCATTATCACATTAGCATTAGACATAAACCTACATTAGGCCCAAACCTCATTAGCATAAACACATTACGCAATGGGCCTAAATCATTCTTGGCAACATTCAGGGTAGGCATAAGTACATTACGCAATCCTGTAGAGCCTGGCGCTCTACCAATGTCACCAACCTGCCCCCCAGGCCAACTGGCCTTCTCAAAGGGGCTCAAATGCCCTGTGTCCAGAATGTCAGGGCTGCTGCCTAGGCAGCAGAACAGAAAGCACGCCATTGCGCTGGGACGTAGGAGTGCATCTCACTCCTATCTCTCTCTTTAAAACTGCCCCCAAAGAACTGTGCCTAAACGTTGCAGCTGGCACTAAAGTGCTGCGCAGCTGGAAAAGGCACTGGCACTACTGTGCCCTGAGTCCTCCACTGCGACCCTGTAAAACCATATGCCACAACGTTGCAGCTGCCCTCTATCAGGCGGGGCAGCTGTAAAGCAAGTAAAGGGGCCCAGCACCAGGGTGCCCTGTGGACCCCCACGAGGCTCAAAAATACATGCCCCCATCGTTGGAGCGGCCCGCAACGGCGGGACCGCTCACAATCGGTGCCTTTACTGGCACTCACAACACCGAGTGCCAAGAAATGCCCCCAAGCCCCCACCGGGGTTTTGAAAGCAATGTGCCCCCACGTTGGAGCGGCCCGCTCTCCTGCGGGTCTGCTCAGGACATCCAGCACCGGAAATGTGCCTTGGAAGGCACCAACCATATCACACCAAGCCCCTCTCACCTGGGCTCTCACGGGGCTGTTGGAGCACTCCACTTGGCTCTGCTCTCAGTCCCCCCAGCACAGGGACTCCTCTTGTGGTGCTCGCGGTCTACATCCATGGGCCCCTGCTTACCGGGACTTTGCAGGTTCTTCCACTCATTTCTGCTACACGCAGGGCTTCTCACTGCGGGGTAGGCTTCCGCTGGATTCCGGCACCTCCTTCTGGGGCACGCAGCCCTCCGCCGGGACTCCTTCAATGCAGCGTCTCTCCCCTCAGCAGCCGCCCGTCTTTGGCCACACGCGGGGCTCTCTCTGACACGGGAGCTCCCCTGGGGCCTGAGGCAACTTTCTTTGGCAGGCCCCGCCCATGTCCCAACAAAGGTCGCCTGACTTCCTGTTTCGCCGCCGATCACGGCGGCCAGCGGCTTCTGTTCACGGCAGCACTGCGGGGTGGGCACCTGCCTGTCTTTAAAAACAAAGAGCGGGGTGGGCACCCGCTCTTCTAATATGCAACAACGCGGGGTGGGTTCCCGCGAAATGAAGGCAAATGCGGGGTGGGCACCCGCCAAATCAATAACAAGAACGCGGGGTGGGCTCCCGCGACGAGATAGACATCCCATGCGGGGGAATCCCTACGTCGGGATTCCCTCTCCAGAGGTCACAGCACAGCGCTGCAAGGCCCTTGCCCTCTCACATGCACTTTAAATGTAAAGCGCTCCTCTTCTCCTTTCGGGGCAAGGTTGGAGTCCTTCTTCTGGACGCAAAGGCTGGACAAGGAATCCAGCAATGAATAATCTAGCACTCACCAGGCGCTAAGTTCAAGCAAAAGTCAGGAGGCACAAGCACACCCCTTCATGGGGTCACAGCCAAGTAAAAGGTCCCAAGCAAAAAGTTCCTTTAGGGATCAAGGGGCAATGCAGGGCCCAGGGAGGCAAGCCCTCATGGCAGCCCCCCCTGGGCCCCAGCAGCAGCACGCCCCGGTAGGATTCAGGAACAAGGACTGAACATTTTCATGGGGTCACGGCCCCTATATTTATATTAGCAAATCCCTTTGTGTCACAGCACAGGGTCTGGGGATACCAGTCAGAACTGGTTTAGGGGGGATTTGGAGCACTTTGTTTTGCCCAGCTCCTCTCCCCTTTGTCAGGTGGGGGCTCAGTGATCAGACACACCACGGGGGGCGGAGCCAGCATTGTACAGCCTGGGCACAGTCCTATTCAGAGTCAGGGGATTTCTCCTCCCACTACTCTCAGCCCAGGTGTCCCATTCAGCCTAGCGCTGACTCACCCTGCCCCTCCTGGAGCCACACACACCTCCCAGCCCCTGTCACTCACAAGCCAGACATGCAATTCACATCAGGCAGGCAGACACATAGCACACAGAAATGCCAACTTCTAAAAGTGGCATTTCTAATATAGTTATAGTAAATCTGTGCACACCATTGCGCAGCATTTATTATCACTATTCCAAATATACCAAACTTGACCACGCTGCGCCTCTCATATCAGGAATTACCACTGAAACACTTATCAGGGAATCCCCAATGCATTCCTATGGGAGGGCAGCCCCACAGTAGTGAGAAACAAAATGGCTGTTTGTCACTACCAGGACATGTCACACACTTAAGGTACATGTCCTATCTTTTACCTACAATGCACCCTGCCCATAGGGCTAGCTAGGGCCTACCTTAGGGGTGACTGACATGCGGTAAAAGGGAGGTCACGGACATGGCACACACTTTAGGTGCCACGTCACAGCAGCAGTAACACTGCGCGCACAGGCCCTGCAATGGCAGAGGCTTGAGATAGGTTTGAAAGGCTACTTTGGTGGGTGGCGCAATCAGCGCTGCAAGCCCACCAGTAGCATTTAATTTACCAGCCCTGGGTATATGAGATACCACTTTACAAGGGACTCGCAGGTAAATTAAATAGGCCAAACAGGTGTAGACCAATCTTACCACATTTATCACAGAGAGCACACGCACTTTACACTGGACAGCAGTGCTAAAGTCCCTAGAGGCCTAAAACCACCAACACCATGTCAGAAAAATGGCTAGGAGAAAGGCAAAAAGTTTAGGGATGACCCTGCAAAAAGGCCAAGTCCAACAACAGTTTTCTGTTCGTACACATGTTCATTTTAAAAATATTGGTGGACCATGATTAGCCATCCATATCACCGTACTGTTTATGCATGCAATATCCCCAACGTTGTTATACTGATCAGTGTTCCGCTATCATGCATGCACGTTAATTAGATATTGATGGGCTCATGCCGATCGTGATAATTCCACTCTATAAAATAACATATGTACATACGTTCCCTAAAGGTTGTCATTAGTTTGAAATTCGTTGATACTTACCATGCTCTAGTAGGGATAATCACGATCGGCACAGGCCCATCAATATTCTCTTAAAATGAATGGTTACATGCTAATTAATTTAATTTCAGGATAACAACAACCCTGCGGATCCCGATAGGAACGCGGTTTTGATTTTCCATCTCCCTCCTGACCAGGAGCCTACTGGACCATTTTGTGGTACCTTTTAACCGATCATGGCACAGTGATAGTTAGGTGAGCTAGACCACTGCCTCCTATTATACCCAAGTTATTTTTCACATATCTGAGCTAGTAACTCATTGGTATCTCTCTAGGTTGCTCCCACTTTTGTCCTGATGAAGACCCCATTCTAAGGAGCAGTTGGCCTTTACAATAACCAGGGGTCGAAACATCAACATTTCTAAAAACACACTGACCTGTACTTGAATCATATCCACATTGAAATAACAAGAATTTTGGAATGTATCTTTGAATTGTGAATTATATATAAAAGGTGTTCAATATCTTCAGACAGGTTTCATGTCATTGGTCTGTAAAATAACTTTCTTGTATATATTTATTCATTATATTCTCACTCTCCTGTTAATTTTCTTCTGTTCACGATCACTATATCAAACACTTGTCTTTACACTTACCTTGGAGCAACTGCTCAAAACACTTCATGATATAATTTAATTATATGATGAAAAAATGTTCAATACAAAATTGCACATTAATTACCAGTTGCATATATTGTTTTTTCTTGGGTATGAATCTCCTTTGTGACCAATTTTGTTCTGCACCATATATCACCCAGATCCTATGGATTGTTTGGGTTTCCCAATTTTTATGTAATCCATAAAGTGGGGCATTTTTCAAGGTGGTGTCATTTGCTTATAACTTTGCCACTGTAAGTGATACTCAGTGCAGCTACATTAGAATTTGCAAAGATCCAATTAGAGAGCAAAGTTTAAGAGGGTTTAAAATATTTTTAATCTACTAATAAATTGGCCACCGTTTAATGGATCTGCATGAAATGTAGTAGGTATTTAGCAAGTTTAAAGTCCTTTTAGTATTTTCAAGTTTGTGCATATAAAATGTAGCTGAAGTTGAACTCCCTGAAAACAGAGCACATGCTGATCGCTAACAGTAGCACACAATCCGATCTTCAAGAAGAGCTCCCACAAATGAACCACCAGGAATTAGGCCATGTATTTTCAGATAGCGCCAAGTCTTTTGGTTCCCTTATTACCAGCAGCCTTAGGTTCAGTAAAGAAATAACTATGACTCAGACTCCTTGCCATAAACTCCACAAATCAAGACGTTCAAACACTGCTCCTTTTCTACATAGATGGAAGCAACACCTTGATCTCAGCATCCCAGATATCAACCTAGCACATCGAAAGAGCATCCTCTACACAGTGGAATTGATGTAGCTGGTTTAATTAATTAACATTTGCGTATGTTTTAGAGTAGATCACACACAGTGGAAATATGGGGCCAGATGTACGACCATTTTTGCATGCGCAAACGGGTTTGCGAACCCGTTTGCGCATGCAAAAACAGCATGGGGAATGTACAAACCCTATTTTGCGAGTCACAATTTTTTGCGACTCGCAAAATAGGGTTTTGCGGCTCGCTATTAGGAAGGGGCGTTCCCTTCTGAATAGCGAGCGCAACCCTATGTAAGAATGCTTTGCGACCGCAATTGCGGGCGCATAACACTCGCAAATTACCACCCTCTTTAAGAGGGTGGTAATGCACACTGAAAGGAAGGGGTCCCTAGGGGACCCCTTCCCCTTGCAAATGCAGGGGAAAATATTTTTAAGGGCAGGCAGTGGTCCCAGGGACCACTGCCTGTACTAAATGAATGACAACGTTTCAATTTTTTTTTAAAAAATGCATCTCGTTTTCCTTTAAGGAAAACGGGCTGCATTAAAAAAAAAACCTGCTTTATTTAAAAGCAGTCCCAGACATGGTGGTCTGCTGAGCCCAGCAAGCCACCATACCTGGGAGGGCCTGCCATTCCCAATGGGGTCGCAAATTGCGAGAGGCTCATTAATATTCATGAGCCTCTCAATTTGCGACCCATTAGGAATCGCTAACAGTGGGAAATACACTGTTGTACATTGGAAATAGCGCCTCGCAAATTGCGAGTCGCAAAAAACTCTCAATTTGCGAGGCGCTATTTCCACGGTCGTACATCTGGCCCATGGTTTCTTAATTTAGCCATATTAGGTCAGAAGTATACCTCGACTCCATTTAGCAAATCAACATGTGACTGTATTTCGTTTCTCACTTTCCACATGCATTCAAAATATGCACAACGGAAACAGATTTTTGAAGCAAAATCATGTACACAGTGAACTCAGCCTTCCTTTAGCCTGCAACCTCCAAAGCCTTTTTGGTTCCTTCTACTGTGCTACAGAAAGACATTCATGAATAAGTTTGTCATTGTATAGCATGTAAGAAGGTTTGTGCCATTGCATACGTTGACGTGATATCAAAAGTACATTTAATATTTTTTAATATTTAGGGGATGGTGCTATGCCATTTTTGCATTTATTCTGTGTTATGATTGCACAGCTCTGTTAAAATGTTGCTCAATTGGTACGGATTATATTTTTGCTGTGTATTTCTCTATATAAACTGGTGCATTTGAGGGTGAGCCAATCGTTGCTTGCCCCAACTCTCAGAGACTGAACTCCTGTGGGTTTGTCTCGCACTCTGGAATTCTTTTGGGATTTTCTTTGAGGCTGATCCTTCTGCTAGACCTCCTGCTGTGTCTGACTGCGCTTCATGCTAATTCCCTATTATGATTTTGCCTGCATTGAGATTAACTATCTTTTACATTCAATAATGCCTCCTCAAATTTTAATACACCTTCATGGTTTTCAATTTACTGCTGACTCTCTGGAGTCCTTATCTCCTTGAAATGCTAATTATTTTGTTGTTGTTGGGTTGTTGTTTAGGATGATATTGTCTCATGTATCATTGAGGCAGACACTTTATCTCCTACCTTATCAGATATCAAAGATAGTGTCATCAGAATGCCTCATGAAGGCATACGACCGCATCGCCAGAACACCCATATACTTCAGGAACCCCACCTACTACTACTGCCCAACTGCATCACAGTTGAGAATTGTTGTTCCATCATACCTACCAGACAAAACAAAATCTTTGACATCTCATGGAGGAATGACATTGGAAGGATCAATACCTAGTAAAGCCCGACGAGTAGCAGAAAATACATCTTCAGCTGCTACGCACACAAGTCCAGTAATGCCAACTCCATACTGATTTGGCAAGCTCCATCTTTCTTTCATTACTGAAGAAATTGAAAAGGCACCTTATTAAGGATCCGCAAGTAACGATGGCTCTTGCCCCTGTTCACCAAGACCATATGAGTAATGCCCTGATACCTGGAAGTATGTTGCACTTATAACTCCTTCAAGTAGCCCTGCCAAATCTATGTACAGCATTATTTTGGTTTACAGCTGAGTTCCCGCTCTACAAGTACTCATGCACACAAACATACAAGCCACTAAAATGAAATCCTATACTGAAAATACATATAGTGGCCAAATGTTCAGTTCTTCAGCCAGAGATAAACCTGGGGAAGAGAATTCTCATGTCATTCAAGACATCAAGACTGCACAACATTTCCCTTTTCCATTCAAGAGTTCCCAAATAACTGATATATATATTTACATAATATGCCGGAGTGAAACCCAGGTTGATCCGACATTTGGTTCAGAACAGACTTAAATTCTTCAGAATATTTCACAATATCTGTGTCATTACAGGACAGTAACGTAATGAACAAGCATTTGCAATGCAATAGGTCTCGCATTTGCGAGAGTTTGAGCTATTGGCAGTGTATTTATTATTTATGTATCTTTTATTTATGTTTTGGAAACAGTTGATGGAGCAGGGTAAATATAAAAATTTTAACCTCCTAATATTTTCATATAAAAATAATAAACATGTTCGTTCAAGTAAATAACCAACAATGTATGTCTGGGAAAAGGATAACACGCAGTTTTATGTGCAAAGTAATAAACTAATAGTTGTTTACATTTCTAATATAACATAATATTTTGCGTACTGAAATAATAATAAAATGCATGTTTTCGTGCTTTGAATAAAACGTGTTGTTGCAAAATAAAGCGATGGTAAGTAAGGGACAGCTTTATATGTTGCTTCTGCTAGGTAATACCTAATTGGGGTACGTAGAAAGACGGGAGGGAAACAAAAGGGTTTATATTTCATTGTTTTAATAACATTTTGTTTTCTTTAGAAATAGTGCGCTTAGGCCTGCTGAGCAGCAATATAAAATGGCCGCGAGTTATTAGAGTGCGCAGGAGCGGATGCGACCACGTGATAGAGGAGAGAGGCTGTTGCAAAGAGATGATCATGTGCTGATGCCGAGAGGCTAGGATGAAAGTATGGTCAAGGTTGCTGTGACCCTTCAGAGCAGATGTGTGCCAAGATGATCAGCAAGAAGCGTGAGAAGCCTGGTTGAATCAATAGAAAGGACATTATTATACAATTGTTGCAGAAAAAGAAACAATTTGGGCTGATCGAAACGGATGAGCGAGTGCATGAACTGTGGGAAACGATGCTTGCATGGACATTCCTCTCGGAACTAGTTAAGACCAGGAAGCTTGATTAGAATGTATAGGGACCTGAGTTTTGTACCAATGAGAATGAATCGCGCCATGTAAGAAGAAACATTTTATGCTGTAAGCTAGAATTAGGGTATAAGAAGACCTACTCTTGGTGGGAGGGAGTTAGAATGCTGCGGGATGCTGCGGGAGATGCTGAAGAAGTTAGATGCTGTAGATGGGAGAGTTTCCGGTTGCTGATGCTGACGAGCTGATGCTGCTGCTGTTATTTTCCTTTTCCAGTTGAGTATGAAATGCCGCTTTAGGAGAACTAGCATTTGACAAGATTTATATTAGAATTATTAGGATTTCCCGAGAGATAGATAGGTTGATCTATAGAGTCTTTAGATGATAACTTCATTTTCGATCTAATAAAAGTGACATGCAATTTGCAATTATTCTTATAAAAATGATAAACGCAATGATCTGAATAATAAATTAATCCTGAATTTTCTGCATTCAAAACTTTATATAAACTTTATTATTCTTTAAACCAATGACTCAGTGATTTTCTTTAGCATAATGATTAATAATGTTTTGGTAAAAGAGTTCATTGTGATTGAGCTGGTCTTAATCACCATCAACTGATTCCTACTAGTTGGTCCATCGACCAATGAGCGGAATACCTTAAAAGCAAATGAAAATTATTGTGTCTTTATAAAAGAGGTATCCCGTCTCCTTCCAGCAAATCGTTTTTCTCCTAGGTTTCATGTTGGAGGAAATTCCAGGGAAATAAATGAGTAAGTGAATGTATATGCGGTGTTATGGGCCCCATCGTCATATGGATATAGTGTGTGTATGTTAGAGAAATAATTGCACCTGGATGACCCAAAACCATAGTAGGAGAAAATATTTTTATTGTAAGCGCTGGATCACCTGCAAGCGGTACGTAAACACGCACTTTGTACTTATAGTCATTGCTTATGAGAAGCAAGGCTGGCAGTAAAAGGGGTGCAGTTACAGACAACCTTGCTTCTCATAAGCAACGACTATATATCAATGTATTGAGTTACCTCAAAGGTAGCAAAAGATCCTCTAGCCAAGGTAGAGAGTTATTCGCAGAACAACTAAAGTAAAATGTATAGTATGATTAATTTGTTTCTGGCAACAGTACAGAATGTAAGAATGCAGCCTGGCCAGGGTTCTCATACATGCCAAATTTCCACCCTACATACTTTGCACAGATATAAGGTTTTTTTTACTGTGTGTGGCAGAGTTCCCCTGTGCAACTAATCTCTGATGTCAGCAACTTGAAAAAGTGACACAGATTTTCCCACTTGACTCTGGTGGTGTAGCCAAAATATAGATCTGGTATAACATACAAACTCCAGAAACTATAGAACTGGCCTGACACCTCCTGTATATTGGTTATTATGGCACTACACTGCCCCTGCATATGTACCCCAGGAGTGTTGCACTATTTTAAGGCAGTTTTTATACTATTAACACTGCAGTAATTAATTTGTGACATACAGGTGTCCTCTTTTCGAAAGAAAACAACACACAAGGCATTTGGAATGTCACATATAAGCACACTGAACCCATGGAAATGTCAGACATAAGTAATCTCAAAACTTGGTAACTATGCCTGTACAGGCATAAAGGTTAGATTTATGCCTGTTGTCGAGTTATACATGTATGCTATCCCTTCATTTGTCACTGTGTTTGGTGAAAGGGAATGGACATGGAATGAGAGAGGGGACAGATTGTTTTTAGGCGCTTCGGCATATGAGGTAAGCATTGAAGAATGCTAGACATCGGTAAAATGTCTGCAAAGGAATAGCATTCAATTGTAACACAGGAACAGCTGCATACAGCATTAATGTTTTCCACATCAATGCATGAGCAGCGCATGTAGGCCAGGCATATGCTTTGCATTATGGGACATGTAGTCTTCTGTACTGTACCCAATTATAAAAGCAGGAGTAGAAGATACAGATGCAGAGCAAAACCCTGGATTGTATAAGCTACTGCAGCTGGAACTGGGAAACGAGGGAGAACTGCACTGCGACGGTTATAGTTCAAAATAAAGCGTGAAGTTTATATCATTTTTAAAATGTATATGTTCTTGTGAAAACAAAACCAATTACCGGTCTGTGCATTATTGTTAAGAACATGCCCTTTACAGGAATGTGAAGGATGCACTAAACTCCCAGTCACGGTCAATGTGAACCTGGCGATTATCTTAAAAATACAATGTTTTTTTGTAGCAGAAAAGGGCAAAATAAACACCTAACTTAATGAGAAACTCTAAAGACGAAAAATAGTCAAAATGCAGCTGCACTACAGATATAGTGAATGCCACAATTTCAGACAAAATATCTGCTGGCTGCTTTACTCGTGACATCACATAGGGTTTTTAAAAGAACATTTTAGACTAGTAACCAAAAACGTTTTTAAGAGCAGGAAATCAAAGTTGAGAAATGCATTTAGGGAAGATAGTTGTAGCCCTGTTTAGTGTAATTTAAGTGATATAAAGTTCCTTTTCTCTCGTTTTTCAGCAAAACTGAACCGGCGTAGCATAATATTGTACAGATCTTAAGAGGAAACAATGGGTTCCTCTCAGGCGGCTCACCTAATGGGTCCAGCAACTTTTCATCTAGTTGTTTTTAATAAAGCGTGTTGAAAAAAGGTAGAGTAACCTTGCCAAGGAAATGGAAAAAATGCTGCTGTATTTTTCAGAGTGCTGAGAAACTGAACATCCTGCGTGCCATGCTGAATGATTTTGGGTGACCTGGAAGAGTGCTGTGAATGGTATGAGTTGTTCGGCTGTATTTGTTGCTGCAGCTTCTCTCGGTGCAGACAGAGGAAGTAACAGCACACAGCGATAACAGAGGTACGTCTCCTTATCATCAGACTTTACCTTCACATAACCACGTAAGGCAGCTGACGCTGCACTTAGGGGCTTATTTACAAGGCCCTTGCGCCACTTTTGCGTCACTTTTAACATGGGAAAAGGGACGCAAAAGTGGCGCGAGGGGCTTGTAAATCAGCCCCTTAGTATTTAAAAGTGAAAGCGGGCACACGCAGAGTATTTAAAAGTGAAAGTGGGTGCGGCTATTAGTAATTAAAAGTTAAGGCGAGTGTTGTGCTTTGTATGTAAAAGTGAAAGCGGGCACTGAGTATGTAAAATTTACAGCCTAGGTCCCATGCTGCTTGGAAAAGATCAAATGACCGTAAGGGCTGCATCCCGTTACACTGCCCTAACAAGGAGGGAGGGGGAGAAGGGAGTGAGAGCAGAGGGGGGGGAGGGGGTGGAGGAGCATGGAAAGAGTCAACAATCAAACCATTAACAGCGCGGCGCTCGTGAAAGGGCGCTGTGCTGATAATGTATATATGCGTGTTACACACTTGTAAATTAAATAAACAAGTGCTGCATAATGACTACCCCAGCCTTCCACCCAGAGGCACCCAGCCTACCTCCGCGCCAGACGCTGCCGCCTGCCAGCTCCCAGCCTCTGGATCTCCGAGCGAGATGATCTGGAGCCGACGGGGGGAGGGAGGGAAAATGAAAGCGCGCCATGTGCGTGGTGTAACAAGGCGGAAGAGACGCGAGACGCCGGCGGCCGCGCGCGTGCACATCTCCTGTCCTAGTAGTGATCGGGAGAGTGACGACTGAATGCAGCGCACAGAAGAATGGGGAGGTGCAGTCATGGGAAGCAGCAAATATCTTTTGAAACCCGGTCCATTGGAAAAGGGGTATTAGGGTAGGTTCAGATTTGAAAGCTTTTCCTAATGGATGAAAGAGTAGCGCTTTGCCTTTGTGATGGGGAGTAGACACCGTGAATGGAGCGTGTCAAGATGTTCACATTTGCGAGTCATGTTCTTTTGCTATACGCTGCTTTTAAGTGAGGTGGTGTTTGTGAGGATTATGGTACCCTCTGGTAAGGAGATCACCGTGCACGGGGGCATCCTGCACACGTGCGCGTGAAGGCGAAGATGAAGAAGACAAGGCTGCGAGGAGCGTGCGCTATCGCAAAGCAGCGTCCCGCGAGTGGTAAAGACACGCCGTGCGCGTGCCCATGTGCTGTCCGGGACCAAGCTGATAGACACGCCGTGAGCGTGCACATCGGCTGTCTGGGAAAGTGCACATCTCCTGTCCCCCTTCCAAACTCAAGTCGACGACAATAGATCTCGCTAGTGAGCAGCTTCGCTGCGTCGCTAGGCGAGACCTAAAAAGGCTAAATAAATCAAAGACAAACAGTATAAATGACACTAAAGAGCAATTGCCCATCTTCCCCAATCAATGTCCGCTGAAGTGCCTTCCGATGCGTTTCCTTGGACGACGCCAATGAAGCTAACAACGCACAGGCCGGGAGGCTCACAGCAATTCCCGGCAGCTGACCGCCACCGCAACCCTCAATCCGCTGTAGCCCTCAGTAGCCCGCAGTTCGCTATCCCGCTATCTGCAGCCTGCTCGCTGTCGCGGCTACGGTCCTAGCTCTAGGCCGCCCGCAGGTGCCAGGAGCAAAGCAGGGAGAAGAGGCGCGAGGCGCAAGGAGTGTTGAGGACACCGAGGCTCGGTCCAGATTTCCCAGAAAACTGCAGCTCCAGCAACCCTATCCCCACCCGCGCTCCACCCCTGACCTTGACCCACGGGAGGCGAGTAAGCCGGAGAGTCTGTTGGATGTTAGATGTGGCAAGAGTGGGAAGTGTGAGGTGTGACAGCTGTTGGACCGCGGGTGGCCCCAGTAGTGCGGCAGAGGCAGCCTGGTTAAATCCGGGTGCAGATAACGGATTTCTTAATATCAAAGCATCCAGCGCCATCAACATCCATTCTAAATCCCCAGATAGTTGGATATACAGCAGAGTTGGAAGTAGTCAGTCAGTCACACACAGGAAGCAAAAGCACCCCCGCTCAAAAGAACAAAAGCAAGAGGAAGCACCTGTGGGACACGACACACAAGGAGCCACACCAACAAATAGAGTAATAGTACAAGCACAGATTCATAGCGCAGTAATACTAGAGACACTTCCGTTTCCATCCAAAAGGCTGGGACAGTTCAAGTCCAAAGGACCTAACGGAAGATCATCGGACCCGAACAGGAACATTGGAGACACAGGAACAACCCTTTATAGAACTCCTTGAAACATCATCCCACATACAAGAGGTCAGTCAATTAAAGACTAACATATCAGAGGACTCAATATTAAAATCTCTCGGGGAGGTGAGGAGACAGAATGATAAATCCTCAATCAGGCTAAGCTCAATTGTGACAGGTAGAGGAAGCCCACAGGCAAATAAACAATTCTTTTTCGAAAACATATCAACATTATCTCAATCACCTTTGCTCAAGAACAGCGAGCAAAAGGTACAGGAGGCCGCAGGCCCCAGTAGAGCTTCCCCTATAGGAAACAAAGAGAACCATGATCGGGCTGAAAAGGACCGAGACAAAACCTGGGGGGCTCTCCTGACAATCATGGACGCAATGTTGAAAGCTATATTCCACCAAGCAGATAAACAGGATCTTCAGGTAGACTTGTTAAACATCTTGGCAGTACACATAGTGGGCATCAACAAAAAACTACAAGCATTAAATGACCTGATCGAGAAAGCCCAAAAACATAATTACATTCAGCAAGTAACATGCCGCTGTAAAACCCTAAGAGACATGCCCAAAAGCTTGATATCACTTCTTACTGATATATTGACCGAATTAAGGGTACAAGCAGCAAGAGTACATACAAGACAAATTGTTCAAGAACATGAATCAGAAGATTCAGAAGTCTCAGTAAGGACAAATAAAAGTCACACGCTTCAAAAAATCAGCACACAGCAGAAGAGTGTTCATCCCCCAGACAAAAAACTGGGAAAGAATTAGCAAAAGATCTAAAGGAAAAGTCGTTTGATCTCAACACAACATCTAATATTGGTCAGCAAAGTAAGGAGAGTGAAGAGATAGGAGCGGAGGAACATGTACAAAATATTACAAAAAGGAATAAAAAAAGACAAAGAAAAGCAAGAAAGAAGGGAAAATTGATACTTCAAAAAAACCTATGGCAATTTTTCAATCAGCATACAAACAAACAGAAATCGACGGTGGAGACAACAAAAAATGCGGAAGAATACACCTTGGAAACAACGCAGGTACCCAGGCGCGAGGCACAACCTTCTTCAATGACTGAACAACAAATAATCTGCATAGAGGGGACACATAAGGAAGATCTGGATCTGGACCTGGGCCCAGCATTAAAAATAAATGATCATCAGTCTGGAGGAAAAGCATGGCAGCAAAAAAAGGAGAAAAGATATAAAGACATAAATCCGCAAAGTTTGGAAGAAATTAAAGATAATAAAGAACGGATAGTAACAACTTATAAGGGTAAACAAAATTTAACAGCGCATAACGTAAAGCAAAGCGCAGAGCTGAATCAGAGACTTGTACAAACAACAAATGAACACGGCAGAGAGACAACCAACAATGCATAAAAGGCGGTCTGGGGAAGAACGTAGAGCACCACAAGACCGCAATTCATCATTGAACATAACAAAGACCCTATCAGTCAATAGTAATCTGGAAAGGCAAAAAACAAAAAGGTAACTAATCGAAAATAAATTGCTACTAATCCCACACTATGGGGCCGATTCCGATTCGGGCTGGAAAAAGCACCGACCGACTCGGATCCGGAAATTATACCGACCGACACGTACCTGTGGCGCCCGACACGCCAAGTACGATGCAATGCGTGCAAAATCCGACCGACACGTACCGAACCCAAGTCGAACGACCGAGCCGCACGGAAAACAGCAATCCGGTCGGAAAAACACGCGAATCCAACCGACCGACACGCACCCGGAACAAATCCAACCGAAACGTACACGCGAACTCCAAACCGCAAAGTACGATGCAAGGCGCGAAAACCACGAGCGAGTCGGACGGAGGACAAGCCGTACGACCGACACGCATACAAAACCGAGCCGAAGCAACACAAAACACCGCGACCGACGCGTACGCAGCATAGAAAACTGCACAAACACAGCGTGAGCGAAACGGAGAATACCGTACGAGACAAATGCAGGGTCCGACTCGGTCACAAGAACGTTTCCAACATGCACAGACAGTACAAAGGAAAAATCACACAAAAAAGGCCAAACAAGCAATTACTAAGCCAATAAATACTGGGGGGTGGGGACAGAGAACAAAGACACACCCACAACTCCACCCATATAAAGGACACAAATCACAACCATGATGCTTTGCAAATGCCATTCCACTGCCAGCACCCAAGAGACAGCAACCACACACCCACAGCTCATCCCTCACACAAGCCACACACCATCAGCACACCAACAAATACCTACCTCACATACACCCAGCAAAACACACACTCACACACCCTCACCTGCACACCAACACACACATCACTCACCATCACCACCCATCACCATGCCCCCAAGAAGAATCACAAGTTCCTAGATTGTGAATTGGAAGTCATGGTAGACGAGATCCTCAGTGTAGAGCCACAGCTGTTTGGCACACTGGTCCAACAGACCCCCATCTCCCAGAAAACCAAGATGTGGGAGAGGATCATCAACAGGGTGAACGCACAATCACCATGTCTGCGCACAAAGAGCGACATCCAGAACAGGTGGTATGACGTGCGCAGGAGGGTACGGGACCTGCTCAAGAAAGACTACATCATCAGCCAATACACCGGCAGTGGCCCTCCTGCCAAGCCAATATACCTCAGGCCCTGGGAGGAGAAGGTGCGGGCCATCCTTCCGCCAGTGAGCGTATATGGACTAGAGAACATCCCAGAGCCTGGTGAGTACACAACAAATGTACACAATATACTGCCACAAAACACACACACATCACTATCAAGGGGAGAGTCAAACCATGCACTCATAGCAATTACACAGCAACCAGAACAGAATCATCCCAAAATGTGTATGTCAGTCAGATAAACACAACACATGCCATCAAAAAAGTCACATCCAACTGTGCCATCACATGTACAAACACAACTACAACTACAGCTAGGCAGTGGCACAAATAGAACTAACAAACACATCCAGACATGTAGCCACCACAACAACACCAACACACAGTGAAGACCACTCAAAGGAAGGAATTCTGTGTATGCTGGCCAAGTCAGTGTAGCCAATAGCATCATGGGAGTCGCAGTCACACATATTGCCCCCCCACAACTGTCCCATCAACACCACCATGAACCATGCGCACATCACAGGGAGTGGAGAAGGACTCACAAGATGGCTGACACTGGCAACTGCTGTGGGGAGCACAAGGCCCTGCTGGCAACTGTGCACCAACAAACAGCAGGACACCACTGACTGACATCCTGAGAGACAACTTCCACTCCCTGCAATGCAAGCACGTTCCATGGTGGGATATCTGGCTGGCTGGGTGGGAAGGAGGACTTGCAGCACTGACCATAGTCACAAGCACCTCCCCTCACACCCCCTCAACACAAACTCCACAGAACCCACCTGGTAGAATGCAATGCCCCCATCCTAACACAAGATCCCACAAAGAACCACCACCCTGGGTTATGTTGTGTGAAGCACAGGGACACTCTTGGGACTGTTAGCCAAACAACTGCCAGGACAACACTCCCAGCCATCCTGTCAGCACAGCCAGCCCACCCCACAGGGAAGCAGAGTCAAAAGGAAGGAAGCATGGGCATGCTGGGAAGGGGGTGGAGGCAATAGCATGATGGGAGTGGTAGTCACTGATATTGGTCACCCCCACAACTGTCCCATCAACACCACCCTGAACCATGCTCACATCACAGGGAGTGGAGAAGGACTCACAAGATGGCTGACACTGGCTACTGCTGTGGGGAGCACAAGGCCCTGCTGGCAACTGTGCACCAACAAACAGCAGGACACCACTGACTGACATCCTGAGAGACAACTTCCACTCCCTGCAATGCAAGCACAGTCCATGGTGGGATAACTGACTGGCTGGGTGGGTGGGAAGGAGGGCCGGCTGTCAACTAAACACAACCAATGCAGACCATGTTCACACCCCAAAAAATACATAGAAATGCCCAAATAATGCAGGACAATGTGCCACACCAATATCAACCCCTGACTGTGACGACTTAGGACAATGCAATGTACAGGCCCGCACCCAGAGGCACAGTCACAACTGTCATGTGTGTCAACCATTGATGCCTGCAGAAACATAACATACATTGTGTGTGTCTCCCAAAAACAGGTGATGATGTGGACACAGCAGCAGACGCTGAGGAGTCCCAGTCCCAGGGTCAAGAGGATGCGGAGCTCACTGGCGTCGTACAGCCTCTGCCCTCCTCGGACGAAGAAGACCAACCTGGCACATCCGGTGCAAGTCTACATGCAGCACCAGCAGGACCACCAGCTGCACCCCCTGCACCCACCCCTCCAACGACTGTCACCACAAATACCATCCCTGCCGACATGGACAGAACAAGGAGCAACACCAGCACAGGGACCTTGGACCAACCTGGGGCCATGGACACCACCACCACCACCACCAACCCCCAAGGTGGACCAGGGTCATCTGTGCGTGCCACTGCACGCACTGCACATGTCAGCAGGGGTGGTGGGAGGAGTGGGAGACAGAGGTCGCTGCTTGCAGAGGTTGCTGGTGTGCATGATGACCCACAACTGGTACGCCTAGCTGATGCGTACCAGTCCAGCACCGGAGACCTCAGCCAGGTAGTGGGGCTCCTCAGAGACATGAAACAGCAGCAGGCTGCCCATCATGCCCGCTTGGACTCTCACATGTCCCACGTGGAGTCACACATGTCCCGCGTGGACTCACACATGTCCCGCGTGGAGTCCAAGTTGGATGCACTGCATGAGATTACGGCGGTGCACAGGGACATTTTACAATGCCTCCGCCAGATGAACAGCAACCAGTCCACACCTCCCTGTGTGCCAACAACATCTGGTGCTGCCCAAACTGCAACTGCCACAGGGAGGGAGGATGACTCTGGCGGAGAGTCCCCTGCACCGCAGCAGCCTGTACTTGAGGGCCCCCCCAAGAAGAGGGGTCGTCCGAAGAGGGGCAAGTGAGAGGCCGGTGGCCAAGCGCAACTCCCAGGAAGCCTGAACCTGTTCTGGATGTTCACCTTTGTGCACAGACTGTTCACCCTGTTGACGGCAACACTACTCCCACACATTGCATGGGGAGTACAAGTTGGACCAATGTGTCAGACAACTGTGGCCCCGATACTGGGGATTCTGTCTACTAGGACTGTCAATTCACCTAGGAACTTCTGATTGCAAGATTTATGTACAGCACTACCCATCCTATGCACTATTCACACAAATGTATCACAATAAACACACTAATATACCATACTTGCCTCTGTTGTGATTCCAACGTGGGTGCTGTTATGGGGATGATGAACTGCAAAATTACACTGTGTATGCGAACTGCAACAGCAAGTACAACACAGGCATGTGAGTAAAGGCAACGTGACACATATGAGGGAGACACACCACCAGGGCTACACAACACATACACACCTAGGCCATCTGACTCATTGCCTACACTGATGTTGCCAGGGAAGACGGTGCAATGCACAGACACCACACCCATTCCCAGTTGTAGTCAAGTAGCCCACAGGTGCAGTAAGCAAATGGCAGTCAAATGTGTGACCACAGACAACGCACATCACAAAGTGAAGCACAGGTTTATTACACAGTTGCAACATGTCGTAACCACTACAGATGCAAGGTAATCCCACCTGGCAGCGGGCACACAGTCAACAACTGTAGACGGAAGGAAGTCCATGGGTGTGGCGCACATCACCTGTAGGGACACAACAGCTACCAGCCTGGAAGTGCAATCACGTCGTCGGTGGACACAGTTGACCAAACGAATCTGAAAGTACCCTGTGAAGGACAGAAATGACACACAGTCAAAAGCAATGGAGTACAGGACAGAACAGCAAAACTCATGCACAATACATGTTACAAGATACCCACCCAGAACCAAGTTAGCATGTCAACACTGTTGGGGAGTACAGCCCACCTGTAAGCACACATCGCAACACACATCCAGTCAAGTAGCCCATGGACACACTCCAACAGCACCAGAGCACCACCTACACATATCATGCCAACTCACATCATTGACATGACACCTCAGGATACTCACATTCAGCTAAAGAAGTTGGTGATGAGCTGTGTGCGGACATCACCCTCATCATCATCATCATCATCGTCACTGGCATCGTGGTCCAGGCCAGGATCCTCCACAGGTGGCGGATGTTGGTCATTGTCATCCTGGATGAGAGGCAACTCCTTCCGCACTGCCAGGTTGTGGAGCATGCAGCAGACGATGATAATCTTGCACACTTTCGCAGGGGCATATGGGAGGGACCCTCCGGTCTTGTCCAGGCAGCGGAAGCGGCTCTTCAGGAGACCAAATGTCCGCTCAATAACTCTCCTGGTCCGACCATGTGCCTCATTGTAGCGCATCTGGGCTGGTGTCACAGGGTTCCTGAGGGGTGTCAGCAACCACGGCATGTTGGGGTATCCCGAGTCACCTACGGACAGACAAGTGCACATTAGCTGACTTGGAAAAGTGGGCGGAATACTACAGATCAGATCACACACAATGGCACAAAGTCAGTACACACCGACAAGCCAGGCACGCTGGTTCTGCATCTGTGCCATCATCCTGGGGATGCGACTACTCCTCATCACAAAGGCATCGTGTGCTGAACCAGGGAAACGGGCACACACGTGTGTGATGGTCATGTCTGCAAGACACACCACCAGTGCATTGACCGAGTGGTAGTGCTTGCGGTTCCTGTAGGCCTGCTCCTGGGCCTGTGGTGGTACCAAAGCCACATGTGTCCCATCAATGGAGCCAATGACATGCGGCATCCTCCCCAGGGCATAAAAGTCACTCTTCACGTCAGTGAGTCGTCGCAGTCTAGGGAAATAGATGTACCGGTTCAGGAATAGCAACATTGCCGCCAAAACATCGCGGAGCACACGGCTCAACATGGTCTGTGACATCCCACCAGCAGTCGCCACAGTATGTTGGAAGGTACCGGTGGCAAAGAAGTGTAGGGCTGCCATCACCTTCACCTTGGGGGTCAGCGCTGTAGGATACGGCCGGCCAGGCTGCAAATGTGGGGACAACTGCACTGCCAAATCCTCAATCAGCTGCCTGGTGAAGCGGTACCGTCGGATGCTGTCCCGTTCCACCATCGTTGCCAGGTCTGGGAATGGTCGATGGACAGCAGGAGCCCTGCAGTGCAGAGGAGAAGTAAGCAAGATTGTCAGTCACCCCACATATGCGGCATTGAACACACTCAATATCCCAACATACATCATTATGAGGCACAACTACATGAAGTGTGCAGTTCCGTAAGGACATGTATGGTACATACATGGCCAACATCTGTCAACACGGTCCAACAGGTGGCATCAATTAGTCCCAGGTTGGCCCATTGGATATCATGAGGCCGTGTCACAGTTCCCATCTCCTGCTGCTGTGTCACAATCACCCCCCACAGTGACATGTGAGGACAGATGTGCCCCAGGCACCACAGCTCAACGACAGGTACATTCCCAGGGACCCTGTATTCGCCACATGGACACTGGCATTACATGGAGTATCATGTATACACCACAGCAAAACAACCATGACCCCCACAGGTAGTGGTCCCACTTGCCACGGCAGGACAGACATGGACGTCTGTGACACACACACGCACAACATCAAAGTCCATGCACACACAACGTGGATGTGGAGACTGTCTCCCATTGTGCACATGAAATCAGAGACATTGTAAACACTACATGCACAAAGACTGTGGAGGACCATCACTATTGTGCCACTGGGACACCCTGGCTCAAACATACCGTCCCACATGGGACTCACGGGGTATGTGACATGACATACACATACACCACCGTGGAATGTGACCATGGCACATGCACAGATATGAACAGTTGCACATCACAGTGGTCATGTACACGTAACACCCAGGATCCTGTCCCCATGAACACGTGCACAGCCTGGGGGTGGCTGCCCACAGGTGACACCCACAGGACAACATGTACACCAACATACACACAATAGGAAATGCAGCCTTACATGCCTTATGATAAAGTTTGGACAGGCTGTCGTGATGTAGGTGTGCCCCTCACTCCCTGGGAGCTATCTGTGGCTGGCATATGTCCATCTGAGACAGGCATGCTGACATATGCCAGTCACATGTACAGTGATGCGTTGAACAGCAATGGACCGATCGGTGCCCCGGCCGGCCCATTGCATTCAATGTGTGCGGGTGCAGCGTTGTACCCCTATGCGCGTTGTACTGCAATGGACCGATCGGTGCCCCGGCCGGCCCATTGCATTCAATGTGTCGCGGTGCACGCGTTGTACCCCTGTACGCGTTGTACTGCAATGGACCGATCGGTGCTCCCGGCCGGCCCATTGCATTCAATGTGTGCGAGTGCAGCGTTGTACCCCTGTACGCGTTGTACCCCTGTACGCGTTGTACTGCAATGGACCGATCGGTGCCCCCGGCCGACCCATTGCATTCAATGTGTCGCGAGTACAGCGTTGTACCCTATGCAGCGTTGAACTGCAATGGACCGATCGGTGCCCCGGCCGGCCCATTGCATTCAATGTGTCGCGAGTGCGCGTTGTACCCTGTACGCGTTGTACCCCTGTACGCGTTGTACTGCAATGGACCGATCGGTGCCCCGGCCGGCCCATTACATTCAATGTGTGCGGGTACAGCGTTGTACCCCTGTACGCGTTGAACTGCAATGGACCGATCGGTGCCCCGGCCGGCCCATTGCATTCAATGTGTGCGGGTACGCGTTGTACCCCTGTGCGCGTTGTACCCCTGTACGCGTTGTACCCCTGTACGCGTTGTACTGCAATGGACCGATCGGTGCCCCGGCCGGCCCATTACATTCAATGTGTGCGGGTACGCGTTGTACCCCTGTGCGCGTTGAACTGCAATGGACCGATCGGTGCCCCGGCCGGCCCATTGCATTCAATGTGTGCGGGTACGCGTTGTACCCCTGTACGCGTTGTACCGCAATGGACCGATCGGTGCGCACCCATTGACAATGGCCTTGCCTGGCAACGGGCCAGCGTTTTCGAATTTCGAGCGAGTCGGTTGCTGGAAATTCAGTTGGTCACCCACAACAATGTTGCAAAATCATGTATGTCATGAAGTTGAAGATTTGAAGGATGCTGTGGGCGTGTTTTGGTGCTGCTATTCCATGGATTGGCCAGATTCAGAAGATGCAAACGACTTGGACCTATCACTTTGGACACAAGGGACAGTATCTGCCTCTCCAGCACATATATATTGCTGGCTGTTCCCCTGAGAGCTCACTTGCCTGCACTACATGCTCCAGGACGACATCTGCCACTGCCCTGCTGCTGTCTCTGCCCCTCTGGACCCTGCAATGGCACGTACTGTGGAGAGAGCCCCAGCCTTCAGCCTTCGAGGAGAACCAGGCCCTGCTGGACAGCCTACTTCCACAGTACAGCAAGCTGTATGGGACACCAGGGGAGCAGGTGAGTGTTCTGTGCACTGCCTTTCTGAATGTGCATATTGTCTGACTAGCAAGGCTGAAAGTCTGCACGCCACTGGCTAGCAGGCTCACTGAGTAGTTGTCACCCCCATAGTGTGTAGTGACATGCACTGGACAGGTATGGTGCAGTGACAGTGCATTTGAACAAGGTTTTACTTCCCATGCAATGATACCATGTAGTGACGTCTGGCAAACTGTCCATGGGCAGCTTTGCACTGCCTGTGTACATCATGTGCCCCTGTGATTGAGACATGTATATACAACTGTGTCATGCACGGATATGTTGCATGTGTAGTAATGGCCTTTTCACTTTGTCATCCTGACAGGTTAATGCCCATCGGAAGCAGGAGATCTGGAAGGACATCGTCCGGGCTGTCCGGTCCGTGGGGGTCTACAAGCGCCGGATCCGCAACTGCCAGAAGAGGTGGCAGGACCTTCGGGGCTGGACCCGGAGGATTGCACGGGTCCAGCTGAAGCTGTCGCCTCCTCGCAGGAGGGGCGGAACACGGACCCTGACTCCCCACATGCTCCAGATCCTGGCGGTGGTGTTTCCAGACCTGGATGGGCAGCTGAAGGCCAGACAGCAGCAAGGAGGGGTGAGTCAAAGACTGCACTGTGAACTCTGTATTACATGCTGTGTGCCCTCCTCTGGCCTGGTTCAACTGCCACAGTGCAGCAGTCATGTTGTCCAGGAGCCATGTCCCTCTATTGTGCACTGCCCACTGCTCATCTGATACCCAGGTGTGGCCCTTACATTCAGGGAATTGTGTCACTTGGGACTGTGTCCTTGCAGTTTGCTTCACTAAAGGTGGGGGACAGCATCTGTTTCCCTAACTCTGTTGTGGGCATCATGGGTGGGTCCATTGTTCACACTACGCCTGTGTTTGGACATGTAATCTGCGTGTTGCTTTGATATGCGGTCCACTTGCTGAGCTGAGCCACCACATGTGCCTGGGGTATGTGGCACACGCCCATGCAGCGGGTGGGAACAATGTTTGGGCCTCAGGAGTGTGCAGATTACGTGTGTCACACATACATAGCCAGCTATCCACTGTCCAGGGCTCATCCCTCATTCATGTGGAGCAGGACAGTCATGCCTACTCCAGGCCATGCAATGCACTCTGTACTCCCACTCCCGTGTATCAGCTGACACATTGTGCGCAGTGATTTGACCCCTCAGGTGTCTGCCTCTGTGTCAGTGTGCTGTGGATTAGTTGCCAGGACTGCTGGGGTGTTTCTTGGTAGGGGCTCAGCATGCCCCTGGAGATGTGACCATAGGAGACGATACTTGTGTGTCACATAGGTGTTTGATCAGCTGCCCGTGCAGACTGGGGTATGCGAATGTGAAGTTCAGGCAGCTGTTCCCCATTCACAGCAGATTGTGAGGGGCTCAGGTTCAGAGGGTAGTGTCACAGGTCTCCCATATGTCCAATAGGTATGACCTGGACAGATGAGGGTTAAGATGATGTGTTGTGTGGGGGATGTACATGTGCACTTGTGCAGCTCCAGGACTTGCATTCCCCATGACCTACTATTGTGACACAGTGCATAGTGTTGTTGTCTGGCTGCCAAGTCATACATCACTGAGACATTGATGTATGACTTAGCAGTCATGCCTCTGCCATGGCATGTGTCTACTTATTGGTGATCCTGCAGGGGAGTGACATGTGCTACATGCACACCATTGTGGCGATGGCTATCAGGACATGGGTGCATCATGGTGTCTGTCGCTGGTATGCATCACATGCATTTCCTATTTGACTCTGGGCATCCCTTTCATCCGGAAACCTGTACTGACTCAGTGGCAAGAGCTGTGATGTGTGCATGTCCACATGCCACACCGTGTCCTCTGCACTGTCCAACTACTGTGTACTTGGTGCATGTGTCCACACTGGGGTGTTGCAATCCAACAGACACCAGACAGATGGGTGCAAGGCCATGTGGGATGTGAGTGCCATGCTTGGCATCAGACTGACAATTGGCTTCTCCTGTTCAGTTAGGGCACTTTTAGCAATGTACAACTAATGATGCCAGGGCTTGCTCTGTAATGTGCTGTGCTCACAGTGGTGTGTGCGTTTGGTGCAGGTGACTGATGTCTGTCTGTTTCCCCATTGTTTGCAGATACATCCACGGCCACGGAAGGGGACAGCTCCACGGACCAGGAGGAGCCAGAGAGCCAGACTGGGTCAGCAGCCGAGGAGTGGTCGGAGGGACCCAGTGGCACGGAGGGCGAGGGGAGCCACACCGAGGAGTCCTCAGCACCATCCACCTCAGCTGAGGACCAGAGCAACTCGGAGGATGACTCCCTTATGGAGGCGGGTGTCAGCAGCCACCACACCCCAGCTAGTGTTGCTGTCCCCGCCACCACCAGCACCACCACCGCCCTCCCATCGGCTCCCATTCCTCAGGTCCGTGGAGGCTCCCATGTTCGGGAGCGTGTCTCCTTTGGGCCAGGCACCGCACCCCCTGCCCCTGTGTCCCCTGCTGCCCTGAGTGAGGAGTCTGTGTACCTCCTTCGCCAGCTCCATGTAGGGCAGACAGCCATGCTGAGTGTCCTCCATGCGCACACCGCTCTGTTGACTCAGCTGGTGTCGTTCATGGAGGGCATCTCATCGGGCATGTCTGACCTACAGAGGGGCAATAGGTCCATGGACTCCTCCCTGACGGCAGCAGTGTCCCTCCTCAGACAGTCCCTCACCCCTCCTGCCTCTGCTCCATCCACACTCCCCAGCACCTTACCCGTCCCAAGCACACACACACCGGCACAGGCACACACCAGCACACACACGTCCAGCACACAGACACACACGCCACAAACAAAACGCACACGCACGCACAGTCAGGGGACTGAAACCAGACTCACAGGGGATGGGGCCCTGGTACACACACACGCATCCACGGGCACTGCGCAGTCCTCAGTTGCCTCTCCCTCCAAAACACCCTCCCTTGCCTCACCTGCAACCCCAAAGACCCAGCGCCTCTTCCTCAGTGACCTCGGCCTCTTCCCCTCCGATCCAGCTGCTCCATCATCCAGTGGGAAGAGGAAGCCCCCCCACACGGAGCAGAGTGCCCCTCGCCCCCGGACACCCTCCCCCAGGCGCAGACAGACTGAGGCCCCCACCCGCAAGTCCCCCCGGAGTGGTAAGAGCAAGACCCTGCCGCCGCCCTGCAGCTCAAGCACCAGGTCTCCTTCCTCCATCCCTCAGGCCCCCACTCCACAGGTGCCCCCACCACACTCTGCCCCAGGTTCCCCCACCCACAGATATACCATCCCCAAGAGGATCCGGCCTTCTCCCCTGGCACTTGCTCTCCCGGCACCACACCCCCGCTGCGCTTGTCTGTGCCACTGATGTGGTGAGGGTGTCCTCCCCCTCTGTCCAGCCCACCTTGCCTGTTCCCCATTCTCCTCCCCTGGTGGTAGGCACTGCAGTGGAGTCCACTACCACCCTGTCTGACTTGGGCTCTGCAGTGGCGGACCTGTCCACTCCATCTGCAGGGTCCACTGCAGTCGTGCCGGCACCCACAACATCTGAGTCATGCCCCCAGTTGTGCCGGCACACACCATGTCAGACACCTCCACTGCAGTTGTCAGTGGCTCTCCAGCACCCACCACCCCTTCCCTGCTTCCTCCTGGTGAGCCCTGATCCTGTCCCTGCGGTGCCTGGCCTACCCCCGGTTGCCCCTCCTAGTGGATTGTCCCTGGTTTTGTGCAGGCATGCGTAGGGTGACATCTGCCACTGTCACCCTGTTTGGACTTTTACAATGGACTGGCCATTGGCCTTTGTGTTTTTCTGGACTTTGTTTTCATTCCACACATATGCTGAATAAAGCAACTTTCTGTTCTCTAGTGCTTATGCTTCTGATGTACATGTTGTTGATGATGCTAACCATGCCCTTGCTGCAGTGATGGTGATATTTGGTCTCATGATAATGAAGTGTTACTGTGCAGGAACCCATGTGGTCCAGGGGAATGTGTCCTATCCTGTGGTGTATCCATGTCATCCATAGCAGCATCTGAGGGTGTCATGTGTTCAGTATTTGGCAATGGGATTTCCTACTTAGATTAGCTATTTCACATCTGTGGCTTCCACCCCTGCACATCTGTTGTGCCTGCCATTGTTCAATTCGTCTACTTCCCTGACCGTGTGGCCATCTCCACTGGACATGCAGGTTTGGGCATCAATGGGGAAGGACTCATCTGTGTTGTCAGTGCAACATTGCTATACAAGTGTGTTGGATCTGTGCTGATGATTCCGTTGGCACTTCCATGACCAGGCTGATGTTACGGGAGCCCTCATTTGGTGCTAATTGTTGATTGTGTGACCAAGTGCTCAGCTGACATGATGGGGCCCTACTGAGGCAACATATGGCACAGCTTTCCTCACACAGGAGTGGAGTCCCCTCATGGCAGTGTGTACTCCTGTGACATTGCCTGCGCCCAAGGTGTGTGTTGTATGTGCATGTCTGTGTGTTCACTTCCGTTTAGCTGTGCATGCTGTGATCCCTAGTGTTGTACCTGTTTGTGATGCTAGCTGAGTTGACCTATGTTCCCCCAAAGTCTTCTCCTGGGTTCTCTGTGATGTGGGTGCATGGCACATTACTGGTCATCAGGGTGTCACCCATAGGTGTGTTTGCTGTCAGGGCTGAGTTTGTGTGCAGACGCAGATGGGTCACAGTCAGGTTTCCCCTTGGCACTTGTTGTTTGCCCCTGTCATGTGATTTCCAGTTTGTGTTATCTTTCAGTGATTGTGACACGTTGTGTGTGTGACTGCTGGCACTCCTCAGGGTCCGGGCTGCAATGTTGGTTGTTGTCTATGTGTGTTCTTTGTGGGTGACCTTGGCTTCTTCATTGGTGTGTGACTGTGGATGGGATCCCATTGGTTGGTGTGGTATTGCCGTCATGTCCATGTACAGCGTAGTGTGCAGTGTGTCAGACATTCAGGAGTCTTGTTGAGTGGCCATGTGTGATGTGTTTCTGCACCTTGGTTCCCACCCACCACCATGGAATAGTCATGGGTGCATGTGCAATGTCACCAGTGCATGTGTACTTCACTGCTGCACATTGTTGGAGGTCGAGGGTGTGGTGTTGAGTGTGTGCAGATGAGAGTTGTTGCCCAGCTAGGCCCCTGCCTCCATGTTGGCCTTGGCTTACTGGCCATGCTGATTGATTTGTGCTTGTGTAGGTGTGATGGTAGTTAGTTGCTCAGGACACATGACTGTGGTTCACAGTGTGAACCACATTTAGCTTTGTCATCACAGTGGGATTGTAATGCAGCCCAGGGTCACCACATTGTGGGGGCCCTGGGGGTGGTGCTGTGGTGTGTCTGTGTCTTGCTGTGTCAGTTGCTGTCCCTACGTGCCTGTGTGACATGTGTGATTTGTGCTCCCTCTCATCTGACAATGCCTGCTTGCCCACATAGGGGATTTGGATCCATGAGTTACCTTTGTGTGGCACTGTATGCACATCTGTATGATTGGTATTCAGGTCTCCTCATGTGTTGTGTGGTTGCCTGGGGACACTGGCACCCCCCTCACCTGTTGTGTATGATGTGCAGTGTGGGTCTGCCTGTTTGTGTTTGTGCATCTGCACCACTGCATTGGCATATCTTGGGTGTGCCATTGGCTGTATGTAGTTTTGTGGGTTTCCCCTGCTGTCCCTGGGACTCCTAGGTCATCGGTCAGCACAATGATCATGGTTTGTGTGTCCCATTGCTGCCATGGTATGGTATCTGTTCACCTCACATCTGCAGTCTCCACAGGGTATCTGCATTTGTGTGCCCATTAGTGCAAATATGTGGGTCTGCATTCTGATGGTCACTTCTGTCATTGTGTCATTGATGAATGTTGACGGTGTCAGCCCCCATGGGTGTTGTTTGTCTGCACATGGCCAAAGGTATGTCTTATTTGCACTGCAGTATTTGGCTCACCCAATTTATGTTGCAATGGGACACATACACTACTTTGCCACTGATGTGTTTTTTGTTCTGTGACCAGGAATCATCCATGCAGTTTGGCAGTTGCACCTCTTTCTTTGTCAACACTTACCTTTTGGTCACTGTGATGATGGGGGTTTGGACCCCATTGCCACAATGTTCAAAATGTGCTTCAGCTATGGACCCCACACTTACATTTTGGTCACTGTGATGATGGGGTTTGGACCCCATTGCCACAATGTTCAAAATGTGCTTCAGCTATGGACCCCACACTTACATTTTGGTCACTGTGATGATGGGGGTTTGGACCCCATTGCCACAATGTTCAAAATGTGCTTCAGCTATGGACCCCACACTTACATTTTGGTCACTGTGATGATGGGGGTTTGGACCCCATTGCCACAATGTTCAAAATGTGCTTCAGCTATGGACCCCACACTTACATTTTGGTCACTGTGATGATGGGGGTTTGGACCCCATTGCCACAATGTTCAAAATGTGCTTCAGCTATGGACCCCACACTTACCTTTTGGTCACTGTGGTGATGGGGGTTTAGACCCCATTGCCACAATGTTCAAAATGTGCTTCAGCTATGGACCCCACACTTACATTTTGGTCACTGTGATGATGGGGGTTTGGACCCCATTGCCACAATGGTCATGGCCTGCTTGCATTGTGGGTGCCACACACATATATGTGTGGCACATGTGCTAGGGGTCACATTGTATGTTCAGAGTCATGTTCGGTGTTGTAGGCATTTGACACAGTCTACACACGCTTGTCATGGTGTTGGGGGATGTCTTCTTCTTGCATTCCCTAGGTTGTGGTGTGCTGGTTGTGTCATGCATTGTCCATCCTATGAGTGGGGGTGGTAGTAGTGGTTGGCATCCAGCCCCCTGGCTGAGGGTGGTAGTAGTGGTAGGCATCCAGCCCCCCTGGCTAAGGGTGGTGGTAGGCATCCAGCCCCCTGGGTGTGGGTGGTAGTAGTGGTAGGCATCCAGCCCCCTGGCTGAGGGTGGTAGTAGTGGTAGGCATCCAGCCCCCTGGCTAAGGGTGGTAGTGAGGCATCCAGCCCCCTGGGTGAGGGTGGTAGTAGTGGTAGGCATCCAGCCCCCCTGACTAAGGGTGGTAGTAGTGGTAGGCATCCAGCCCCCCTGGGTGAGGGTGGTAGTAGTGGTAGGCATCCAGCCCCCTGGGTGAGGGTGGTAGTAGTGGTGGGCATCCAGCCCCCTGGCTCAGGGTGGTAGTAGTGGTAGGCATCCAGCCCCCTGGGTGAGGGTGGTAGCAGTGGTAGGCATCCAGCCCCCTGGCTAAGGGTGGTGGTAGGCATCCAGCCCCCTGGGTGTGGGTGGTAGTAGTGGTAGGCATCCAGCCCCCTGGGTGAGGGTGGTAGTAGTGGTAGGCATCCAGCCCCCCTGGGTGAGGGTGGTAGTAGTGGTAGGTATCCAGCCCCCTGGCTAAGGGTGGTGGTAGGCATCCAGCCCCCCTGGGTGAGGGTGGTAGTAGTGGTAGGCATCCAGCCCCCCTGGCTAAGGGTGGTGGTAGGCATCCAGCCCCCTGGGTGTGGGTGGTAGTAGTGGTAGGCATCCAGCCCCCTGGGTGAGGGTGGTAGTAGTGGTAGGCATCCAGCCCTCCTGGCTAAGGGTGGTGGTAGGCATCCAGCCCCCCTGGGTGAGGGTGGTAGTAGTGGTAGGCATCCAGCCCCCTGGGTGAGGGTGGTAGTCCTGGTAGGCATCCAGCCCCCCTGGCTAAGGGTGGTGGTGAGGCATCCAGCCCCCTGGGTGAGGGTGGTAGTAGTGGTAGGCATCCAGCCCCCTGGGTGAGGGTGGTAGTAGTGGTAGGCATCCAGCCCCCTGGCTCAGGGTGGTAGTAGTGGTAGGCATCCAGCCCCCCTGGGTGAGGGTGGTAGTAGTGGTGGGCATCCAGCCCCCTGGCTCAGGGTGGTAGTAGTGGTAGGCATCCAGCCCCCCTGGGTGAGGGTGGTAGTAGTGGTAGGCATCCAGCCCCCTGGCTAAGGGTGGTGGTAGGCATCCAGCCCCCCTGGGTGAGGGTGGTAGTAGTGGTAGGCATCCAGCCCCCCCCTGGGTGAGGGTGGTAGTAGTGGTAGGCATCCAGCCGCCCCTGGCTAAGGGTGGTGGTAGGCATCCAGCCCCCCCTGGGTGAGGGTGGTAGTAGTGGTGGGCATCCAGCCCCCCTGGCTCAGGGTGGTAGTAGTGGTAGGCATCCAGCCCCCCCTGGGTGAGGGTGGTAGTAGTGGTAGGCATCCAGCCCCCTGGCTAAGGGTGGTGGTGAGGCATCCAGCCCCCTGGCTAAGGGTGGTGGTGAGCATCCAGCCCCCTGGGTGTGGGTGGTAGTAGTGGTAGGCATCCAGCCCCCTGGGTGAGGGTGGTAGTAGTGGTAGGCATCCAGCCCCCCTGGGTGAGGGTGGTGGTAGGCATCCAGCCCCCCTGGGTGAGGGTGGTAGTAGTGGTAGGCATACAGCCCCCTGGGTGAGGGTGGTAGTAGTGGTAGGCATCCAGCCCCCTGGCTAAGGGTGGTGGTAGGCATCCAGCCCCCCTGGGTGTGGGTGGTAGTAGTGGTAGGCATCCAGCCCCCCTGGGTGAGGGTGGTAGTAGTGGTAGGCATCCAGCCCTCCTGGCTAAGGGTGGTGGTAGTGGTAGGCATTCTGCCCCCTGGGTGAGGGTGGTAGTAGTGGTAGGCATCCAGCCCCCTGGGTGAGGGTAGTAGTAGTGGTAGGCATCCAGCTCCCCTGGGTGAGGGTGGTAGTAGTGGTAGGCATCCAGCCCCCCTGGGTGAGGGTGGTAGTAGTGGTAGGCATCCTGCCCCCCTGGCTAAGGGTGGTGGTAGGCATCCAGCCCCCCTGGGTGAGTGTGGTAGTAGTGGTAGGCATCCAGCCCCCTGGGGAGGGTGGTAGTAGTGGTAGGCATCCAGCCCCCTGGCTCAGGGTGGTAGTAGTGGTAGGCATCCAGCCCCCTGGGTGAGGGTGGTAGTAGTGGTGGGCATCCAGCCCCCTGGCTCAGGGTGGTAGTAGTGGTAGGCATCCAGCCCCCCCTGGGTGAGGGTGGTAGTAGTGGTAGGCATCCAGCCCCCCCTGGCTAAGGGTGGTGGTAGGCATCCAGCCCCGCCTGGGTGAGGGTGGTAGTAGTGGTAGGCATCCAGCCCCCTGGGTGAGGGTGGTAGTAGTGGTAGGCATCCAGCCCCCCTGGCTAAGGGTGGTGGTAGGCATCCAGCCCCCCTGGGTGAGGGTGGTAGTAGTGGTGGGCATCCAGCCCCCCTGGCTCAGGGTGGTGGTAGGCATCCTGCCCCCCCTGTGTAGGGGTGGTGGTGCGAATTCAGGCCCCTGTGTGCATATGTGGCATTGGTGATGGGCATCCCGCCCCTATGGTGCTGCTGTTGCAAGTATATTCTGCATCCCTCTGTGTGTGTGTGATGTGTCGTGTACGTGTTGTATGTGTTTTGTGGTTGGTGTCTGACTTACCTTCTGCGCCGTACGCGTCCGTGCCTGTTCCGGTAGTAAATGTAGAATATTGGTATGATCGGGACGAAGGGATTCATGGTTAGTTCGTGTCGTTCGTCCTTCTCGTTGCTTCGCGTCGTCCTCGTCGCTTCGCGTCGTCCTCATCGCTGGCGTGTTCGTCTCGTAGCCGTGGATCGTGTTGTGGCGCAAATCGGAGCTTATGTGCGCCTCTCCCGGATGCTTTGACGTGCCGTGCGTAGCGACGGGTTCGGCGCGTACGGAAAGCGCATCGTACTTGTTCGGCCGGACGGAGCTGCATTTTCCCTTCCGTGCGACTCGATTCAGCGTTTCCGGATTCGCCTCGGTCGGGGAACAGGACCTGGTTTGGGTGAGTACGGCTCGGCCGGATTCTGTGCTGTTGTGCGCATCGTACTTACTCGTTCGGTGTGCTGTACGGATCGGTCGGGAAACAGGCTTTCGCATGGCTTTTTTCCCGACCGAATGGTATTGGGTGCGCCTCCGACCGAGATCGGAATCGGCCCCTATGTGTCACGAGGCCCAATCAACAACTTGAATAGAGCCACAATTTTAAAACTAACAAAGGAAATAAGTGAACTCACTCACATTAAATCTTTAGATTTGATATCGGTGGAATTTGTGCCTCACCCTCTCAGAAACAACAGAGAGGCGACAATGACGAAATGGGCTTCAAAGGAAATAATAGAGCAAATCAAGAATAATCATGGTATCTTTAGGGCATGGGAGATAGAGTTACAACCAATCAAACCCCCCGGCTATCCAGGACCACTTTTGCCGGAATTTGAAAGAGGATTTTCAATCCTAAGGGGAGCTGCAGGAGCAGGCCCAAATTGGGACACTTTCGGAAATTTAAGGATTGCGAAGTATTCCAGGAATGAACAAGTGAAGGAGGTAGATCGGGAGAATTATAACACAACAAGGGCGTCAAACCTGGAAGGATCCTGGGCACATATCAGTAGAGCAACAACTCAGTCCTGACAACAGGATAATTAGATCAATATCGGAACAAGATAGGCTGAACATCTGCTCATGGAACGTTCATGGGCTTGAGAATCTCCTACAGCATCAAAAGCTATAGAATTTTTACAACAGTATGACATTATCCTGGTGCAGGAAATGTGGTGCCAAGAGTCAATACAAATAACTGGATATATAGGCTATTATGTCTTGGCAGAGAAAACGTCAAAATTTGGACATCCCAAAGGCGGATTAGCACTCTTCTGTTCGACAAGATTCAGATGGCAAATAGATCAGTTAGAAATCGGGACAAATCGGGTGCAGGCACTAAGAATAGTAAGAGAGAACAATAGCGGGGAACCGCCAGCGTTCATATTAATAAACTTCTACATCCATCCTAGAAAAGACCAAAAAGAGAAGCTTATGAAATTCCTGTATGAAATACTCAAAACTATTAGGAGACAATATAAACAGGCAATTTTTATAATCTCGGGCGATTTTAATATGAACTTAAGTAAAATCACGAGGATGAAGTATCGGTGGCAAAAAGGGAACTCTTATAAAACCAAGTTGGAAAAGCTGGGATTAAGACTCCTGAACGGGAACTCAAAAGACGACACACCGGCTGCTATCACATTTACAAGTGGGAGTAAGTGCTCCACAATAGATCAGTCTGGAGTGCAAGTATTGGGAAACAGGCCTTTTATGAGGCAATAAAAGCCACAAATAAGCACCTCTCATATTTAACAGATAAGACCAACCTGGAACTCAGAAGACACGCCTGGACAGTGATTAATTCCTACAAAAAATTACAGCCCCAGGAATACCTTGCAGCACACTTTTAATTAAAAATAAAACATCAGTTCATGCTGTACCGCTTTGGTAAATGGGAGACAAAAGATCTAAGGCCATCCTGGAAGGAACAGACATCGAATAAGGAATGCCGCCTATGTAAATACAAGTAAGAAAGTATAGCTCACATTTTTTGCATTTGCCCGAGGTATCTGAAAGAATGGAAATAAATGCTGAAAGGAATCTTTAGAGTGCTAGAAATAGGTACATGCAGGCAAGCGGTTACGTTTTGGCTGGGCGGCACGTCCATACCACTTATACATCGGGGAGTAAAATTTGCAATATTAAACACGAATGCAATAGAACAATCAATATAAGTCACCTGTACTTTAAGAAACAAATCACTAATGGTAAGCATTAAAGTAAAACAATAAATTTGCACAAAGCATCAGCACCTTAACTCAGGGTCTATGTAACGTACAAGAGAAGAACAAAAACTTCCCGGGACAATAAAACTGAAGATCCACTTAAACCAAGCATTGGAATGGGCTCTGAAAAAAGAATAAAGCCAGTGCATCAAAAACCCCAGGGCAACAAGAAGGTAGAAAAATGAACTGAAATTATTTCAATTTAATAACACCTCACATTTTAAAGGATGACTCCAACTAGTTTTTAATCATATTTTAATATGGCATTGTAAGATTTTATCTTTTTAGGACAATATTAGGCAAAGGTCAATTCGCATACAGTTCTTGCACTTTAAAATAAGGAGACTATATTACGAACAAAGGAAAACGGTAATTAAGTGAGCCAAGCACTTGCATGACCTGAACAAATGCAAACGGTCAAAAATGTAAGTATATACCACCTCTTATTTTTTTTTTTAAAGACTTGACAAGTATTCATGACCAGATTAATTATAATGTAAATTAAGGAATGTACTTGTGTAATGATTTTTATTGATTATATACGTAAATAAATAAATACATAAATACAATACAGAACGGGTGTCTAACAAGAACTACAGAACCTCAACCTTTAAAAGCAGTCTTCCTCAGTCCATTGAATACCTGGACTGGTGTTACAATATTGGGTACAAGAGGTTGTATGGAAGTACAGATATCGGCTACTATATTTGAGAATACATTACCCAGTCCCAGCATTCCACTCATATCTTGAAATAGCAGAAACAACAAAGCATGACCACATGACATCATAGAAAGTGATCACCTGACCTATGATCCAATGATGCAGCAGATTACTTTTTCTAAGCAACATTTATTAGTCATTTAAGGCTGGATCATGGTAAAACAATAAAAATAACTGTAACAGGAGCAATCAACCAACTATTAACTTTACCAAAACCTAAAGGCAAGCTTGTATTTAACACACCACTTAGTTTGATTGGCTTAACTTACAATGGATGCTAAACAGTTCTCAGGGGTTGCAAGAGGCAATATAGAGATAGCAATGATTGTGTAGAAAACATCCAAGAATATGTCACTTTCACAAGATGTTGTTGTATTCATCTCTTGAACTGGGTTTGCTGACATCAGTGCTACCAAGAAGTAAATTTGGAGACATGGCTTACCATCTAAATTTTGGCAAGCCTGGTGGAGTAATACTCGAGACTTGCTTGCGGGAAATCCATCTCAGGCTAGTAGTCCTTGTAGAGTGTCCACACTGTCTGGAGATTGGCTTCATATCCCTGGAGAATGCACTACATGACAGCACCCAAATAATGAATTATATTTCCCAGCAGGCCATGAACTCCAACATAGTTTGGGGATGCAGAAGTCTTCTTGCTTTTTTGGTTATAACTTTCTTCGTGGACCACTGTGTCTTGGCTAGTCAATCTTGATACTGTGCTGCTGCAGCCAGAACCCTGCAGTGCAGATGTAGGATTTCCTTTGTACAGAAATTTTGGTTCTCATTGGAACTGTTTGAAGGACAATGGGAATATAAAGAAGTAGTCTCAAAGTCGAGTTGTGTTGTGAAAACAAGCTTTGTACAATTTAAACATGTAACTTGTAGGATTATTGTTTATTACTTAAAGTTAATTGTGATGAAACAGGAAGGATTCCTAAGTCATGAAAGTATGCATAAGTGGCATGCAAGGCGAGTACAAACTATACCTCATCTTCCACGGTGAATGCCTATTGAAGAAACTTGAGTTTCAAGATTCCCATTTTCCACTTCATAGTACAAAAATATATCTATAGAAAAACCTGCTACATCTTGCAGACCACATTGCCCAGGAGAGTTGACAAATCAATGTGCTGGAGTTCAGTGTCTCTTTTGTCCCTCTTACCTAAACCTTTCCCTAAGTCTACCAATAGCACTCATTTGATTGTGTAGGTTGTACAATGTGGACATACTGTGTATATCAATAGCATCAAACACATGATCTGCATTCTACACTAACGGAAATTCGAATCAAGCTGAAAGTTAGGAATGCACAGAAGATGGCACTACAATTTGTTAAAAGTTTGTATAATAGGAAGGAGTTTTCTTTTTTCCCTGTCAATCAAGTTTCCATCCTTTTTCTGTTGCATTCTGAGCCCAAAAGAGTAATAGGATGAAACCCCTTATCTCATACTTGGCTAAATAAACTCAAAAGGATTAGTAGGCAAGAGGAAAAGAGCCCTTCACCCTCTATCTTCGGGGACACTGGAGAGTGAGAAAAGAAGATGCTCAGTTCATTATGCCAGTGGGTGGTGCAATACTGTCATAAGGCCCACTTACTGCTGAGAGTTCTTTCACCGATGGGCAAGGTCTCAATCTGCCCTCCCTCTGTCCCATTTACAATTTGATGGTCAGGGGTGCTGGTTTGTGGAGACAAGTTCTGTCAGGTTACAGAACAGCAAGCAGTTAGTGGGCTTCTGCAATCAGCAGGATATATAAAGTTAAGTTGCCATTATTTCATTTGGTATTAAGTTGCTTGGTGCAGTTATAGATATTGTAAGTGGGATAAATTGAGGTGAATAAATGCTGGTACAGGTGCCGTGTGAATGGTAAGCCCAGAAGACCTGCATTTCAGGTGGAAGAAAATTAGTGTGGATGTGTATGCAGAGAAATAGAGCAATTCAGGTAAGTCAAAAATGTAATGCAGTATGTTTTGGTATTAGAGCGAAAGGGATTTTTTGAGGAGTTTGGAGAATTGTAGAGTACCAAATGCACATGTTTTTGAGTATGTTAAGTGGAGTGCTTTACAAAATAAAGGCATAGAAGAGGTGAGTTGTGTCTTGCCTTGATGAGGAATTGCTTTGATGAGGAATTGACATTTTCTCTACTTACAAACGTGTCCTTGGAAACTTGGAGCGTGGTTTAATGAGTGTAATGTCTGTTAGAATTGCATGACCAATCACTAAGCAATTCCCTTTCCTCATAAAGGCAAAGTCAAGACATTGCCACCGACCTTTAAAATGTATTGTTTCTGTTTCTTTATAGACTCTTCGAAAGCATTAGTACTTTTCCAGACCCAAACTACAGAGAGACCATAAGTAGCAAGATGTGGGTGTTGCTTGCAGCAGCTCTACTCTTCCTTCTGACCCCTTCTCCCACAGATGCCTGCAGTTGTTATTTGATACACTTGCAGGCAGACTTCTGTCATTCATGCGTTGGTGAGTTTCTCAAAAGTGCATGTTGATTTCATGTTCATCTTCATATTTCATTGAGCAGGACTTGAGTCAGCAAGAACAGCAGCCAGATGTATGGAGTCATGAGCCACTCACACAATGTGTATCCCTAGACCAGTTGATAGTAAGTTCTTGTGTCCCATTTACTCTGGAGTTTGCTTCACACAGAAGACGCCTTAAATGGCAAAGGTGTGCATTCCTTGGAGTCCCCTGTGGACTCGTGAGTACCAGCTAAGTACACTGGGCTAGGAAACTAAACTAGGCTGCCGGACTCAAAAGCAGCATCCATGTCTTCAGCTGTTGTTGTGTCAAGCACTGACATAGACAGGACATGACACGACTAAACCTTAGACATGTCAGGAGCATAGAAATAATGCAGACGTTGCTTTTCCATTGGCCTATTGTAGTCACAAGAGCACTTTCCCATTTTAATGCCTTTGTCACTCATGTTTAACTGCTAAAGGGTAACTCAGTGCCTGAAACAGTCACTGAGGGGATCTGACATAGATGATATAACATCAGACCATGCTTCAGTTCCTAGTATTGATTTGCACATTCATTTAAGTGAGGTCATCAATGAATTGCCTGTCATTGCCATTTGCTGCTGATTCTCTCTGTTCCTTTGACAGTTATTAAAGGGAAGTTTCTAAACTGCACCAAACCTCCACCAGTAGATTACTCCAACGGTGAGATCCCGTACGACCAGGACCTGCTCATACGTTGTGAAGTTGATATCTTGGAGGTAATGATTTTCGGCAATACAATTTGCCATCAGACATTGGAAGGAGGTAAAGTTAGGGAAGGAAGTCAATGCCATAGATTTGTGCTACAGGAATTTTCCTATAAATTATAGTATTGTTTATTTATTGGAACATGGACCAGTAGAGTGCTGCACTCAGTATTGCATCACAGTGAGGAACTTTGAGCCTCTCGGTACTGCATGTCCAGCTATATTTTAGGTGAAGGAAGTAACCAAAACTTCAGCAATTGGCTATTCCAGTTAGCAAGGCAGGGTAGAGAGTGCCCTAATGACTGTCCTACACTAATGGGCCAACCCCATCGGGTGCACCCCCATTTCAGAAACTCCATTTCTGAGATCTACCATGACTGAGACCTACCGTTACTGAGGCTTATCACTCAAGCCAGGAGGTGCAATTCGTGTACCAAGGAGGGGAGTTTTTTTTTTTTTTTACAATAAATGGTTAAAATAAATGGAATAAATAGATAAATAAATTACTTTGCAATATTATTTAATGCAAGTGCTTATTTTGATATGAGTTTAGCACAAATATGAAACATTTTATGGCATATCAAAAATAGTATTTTTTTTAAACTCATAATTATGTTTTTTCAAATTAATAGGAAATGAGTGTCACAGAAAACCTAAATGTTTATGTACCACTGTGCATTGCAGTAAAACTATGGTATCAGTAATAGTAATTCTCAGTCGTGAAGTATATCCCAGCTAAAGAATATTGGTCTCTTTGAGAGTGATAGGGGATTTTTAAAATCTTGTTACCACCTAAGGTGGGATAGTTGCTCATGGATCAGGTTGTATATTGTTCTTTACTATATCTCTGTTACAGCTAGCTTGAGCTCAGATTTAGCAGACTGTGTGATAATAAGGACATTTAATTCTAAATGAAAGCTACAAAACATGCAGTATTTACTACCGTAGACCACAGTCTATTCTGACTCCTAAGCAGATTTGCCTGGCACTGTTGGTTGTGTTTATGCTTTACTTTGTAGAGCCAATCAGGGGAGAGATGAAGACACTAAGAAAGCATTTCCTGATGCTAGTGAGGAAGTTTAGTGGAAATCCTGAATAATTTTTAATGTCCTCTGACAGGTATTCAAAGGTGGCGAAGAGATCCACAACATGCAATTCACAACTGACAGTCAGATCTGTACCATTCAGATGCCTGCCTTCAATACCGAGTACCTGATCACAGGTAAGCCTGAATAGATTACAGCAGTGTGTGATCTCACTACATGGCTCCAACTTGGGGAAACGTTTTCACTAACACTTCATGCAGCTGATCCCACAGAAAACATATTTTATCTGGAAACATGTACAGCTGGAAGTTTCATACCATCCCTTTTTGCACTAGAAGTATTTCAGTAGGAGACTCAGCTAATATGATCCTACTGACCAAGACAGAATTGTGAAACGAATATCCATTATACCATGTAATGCTAAACTCATTTTATTGGCTAAGCGAGCCATGAAACTGAATTCCTTGTTGTTTCACTGTGCATTGATGAACCTTAATTCTGCATTTCATTGAGTAGGTCAAACTGTATTGTGCCAGAAGCTACTACAATTGGGTGTCCATAGGTTGCTTATTATTCTAATAATTAAAATGTACTCTGATACCTGGCACCAATAACAAGTGAACCAGTTGGCATTGTAGAAGAGTATGGCAGCACAGTGTACTTGCCACACTACTCTCTAGTCTGTACATAGCAGGCCTGGATCAAGAATTGGCAAGACATATCTTTTTCTTGGAATAAAGCCTTTTTTAATATTTTATTTTTATGCTGAGGTACGTGCTTTGCTATTTAACTCCATGTGATTTAACTCCATTGGGGTTGAAAAGTGTGCCACACGTCTTTAGTTTTCCACAAATGAAGGATGGATCAGGAATAAACAGGAATCTTTTTTTAAAGAAGAGATCTGATAATATGTTACATAAGCCTTGCCACCTCATCCAAGTTGTTGAAAATAAATTTTTCAGGAAGATCCTGAGGATACTGTAGAGTGTATCCTCAGAGATTGAGCATGAAGAACTGGGTGTAGGGTTTATTTCTGAATATATACAAATCCTCCGCTTGCAATTGTGGTTTTCTTTCAAGCTGAAAAATGACCTGGAATTTAACAGAAAGATTTTGAAAGACTGTTTGAACCTGGATTATAGCCATCGTATCCCTGGCTGCAATATGCCAAAGGTATTTTGTGCGACCTTGGTAGACCCAAACTTTTTTCTGAACCAGAGCAAATTACCGAATTAAATGTCTGATGGGTCAAGGAGGTATTCCGTGCCAATGTGCATGAAAAAAGGGTTGAACATATGTTGTCTAAAATTTGTGTACTCATTATGCCGTGATGAAATCCTCATGTAAAATAGAAATGTGTTTGACACTTGATATGCCAGTTTTGCATAGACGACTTCGGTCTTATTTTTGTCTAAATGTGTTCCCCCAGCTCATAGCGGGTTGGCATAAACCATCGAAGCCCCCAGTTTGCACTTGTGAAATGGCTGCTGCACTGGACACTTTACATATTGTTTTATCGGCCCTAAATTTGCTAATTTACATCATAAGTACATATGTCCCCTTCTCTTATCAATGAATTTTATGCAAGTGAGGCCTGCCTTATTGCATCTCCAATTTGTAAATAGTTATGTTTGGTTTTATGTATCGTGGTTTTAGCAGGGGTGTTTCATGCCTCTTTATAAGATTTGATATTCTGTTTTAGGTGATTTTATTGAACTGTTTGTTTTTATGCACTTTTATGATTTACTGTGTTAAATCAAACAAAGTGCCTTTTGAACTGAATTGAATGAAATGTTATATCAATGGGGCTGCAGGCTCAACTGCCCAAGGCATGGAAGCCACAGTACAAAGATAATTCCAGAACAGAATTTATAATAAGCAATCCAGGCCCAGATTACATTCCTTCAGCCAATCCCCACACATCTCTCTATTTTACACATTCCCAAAACAATGACACAAAAACCCTGAAGTAACAAGAATCACATAAAGGACAATAGATAACTAACTCATTTTAAGATTAATTTAAAAATGCCCACAATTCTACAGCAGTTTCAACTTCTGATTTCTTGAGCTGAATGTTCATGACCACCAATGATAACTTGTGTAGAAGCAATATTATTACAACTAATATCAACTTTGTCTGATTAAGACGTATTCCATCACTGATTCCCCAACACTCAGGGGAACATTCCAGTTTATAAATGTAACTTGACAACAGCATAAAATAATTAAAGTGCAATTTGTCCCAAGTTAACAAAACCTTCAAACATCAATATGCAGAATGGAGACAGTGACAAAATCAAACTTTGTATTTCAACAACAAGCAACTCTTGATATATTCAAATCCATAGGCCTAGCGTGTCTCTGCCTGTTACACAAATTAGGCCGTTTTGTACCTTGTTTGTTGATATTCCGTCAATGACATTTCAACCCCTTCAATTATATGTTCTGAACGGAACTGGGAGATGTTGGGTAAGTGCTGATCCCAACTAAAACTGGATTCTTTTTTTTAAAAAGACACACCCAGTGAGAAGAAAGAAAACAAAAATTAATCACTCAGGGGTTTAGACCACTTGTGGCACAATTTATGAATAACCGCAACCGTTAGTACTCCACGGCAGAGGGATTGTTCGCTATTCAATGCCCCTCCACTGAATGGCAGCGCCCAGGATAAGAAAATCCACCCAAGACCAATGTAAGATGCTCTGTCACACTGGTATGTCAACTCAGGAAAGCCCTGCATTTGGGTCTGGTCCATAATGGTGGGGGGGGCGCATTGAATAAGAGTGATCGAGACTTTATTGATAATATACATTAACTGAATTCAAATTCAAAAATTTGTTTATTGTTTTAGTTAGTTAAAACCATAACAATATACTGTAGATAGTTATAATAAATTTAAAAGAATTGTACTAAAGAGATATTTTTTCTTTTTAAAACATCAATTGATTCACAGTACATTGGTTACACTGCTCATTTAAACGTAAAAGGTGACAAAATGCAATAAAAACAAGACACAGTAGTCTGTTTTGTGAAACACAGTCTCCAAGGGGACCTGATAGGGTTACCGCTTCAACTCATAGGACATTTTAGGATATTGATGTAAAACCATAAAAACAGGACTGGAAGAGGACCATTGTAAAATATGTGCCATCTAATTTGCTATTCTGTAATTCCCATTGGACCGGACTTGACAAATTTTTCATTCAGGGTTAAAAATATTACCAGGTTACAATTGAGCTGTGGATCATTTGGATCAAGGCATTTTAATATTGCTGCTCTACAGGTGCGAATACCACTTATATTAAAATATTTTTTCAATAACCAAAGGCGATATGGTTTTAGGTTGGGGCAGACGCAAATTAAATGAATTAGATCCTGCTTCGGTGCTTCGCAAAGACTGCATGCTTTCGGGCCTTTATATTGCCAGCTTGGTAGATCAGCCTTTGATGGAATTGAGCCAAGACGTAGTACTAGGAACTTTGTTATTAAATGTGGGGCATACGTCTGACCTAAATACATTGCCGGTTTCAATTTGGTATATGATTGCAGGACCATCCATGCGTGGGATCGCTTATGCAGACTTGTTTTGTCCTCCATTAGCAAGTGCTTTATAGCCGCTTTCTTTAGTGTTAGCTGAAAGAGTGATCGAGACTTTATTGATAATATACATTAACTGAATTCAAATTCAAAAATTCTTTATTGTTTTAGTTAGTTAAAACCATAACAATATACTGTAGATAGTTATAATAAATTTAAAAGAATTGTACTAAAGAGATATTTTTCTTTTTAAAACATCAATTGATTCACAGTACATTGGTTACACTGCTCATTTAAACGTAAAAGGTGACAAAATGCAATAAAAACAAGACACAGTAGTCTGTTTTGTGAAACACAGTCTCCAAGGGGACCTGATAGGGTTACCGCTTCAACTCATAGGACATTTTAGGATATTGATGTAAAACCATAAAAACAGGACTGGAAGAGGACCATTGTAAAATATGTGCCATCTAATTTGCTATTCTGTAATTCCCATTGGACCGGACTTGACAAATTTTTCATTCAGTTAAAAATATTACCAGGTTACAATTGAGCTGTGGATCATTTGGATCAAGGCATTTTAATATTGCTGCTCTACAGGTGCGAATACCACTTATATTAAAATATTTTTTCAATAACCAGAGGCGATATGGTTTTAGGTTGGGGCAGACGCAAATTAAATGAATTAGATCCTGCTTTGGTGCTCCGCAAAGACTGCATGCTTTCGGGCCTTTATATTGCCAGCTTGATAGATCAGCCTTTGATGGAATTGAGCCAAGACGTAGTACTAGGAAATTTGTTATTAAATGTGGGGCATACGTCTGACCTAAATACATTCCTCTCTGACAGAACCCAAAGAGTGCGCCTCCCCCCGTTCCGCTCCGGAGTCACCAAGACGATCTGCGGTGTCCCACAAGGATCATCCCTCAGCCCGACGCTCTTCAACGTCTACATGGCCCCGCTCGCACGCATCGCCAGACTCCACGACCTCAACATTATTTCCTACGCCGACGACACCCAGCTGATCCTCTCCCTCACCAACGAACCCCGCACCGCCAAAGCCAACCTCCACCGCGGCATGAAGGCGGTCACCGACTGGATGGAAGAAAGCCGGCTCAAACTCAACACAGACAAGACAGAGATCCTCATCCTCGGACCCAACCCCTCAGCCTGGGACGACTCCTGGTGGCCCACCTCCCTGGGCGCCGCCCGTACACCTACCAACCACGCACGCAACCTGGGAGTCATCCTCGACTCGAAACTCTCCATGACCAACCAGATCAACGCTGTCTCCTCAACCTGCTTCTACACCCTCTGCATGCTCCGCAAGATCTACAGATGGATCCCTACCGACACACGAAAGACCGTCACACACGCCCTCATCAGCAGCAGGCTCGACTACGGCAACGCACTCTACGCCGGAGCCCCTGCCAAACTCCTCAGCAGACTCCAAAGAATCCAGAACGCCTCTGCACGCCTAATCCTCGACATCCCCCGCCAAGACCACATCACCCCCACCTGAGAAACCTACACTGGCTCCCCGTCGACAAAAGAATCACCTTCAAGATCCTCACCCACGCACACAAGGCACTCCACAACACCGGCCCGGCTTACCTCAACAACCGACTATCATTCTACGCACCCAACAGGAGACTCCGCTCCGCCGACCTCTCCCTGGCTGCCGTCCCACGCATCCACAGGACCGCCTCCGGAGGCAGGTCCTTCTCCTACCGCGCCGCCAAGACATGGAACTCCCTCCCTCTCCACCTTCGGCAGACGGAAGACCCTCAGACCTTCAGGAGGCTACTCAAGACCTGGCTCTTCGACCACTAGCTGCAGCCCCCCACCCCCCTCCCCCAGCGCCTTGGAACCCTTACGGGTATGTAGCGCGCTTTATAAATGCTTGATTGATTGATTGATTGATTGATTGCCGGTTTCAATTTGGTATATGATTGCAGGACCATCCATGCGTGGGATCGCTTACGCAGACTTGTTTTGTCCTCCATTAGCAAGTGCTTTATAGCCGCTTTCTTTAGTGTTAGCTGAAAGAGTGATCGAGACTTTATTGATAATATACATTAACTGAATTCAAATTCAAAAATTCTTTATTGTTTTAGTTAGTTAAAACCATAACAATATACTGTAGATAGTTATAATAAATTTAAAAGAATTGTACTAAAGAGATATTTTTTCTTTTTAAAACATCAATTGATTCACAGTACATTGGTTACACTGCTTATTTAAACGTAAAAGGTGACAAAATGCAATAAAAACAAGACACAGTAGTCTGTTTTGTGAAACACAGTCTCCAAGGGGACCTGATAGGGTTACCGCTTCAACTCATAGGACATTTTAGGATATTGATGTAAAACCATAAAAACAGGACTGGAAGAGGACCATTGTAAAATATGTGCCATCTAATTTGCTATTCTGTAATTCCCATTGGACAGGACTTGACAAATCTTTCATTCAGGGTTAAAAATATTACCAGGTTACAATTGAGCTGTGGATCATTTGGAACAAGGCATTTTAATATTGCTGCTCTACAGGTGCGAATACCACTTATATTAAAATATTTTTTCAATAACCAAAGGCGATATGGTTTTAGGTTGGGGCAGACGCAAATTAAATGAATTAGATCCTGCTTCGGTGCTCCGCAAAGACTGCATGCTTTCGGGCCTTTATATTGCCAGCTTGGTAGATCAGCCTTTGATGGAATTGAGCCAAGACGTAGTACTAGGAACTTTGTTATTAAATGTGGGGCATACGTCTGACCTAAATACATTGCCGGTTTCAATTTGGTATATGATTGCAGGACCATCCATGCGTGGGATCGCTTACGCAGACTTGTTTTGTCCTCCATTAGCAAGTGCTTTATAGCCGCTTTCTTTAGTGTTAGCTGAAAGGAAGAGAATGGGAGATTCAATTGCCAAAGATTATAGTATTAGTGAGTTTTAAGGATGATCGTAAGTACTTAGTGTAGGCGAATTGAGGATCCTCATCTAGGGCCCTCCACAGCGCATTATTGATTGGATTTTGCCGTTTTGTACCATGTTTTTATAGCTATATATCGCCTTTGCACGTGCTGCTGCTGCAACCCAAACTCTAACCTCACCTTGGCCGGGGAGGAATTGCGGGGTAGAGAGAATACTATCTTGTAAGCTTTTGTTTGTAAGGCATCCAGAGTTGCCGCATCTTTCCCATGCTGGATTTCACTTGCGTATGCCACTGTTGGCAAGAATTTAGCTTTAACCCGTTAAGTGCTTCTGTCGGCCAACGGCCGTCGCGAGCACTACCTCGGTAGTGCTGCGCACGTCCGTTGGCCGACGCGGCCCGCCCGCTTAATAGAACGTTCCGCACTGGCGCGGAACGTTCTAAGCAGTTAACCGGTTAATAACTGCTAGCAGCGGTGTAAACGATGGACCCTTCAGTTTCCTTGCCATTGAGCAGAAGGCGAATATTCGCCCGTTTCCTTTTTTCATTTGGGTCTCATTGTGGTTTCGAAAAGTAAGTCGATCATCCATGACCACTTCAAAGTCTATATTGCTGATTTGGAGTGGCAAGTGTTTCTGAGCTTGATGACTTATAATCATAACTTTTGTTTTTGAAGTATTAATTTCCATCAAATTTTCCTTGGCAAATTGCGCCAGTTCATTGATTGCCCTTTGTGGTCATATTTGTGTCTGGCTTAGTAGCACTATATCATCTGCATAAGATAGATGGGTGATGGGCAGAATGCCTAGGCTTGGAGGATGTGAGTTCACCTTATTTAGCTTTGGAGAGAGAACGGCCATGAAAAGATTAAACCGGTGTGGGGCCAAAACACACCCTCGTTTTAAACCGGCGTTTGTGTAGATCTTCCTAGTGAGCTTATTGCCATCAGCAAATTTGACTTGGATCCAGGTGTTTGTGTAAAGTAGCTGTATGGCTCTTTGTGTTGTTTCCGGGAGTCCCTACCGCACTAATTTATGCCATAGTAAACCTCTAGGTATAAGCTCTTTTGTTGCCGTAGACTCTTATCTGCCATTAAGCCTAGGGCAAGAAGGTTTGTAGTGGTACCCACGCCTTTCCGGAATCCCGACTGGTTAGGAGGGATTTTGTTGTTAGTCTCTGACCAGTCTAGCAGGTCTGATAAAATCAAATATGCGTAGTATTTAGCTTCAGTGTCAAGTAAGGTGATCATTCAGTAGTTGGCTGGATCGAATCGGTCCCCTCCTTTATATACCGGGTTAATTATTAATCCTCTCCAACTCTCTGGCAGGCTATTTAAATTACCTACCTCGTGAAAGAGTCAAGACAACAGGACAGCCCAAAAGTTAGGGTCCTGCTTGTAGATTGCTTGGGGGATCCCATTTTGGCCTGGTGCCCCATCTCGTCTGCCCGCCTGAATCACCTTAGCTGTTTGTTCTACTGTGCATTGTGGTAATTGCAAGCCCATTGTCATCATGGCGTTTGTGGTGCTTGCTGGAATTTTCGGTTTCCCGACCGTTATTTGTAATGATTCTAAATGGTGTTTTTGCCTTGCTGCTTCAGCTGATATAGCCGGTATAATCAGATTTGTTGATAGTGGGTTAATCGATGAAGTAGAGGCCTTAGTGAAGGAGTGGTTACATTTTTCCATGTCTTCAACCCTTTTAACAGGTGCGATGAAGAGGGTTGAGGTTATGTGTGTTATCTAGGCTAGCTCAGTTACACAGGTATTATTTATTGCCGGCTTTGATCTCGTGAGGCCGTTCACTAGTTCCCAGAAAGCTCTTGTGTTTGATCTTTTAACATTGAATAAGATCTTTGACCATAGGTTTTCTGTACTGCTTTTTCTGTCTTCCCAGATTCATTTTTTATATTGCCTCTTCAGTTTTTATTTGATCACAAGTTGCTTCAGGCACAGTAGTTCCCCTTGTCTGTTTGATTCTTCTTCTTAGTTCAGCTCCAAGATTTATTGCTGTTTTACTCAGTTGCTTGTCTTGGTTGCGACCTGTGGAGCTGAGATGGCAGGTTTGCGAAAATTCCTTCAATAGTGTTGTTACGAATATGATCCAAACTTCTATCAACGAAACTTCCTGCGCTCCGAGGGTTATGATCAGTCCCTTTGTCCTTGAGGAGATTTTTGAAAGAGAAGTGCTTGTCCATCTTAGTCGTTTTGAATTGAGCGATGTATCTGTTCCGAGTTCAGGTGACACTATTGTGTGTCTACTGAGAGAGGTTGCCAGCACGAGATGTTGGGCTGAATGATCACTTTCAGTAGTGTATCTGATTGAAAATTCCTTTGTTTGTGCAAGTAGTGGCAAGGTGAGGATTGTGTAATCTATAATAGATCGGGCCTTAGGGCCGTGGTAGGTGTACGTTGGTGTTTGTCTTGCTCAGATCTTCCATTAAGCACACGCAGCCCTAGAAGTTCTAGGTCTACTACCAGTTTCTGGCCATTTACATCACGGCGTTTGTGCACGGGCGGATCTTGAGGTTGCACTGCCCATATTGCATTTGCTGTTATTATATCGTCATCCTCGTCTGGTGTGTGTATTAATTTCGAGTTAAAATCCCCGGTTACTATTATGTCCCAAGCTGAGTACTCAAACCTTATTTCTTCTATTGCCTTAATCAATTTATTGAATAGGATTTTTTTAGTTTCACGCATCAGATGAGCATACACATTAAAGAGGATAATGGTGCTTGCCATATTTTGGGGGTCCCAAGTCCATTTTTATTACTTGCATATCTGTCGTGGAGGCGGGCATTTGGATTGAAGCAGTGTTAATGCCGTGGAAATGTAAACTGCCAGACCACCCTTTGTTCTGCCATATCGCTGAGGTCTTATGGCTTTTACAAAGTGGAGAATATATCCTGCAACCTGTATTGGGGATGCAAGCCATGTTTCTTGGAGGGCTATATTTTCATATTTCTTCCAGCAGTCTGGAAATTAATTATCCCTCAGTTCTTGTTTTGCGCCTGCTATATTCCATGATAAAAGGCTTAGTGACGAGCTTTGTGCTGCTGTTTTTTTTATTATATGTCATACATGTTTTACTCCCCTTCGGACTCCATCAGTTTCTCAGTGTGTTTTTTTTATCTTGTGGCTTTGGCTTTAACCCAATTACGGCCTGCTTACCTTTAGCACTTTGCAAAACTGAATGAACTCGGCCTGCGCTGGGATCATCTGGCTTCGTCTTTTGCTGGTGGATCAATGGCGAGGGGTAACATTGTTTTTTGGGAAGTGAAAGCGTGATGCCCAATGCTTCGAACTGGGGTGTGGCAGTTAGTATCAATGAGGCGATCTCTGCTGTCCTCCAGGCTGAAAGAGTTGTTTCATTTTGGTTATGAATTCCTTGACTGATAAGCTCGAAGGCTAGTAGGTCCGGTGAGGACAAGTGATTTAGTGCTGGTATGGTTCCCAATAGATTTAAACGTTTCCTCTGTTTAGGTAATCTTGTGGCCCCTGTGATATGTACTGGGGTGTTAAAAGGATCTGGGTAGACTGGATACTTTGAAACTCGTTGTCTCTAATGTGAGATGAATGGGGCAGGCGGGAACGGGAAATTCGTGTTGGTGTGTCTGATCATTGCCCTTACTGCTATTTTTGCGTAGATTGAGATTTATCAGTATCGTCTCAAAGTGATCTTTGTTTGGTTGGTGAGACCTCTGTAACACGACCTACCGTTCTCCTCTGAATGAGTTGCTGCTTTTATCTGATAGCGAGGGAGCCATTGTAATTTTTTTGTATTTCACTTGATCTTTCTTTCTTTGCTCAGTTCTTTGAGTGCACATTATTTTTTTGCACGAGTTGTGGAATATTTGTGTTTTCTCCATTTGGGTTTACCCTGCTCGCAGGCGACCATTCTGTGCCTTCCGTAAGGTTTACTCGTTCTTTTTGCGTTTTCTCCATCCGATGGCCTCTGATAAGGCATTTCTCTTTGGGTTTGATTAGGTCGTGTGTTCCCGTTGGATCTCCAATCGAAGTATCTGATAGATCCGAGGTCACGAGAAGCTCATTGGAGTTTGTAGAGTCATCCTTCAATTCTTGGTGTGTTACTGATATAATTGAATTTTGTTTTTTGTTTTTGAAGTCAAAGATAGGAAAAAGTCTGGTTACCTGTTGCGCTGCCCTGTTGGTGGACTGTTGGCTCTTTCTAGCCTTCCTTGCTTGCTTTCTCTGCCTTTTTGTTTGAGGAAGGAGATGTATGTTAACTTGGCCATTTTGGGCATTTACTTGCTGCTGGGCAAACAATTGATTTATGGCCTCTATGGAATTAGCTAATGCGGCTGGATGTACTCTGGTAGCAGCTGTAATCGTCTGATCTATTTCGACACTTGTTGAATGCTTTGCTTGGGCTCGATTTGTGTCGACTGAGGGATTAGATGGTGGAACTAAAGATTTTCCAGCACAATTCTTTGCTGAGACTTGCAAAGGTTGCACTGTGTGGGGCTCATTTGAGGCGACTGGGGGAGTGGTAGTTTTACCCCTAGGTGATGTGACGCACGGCGCCATGTTATGTTGCGCTGAAATTTTGTTAGGACATTTACCCTCTTGCAGTATGGACTTTAGGATTGTTGGAACTTCACTGAGTTTATCAATTATTGGTCCACACGCGCAGTTGGTCGTTGGCAGCAAAATTGGTTTACTATTGTTCTTTATTATTAATTCCGTCATTGTATCAAGTTTTGAGTTTATACCTGAAATATATGCAGCTATGATATTCATCAGGTCAATCTGGATATCAAGTTTGTCTGACTGCATGTTTAAAACACTGATTGAAGTTTGCAAAGTATTTGTTAAAATAAGATGTAGGTTTGCTAGCTCTTCCGTTCTTATGTTAGTTTTATCCTCCTGGCCCTTCCGCTGGTCTGTTTGGTAGACTTTCACTACTATGCGCCATGAGTAATTCACTTTGGTGTTCATCGTGTACTTGAATTTTATTTACTGACTTATTGTTGTCGCTGCTAAGGCGCTCTGAGGTGCTAGATATGTGTTGTATACATACTGTATTGGGGACTGGACTTAAGGGAGGGTGGTGGTAGTGGGGTTAAGTTGTTTAATATTGTTATGCATGTCTTATAAAAAATGCTAAAAATTTGTTTACAAAAAAAAGATGTATCTGGGGGCTAGACTCAGCCAAAGGGGGAGTCGGACTGCTCATTGTCTCTTCCACACTGGATCCCAGTGTGTCAATGACTGGTGCATTGGTGTGGTGAAGAGGTCAAGGACCAATGCATGCCCTGACAGCCTTGCTTCTGTTGCATAGGGGAGGCCGACCTATTTCAGTGTCACCAGCCAGGACCTGCCATGGCCTGCTGCCTGAGCCACAGCAGCCGCCTGCCAACCCTCTGGGAGAATGAATGGTGGGCACTAGAAGGGGTGAGGAAGAGCAGCAGAATGGGAAGAGCCTGCTTCCACCTTGGTGCAACAATTTTTAGTAGCCAGATTAGCATGTCGAGACTGCACTAAAAAGGAAAACAAACAGTGCCAAATAGTCCATGCGAAAAGCACTGCATGCAAGAGATATTCAGAGCCCACTGAAAAACTTGAGTAACGCCATAAGATATTCTACAGAACAAAATGGGCATTTTGGTTTCTTCTCTAATTTGTGCCTGTGGGGAAGGAAACCATCACAGAAAGTCCCCTCCGGAAGAAGCCACCCCCATCTCTTCTAAAGAACAAATTGTCACCCGCCGGTTTCCAAGTCACCAATGCACAGGCAAAGTGTACCATGGACAGCAAACATTGACTATGCAGAACATATGAGGTTTTTTTGGGGGGTTTATTTTTGTGCAAAATAGATCATTGACTGCAGTTTGAGAACATCCTCAAGGAATTAGAGCATCCTTTCCAATGTGTGGGCTCTCTAAAACAATGTACAGTTTATCTTCACAGGAATAAAACAGAAAAACCTTTCCTTCGCCCTGCAGCACTGGAGAATTTTGAACAGGAATTAGAAATGCTGAAAGCAATGGATGTCATTGAGAAGGTGATGGGTTCAATCCCATGGGTGCTCCCGATGATGATAGACCCCACACTGGTGCAATCAGGTACAGAGCAGCTTTCCATTTAAATGAGCTTCCGAAATCGAGCCATCAAGCATGAGTGGCACACCATGCCTTCCATGAATGAAATGATAATAGATCTCATCAAAGCTGGGTGATGCTCCAAAATGGACCTTTGTGCCTGTTATCACCAGTCAATATTAGACCCAAGAAGTCGATATGTAACCCCCTTTTTAATGCACTTATGGCTCGGGAGATATAAAAGAGTGAACTGCTGCTGAATCATTTCAGAATGCCATGAGGGTTATGCTTTCAGGGCTTGATGGCGTGCTCAACATAAGTGATATCATTCTCCTGCACTAAAAAACACTCAAAGAACATCACCACCATTTGACGACAACCCCGTACAGACTTTTGGATCACAGGCTTACACTACACCATGAAAAATGCAAATCATTTTTGGGATACATATTCTTGAAGGAGGGAACCAAAATTGACCCCCTTCCCCCAAAAAAAAACAGATGATATCTGGAACACTCTGGCTCCTGAGTAAGCAAAAGAAGTTAGAATATTTTTAATGATGGCTAATTATTGTGACCACATTATTCTGAACCTGGGGACCCTAAATGAGCCACTCTAACACCTCAAAAACGGCCAGTCCAAGTTGGAGTGGGGATCTACCTATGAAGATCTACCTATGAATATGTATTCAAAAAGGTGAAGGAAGTGTTAATGACACCACAATAGCTTATTTTAACCTACAGATTAAGACTGAACTGGTGGTCGGTGCTGGTAAGGCTTGGAGCAGACACAGGTACTTGATCAAAGAAACAACATGCAGGTCTCAGCAGCTTTTGCAAGCTGGGCTCTGACTGAAGTGGAAGCCTAGTACTCTCAGATTGAAACGAAAGCTCTGGCAATTAAGTAGGAGTGCCACCATTTCCATCTATACCTCTACCATAGAAGCTTCAAAGTCTTCACTGGCCACCAACCGTTAGTCAACTTATTTCAAAGCACCTCCCAGCACCCACCACCAAGAATGGTGATTCTCCAATTAACATGCAAAGAGAATCTTTTTTTTATTAAAGAGAGCAGAGGCTAACATTATGCAATAACCTTTTATTGCTGCCCCAACATGCAGCCCTTTAAAGAACAACAAATACATCATTAAGCATTAGAATGTCCAGACAATATGTATATAAAAGGCAGGCACTCATCATCCTCTTTAAGCTGCGATGAGACAGGATAAAATCTTCGTCTGCCAAACATTATTATAAGTTGTCAACAAATATTAACCCACAAGTACTTCAAGATTTAACATAAGCCGTTATAATCATACTAATAAACTTAACTAATAATATTTATTTATGTATTTTTTATTTTATTTATTTCATACATTTTTTCTTTTCCTCTCTTCATAGGATGAGGAAGGTTGAATAATGTTCTCCGTTGTCTTTAATGAAATCAAGATTCTCTTTGCATGTTAATTGGAGAATCACCATTTCATTACAAGACCAGAGGATACCATTATGCAAGTTTAAAGCCATCGAGCGCCACACAACTCATATGCTCCACAGGCCCTAAATAACATTTTTCAAAAGTATTCAAATTGGACCTACCAGCTGCTTTTACAATTTCTGTTAGAGAACCACCAGCCCAGAAAACCTTGCTAGCCATTGCACCGCTTGAAGAATGAGCACCAAATGTAGAAAGATTTATACCTGCTTTACTAGCTTTCAAGACTGCTTTATAAGGTTTGGCATGAGACAGTAATCACTGTTCCTCTCCCTCTTCCCTAAACTTCAGCAACATTTCTCTCATATGATCTCATACATTTCACCACACATAGCTTCTCCAACTCATGAAAATAGGGCAAAAAAACTGTCCCAGGCATGGTTCTAGTCCTTTTCCAAATGTCATAACGTACCCCTTCAGGAGAATAAAATCTATTAAAAATTTCCAATGCCTTAACATCAGAAACTCTTCTAAAGGAAATTAGGCAAAGTAAAGTTGCTAACTTCAAAGAGATCTGTCTAAGTGAAATCTAATTATTACCTGGCCATGAAGTAAATAACCTGAAAATTGCTGGCATCCGATTCTAGAAAAAATTTGGGAGCATTTCCAAAGATAGCTTTACCATTTTCAACCACCATTCCAGATCCTCTCGTGCAACCACTGACAAGGAAATTGCATCTCCATACCATAAACCTTTCTCAGACCCAAGGTCTTCAGCCTCTGAAAATCACTGTAATATAAGGGCTCTGGGGAAATGGCCTAAATGGAAGACAACGTTAGTCCCAAGACTCTTTCTAGGTCTGTCAGGGTGTTGTATCCCTTGCCAGGACCTCCCTTATCTCCTTCCTTACCTTTGGCACCTTCTTCTGCAGAAGAATCAGTTGGGATAATATAGTATCCACCTGAAACCATGAGAATTCTATGTTCTGTATGGGGACCATAACAGACTTTTCTACATTTATTATAAATCCCAAACTGTCTAGGAGATCACTTGTCCAAGCCAGATGTTTCAACAATTCTTACCAGTCTTGGGACATTAGCAAAATATCTTCCAAATAAATTATTAGTTTGGCCTCTCTCTCAGGAAGGCTACTACTGGGCGCATCACCTTGGTGAAACACCACGGAGCTGAGGACAGCCCGAAGGGTAAACAAAGGCACTGGTATAGGGCACCTCTCCACCTGAATTGTAAAAACCTCTGACTCTCCTTTGCCATAGGTATCTTGAAGTATGGGTCCTTTAAATCTAATTTCACTAACAAATCTTTTTCCTGCAAGCTGTTGCTCAGCAGATGGATTCCTTTCATCTTGAAATGTCTGTAACCAGGAACTTATTTAGCTCCTTTAAATTTATCACAGGACACCAACCTTTGTCCTTCTTTGTCAGAAAAACTGTATTCACAAAACCTTCCACCTCCTCCGACTCTACTACTTGAAGCAAATCCCCTTTTTCTAACATCTGGGCCACCTCTGTGTCTATCAGTTCCATCTTTTCTGTATCCAAGGCCAACTCACTTGGCTGTTTGTGTTGTACAGGTGTTCCCCCAGAAAGGGTGAATAATCTCAATCTTCCCCCAACTTTTAAATGGGAAGAACCAGCTGTGGCGTTTAAGTTCACCTTGAGGACCTCACCTTGAGGTCTTAATCTTCGTCCACGGGATCTTGAATTTCTTCCTCTCTGTAGGAAAGTAGGATCTGTTTCTTATGGTTACCCCCACTTTTTGCTTGATGTTACACTGTTTTTGACTAGTCTGACTGGGATCCTGCTAATCAGGACCCCAGTATATCTGCTTTCTCCCTAAAATGTTATGTCATGTACTTAGGTACACTCCAGAATGGATACTGGGGTACCCTTGTCAGTCTCTAGTATATGGTACACATGTACCAATGGCATAGGTACCCCAGAGGCCTCCCATGGGCTGAAGCATGTATTATGCCACCCATGAGAGGCCATGCAAAATGGAACTACAGGCCTGTGTAAGATGGTGCATGCACCACTTACTTTAGATATATTTTTACTATATCTATAGGCCACTACACTACCTATACGTCACCCCTATAGCAGGCATTGACAATCCTGAAGGCAGGGTGCTGGGTTTTACGTGAGAGGGTGCCCCTGCATGAGCAGAGCACCCCTGCAGCATTCGGAGACCATTCTCCCGGGTTGTCGGTGACGCAGCCAGACATATAGGTAGAGTTGCATTATATGCTCGCGTAAAATGCTGTCTCGAAAATGGCTGCAACAAACCATGTCGTGTTTGGTATCAAACACCTTGGAATCATACCTCCACACCGGTAACCAGTGTGGGAGGTATGATTCCACCCTTCAGAAGCAAGCTTCGTGGGGTCCCTGGTCTTCCCGGTACCAGCCTTCTCAACCCGGACAGCACAAAATGGTTGTTGCCGTCCAGAGACACATTTCAGCCCTCCTGCTGCTGAGCCAAGCTCGAGCAGAGGAAGGCAGCACAATAGGCATCCTGTCACAGGGAGGTGTGACCACCTCCCAGACAAGATTTAGTGTATTGGAGCTGGGTGGGTGCACTTCCAAAGTGCCTGAAAGTCTGCACGAGGGGCACATTTGGTGTCCCTGTGCATAGTCCAGTTCAAACCAGTCTTAGGAGCCTTTGCTCCTGCTCTGGCGTGAAACTGGACAAAGGGCATGGGAGTAACCTCCCCACTGTCCTGACCCTCCCCTGGGAGGGCCCCCTGAATCTGTCCAACCCTCTCCTGTGGGTACAAAAGGGCTTACCTGGCTGTAGGACCCTAGATTCGACGTGGATAAGATTCTGATCAAGAAACCACTGACCTTCGGCCGTCTGGACACTCTGGACTTCGCTGGACTTCGACTGGGCCCGACTTCATCTCCCTCTCCGTCCAAAGCATCTCACACTCTCTGAGTGTAGAAGCTTGAGTTGGAGCAGTAGCCCTACTGTAATTCTCATAGTTTCTGGACTCTTGGGAGCAGTATTGGGACCTAGGGAATCCATGGTTGAAAGCCCCTCTTGTCAGCCCTTCCAAAACACAGCCCCTGAGACGAATACGTGTCTCATATTGGTCTGTGTCTTGCAAAAGGCGGTAAAGGAGAAGACATACTTCCCCAGGGATTTAACAAAGCTCTCCCAAAGGGAAGTTCCTTTGGGTCCCCCATGTCCCCTCTGTTGGACAAATCACTAATGTGGGGTACATTCTCATCAGGACTGCTTTTCTCCTCTCAATTATTCAGACTGCATTTGTGTTACCTAGCATGCAAATGGTGCACTGGGCGCAGCCTCTCAAGAGGTTCACGCTGACCCTGGTATTCTTGCTTCAGGGCTCTTCGGCCATAATAAGTATGCAAATCAAATGACCCTGCATATCAAGGACCTTGTCCTGACATTGCTTCAGGCACATCTCAATCCCCTTCCTGGAGTCCTTTCCAAATTTGAACAAGAAAGTTATGAGTTCAGGGTCTAAATTGGGTGTAGTACAAGTCTTTTCTCTTGTGGATGCCCTGGGGCACTCAGCTCTCCACAAATTGCGGGTATCTTTATCCAAAGATTTTTTGACCCATAGTTTGAAAAATGTAGCCATGTGGTCCATGGGCAACCAATCCGCACTTCACAGGAGTTTTATCATATATTGGTTGAACATATTCCCTCCAAAGGGGTCATTTACACTCGTAGAGGTTGATGCTTGGTCCAAGTTGTCATCCAGGCTCTCGAAGAGGTCTACAACTCTTTTGTGCCATCAAGGTCACTCTGTCTCATCATGCTACTATGGACAACCTTTACCAGTGCCCCTTCAAAGTGGCCTTGCTGCTGCCGCGAGCACTATCATCTATTGTAGCGCTCAGGTTACCACTACCATAAGCAATGGTTTCCACCTTCTCAAGATGCTTCCTCTTTTGGGAAACTTTACCCCATTTATGAGCATTAGAGGTAAAAGGGGAGTCCCCCTCAGACAAGGAAAATTAGATTTCCTCCGAAGGGGCGTCCCTCTTCCTCTTCGCAGGTGCCACGACCACCGGCTCTCCACCAGAGGATCTTATCTCCTTTTTAAAAAAAAATTCTGATAGTCGCCCAGCAGTTCAACCGCAGGGTGAACTTGGGGATTGGTCACCTCCATTATGATCACAAAACAGTGATGTAATTATCCAAAATGAAAGATAGAGACCAATATATAACAGGGTCAGAGTAGGGTTGAAAAAAACAACCTCTATAAAGCAAGCTGTAAGTAGCGTTAGAAACCTCAGTTCATACAACCTCATCCACAGCTGAAAAATCTAACTTAACAAGGCCAGCAGGGGGAGCTCATGCTCTGTTGTGAGCTCCGGAAATGTGATCTTTCTTAAATGCTTTGACTCAGACTAATAAGGCCGCAGGCGGGAGGCCAAATGCCCCCCAAGGATTGCTGCTAATTAGAAAGATCCTAATCGAAAATGCCAGACTGGTTGCCTGGTAACGCACTCCTGTCACACAGGTTGCCAATCAACCTTTGTATAAAACAATGAAGGATGCTTAGTCCGCTTTCCCTTATTACCACTAGCGTGAAAGCGTAGCCGATGCTCCCGTGATCACGCGCTCTTCCCCAAACAGAGGGGGAAAGGTGCACCGCAGCGATCGTGCTCAAAGGTCAGTGATCGCAGAGCTGAAAACAATACGGGCATGCTGCTACCGGGCTCCTCAAGCAGGAAGCGGCCTGATCCTTGGCAAGGGTGCCGATTAAGGGAAAAAACGTCGGCAGGCCTCGCCCCTGGACAGACCTCAATGATGACGATAAGCGGTAGACTGTAGCAAAGCTTAACAAGTTATCAGGTTTTAAACATTACAGTTTTAAGAACGGTTAGCCCCAAATACTTACTGGGCCCAACCATAACTTTGAAGGGCAACGCATGCCCATTAAGATAGAGTATAAAACACAACAATAGTAAATTATCAACAGGCAAGAAAAATAGCAGAAATATGAAGAAGCATGAACTTATCTATATGGGAGCGGCTAATGAAAGAGGATAATGACTGCATGCCTTTGATATATATATTTTCTTGACATGCTAATGCTTTATGATGTATTTGTTGTTCCTTAAATGGCTGCATGTTAGGGCAGCAATAAAAGGTTACTGCATAATGGTAGCCTCCGGTCTTGTAATGAAATTGAAAAGTGCGTAGTGTAGCTCCAACGGTACAACTTATTCTTTAACTATTGACCAAGGGTTGGCAACTCCGCTGACTACTTTTGAAGGCTGTCTAGGAGAATGCCGCAACATTGCTCCAGCGAAGTGGAGACATGGAAGAGTACCAAGGAATAATAGTGCAGGCAGTCTGCCTGAATGCCATGGAGCTTCACGATATAGCTCTATAAATCCACCAAAATGAGTGCCTGTAAAAGGTAATAATGGCACTGTAGCAAGAGTTGTGGAAGACATTTTTAGCCCAACGTGTGGTGCGTGATACCCATACTTAGAAGATCCTCATGCAGCGGAGAGCCAACGCAGAACTGAGCACCATCAGCAAGGGATTTGTTCCCAGGGGGAATTGCTTTGTAATCCACCAATCTCTGAAAGACTTAGTCATTGCCTTTGATCACCAGGGGCTATAAGGGATGGCTAAAACCAAAGCGAGACTGAGGGAGGAGGTGTGATTCCCCGGGATAAATGGAGCTATAGAAGAAATGATTAGAGAGTGCCACTCCTGTCACTTAAACAGTGCATGAACATCACAATGGACCAACCTCAGCGCTGATTCTGCAGTTTTCGCAATGGGAGACAGACGCTGGCCGTCATTGATGCCCACAACAAATTCCCCATGAGTGAACTGGTGAGCAGCACAATGTTCAAACATGTGAAGCTGCAATTGGTGGAAATACTGACTATCAATGGCTTATTACAAAAAATCAGGAAGGATAGCAGAACTTCCTTTCAGAGAAATGAATTTGAAACCTTCCTACGACAGCTAAAGATTGGTCACTACAGGATCATGCATTGATGGCCACAACTGAATGGTGATGTAAATCCCTTAATGCACACCCTTAACAAGGCACTGCGGATAGGAATTGATCAAGGTGGGGACCCCGAGTGGGCACTTCACAACGTTTTGCAATTGTATCATAACACCCCACACTGTGTAAGTCAGTACGCCCCGGCCATCCTCCTATTTAGGCAGCCACTCAGAGACACTATTGAAGCCTCTCCTCTTTGGCACCCACCCTGCCTGGATGTAGAGCCCAACCAGTGGCGCAGAGATTGCAGCCTCAAAGTGAGCAGGATCTGAAGAGCTCTGTAACAGAGGGTACTAGGTTTTGATAAAAGATCAGCACTTGAGGTGGACATTCTGCAGCCCTCATGAAAAGGAAGAGTAGACTTTGGTAGGAGTAAAAGTAATAATGATAACAGTGCAAAACAGAGGGGAAATGCTTCCTGTCTTATGAAAACCCAAGAGGTGATGGTAGAAAACCATTGCTAACAAGGGTTAACTTAATTTGAAGTGGAGGGTAGTTTCTTTTTTTTCTGTCTACTCTCTTGGGACACACCCTCACCTCTCACCTCGTCCACTTTACATCCTCCGAATTGGTCTATTCTGACAAACAATTTATTGCTATTGTCATCCATAATTAGTTGCTGCTTCTACATTTTCTGCTTAATAAATTGATCAACATAATACATTTTTCTATGGTAGATCCTAAAGCACATGGGCACATAGATTATATGGGCTCTATAGTGGCAACTGGGGTTAAGCACTTGTTAGGCAGATTTTGAGACATGCAATCTATTGTATCTCCATCTATTTTGCTCGTCTTATATTCAGTAGAAGCTCCTTATTGAATATTCTGTTGTCTCATGGGTGTCTACCCCACATCTGTGTTACAAGAGTTTATCCAGACATCCACATACAAAATAGCAGTAGTCATTACATTAATGGACATTTTTACTATTCAGTGTGCTTAACATTCAGTTGTTCATTCATCTCATTAGCTACTGGTCAGGGTTACCCTCCACTTGAGGTGGATTACACACACTACACAACCTTGAAGGCCACCGACTGCCTGCACATCCTAGAGAATCATGCAGCTCTGAGGCCTGAAAATGAAGGCTACTGCAGGGGTTCTTAGTGGTACCTGCTCCGTTTTCAAGCTTGAGGAGGTGCCCTGAGTTGCAAGCTGACCATGCCGGTTGTAACACAAAACACAGAGGAGATGATTGGCCAGGACCAGCAGTGGTAGCCACCCGTGCCTCACAATACCTTTGCTTCAACACCACGCACAGCCAGTTGTTCTCACACATCCAGTTGCCCTAGAAACCTGCACCCAGTGTAGGAATCCATCTTCACTGACATTCATGGATGCTTGACTGGACATACTGTGCAACTGGTGCCCAACATGCAGTTAAAAAAGAGGAGTGGGACGTGATCTACCAAGGCTCTGCTGTATTCCTGTCGGAGCCGAGGACTATGGCGCTAATGGGCTGAATTTGTCCGTCTCCCGGTATGTGGAAGTGGCAGAGGTATCAGAGATGCGGAAGAGACAATATTTGCTGTGCGGCAGGGAACAGGGGCCCGAGATTGCTTGTGATGGCCCACGGAGTCGAGGAGCTGCATGGCAGCTGCCTGGGCCGCGTCGCTGCTACGGTCACCTCGAGTGATCATTGGCAGATCTGAAGCGCCACACAAGAATCAAGATAGACTGCCATCTCCAAACAGCGGGGAGGGGTGCTTGACAGGGAACGCTGAAAGAACGCGTGCCTGACCTCAAATTGTCAGCCATCTCGGACATGGACCCACATGTGAAGAATTAAACAGCTTTAGGCGACTGTTCCTGCGGCGAGACTGTACTCTGGTCGGCAATATGGGCGCCAAGCACGATCTGGTTGCAGGCTCCTTCCCTGGGAGGGCTGCTCTGCCTATACCCCTGGCCGCTCCAAGCTCTGAGCCCCATAATTAACTGTACGCTTGCCAAAAACAACAATCCAATTTGTCGAGCACTTCGGTTACAATCAAGAGACTCAATAGTTTGTGAACAACACCTGGGAGGAGTTTGTGACGGAGGGGCACACTAATTCCCTTTGAGGTCAGGGGATTATAATTGGGGCCATATCGCTGCAAGTGCAGACCGTCTAGTGGTCATGGTAGGAGAAGCGCTATGATGCCTCAGTTGGAGGCCCGGCCGGTAAAAAATACACCTAGCCACAGAGACATGGATTGCCATTGAATATTACAAGGTCTCACATCCATGGATCGCAGGGCGGGGAGCTAATCAGGGCCCTCTCGCACGGCTCTTCATGGAATTATCATTGAAGCTAGGCCCCTGGTGTCCCCTGTTAAATGTTTTCGTGCGGCCTCTATGCCTCTGAAAAAAGCACAGTCAAACAGGGTGTCAAGCTATTTTACCTTGACAGAGGCATAGGAGTCTCACATCAACGCTGCCTCCAATGAAGTAATGGCCATCCTTTCCTCCATCTGGACTTCAAGAAGGAGCTAAGGGAGGAGCAGAAGGCCGATCTCACCTTTTGCAACCTTCAAATCAGATATCAGCTCCTGGCTTACTTCCCTCCAGGCTGATGTGGATTTGGTATGCACCTGTACCCTAGATCTAGACACAAAATACTAAGAACTGGGGCAAAGGGTGGCTTCATTGGAAGACACCATGGGTCAGTTGCGAACCCAATTGCAAACCACCCTTCTGAAATGTGAAGATTTGGAAAATCACTCCCAGTGGGATAACATTCGAATTTGTGGTCTGGAGGAAGGGGTAGAAGGACTGGCACTAGAGGCTTTTGTGGTGGGCTTGTTCATCAAGCTTCTGGGGGACAATCATGCTGAGCTGAGGCTAGATCGGTTACATAGGGTCAGACTGTTGGTGTCTGGAGGAGGGAGGCACCCCGAGAGGTTCTAGCAAATTCAATGAAATGATTCTTCAAGCTGGCCGGAAACTGGAGTCAGTCTAATTTCAAGGTGCTACGTGCTCGCTCATACAGGATATTGCCCCTGCCCTACTGGCATGCCGCATGCAATTTAAGTCAGTGACTGACCAACTACACCAAGACCATGTCAGGTATAGATGGACCTACCCATTCGGCCTATTTCTTGAAGACCAAAACAAGTTGCACCAGTTTGTGAAACTGGAGTAGGCTGCAGCCCTGTTGGAGTTATCGCTTCCTGACTGCCGAGGATCGGAGGGAGAGACAGGAGAGACTTCTACTGGACCTGCGAGAACCTCTACCAATAAGCAATGTTAGTCGTAACGTAAAGTGAAACGCCATGGAAAATGATGGTCCTAGAATCAAATTTAAATTGGCAGCTTGCACACCCTGACCAGTAAGCTTTGAAATGCAGTACTTCTTTAAATGCCAGCCTAGGGTCCAGACTTGCAGTGTTGTGGGTGATAGCGCAGAAGTAATATTTAATTTAACAGTTCAACCTGTAGCTTACAATAGGGATCTCCAACTCTGTGCCAAACTCTTCTTCAGGCAAATAGACCTTTGCCACCATTTTAGAATCAAGCATCAATGAAAGACATCACAATAAGCATCATCAATTTAGTCATTTAGTTCAGTCAATAATGAGGATTTTTGGATTAGTTCAAAAACCTTTATTTATCTATGAGTTTAGTATTTTGTTTTTTGTCTTTTTATTTAGTTTAGTAAATCAGATAAATCCGTTTACAGAAGTATCAAGAAAATCATGGTTTGAATCAATCAAAAAATTACAGCGTGTTTCATAAAGGAGATGAATCTCTATTCTACTCTAAGTGGATCCTAATTTATCAGAACCCATAAAGAGTCATTTGGAAAAGAGCAAGATTTAAAGGAGCATTGAAAAGAATTTCATTTGAAGTCACACTCCTCAGAAAGAGTAGTTCCAGAAACTTGTTTCTTCTCTCACAACAGCATCATCATACAGTCACAGAAGTAACCATCCAAATTTTAAGCTAGAAGAATAGTCACAGCAGTAGCCATAACCGTTAAGAAATAGACATCTACAAAGTAGTAGCCAACAGAAATCACCGCCAGCAGTAGCTTACAGCAGATAGGGCAAGAAGGGCGAAGGGAAAAATAGAATGGTTGCTGAAAAATGCCCTGGGCCGCAGTGCCTTAATTCTAACTAAAAACTTGTATATTATAACACCAAAACAGATGTAACAATCCGAGCTGGTGTGAGGTCATCTTAAGCCAATGAGGAAGGATTGTCGGATCGTCTGCTTCTTCTTTCTTCATTTCCACGGCAAACGAGCAAAGTCGGTTAGATGCTATCTACAAGTGTCAACTTAGTTGCTAAACATTCATGTGTGTTAGCAATAAATGCTCTGAGTTCCCACGAGAACACCCGAGTCTAACTATTAGCTATTCAGTGACAATAAACTATTCTAAAGTTGAAACATTCTAGTTGAAATTTATAATATAAAGTCATGCGATTCACGTCTTCATGTAAGCATTATTGTCTAATATACTATTCAGCATTCTATATCGTGAACATGTGGTAGCTAGAACTATGCAAATAAAATGAGAACATGTAGCTTAGAGAAAGAAGGAATACTTTTTAAAGTCAGCACATTCTACATAGGTGACAAGTTTAAGCAAGTCGAGTGTAAATCATTTATCAAACAATATTGCATCGTCCACAATTTCCTAAAAGCATTCGTTTATTAAAGAAGAAAATTAGAGAGTGGAAGATGCCTGGTCTGGCCTAGCAATGAAGCTACCATAGAAATGAGTGCTTACTGCAGAAATCATGCTACATGTTAATTTTGCACATTTAAGAAAAGCACATCTCCTACGTTTCATTTTATTCTGAATTTTGTGTTAATGTCTAGTGTAAAGTATGGCATTTATTTAAGCCAAAACCTTCAGCTCCATCATGGGTGACGTCTGCTTCGGAACCCTCCGGCATAAGGATTGAGCCAATGGTCCAGTGAGACTTCTGTGGGTGAGCATTTGGAACTTTCACCCTTCTGGTAATTCTCTGCACTAACAATGCAATGCCAACCGCCAGGCTACCTTACTACTCCAAAGCATCTTGCAGAATACAATAGCAGCTTTTTTGTCCAAAACGCCTAAATCTAAAATGGCTGATGTAATCCTACAATATTATTGGGACACTGGATTCCCAGGTTTTAATGTTTTACTGTTTTTGATGTTGCATGGGGGGCCACAATGTGATGCGATAGGGAGAGGGTAGGAACGGGGTCTGATCCATTGGATCAATATGTGATTCAGGGGAAGGGCAAAAGACTAGGCTTCTACACCCGCTGGGTTTGGGCTATAGCATTCTACCATACTCCAATCCATCCATGGTATTAAATGTATTATCCTGACACATCAAAGGGCTTAAGTCTCCAGCTAAACGCAACAAACTTTGGAAATACATACTTGACCAGAGACTCAATATATTAGCATTACAGAAAACACATCTCAAGCATAGTGAGGCCCACAGGCTAAGACACAAGGCTTACCCCTGATATACAAATCATCAGCCACTACTAAACGTAATGGAGTGGCCCACTCCTCTCTTTCACCTTCTCTTTCACTCTTCTTTAAAATTCGAAATCACAGGTATTAAGACTGACAAAGAGGGGAGAATGGTATTGGTCAAGGGGAATGTTAGAAATGGAGGTCTCTAGTTGGCAACGGCTGGCGCCACTGTCCAAATAGGGACACTTCTTCCTAAGTCAGGGCAAATGGGCTACCCCCTTTGATAACCCCTGCTCAACCCTGTGGTAATGTAGCACGAGCAGTTAGGCCTATCTCAGAGGCAGTGTGTGAAGCATTTATGACCATGCACATAAGGCAGTAACGACACCACAAAAGGACACAACTCGAGTAGGTATAGAAAAAAATAGTATCTTTATCTACGGTTTAGTACGAGACTCTCAAAAGTGTTTTAACCAGTTACAATGCACGTAAATCAGTAGGGACTTAAAAAGGGCAATACGTATTCACCAGAACGTGGCACTGACTGAGTTCAAGGCCTGGGTCTACGCGACCCGTTGCGCACCAGATACCTGCCGTTGGACGGGGACACAGCACGTAGCTTCTCGAAGAAGCGGAGACGGTGACAGGCGGACTCCCAGCGACCACAGTTCTCGATGGCAGTGGTCCGCAAAGTGCACTCGCAATGATTCGGGCACTCCGGGACAGGCGGGCCCTCAGCGGCAGCAGCACGCGGCTGCGGCGGCCCGGGCTGGTGGTGGCGATGACTCTCGTCGTGCAGCTTCGTGGTGGGCTCGTGGCGGCAGCAGCGCTCTCCCAGCTGCAGCGGCCCACGGGACGATTCACGATGGAGCAAGGTTGACAAAGACGTGGGCCCTCAGCGGCGGCAGCTCTCTCTTAGCTGCGGCGGCTCACAGGACAAATCACGATGATGCAAAGTTAGCAAGGGTGCGAGCACTCCGCGGCAGCAACTCTCTCTTAGCTGCGGCAGCTCACAGGACAACTCACGGTGATGCAAAGTTAGCAAGGGTGCGAGCACTCCGTGGCAGCAACTCTCTCTTAGCTGCGGCGGCTCACAGGACGAATCACGGTGGTGCAAAGTTAGCAAGGGTACGAGCACTCCGCGGCAGCCACTCTCTCTTAGCTGCGGCGGCTCTCAGGACAATCCATGAGGTTGCACAACTAACACAAGTGCGGGCATCCAGCGGCGGCAGCTCTCTTAGCTGCGGCGGCCCACAGGGTTTCAGCGAAGGTTCCGAATATTCAATTTAAGGTGGGCACTCAGCGGCGGCAGCTCTCTCTTAGCTGCGGCGGCCCACAAAGTTGCAGCGAAGGTTCTGAAGATTCAAATTAAGGCGGGCACTCAGCGGCGGCAGCTCTCTCTTAGCTGGGGCGGCCCACACAGTTTCACAAGGGTTACCAGTTCGCGTTCCTCACAGTAGGACTAGAGGTTCCGGATTACTCGACAGAGGCCTCACCTGCAAGTAGAATTCCTAGCAAAGGAATTCGGGCGGCTGGCGGGGTGAAGTCTAATGTCCCCGAGACTTCAGCAGGAGGCGCTCTCAATTCAGGCCCTTGGGTAGTTTCTTCAGCAAGCTTGGTGAAAGTTTCAAAGTCCTTTCCTCTGTCCGCTCGGACAGAGTTTCCGTCTTGACATCCAGAAGGAACACACTTGAAACAGGATTCAGCGCAGCGTTTTATACCTAAAAAGTCTTTGTTCTCTGCAGTCACAAATCACTGCATCTAGTCAGAACCAGTTCGGTGGGGTCGGGGAGCACTTGGTTTACGAGGCGACATCCTGCCCTTTGGGAATCTGGGGGTCTACTATCAGACGCCCAGTGGGAGATGGAGCCATCATTCACCTTGCCAGGCACGGCCCTGCTCGGATCAAAGAGTCACCCCTCCCCATACTCTAAATGCCGATCTCTCTCTCCAGCCAGGTCTGACCCAGCTGGCCCTGCTGCTCCAAAACCAGACGGCCAATACACACGCTAGCAAAAGCCTACAGGAAAGCTTCAGACCGAAAAATACCTTGTTTCTAGTAGAGTCATTTTCGAACACGGGCTATGCTAATAATCCTTACTAAAAGATGCATCTCAATGTTCTGAGCTTAAACATATCCAATTCGACGTTCCTATCAGGTTCCTGGGGGCAGGGAGGATTAAGGCATGCAATACTCAGCCTGCACATTCTGGCCTATGAGAACGGGTGGCCTCGCAATAGTAAACAGTGAAATGGAGGGTAACTCGCTAATAGAACATGCTACACAGACATACTTTCAAAGCTGCTTCGGTGGGTAGCGCAAATCAGCGCTGCCGGCCCACCAGCAGTATTTGGTCTACCAGCCCTGGGCACACGCAGTGCACTGATACTAGGGACTGACAGGTAAACCAAACGAGCCAATTAGGATTATTCCAATTCATACAGTTATCTTTACACAGGGAGCATTCGCGCTGTGTCACTGATTGGCAGTGGCACAGCGCCCAGAGCATCTAAATCCAGCCAACATAAAAGGTCAGAAGAGAAAAGAGGAAGGGAGACCCGCGCCAATGATGCCAGGTCTAACACACGTCCCCTCCAGCTGAAATGTGGGGAGAACTAACCATTCCCTTGGGAGTTCTCATCACTAAGGCGGAATAACCTGGACAGACCGTCAGCATTGGCGTGCTCTGTACCAGGGCGGTGTTCCACCGTGAAATCCATACCCTGTAGGGAAATGGACCACTTCAACAACTTGGGATTCTCACCCCTCATATGCATCAACCATCTAAGGGGCCTGTGGTCTGTCTGAACCCGGAAGTGAGTCCCAAACAAATATGGCCTCAGCTTCTTCAGCGCCCAGACCACAGCAAATGCCTCACGCTCAATTGCACTCCACCTCTGTTCCCGGGGAAGTGACCTCCTGCTTAGGAAGGCTACCGGTTGGTCTAGTCCCTCCCATTGATCTGTGACAGAACAGCCCCTATACCATGCTCTGATGCGTCTGTCTGGACAACGAATTCCTTTGAAAAGTCAGGCGCCTGAAGCACGGGTGCAGTGCACATGGCAGTCTTCAGGGCGTCAAAAGCGTTCTGACAGGTGTCAGTCCAGTTTACCTTCTTTGGCTGCTTCTTAGAAGTCAGCTCAGTCAAGGGTGCAACAATGTTACCATATCCTTTGACATACCTCCTGGAGTACCCCGTGAGTCCTAAGAAGGCTCTCACCTGCGTCTGAGTCTTGGGGGGTTCCCACGCCAGGATAGTTTCAATTTTGGGCTGAAGGGGCGCCACCTGGCCGCTCCCCACCTGGTGCCCCAAATACACTACATAACCCTGCCCAATCTGGCACTTACTGGCTTTGATTGTGAGGCCTGCCTTCCGCAGTGCCATCAATACCTCCCAGAGGTGGCGCAGGTGGTCCTCCCAAGAGGAGCTTAACACTGCAATGTCATCCAGGTAGGCGACACTGAAGTCTTCCAGCCCAACCAACACCCTGTTGACCAGCCTCTGAAAGATGGCAGGGGCATTCTTCATTCCAAAGGGCCCATCGGGTGTGGAGAAGGCTGACCTCTCCTTGGCTCCCTCGGTCAAGGCGATCTGCCAATACCCAGACGTCAAATCAAATGTGCTGAGGTATTTGGAAGCCCCTAACCGATCTATGAGCTCATCAGCTCTGGGGATGGGGTGCGCGTCAGTCTTTGTGACTGAATTGAGGCCCCGATAGTCCACGCAGAACCGAAGTTCGGGGTGGTACCAGGCGCTGCAGCTTTTGGTACCAGGACCACTGGGCTGGACCAAGGACTGCTAGAGGACTCAATCACCCCAAGGGCAAACATTTTGGTAACCTCATCCTTAATGTAGGCCCTTACCCGGTCAGTCACTCGGTAAGCCTTGTGCTTAATGGAAGGACTGTCCCCGGTGTCCACGTCATGGACACACCAATCAGTGACACTAGGTCAGGGAGAACAGATCACTGAATTGCCCCACCAGTTGGCAGCAATCACCCTGCTGCTCAGGGGACAGTGTGGTGGAGAGGACCACGCCCTCCACTGACCCATCTCGCTCCCCTGTACACAGGAGGTCAGGAAGGGGCTCACTCTCCTCCTCCATCCCAGCATCTGTGGCCAGAAGCATGCCCACTTCAGACCTCTCAAAGTGGGGCTTCAGGCGGTTAACATGCAGGTCCCGCAAGGGGTTCCTGGGAGACTGCAAGTCCACCACGTAGGTAACAGGACTCTTGCGCTCCACCACCTCAAAGGGGCCGGTCCACTTATCCTGGAGCGCACAGGGCTCCACCGGGGCCATGACCCAAACCTTCTGTCCAGGCTGAAACTCGATCAGAGTGGCATTCTGATCGTGCCAGCGTTTCATCTCTTCCTGGCTGGTTTCCAGGTTTGCCTCCGCAAGTTTCCTGAAACGCCGAGTCTGGTTCCTGAAGGCCAGCATGTAGCTAAACACATCCTGGGGAGGTTTCCTGGGAGATTGCTCCCAGCCTTCCTTGACCAGACTCAGAGGCCCTCTTACCGTGTGACCATAGAGCAGCTCAAAGGGACTGAACCCTAAGGACTTCTGTGGCACCTCACGGTAAGCAAACAACAGGCATGGTAAGAGGACATCCCACTTATGCCTCATGGGCTCGCCTAGGCCCATAATCATGCCCTTAAGGGTCCGGTTGAATCTCTCAACCAGCCCATTACCCTGGCGGTGGTAAGGAGTGGTGAACTTATACGTTACCCCACACTCCTCCCACAGAGACTTCATGTACTTGGAGATGAAGTTAGTTCCCCTATCAGATACCACCTCTCTGGGGAATCCCACACGGGAGAAAATCCCCATCAGTGCCCGTCCCACCACGGGGGCCGTCACTGTCCTGGGCTGGATGGCCTCAGGGTACCGGGTGGCATGGTCCACCACGTCCAGGATGAACCTGTTGCCCATGGCTGTCTTGGGATCCAGAGGCCCCACAATATCAATGCCCACTCTTTCGAATGGGGTGCTCACCATGGGAAAGGGCTGTAGTGGGGCCTTAATCTTCCCCCCACTCTTCCCACTTGCCTGGCAAGTCTCACACGTCCTGCAGTGAGCATCGGAGCTCCTGCGCATCTGGGGCCAATAGAAGTGGGTGACCAGCCACTCAAAGGTCTTGGTCTGCCCCAGATGTCCGGCCAGTGGCACATCCTGAGCCAACCCCAGTAGGAGGGTCCTGAAGCGCTGGGGTACCACCAGCACACGGGCTGACCCAGGCTCAGCAACCTTAGGCTCGCTGTAAAGGAGGTCGTTCTCCCAATAGATCCAATGTGACCCTGTCTGTCACATACTGCCTGGGCAGTGGCCTGTCGCCGCACCCCCTCAAGAGAAGGGCAGGTTCTCTGCTGCTCGCAAAATTCCTCCTTGGAGGGCCCCCCTTCCTGCTGCCAATGGGTCAGCTCTGGTAGGTCCCCCAGTTCGGCCACTTGTTCCCCTGTAGGTTCCAGGGCATCCCCCTCAAGGTCTGCTCCCTCCGGGACCGTGGGAACCGCGTGGGCCGGTTTCCCGCGCCCCCTACCCCTTCTCTTTGAGGCAGGGGCCTGGGCCATACTTTCAGGCTCCAGACCCTCCTGAACATCCTTCTGAGCTGTCATGGACCGAGTGGTCACACATGCCCACTCAGGCAAACCCAACATTTCCAAATGAGACTTTCTCTCCACCGTAGCCCACAGGAGTTCTCCAGATCGTTGCCCAACAGACAGTCTACAGGCATGGCGGCCCTCACAGCCACTTGAAGAGTTCCTGCGACCCCCCCCCACTCGAAGGGAACCTGAGCCACTTCACACTGGCTCTCTGAGTTGTCTGCTGACACTACGGGGCAGAATGCATGGGGACAACTTGCTCTTTGGACACCAACCGGGAGCTGACAGCAGTCACACTAGCTCTGGTGTCCCTGAGAGCCTCCACCCTATGGCCATTGATGGTCACCCACTGCCGGTACTTCTGAGTGTTGGTCGGCAGTGTGGGGTTAGGGACCTTCTCGAAGTCCCCTAGCGAGACAAGGTTTAACTCTACGGGATCCCACCCACATTGGACCTCCATTTCCTCCCCCCCAGGGCTACACTGGCAATCTGGCGGGATGGTGCACGGGGTGGTGCACGAGGGGATGCATTGAGGTCCCTCTGGGGACACTGGGAATCATAATACCGGTGGCCCACTTGACCACACTTGAAACAAGTAAGGGGCCCCCTATGAACAGGCCTACCTGTCGGGGACACTGGCTTCTTCTCAGGGGGAGGCTGGGACACCACTGCTTGGTTCCCTTGGGAATTACTTTGGGGCCCTCTCTGGAACTCCCGCTGTTTACCCTTGTCCCCCCACTTTTCTGCTGGGGACCCTGCCCACCTCGGGCGAAGTCTCCCACAAAACCTTTGCGGACCCGGGTGCTCACCCAGCGGTCCGCCTCCTCAGCAAGCTTCCTAGGGTTAGTCAGCTTGCTATCAATCAGGTGCTGGCGTAGCTCTGGAAAACAGTTACTGGACAAATGCTCCCACGCAAACAAATCATACAATTGCTCGAAAGTTTCCACTTTGCTACCTTTTACCCAGCGATCCATTGCTCTGCAGAAAAAGACACATATTCAACCCACGTGGTACCCTCTAACTTCTTACAGGTCCTAAACCTCTGCCTGTACATTTCCGGGGTCAAACCATAACGGGTCATCAAAGCTTCTTTCATATGGGCATACACCATCCTGCTCTCCTCAGGCAGGTCCAACAGGGTATCCTTACCATCACTCACAAAGCGCCCCCACAATCCCGCTCCCCAATCCTGCTCAGGGACCCGGTGGGACACCATTGCTATCTCATATGGGGCAAACCATTGCCCAATATCCTCACTCTTGTGAAAATCCTTAATGACATCCTTAGGAATATAAACTCTACTCTCAGGAGTTACTAACGGTATGCTGCCACCAGAGGGGGAGACCGGGACACTCCTCGCCCTGATCTCTATCTCCCTCAACATTCTCTCATGATCCATTCTCATTTTCTCAAGTTCAAATGACAATCGATTTTTCTCAATGTCTAACTTCTTACTCTCAAGGTCCTTCTGACCTTCCAATTTAGCCATCTCCAAACTATGCCTCCTATCTCTCTCCCTGTCCTCCAGCTCTTCTGGGGTCAGGCTCCTTTGGGGTACACTAGTACCTGGATTGGAGGGTGTTCTATCTCCCCCCCCCTCTACTGCATCATCCGGCTGCCCTCCAGCATTCTCTTCCTCATCCACAGCGGACTCTCTCGCTTCCCACCATACCTTCAGCGCCTTGTGGTACTCCTCCTTCCTAGAGAGACCTATCACGGGGACTCCGAATTGCCTACAAAATGACTTCAGCTGTTTGGCAGTATAGGTATCTAATCTTCCCTCCTCAAAGGCGAGATCCTCCGAAGCATTGGAGGTTGGCCTTCCCATATTAGCAGTACTCATGGCTGCGATCAACAATTCAATACTAAACAACCAACTAAAAAAATTCGGAGGGAGAAAAAAAATCCGCGCGTGTCTGCGCTTTGATCTGTACTCACTAGTGGTGTCTACCAGTTATTGTACGTGGATCATAAATGCAAGTTCTGATCCCACCGCTGCCACCAATGTTAGAAATGGGGGTCTCTAGTTGGCAATGGCTGGCGCCACTGTCCAAATAGGGACCCTTCTTCCTAAGTCAGGGCAAGTGGGCTACCCCCTTTGATAACCCCTGCTCAACCCTGTGGTAACGTAGCACGAGCAGTTAGGCCTATCTCAGAGGCAGTGTGTGAAGCATTTATGACCATGCACATAAGGCAGTAACAACACCACAAAAGGACACAACTCAAGTAGGTATAGAAAAAAATAGTATCTTTATCTAAGGTTTAGTACGAGACTCTCAAACGCGTTTTAACCAGTTACAATGCACGTAAATCAGTAGAGACTTAAAAAGGGCAATACGTATTCACCAGAACGTGGCACTGACTGAGTTCAAGGCCTTGGTCTACGCGACCCGTTGCACACCAGATACCTGCCGTTGGACGGGGACACAGCACGTAGCTTCTCGAAGGAGCGGAGACGGTGACAGGCGGACTCCCAGCGACCACAGTTCTCGATGGCAGTGGTCCGCAAAGTGCACTCGCAATGATTCGGGCACTCCGGGACAGGCGGGCCCTCAGCGGCAGCAGCACGCGGCTGCGGCGGCCCGGGCTGGTGGTGGCGATGACTCTCGTCGTGCAGCTTCGCGGTGGGCTCGTGGCAGCAGCAGCGCTCTCCTAGCTGCGGCGGGCCACGGGACGATTCACGATGGAGCAAGGTTGACAAAGACGTGGGCCCTCAGCGGCGGCAGCTCTCTCTTAGCTGCGGCGGCCCACAGGACAAATCCCAATGATGCAAAATTAGCAAGGGTGCGAGCACTCCGCGGCAGCAGCTCTCTCTTAGCTGCGGCGGCTCACAGGACAAATCACGATGATGCAAAGTTAGCAAGGGTGCGAGCACTCCGCGGCAGCAACTCTCTCTTAGCTGCGGCGGCTCACAGGGCAACTCACGATGGTGCAAAGTTAGCAAGGGTGCGAGCACTCCGCGGCAGCCACTCTCTCTTAGCTGCGGCGGCTTACCGGACAAATCACGATGATGCAAAATTAGCAAGGGTGCGAGCACTCCGCGGTAGTAATTCTCTTAGCTGCGGCGGCTCACAGGACAAATCACGGTGGTGCAAAGTTAGCAAGGGTACGAGCACTCCGCGGCAGCCACTCTCTCATAGCTGCGGCGGCTCACAGGACATTTCACGAGGTTGCACAACTAACACAAGTGCGGGCATCCAGCGGCAGCAGCTCTCTTAGCTGCGGCGGCCCACAGGGTTTCAGCGAAGGTTCCGAATATTCAATTTAAGGCGGGCACTCAGCGGCGGCAGCTCTCTCTTAGCTGCGGCGGCCCACACAGTTTCAGCGAAGGTTCTGAAGATTCAAATTAAGGCGGGCACTCAGCGGCGGCAGCCCTCTCTTAGCTGCGGCGGCCCACACAGTTTCAGCGAAGGTTCTGAAGATTCAAATTAAGGCGGGCACTCAGCGGCGGCAGCTCTCTCTTAGCTGCGGCGGCCCACACAGTTTCACAAGGGTTACCAGTTCGCGTGCCTCACAGTAGGACTAGAGGTTCCGGATTACTCGACGGAGGCCTCACCTGCAAGTAGAAATCTTAGCAAAGGAATTCGGGCGGCTGGCGGGGTGAAGTCTAATGTCCCTGAGACTTCAGCAGGAGGCGCTCTCAATTCAGACCCTTGGGTAGTTTCTTCAGCAAGTTTGGTGAAAGTTTCAAAGTCCTTTCCTCTGTCCGCTCAGACAGAGTTTCCGTCTTGACATCCAGAAGGAACACACTTGAAACAGGATTCAGCGCAGCGTTTTATACCTAAAAAGTCTTTGTTCTCTGCAGTCACAAATCACTGCCTCCAGTCAGAACCAGTTCGGTGGGGTCGGGGAGCACTTGGTTTACGAGGCGACATCCTGCCCTTTGGGAATCTGGGGGTCTGTTATCAGACGCCCAGTGGGAGATGGAGCCATCATTCACCTTGCCAGGCACGGCCCTGCTCGGATCAAAGAGTCACCCCTCCCCATACTCTAAATGCCGATCTCTCTCTCCAGCCAGGTCTGACCCAGCTGTCCCTGCTGCTCCAAAACCAGACGGCCAATACACACGCTAGCAAAAGCCTACAGGAAAGCTTCAGACCAGAAAATACCTAGTTTCTAGTAGAGGCATTTTCGAACACGGGCTACGCTAATAATCCTTACTAAAAGATGCATCTCAATGTTCTGAGCTTAAACATATCAAATTCGATGTTCCTATCAGGTTCCTGGGGGCAGGGAGGATTAAGGCATGCAATACTCAGCCTGCACATTCTGGCCTATGAGAACGGGTGGCCTCGCAATAGTAAACAGTGAAATGGAGGGTAACTCGCTATTAGAACATGCTACACAGACATACTTTCAAAGCTGCTTCGGTGGGTAGCGCAAATCAGTGCTGCCGGCCCACCAGCAGTATTTGGTCTACCAGCCCTGGACACACGCAGTGCACTGATTCTAGGGACTGACAGGTAAACCAAACGAACCTATTAGGATTATTCCAATTCATACAGTTATCTTTACACAAGGAGCATTCGCGCTGTGTCACTGATTGGCAGTGGCACAGCGCCCAGAGCATCTAAATCTAGCCAACATAAAAGGTCAGAAGAGAAAAGAGGAAGGGAGACCCGCGCCAATGATGCCAGGTCTAACAGGGAACATTAAGGGGATGCATGTTCTCGATGGGCTCGATTTACGCACCCAACTCCGGACAATCCAAAGGTATTCACTCCTTACTTTCCCTATTGGGTGGATTTGCAGAAGGGGATATTATTTTGATGGGTGACTTCAACCTTGCCTGTGATTCTGCCGTAGATAGTACAAACCCCCAGAGAATGCAAACAGGTGCATTCTCCAAGGCTGTGAAACAAGCATTCCGACTCCTGGTCTGATAGGTGCATGGAGAACTGTACACCCTACAACCCAAAATTATACTATTTTCTCTCATTCACACCTCAATTATTCCATATTGGATTACATTTTCCTTATTCAATCCACACAACATACTATTTATTATGAATGATAGTTTCAACCCCAATGCACTCTCAGACCATGTCCCGTTAGAAGTCATTCTGGAGTGGCACGCTCCGGAATCTAGCTTTCAGAGATGCTTCTTACTGGCCCATCTCACTCGGGATCGTCTCTTTCGAGATTAAATCCATTAGGCAATCAGGGACTACTTTAAAATGAACTATCCCCAGGACACTAACCTCTCTACAACATAAGACGCCTTTAAAGCGGTTATTAGAGGGAAATGTATTTTCTTGCTTCACTCAGCAAAGGTCTCAAAATTGGCAGGCACTTGAGGTAGGACTCCAACTGGCTGAGCAAGCTAAAGAATCACCCACTCTAGTCTTACAAAGGAAGGTCATGGCCTTACGAGGGAAACATAACACCATCTACAAATATAGAGCAGATTTAACCCTATTGCGACTTGAAAGAAAAAGGTAAGAACATGGGAATAAGGTGGGATCACACCTGGCGCGACAGCTGTGAACCAAACAAGAAAAAGAATACATATGCCAGCTACACGGGGACTCCGGGAAAGTCATCACTATCGAAGAGGGCAAAGCTCGAGATTTTCAAGACTTCATGAACCCCTCTACACCTCAGACTCCACAGGTGAAATGGAAATCTTGGATTATCTGAGGGAGTGGATCTTCCCTAGGTGCAGCAGCCCAAAATGAGATCTTGGAATATCCCTTAAGGGACTATGAAGTCCAGTGGGCTATTGAGGCTCTTAAACTATATAAATCACCCGGGCCCGATATGTTCACCGCCCAATTTTAGAAAGCTTTTGGCTCAGAGTTGGTACCTCATCTGATGGCTTCATTTAACTATGTAGCCAAATTTCTCAAGGTGTCTCAGACAGTGGGTGAGTCCTTGATCTCTGTTATCTCAAAACCAGGGCAGGACCCCCATTTTTGGGCTTCTTACCGATGAATTGCTTTGCTTAATCTAAATGCCAAACTTTATACAAAGATACTAGCCAATCAGCTAGAAGACATCATGTCGGAATTGATCCACCCTCATCAGTCGGGTTTCATCAAGAGGAGACAGACTTGTGATAATCTGAAGAGGGTGGTCCACCTGGTTGAAAAAGCTACTAAAATAGTATCCCAGTGGTGCTCCTGGCATTAGATGCTGAGTAAGCTTTTAACCGGGTAAAATAGTCCTTCTTTTTCCATACGTTGCATCACTTTGGTTTTGGTGACCTGTTTATAGCTATGGTGCAGGCCAATTATGCCATCCCACTGTCCGAGTGTTGGTGAATGGTACTGCCTCTGACTTTTTTAGCTTGGAATGTTGCACGAGACAGGGGTGTCCACTCTCCCTGCTTCTTTTTGCCCTTAGTATTGAGCCCCTAGCTGCTAGAGTGCGTGCCACACCCTTATTCCACGGGCTGTCTTTTAGCTCTGAGGTTCACAAAATCTCCTTGTTTGTGGATGATGTGCTATTGTTCCTCACTTCCCCCAAGTCATCTCTGTCAGCATGGCAAGCAGAACTCCAAGCCTATGAAACAGTAGCGAGTTTCCGTATTAATCTTCACAAATCCTTCCTCCTCAACCTGACCCTACCTACAAGTGAGATGGAGGCGATAGCGACTCTCACCCCCTTCCCTTCCAATGGGTTCAGAAAGAAATAGCTTACTGAGGGATGAAGATTACCTCAAAGGTGGCAGACCTGTATAGAGTGAACTATCCTCCTCTCCTGCACCAGCTGAAGGCCGACCTTAAACGCTGGACTCCACTATATTTAACCTGGCTCGGGTGCATTAATGAAGTAAAGATGTCAGTTTTGCTGAGACTCCTATATCTTTTTCAGGGACTCCCCAAGTACATCAACTGGAAGTTCTCCTCCCATCGCTCTATGATCACTCTGTTTATATGGCAAAATTGCAGAGCTATACTCCCTTAGAAGGTGTTAATGTTACCCAGAGAGGCAAGGGGGCTGGACTTACCTGACTTTTCATTATACTATAAAGCAGCTCAATTGCGAGTGATCTCTCTCTGATGTTAAATGAGGGAATCAGACAAACACTGGCTCCACATGGATAGAACAGTGTTTGGAAGATCCTTCTGGGATTTACTGTGGAAACCGAAGCACAATTGGCCACTCAATGCTTACCTAAGTACTCCGCCCAAAACCACCCTTAAGTTTTGGGATGGGGTGAATCGAGTCACTGGTTGGGCAATGTTCCCTTCTCCCCACACCCCTATACACTTTAACACAGCCTTCACACCGGCTCTATTGCTGGGGCCTTTTTATTTATGATGAGAGGGAGGATACTTTACTATATATGATAAATTTCATGGGTGTGGATATCCACACTTTCTAAAATTGTCAACGTGACTTTAATCTACCGGCCTCGGAACTATATCACTACATTCAACTGAAACATTGGGTACTCCAATCAGAGAGTAGGCTAGCAGCCTTCAGGGAACGTTCCTCAAATATAGAAATTTGTACGGAGAGCGAGTGGGTCACAGGCCCGTATATCCTTCCTCTACTCACTCCCGACTTCCACTGCTCACACACTCACTCCTCACCATATTGAATTCTGGGAGCAGACACCAGAAACAACAGTTACTATAGAGCAGTGGCACAAACTTTGGAGGGATATTCTCAGATTCAATCACTCATTAGGCTTGAGAGATACTCAATACAAAGTGCTTTATGATTGGTGTTTATATCCGGCAAAACTCAAGAAAATGTACCCAGACACGTCTGAGCAATGAATGCTGGAGGGGCTATGGCCTACTTGGAGATATTAAACATATCTGATGGGACTGCCCCGAGATCCAACCCTACTGGTCTGAGATATTGTCGCAAGTGAAAGATGTCTTGGGATACCCTCTCCCGAACATTCCGGAGTTTGTTCTCCTGGGGCTACGGGATGAATCCCTTAAGCATCAAACAGCTGGGAACCGCTCCATTTTATGGCTGGGCTTGGGGGCAGATAAGATGGGTCTAGCTGCATCCTGGAAGAAACCTGATGCCCCCTCAATGTCGTAGTGGCATGCCCGCCTCTGGCAGACCTTAACCATGGAGCGGATGGCTGATGTCCTCCTAGAGACTCTGAAAACTTTGACTATATATGGGAACCCTTGGTGGGATTTCTATCAAAAGGCCTGCCGCTCCTCTTCTGTTCTACCAGTGCTAGGGTGCTCCACCTCTTCCAAGTCTGAGACCCCACGAGACAGGAGGTAACCCTGTGACTCGGTCAGGCTCGGCCTGGCCATTCTTCCCAACCCTGCTGGTCTGGGCTCTCCATACATCATTAGGTACTTCAGAAATTCCACTCATGCACATTAATTTTTCTTTTTCTTTTTGGGGGGTACTTGGGGGAAGGTGGGGTAAACCTGGGCACTTGATTCGCTGAGACTTGTTCAGTTGACGGTGTTAATACACTTGCTTGTTTGTTTTTCGCTGAGAGACCCATCTATTAGGAATCTGTGTATGCCACTAGCACTATTGAATGTCATTGTGGTCTGCTGCAATGGTATTGCTGTCAATGTATACTTTGTGCATTACTAAACTTAATAAAGAAAGTTTGAGAAAAAGCAAGAGGACCCTCCCCTCCCTATATTTAATGAAATGACAGAATCCACTGAAGAGGCAAAACTCTGTCTCATGTCTGATCAAAGTGGGCTGATCAAAAGATGAGTGACACAACTACCAAAGACCACATGGGACAGACCCCATGCCCTCCTCTGTGTAGAGGTCTTATAAGACACTGTGAGACAGTTAAGGAGGCCTTTAAAATATTATTTGAGTGCCTTCACCTTGCTTTCCCTTCGTTTAAAAAAAGGTATTTAGCAACTCCAGGCTTTGAGACCCTCAAATTGATTATGAATCCTTGATTGATTGATTATTATTATTAAGTTTCAATATAAAGCTGCTGTTTCTAAGCGCTGTAAATAACAGACGCTACTATGACCTAATGTAATGGAGACCATTTCATTTTTTTGTGCTAATGACTGACAGGTAACAAGTGGGGTAACCGTGTGGATCTCAACTTTTGCAACTACATAAAGAAATGGAATGAGGTGTCCGAGCAACAGATAAAGGGCATCCGAGGAGCCTACGCACAAGGCTGCAGTTGTTCGGTGAGTGTATTTACAGATTCAGGTCCTAGGAAGATGAGCTCTAAGGGGCTGGCTGTGAGGGTTCCATTCTACTAAGAGTATACTATGAGAGTCGCATTATAAGTGAGCTTGACATCACTGTCATTTGTTTCTAAATATTGGCAACTGCAAGAAGTTGAGGAGTTTAACAAAATAGCCAACAAATACATAAAGATTGCCTTTTGCAGGAAAAATAAACCCAGAAAACCTAGCCAGTGCATGAAAATTCAGGTGCAGTATAATTATTTGCAATAAAAATCTCAAGAAAACACATTTTGGCATGTAAAGTTCTAATGGGATAAACTTTGGATTTTCGTAGAGCTGCAAAGTTTATATCCTTCACAAAACTTCTCTGGCAGAATCATGAGTTTGAACACTAGTAATAATATTTCATTTATCACATTGTGCTGTGGTAGGACTTTCACAAACATTTTTTGTTGTACTTACATATGCTTGTTCAATGTTCTGTATAGAATTTCTATGTGTTGCCACAGTAGTTATGTGTGGGGGGTTCCATAATTGTCAGTTGGTGCCTCTCATCTGTTGTGAGAGGAGCGGTGGCTCGTTGTTCCCACAAATACATTCTTAAGACTTACCTGACGTGTCCTGTGGTGGCATCCTTCATCTGGGGGCACAACACTATTTTTGGCGACGAGGATGTCCGGAATATGCTCCGGTGTGCCTGCTTCCAAAGGAGCTTAAATATGTTGGCAGCCTGAAGGCACTTGTCTGTCCGGTATACGTCCCGATGTGCCTGCCTTCAAAGCAGCTCAAAAACTTGCCCAGTGCTCGATTGCAGAGACCGTTGGAAACCGGAGCTCTGTACTTCTGGGCTGTCTGTGGCAACTGATGATGCATTGGAATCCTGCAAGGGGATTCGGTGATTTTCTAGTGTCATCAGTCTTCGGAATTCTTCATGCGTGTGGTGATTGATGACGCTCTGACACTCTGAAGTTTGATTGGAGCACAGAGTCATGAGTGTTAGCAGTCTGAAAGGCTTACATGCACCGAAGGATCTGTTTTTTTTCCCTCACAGCTGTAAAGTATTTGGCCTTGTGGACACCGCGCGTCAGTGCCAGATGATAACTAGAGACAACAAGCTTCAGGGCCGGCCAGTATTTTTTTTTTATTGCTGTTTATCTTAACGGTCTAAAACGTTTTCATTGCAAATTGTAGTTCATCCATTGATCTCGATAAGGTTTTGTGTACTATTTATCTTCGTGAAAATTTGCCTGCAGTAAAGGTCTGGACCGGATAGATTCTCTACAGTTACATTCATCAATTTCTTTTTCAAAGTTTTTTTTTCAACAACTCCCTTTGTGACATTTTTCTCTCATCACTATTTTCATGTGCTCTTTGGGTATTGTGCAAACTAATTAATTGTGCTGGTTTAATTGTTATTTGTTTGCAAGACATTTTTGCTCTCTAATATGCAATCTGCAAACCCACCACCACCATTTTTGGAAAGTCCGGGCTCACCTCAGATACAATGGAGGCAGTGGTTCGATGCTTTTGAAACGTACTTAGGTGCTATCGGCGCATCACGTTTCAGGGCTGAAAGAAAGAAGTATCTTCTTCTCAACTCCTTAGGTTTTGAGGGAAGGGAGGTTTTCAAACATCTCCCTGATATTGTGGTGGGGGAGGGTGAAGTATTTGATGATTATCAACCGGCTGTCAAGAAATTGGTTATCAAATTTGATGTACAACCGAGTTTAGTTGTCTTAAGGCACACATTTTTTAAGCGTGCGCAGTTACAATGTGAAAATGTTGATACATATTTGAGTGCTTTGCGTAAACTTTGTGCTGAATGTCAATTTGGGGAATATCGTGACCAGCTCGTCAGAGACCAATTTATTGCACATTGTTGGGACAAGCAGATTCAACAGAAACTTCTTACAATGGGTAATCCAAGTCTGGAAGAAGTTATAAAGGTAGCAAAGAGTGTTGAACTGCCATAAATATCGATAAAAGAGCTTAATGTGAATTCCACTCCAAAAGAATCTGTGAATGCTATTGCCGTTGCCAATGCCACTAGCAATACTTTGCGTAAGGTTAAACCGAATGAGAAAGGTCCTTTAAAAAGAAGCAATATTTGTTATAGGTGTGGGTATCCTCCACATGGTAAAGACAACAGATTTTGTCCTGGTAAAAATGCCAAATGCCATAAGTGTGGGAGAGTAGGACATTTGGCGAAAGTGTGTCAGTCTAGTGTAAGTAAAACTGATAAGGTTAACTGTGTTACACAAGATGAACCTTCATGTGAAAATGATCTAGTTCAAGATTTTCAAGACATGATTGTTGCGGTCACGGATGAAGGGATAGTTTCTGGCGATCCGTCTGATTGTGTAGACCCCTATGTGGATGTGTTGGTGGGTGATGTCTGTTTAAAGTTGTTGGTAGAATCAGGTGCCCGCATACCAATGATCACGTATGATTTATTCAAGAAATCTTGGGGGGACAGATCTCTTTTTCCTCCTGACAGAGCACCCGTCTCGTATGAGGGACGTAAGATTGATTTAGAGGGGTTCATAGAGGATGTGTTGTAATTCAGGGGGCGCAAGATACAGGGTAAGATTTATGTGGTGGTTCGTGGATTAAACATCCTCGGTTGGTACCATCAAGGGCTCTTTGGCATGGTACTAAGGCCGGGAACCAGTGAGCAAGTGTTAATTGTCAAAGACAATCCTGATTCCCTCTGTTTAGAACAGGAGTTTCCCAAAGTGTTTTCTGACTCTCTTGGAAAAATTGGGGGATTCAAGCACAAGATCAAAGTTAAGAAAGATGCTATTCCGGTGAAGCATAAAGTCAGGTCTGTGCTGTTTAGCCTTAGAGGAGATCTTAAGACCGAATTGGATAGATTGAAGAATTGTGGAGTCATTGAGCCTGTTGAATCCAGTTTGTGGTTAAGTCCATTGGTCGTCGCCCGCAAACGGAATGGCGAGATACGTTTGTGTGTCGATTTGAGATGTCTTAACAAAGAAATTTGGGTCGACTCGCATCCTCTTCCTAAAATTGGTGACCTTTTAGAAGAGTTGAAGGACGCGGAATGGTTTTCTAAGATAGATTTGGCCTCTGCGTACCATCAAGTTATGTTGGATGATGAGTCTCGCCACTATACGGCTTTTAATTCCCCGTTTGGTACATTTCAGTTTTGTAGGATGCCCTTTGGTCTCACATCTGCGGCTTCTGTGTTCCAACGCATAATGCAAACAGTGCTTCAGGATGTAAGGGGTGTTGTCATCTTTCAAGATGATGTGCTCATCTTTTCAAAACTTTTAGATGAACACAATAAGATTTTGAGGACTGTTCTTGGTATTTTTGAGAAAAAGGGAATTGTGGTTAAGAAAAATAAATGTGAGTTTTGGAAGAGAGAAATAGAATTTCTTGGACATCTTGTTTCTGCTAAAAATGTCAGCCCGAGACCAGGTCTAGTGAAAGCTGTTGTCGAATGTCCATGTCCTAAAAACAAGGATGAGTTACACTCTTTTTTGGGGCTGTGTCAGTTCTACTCACGTTTTATACCGGATTATGCCAGCAAAATGAAGGTTCTTTCCAATATGTTAAGGACAAATGTCACTTTTAAGTGGGATGTGATTTGTCAAGAGACATTTGATTTGGTCAAGTCAGAAATGTTGAATGCTAAGACTCTTAGTGCCTATGACCCGTCTGTTCCTTGTACCATTACAGTTGACGCAAGTAACTATGGTTTAAGAGCAGTTCTTACTCAATCTTCAGCCGAGACTGAGGTTACCATCAGCTATGCGTCCAGAGTACTGTGTGATCCAGAGCTTAACTACTCTGTGATTGAAAAGGAGCTTTTGGCGTGTTATTGGGCATGTGAAAAGTTCAGGACTTATATTTGGGGTAGAAAATTTGTCATCCAAACTGATCATAAACCCCTGATATATATATTCTGGGGGGAGAACGTCTCAAGTATGCTACGCCTCGCATTGCACGGCTCACTACTAAACTTTTACAGTATGATTTTGTGGTTAAGCAAATCCCAGGAAAGGAAAATGTCAGAGCTGATATGCTGTCAAGACTTCCTTTAAGTGAGGATGATGTACTTGATGTGGAAGAGGACAAGGAGGATTGTTTCATTGCTTTTGTCGATGTAGTTGAAAATAAGGCTTGTAGTGAGATGGAATGGAAAGAGGCGTTGAATGAGGATGTTGCTCTTGGTAGAGTAAGAGAATATATTGTGAAGGGTTGGCCTAGAGAGAGGTGTGTGCCTTCTGAAATTCAACCTTTCTGGAAAGTTGCAGAAGAACTGTCCATTGAAGATGGTGTCATCATGAGGGATGGTAGGTGCATTCCTCCTCTTAATGTACGCACCAAGTTGGTCGATTGTGCACATGATGGACATCTGGGGGCAACTATGACAAAAAGGCGTGTCAGACTGCACTGTTGGTGGCCTTCCATGGACAAGGACATCGAGTTAAGAGTCAAGGAGTGTGTTGTCTGTGGTGGAGCTGAAAGGGTCTGAAAGTTGTAACACCTCCTTTACAGCCCATTCCTTTTCCAGAAAAACCATGGCTTAAGGTGGGAATTGATTTGGTGGGTCCGTTCAATCTTCTTCCCTACAACCTACGTTTTGCATTTGTATTGATGGATTTTCACAGCAAGTGGATCGAAGTCCGATTTTGTGCATCTCCCACAGCAAGCAATGCGATTCTTTTTCTTAAAGAGATTTTCATGAGGAAGGATTCCCAGAAGCGCTTGTTTCTGATAATGGTGTGCAGTTTGTCAATCAGGAAATGAGTGTGTTTTTGAATGAATCTGGTGTAAAACATTTAAGAAGCTCGTTGGACATCCTCAAACCAACGGTTTGGTTGAGAGGATGAACAGGGTGGTTGTGGAGTGTATTAAGTGGGCTAAACATAATGGTTACAATGTGGAAGGTGCGGTCAGATCCATGCTGTGGTTTTACCGCACAACACCGCATTCTCTCACAAAGGTTGCACCTTTGTTTCACTCAGAGGTAGGCTACCCACTTCTGCTTTATACCCGGCTTTGCTTTTAAGAACAGTTCGTGATAAAGTGTCGTGCTGGGTGGATCATGCTGCTTTGGAATCCAGGGTTGAAGCTGCGCAGAGGAAAATGTCCGATAGGTATAATATAAAGAAGTCGGCGAAGTCTGTTGATTTGCATCCTGGGGACATGGTTCGTATCAGAAACACTAATTTTGTTAAAAAGGGTGTGTGTCCTTTGGTGATCCTGTCTGTGTTGAGAAAGTTTGTGGTGGTGCCATCATGGTACGTGGGGGGCATTGGTGGAATGCTGGAAAAGTTGTTAAAGTTCATTCTGCAGCCAATATTTCAAACGGTACGAGGAGAAATGTTGTTGTGCCTTCTGGCCCAATTGATGTGTCTCCTGATGTGCCTTCTTATATAATTTCTGAATCGCATATGCCATGTGAGGTGCCTAGGAGGTCTAATCGTGTTAGACGTGTTCCTTGGAAGTTACGGTAATTTACTCTAGTTCTTTACTATTTCTTCTGCATGATTTGTATTACTTCTAATTTATTCCTGGTATCTTTTTGTATAGTTTTTACACTTGTTAGTTTTTTGTTTTTTTGGTTTTTTTTGGCTGCTCTTCCTCTTCTGGGGAGTTGTTCATATGGTTGCTTTTATGTTTGCTCTTTTATAAACAAAAGGAGGTAATATGCTGAACTTACATATGCTTATTCAATGTTCTGTATAGAATTTCTATGTGTTGCCATAGTAGTTATGTGTGGGGGGATCCATAATTGTCAGTTGGTGCCTCTCATCTGTTGTGAGAGGAGCGGTGGCTCGTTGTTCCCACAAATAAATTCTTAAGACTTACCTGACATGTCCTGTGGTGGCATCCTTCATCTGGGGGCACAACATTTTTCTTCAAACGTTTTACCTGGTGTCGATGACACTGTAATTTTTTGTAAATGCTATTTTGATTCTGCCACAAGCCTTCCTTGCTCTGTGAACTGACCTGTTAGATACTATAGGCAGCTGGAAATTGTCCATCCCTGGAATTTGGCTTTGGCAGCTGACGGTTCAGCCCGTATTAGCTTGTTGCTTGGATATGAGTTTACTTCAAATAAATGAAAAGACAAGAGTCGTTTAGCAAAATGGAACAAGTTGGTTTCTTTAAACGCTGCGGCCGGTAAAGCCCCGACAGAGTGCTTGGTGTACAAAATGTTTTCCGCTGCTATAGACAGTTCATGAGGTATAATAAAGCAATTTTCTGTATTCCAAAAAGGCATCCAAGTCATAAATCAATATATGCGGGCATCTGAAGGACAAAGATGGCTCTCGACCTCTGGGATAGCTAGTGTGGGCCAGTGTGTAAGTGTCCAGATGTCCGGCATGAGGAGCACATGATTGATACATATGGTGTGCATGTCATGTCCTGATTGGTTGAGCATTTCTATCCACAAGTGGTATCAAGCTTTGTGGTATTTTGGGGAACGTGAGCTCTTGGCCAAGCAGGTTTTATTGAGGACAATAGCCTCGGACCTGTTTGTGGTGCAACTGTCTATCTGTGAGATTGATTAGGGTTTTCCTTGGGCGCGCGTTTGTCTTTAGGTTAAGAGAGACCCCACCTGTGACCTGGCATTCGATAGGCGTGACTGTGGGTTGTAGAACTTGTTTAACCACTTATCTCTGACTTGGGGTTGATGGGGAGGTCACCATGTGGAAATCCAACAGCATTGATACCAGTTCATTGGAACTCCTGAAAATAAAATGGCAGTCACTCGTATCATTTTTATCGACATCCTTAACATTGTGCATACATTGACATTTTTCTTACAGGTATTGACACAGTTAAGTTTGTTTAAGTCATAGCTTACATTGGCATTGTTATTACTAGCAACAGTATTGTCATTTGAGCTTGGATTATGATATACATTGATCTTGTCATTGCTGGTGTTGGCGCTACTGTGCGGTTAAAGGTTATGCCATACATTAACATTGCATTGATGGGTACTGGCAAGTTCGTGCGGGCAAATGTTATGGCATACGTGGATATTGCATTTATTGGTGTTGCCATTGTTAGGCCTGCACACATCACAGTAATCATTGACATTGTACTCACACTTTCTAACAATCTCAAATCCCCAGGCTGAAGACAGCCGGGCAAGATGTTGGTTTAAATATTGGTCCTTCTGAGTCAATGCTAGAGTAGGTCTTGTGTGGATATTTCTGCCAGCCCTTGATATCTGTACAGTCCAACTTGGTTGACATGTTTAAATAGGTAAGGTGTTTTTATTTGCAGTTATGTGAATTTGGCTCCATACGTAGCCATTGTATTTTCTTATGACAGCCTTTTTTAGGCCAGCTTTCCCAGCTAGTGCATTGTGCACTTCTTGTAGGCTTTAGACAGACTTGTCTGACTTTGATGACCAGGAGGATGGACTGACTGGTGTCGGTGAATGGTCTTGCACTTATGCCTCCTCCTTGACACATCAACGCTCCCTGCCATTTTTGGCTGACATCGATGACCAGGAGGGTAGGTTGACTGGTGTAGGTGAAGGGTCTTGCAGCTACGCATCCTTCTTGATACATCATCTCTCCAGGCAATTCAAGACTAACAACGATGACCAGGAGGAAGGTTTGACTGGAGTCGGTGGAGAGTCTTGCAGCGATGCCTCCATGTTGATACATCATCTCTCCCTGCCATTTTAGGCTGACATCGATGTCCAGGAGGGTAGGTTGACTGGTGTAGGTGAAGGGTCTTGCAGCGATGCTTCCATCTTGATACATCATCTCTCCCTGCCATTTTAGGCTGACATCGGTGTCCAGGAGGGTAGGTTGACTGGTGTAGGTGAAGGGTCTTGCAGCTACGCATCCTTCTTGATACATCATCAGTCCATGCTATTCAAGACTAACAACGATGACCAGGAGGAAGGGTTGACTGGTGTTGGTGGAGGGTCTTGCAGCGATGCCTCCACCTTGATACATCATCGCTCCCAGCCATTCAAGGCTGACATCGATGACCAGGAGGATGGGTTGAAAGGAGTTGGCGAATGGCAGCATTGGTGCACCTTGTTGTTGGATTCGGCTAGTGGAGCACATTTCTTTCACTATTTCTGTGTGTACCTGGTCATGAGTTCTGTAGGCTGTCTGCAGGTCTTGGTAATTCAAGTGACAAAACAACAGTGATAGTTGAGGAGCCCTAGGAATCTCTGTAGTTTTTTTGTAGTGTTTTTGCACAGCTTGCTTCTGTGGCTCTCCTAGTTTGCTGGGTACACTTCTATCCCTTGAATGTTATAAACGTGGATGCCGTGAATGATGCTGCAGCTGTCGAGCTGACATCTACCCAGGATAGCTTGAGCTCTTTCTTCCTCCAGCAGTCAAGACCCTCCAGCAATTATAATGTCATCGAGGTTCACTAACAAGTGCAGTTAATTTGAAACATTGCCAAATCCCCAGACAGGCTTTGAGGCGTTTTTCCTAACTCGTGTAGGCGCAATTGGTATACAAAACAGTTTTCTTCAAATTCTCAGTCTCCCTTTGGGATCTGATAATAACCACTCCTCAGAGCCAGAAAACAAGTGATTTCAACCAGGCTGTTGAGTGTGTTTGTTCTACTTGACCCTCTCTGCAGGGTCACCTCCAAACATTTTGCCTTTACCCCTCCTATTTTTCTGAAATTGTTTTGCTGGCCTTAGTACTCAGTGCACTTTACCACTCCAAACCAGTGTTAAAGTGCTTTTACTCATGCCCTACAACATGACAAAATTGGCTTACACCAGAGTGGCGTATTTAATTTACTTTTAAGTCCCTAGTAAAGGGGTATACCATATACCCAGGGCGTATAAAATGCATGCTACTACTGGACCTGCAGCACTTATTGTGCCACCCGCTTAAGTAGCCTTTTAAGACATATCCCAGGTCTGCCACTGCAGCCCGTATGCAGTTTTAAACTGCCAATTCAATTTGGTAAAATTACTCCCTTGCCAAACCTTAAACATCCCTTTTATTACATATAAGTCACACCTTAGGTTAGGCCCTAGGTATCCAAAAGGGCAGGGTGCATTGTGACTTAAAGGTTAGGCAAATACTTTTAAGTTTTACATGTCCTGGTTGTGAAAAAATCCTAAATTTGTTTTTTACTACTGTAAGGCCTACCTAGCATTGGGTTGCCCAGTTACATTTAACAAGTGCTAACATTTGATTGGGAACAGGTAGGAAATTCATGTTTGATGTCTAATTTAAAATCCTCTTTAATGGTAAAGTCAGATTTTAAGTAACAATTTTGAAAATGCCACTTTTTGAATGTTGACATTTTCCTGCCCTAACTATTTGGTGTCTGCAGACTGTTCCTGGGTCACAAGGCTGGGTGTAGCTGGCAGTTGGACTTTGTATATTTGTAAAAAGGACAGCCACACAATAGAGGGATTAGGTGTTCCTTAATGGACCATCACTGGCAGGATGAGGAGTGGAGCTAGACACAGTCCTACTTGCAGTTCAATAGGCTGTGCCATGCCTTCACACAAAGGACTTCACACTAGCTCCTTGTACCTGTAATCAGGCTGCAGCCAGGGCAGAAGAGGCAGGAAACTTCCAGCACTTCAAAGGAAATCTCTAAAAACTTCTCCTACTTCAACAAAGGTACCAGGTATGAAAATAGGACCCCAAGACCCACTCTTTAGTTCACTTTCTGGACCTGCAGAAGGACTCTCAGAAGATTGCCTGCTGCTGTGACCTGCTGTATGCTTTAGAAGACTGCTTTGCTGCACCTGGAAGGATTGCTTAGCTTCCCCGAAGCATGCCTTGAACCCTCAGAGGCCTGTCCTGATGCTTAAGCCTGTTCCGCTGCTTGAACCCACAACTACTAGAGTGACTCCAAGAGCTGGTTGTCTAGCCTCCTGATCAGAGCCTTAGGGACAGAAAAGGTTCCAAGCATCTTGGACTTGCACCTGGACCCGGCCGGAGTGAGTCCTGACCTTCCAAGTGGTCGCTCTCCAGTCCTAGCCCCATGGGAGTGGTGCTAAACATGCCCAGATAGACAAACTCCAAAATGTTTGCTAAAAAAGTGCTCTGAGAACTGAGAGGAAACTGGAACCTACCTGATCCTTAATCCGCCCAAGGTGAATGGCCTGTCGGCCTTTCTTCAAGCAGCTCCCACTATGTTCTTCTCCACAGAAGCAAATCCTGTTCAGCTGTCCTACGCAGAAGGGGTTTTGGCCTTGTGGAGCCATTGCAGCTACAGCTACCAGCTTCGTCCTGCTGCAGATTTTCAACTTCCAAAAAAGAGACTAAGTCCAAACGTAGATATCTTCACTGCTACTTTGTCCAGTGGCTCCCCAACAATGTGTTCTCCTCCTTCTCAGACACTGGCTGCAGCCTTGCCCCACGTAACTTTACCTTGTAGAAATTTCTTTTAAGGCCCAATCCACTTCTTGTATCCGACCTGCGCTCCATCGCAGTTGGCCATGTTTTATTTTGCCCCGGTTTCGCGCGACTAGTTAAGCACAGATTCATATAGTCACTTTTGTGGTTCACCTTGACAGGGGTTGTGGCTGTTGCTTGAGCAGGGTTAACATCCCTCTCAATCAACAACCCAATTTCTCAGAATGTTGTCTAAAAGAGGCGTGGTTATGTTATGTTACCAGATTCTTTGAGCACTCTAATACCTATATAGGTGCCCTAGCTCTAGGCAAAGGACCTTCAAAAGAATTAGTGGTCAGAATCTGTTGTGAGTAGAGCCAAGTTTTTAACTCTTTGCAAAAGCATAGGTGATCCTGCAATTTATACAATGTGACTGGAAGTGAGTACCACAATTTAGCAGCAATGACGGAAAAAGACTGACCTCCAAGATGCTCCTGCTTGTATCTGGGGACCACCAATAAGGAGGCTTCCCTGGACCTAACATTTCTACTAGGAGCGTATTGGCTAAATTTCCCCTTGAGATTGCTGGGCCTCAAATTATAAAAAGCCCTGCATACACAACACAACAGTGATTTATAGCTAATGCTCTTAGCAATTGGCAGCCAGTGCAAAGAATCTAGCACAGCAGATGATGTGGCATGGCGTCGCAGACCTAACACCAACTTGGTGATGGCATCTCGTATGTGCTGGAGCCTTTTAAAAGAGAATGCTGGAGCCTTTTAAAAGAGAATGCTGCAGCAGCCCAGGTGACCCAAAATGTTTGCTCAGACCACCTCAAGATGCACAGAAGACTGGACTAGCAACAAATTACTGTGCGGCACCCAAAGCAAGAAGAAACAGGTGGCAGAATGCTGATTAATATGTTTGGAGAGGGACAGATTTGTATCCAACATGAAACCATGGTTCCAACCTGCCTTAGATGGACTAGGGGCATCAGTACAAGATGCAGGCCAGAAATCCAGAAGAAAAGGACTGATAATCCTGTTGTTGGTAATCCATTGCACCTCCGTTTTCTCTCCATTGAATTTCAGGTCATTTTTCTTTAGCCAGGAGGTTACTGCCAACATACAGATATGGACTGTGTTAAGATGGCCCATCCAGGGGGTGTGTTCGACAAGGATTATTCTGATGTTAAAGTTGTTATTACTGATGCAGAATTTGTCCTCATTGTATATTTTTGGTAACCAGTGTAATCCACAAAGGGTCCGTGGGCTGATTGTCTCCTGGGTGATTTGTGCTGCATTCAGATGATCAAAGAGCTTCCAGACACCTTGACTACTCTGGTGCATTGTTTTTCATTTAGACATCATACTTGACCCTGCATGCATCTCCAATGTCCCATTCACAGATTGAGAGTATGAATGCCCTGTGGTACAGCCTGGGATGCCAAATTTCATCTTCACTTTCTGACATTAGGGATTCACCAAAGTGCGCTTTGCTGGGTTGAGCTTCTGGAGCTCTCAAGCTGTAGCTGTTGCCGGAAACACTGTAATTCCCAGATACAGTTGAGAAAGTAATGGTCTACTTGGTAATTCAATGGGATGATGGGATGCTTCATGAGGTTAGCAACAGGCACTGTGACCGTGAAATGAAGCCTATCGCCCATGGTGACCAGGTTTTTCTGCACCAGTGTGTTTCAAAGTAGTAAGCAAAAACCAGGTGCAGCCATAAAACAATCCCACTTGCAGAAAATTTCTGTCACAGACACTGTGCTCTAGATCACTTTGCACACACCATCAATAATTCTGTCTAACTGTCCTTTGGAAAGGTGACTTTCCCCACTAATCCAAATTATTCTCCGCCTTTTGCCAAAGATCCGCTTGCTGGTGTAAGGGTGCACTTCGATGTTATTGAAATAGACTGGTCCTGCTTTTTCTTTGCTCATGTGGGAAGCTTCTCCAACAAGTAGCTAGTGAGCTACTGGTAGTTCTCCAGCTACCTATAAGTAGCTCTCCTATGTGCAGCCCAGACTACTAAATTATAAGCTTTTGCTTGGTTGAATTAATATATGTAAAACAAAATTGAAAAGCATGTATTCGAGATGATGCATTTTCAGAATATATAATGTTAGGAGAAAAGTTGCTGAATTTCCAAAATATACTTTATGCTGACATTTGTGTAATAAATAATGCAGGTTTGGAAGACTTATTACTAAAATGTTTACTTTCTTGCCAGAGGCATTGCAGTTGTAGCAGTTATGTATTCCCCATTGACAAAGCCTTTTTTAACATTACTCCTGGCAACCGTGCTTGAAGAACTGAGGTGATCATTGCTAGTAATCTTACAGATGGTAATCCCTAATGTAATCTTGTCTGATGTGGTTACCATTACAGCTCTAATAATATCAGTAGTTTGGGATGATTTTTTATTGAACATAAGTAGCTCTTACTACACAAAAGGTTGAAGACCTTAAAAAAATATTTTTGTGGTGGCCTGTAAGCTGCTGCTCAGTGTGGCTAAGCAGTACTGTCCTTCACGTTCTACAATGTTTTGTGTGAGGTGACAACAGGACTCACCAGGTGCTGTTGCTTCACAGTGATGTGTGCAGCTTTCACTTTCACCATTCTCTTTATCAACGTTCTTGCTTGTGAGTCTTTTCTTTGAAACCATGGGTGTTTTGAAATCTTGGGTGCTCCCATTTATTAACATTTTTTTATGTGCCTCGCCTGAGTAGTATGTCTAAAGGTTCTCTGTTGAGCTGAGGTGTTCATGTCTCCTGTCCATGGGTGAAGGTCGACACAGATTTCAGAGCTGTATTATCCGTTGGTAGTCCCCTTTTCTCTTATTGGCATTAGTTGTTTGACACTCATAGTCTCATTTTCTACTTATCCAGCTGTAATTTAGAGAGAGGCAACAATTCTTCTTCAGGGGCCCCACAAAGCACCCCTTCATCACATGTAGTGCCCTGTTCACTGCCTGTTATGTCTGTCTTACTTAGGTCCACTTCAGGATTCCCTCTTCTTGGGCAACATACTAAGACAGCTCACGTCCCCTACTCAGGCGACTTGTCCTGTAGTACGGCAGTACTTGACTCAAGGCTACTGCACTCTCAAATTGTCTTTACATAGTGGCCAGGCCAGAGCATGTGACTTTGACATGCTGAGTGCAGCAAGTGCCTTTGTGGCTGCTTCTCTCAGGTACTTCAAAACCCTTGCCCACTATCTCTGAGTAAATCCATCCCTTTACTATTTGCCAGTTATTGTTTAGGCAGATACTGAGATGCTGAGCTTGCAATGGTTTGGGCTACCATACAGATCAGAGCGTTTTATGCCTTGTTTCCCCATCAATGATTTTGCTGATGCTGGATATTTATTGAGGGCTGTCTTCTTGGGATTCTGACCCGGGTATTATGAGGCTAATGAGGCAGGTTCAAAGCCTCCTTTGACTGCCACTGCTTGATGTTGCTCTTGAATCTCCTGTGCTGTGGAGACTGCTTTGGCTGGCATGCAGGGGAACTCTGCAGAATCAATGTGTGATTGATGATCCTGCATACTAGTCTACCCTGGGTGTGGCATGGTCAAACATTTTAGGGATGGTCCAGAAGGCATACCACCTTGACACTACTGGGTTTGCAAGAGAAACGCCAGGTCTTGATACGCTAACTCTTGGCCCTACAGCCTTTGCATCTGTTCTATTGTGGCTACTCTCCCTGGATTGCCTACCAGAAGAATACATATCTCCAGGATGTATTCTTCGAAATCTATCCAGGTAGAGACTTGTTCTCTGTTGATTTCCACAATCAGGCCCTGTGGCAAATGTACAGGTGTCCAATGAGCTAACATAGCCCCTTGCATATTATTATTCAAGGTCATAGTTGGCCTACGGAAGACCGAGTGCTTCTAAGTTCCTGCCTGGAGATGCAAGGTGACTCCTGGGGAGTTTGGATAACTATTGATCCCCACTCGAGGTTAAAGACTAGCCTGCTAGTAGGAAAACAGGGAAAGTGGACATTGGCTCTGGTAGGGGTCTGCAAAAGGGAATAATCATGCCAGTCCCTAGCACAATATATAACTTGAGCAATGCAGGACAATATTGGGCCCCTATTACCTGCAAAGAATCGCAAAACACATTGTGCAATCTACTGAGAAGAAAAGCAGCTTAGATCTACTCAAAGTAAGCTTTAAAAATACTCTATATACAAAATGTACATATAGTAACTACATGCATGCACATGTTGGTGTACAAGAGCCTGAAGGAAATAAAATGCAGTTACTGAGAATTGTCCCCAAATCTTCACCCCAGAGTTCACACTAAAATACTACCCTGAGTGATGGGGCTCAAGAGTGCACTTTCTGACTGGTAGTTAAGTGTGCTGCAAGTACTTACAGGTGTAGCAGAAGCATTGCTGCGATTGCAGGTTTGATGCATGGCATGGTAGAATGCAAAGCAGATTTCAAACTGCACCACCCCTGCAATGAAGCATGATGGTATCTCAACGTGTGGACAAGCAGGAGAGGTCAGGTCATAGCAGGAGAATGTGAGCACTGCAATGGCGATGAACAGTTAACACCATTGCCTTGTTTGATGGGAACTAGGAAACTGGCCCAGGCTGACAAAGTGTTATTAGGATCAGGTCGGCTATACGATAAACAAAGTGTTTGGGCGCCACCACCAACCTGACCATTTTAGAAACTGAGGATGTTTGTCAGACATTAGTCTCTGGCAATAGTGGTGGCTTGCAAATCCAGAGAAATTCGGAGTTAACACAGAACCTATTCCTGAGATAGGGAACCCTCAAACAGTCTCCAGGGAGTCACCATAGACAACTGTATCATTAGTTTTTAGGGCAAGGTCTTTCTTTTCAGCCTTCATTTCTATGCATGGCCAATCCTTCTGCATGAATCCCATTACAAGTTCTTCCCAAGAAGTCTTCATGCTCTTCCAAACTCAGGGTTTTAAAGTTATGGAAGATCTTACAGTTTCTCCATAGTTAGACCAGCAGGCACTTGATAAGCCACACTAGTCAGTGATCTGTCTAGCTTGAGACAGGAAGCAGTGGCAGGTGTTCCTCTGCAGACTGATGAGAGCAAATCCTGTTCTAGCAAGGGGAGGATGGCTGCTGATCTTGGTCACAGTGGCGCCTAGTTTGCCCTAATCTGTGCCTCTGCCAATTGAACACCAAACACTTCTTGCCCCTTGGACCCTGTCTTATAAATGGGGTGGGCTTTTTACCATTATCCCACAGCTACCAGAGCAGGCTAGCGTGGTGTTGGCACTATTTCTTGATCTTAAGACAATTACATCATTGCTGTCATTACATCGACTTGCAGTAGAAGGCGCTCTAACATAAGGAATAGTATAATTTACTATTCCAACACCTTCCCTACTGTTGCGTAGGCTGGAGTTGGAATAGTAAATTATACATTCCTAATGCTATGGCGCCATCTACTGCAAGTCGATGTAATGACTTGCGTAGTAATGACATCGCGTTGTAACAACGCGGTCGTTGTAACGACCGCGTTGTTACCGACCGCGTAGCAAAAGCACGTGTTGTAACGTGCTATGTTCGTGCTGGGACGATGTACACAGAACCCATTGACAATCTTATCCTGGGCAGTTTATAACCAAATAAGGGCTCAATGTGAGAAGAGAAGGAAGAACAGTGCACCAGCTAAAATGGCTAATAGGACAGTTCAGCTTAAGCCAAGCAAAAATCGTCACATCTGTCTAACTTTAGAAGAGCAGGTAGCAAAAATTGAAGAAGCCACAGACACATGCACAGTCACAAACTGATACCAAACTACCCAACAGTCATTCATGATAAGCTGGAAAGGTTGAAGAATCAGTGATGCCAAAATATCCTGTGGCCAGTAGGGTTCATGAAAAGACAGAGGACATAATATTTAAGTGTTTATTATTGATCCGTTGAATAAGCTTCACATTGTTACCTGACTTAGCAAGTACAGCTGGCTCATCAGTAACCTGTTCTCCTCTATAGAATCCATCTTAAGCCTAGTCTTAAGTCATGGCTCCTCTCTTACTCTGGGTGCAATTTACTACCTTGAAAATGTATACATTAGTTACATAAATGTTGATTCTTAGTGGCACCAATATCAGCTCATATATCTATTTAAAAATTAGAGGAGATGGTTTATCTTCAGGAACATGCTAAACTATATGTGATTTTTGATTTAAGACAAAATTTGCTACCTTACCAGTTCAGGTAAAGGCTGTGCTTCAGAAGTGAAAATAGATCCTTTAGTGAGATGCGATCTTTGGCGAAGAACAGAAGTAGAATGAAGGCTATAATGTTGTCATTAAAGGTCTTAAGGATTAAGATTACTTTGTCTACTATCTTCAAGACCAGACCCCGATTCTCCGGCTTACTAATGTGATTACTGATGCGAACATAAGTCTGTCTGCGGATGCATAGTAAAAAGCAGTGAAGAGGAACATGTTCATGTACACTCAAATACAAAGGCCTACTATTTGACACAACTCTCCTTCTTTGTAATCCAATATAGATGCAATTTTCTACTAATGTGTTCTTTTTGCTGGAGGCTGATTAATTATGGTTGAGAAAGTGGTTGATGTTTGTGTTATGGTCTGACAATTGGTACTCCATCTGACTGAATGGTTGCCGCTCAATACGAGGATGACTTCCTCTTTGAGCAGCGGGGAGTAGATGGTAGAGTATGTTGGTGGGTTAGATCTGCACATGGTTTGGGACAGGTTTTGGGTTGTGGGATGGGTTTTACTCAAAACCACAGGTCGGCAAGAAAGGCTTTTCATGTAAGCCTATCAAATCATTAAACCAATATTTCTGCTAAAATTATGTTGGTCTTGTTGAATTCTAAATGGTCACAATCAGCTATAGCAAGCACAGAATGGCCTCTGTAAGACATACACACTCTTTGCTTGGACATTTTCTGACTTCAAGAGAAACACTTTTCTTATCAGGATGGGGCACATTTTAGACAGAAGGGATTATTTGCACTAGCTCAACCAACTCAATCTACCTTTATTTGGGAGCAGCACAAATGGATAGACATTAAATGGCATATAACCAAATCCTCAGTTGGCACACAGTGTTGCTGGGTACTTGCCTCTCTTGTCTTCACAATGAGTACCTGCTGGTCTCCAGTATACTCAATGTTGGCACAAGGTAATGATTACAGAGAAAAAGAGACGCCTATTATGGGTGAGAGGAGCAATACTGGAAATGTGATGTTGCTGAATAAAAGCAAAAAAGTCTCATAAAAACGAACAGCCTCTTAATTGAAGTGTCATCTAAATAAATACCTATTTTGATGCTGTCAGACCTGATTTTTCCATTGGTTCTATGCATCTGTGTCCTTACCCTGACCCGCTCCAAAAATCAAGTGATTTAATTCGAAAATAGCAGCATACTTATTTATTTTATTTGAAAAGTTTTATAAAGCGCGGATATGACCCATACGGCTATCAGAGCGCTGTACAAAGGAGCGGAAGCGAAAGGAGGTAAAAGCATGAATACAACACCATAAAGGACTTTAAGCAAGCACAAGCAACAAAGAGAGAAGTTGGCCTAACGGCTTGGGCGGTCGACCTCGAATCTGGGGAACTGGGTTTGAGTCTTGGCAATGATGCTGAACATCCTGTGATTCTGGGCAAATCACTTAATCTCCCTGTGCCTAACAAAAATGAATGTGTTCTCATATAATGCAACTGGTGCTATGTAAAGTGATCTGAAACCCAATTTGGGTCAAGTTCGCGCTATATAAAACTCTGTTAAAACAAAACAAAAAAAACCATCTTGTGGGACATGTGTGGTGCCAGAAAAGCAACAAGTCTTATGGAGCTCATGGAAAGACAAAATTACAACGTTGAACAGAGGTAACAACCCATCCTGTGGGAAATGTAAAGAACCAGAAGAGCAACAAATCTTATAGGGCACATGGAGAGACAAAATTAAAACTTTTAAACAGAGGTATCAAAGGGTGTCGACAGGAAATAAAAGTTAGTTAAGATGGCTTCAGGACTATTGCTGTAGATGGTCATTCAGGAGTAACCATTTGACTTGTTTTTTGAATGAGGCAGTAGAGGGGTTTGATCTGATCTCGGGAGGAAGAATGTTCCATATTCTTGGTGCAAGACCAGAGATTGCACGATTGTAGGTTCTTTTCTTTTTGAATTTGGGAGGTTTCAACAGTAGGGTGTTAGAGCTTTTTAGGGTCCGATTCGAACCCGATAGTTCAAGTTTTTTTGCCAGGTAAACGGGGGTGTTGTAGTGAATAACTTTGTGCGTCAGGCAGGCAATCTTGAAACTGATCCTTGCTTCGATAGATAGCCAGTTTAGTTGAATTAGGTCTGGTGTGATGTGGTCATGTTTTCTGGAACCAGTGATGAGTCTGGCCGCAGAGTTTAAAGTGGCTCTTAGAGGTACCAATCTAGGTTTAGGTAACCCAGCTAGGGTCACCATTCCATACTCCAAGCGTGAGCTAACTAGGGATTGGACTGCAGACTAAATGTCCTTGGGAGGCAAGAATGGCTTGATTTTCCTTAATACGTTGAGCTGATGATTGGCTCCCCTTGTAGTTGCATTGATGTGATCTTGCATATTCAGGTTTTTGTCCAGAGTTATGCCTAAAGATCTCGCAGAGTCAACAACATGAGGGATGCAGTTGAGAGCTGTAAGTTGTTTGAACCAGTCTTGAGTGGGTGCAGAGTTATTGTGGGGGACAATCAGGAGGAATTCTGTCTTGAGAGTATTTAGAAAAAGATGATTATGAGTTAACCATTGTTGAGTATTTTGCAGTGCACAGTTTAGAGTTTTTATATCATCTGGCGAGGAAATTCTCAAATACAATTGAGTGTCATTGGCATACATATGGTATTGAATGTTAGAGCGGTTAAGAATTTCGGAGAGTGGTTCTATGAAAAGGTTGAAAAGCGTGGGCGAGAGGGTGGGGCCTTGAGGCACTCCAATTGAAAATACAAATATTATAATGCATTTACATACTTATTTCGATCCTCCTTAGAGAAATCATTTGGTTACTATGCAGAATGTGTTGCCTTTATTGGGAAAGCCTTCCAAATTACGCGAAGAGATGCAAATTCTTGCTCTCCAACTTAACGTTACAATCGTAATGCGGAGGGGGTCAAACTCCTCGAACTCCAATGCTGGAGCAGAATTTGTTGCCCACCCCTAATAAATACACCAAACAGCTACTATCATAAAGTAAGACATTTTTACTTAGACAAAGCCCACATTTTGTATATTTTTTTAAAAGAGCAGTGGCAAAATATCTGGCAAAGAGGTTCGATGTCTAGCCAAACCAAAAATTAATTACAGTGTTTGTAAAAGACATAAAAACATGGCGATATATCTGGTACTTTGTGTCTACAAAGAGGGGGAACTAAGGGCTTTTTTAACAGGTCCAGCATACATGCCCAGCGACAGATAAACACAAAAAGGATATGCAGTTCCTGACAGGATAAAACAGGTTGTGTAAGCGAGCAGAAGCTCGATTAATATCTAGACTAAGGGGGGAATTCCTCTTGTAGGAATTAGGACCCTCACACACCCAGCCAGCTAGGTGTCATGCTTCATCATTGGGTCTGCTCCTCGTCGGGTCGGCGCTGCAATACCCGATGGGCATCCATGAAGGGGCTCTTTGGTGGAGATCTTTTATTCCTTGCCGTTAGGTGCAGTGCGTGTGAGGGGCCTAGTGTGTGTAGATGTAAAGGAAGGTGAGGCTAAAATAGGAGGTAGGGGTCCAATCAGAACAATTTTAATGAGTATGGCCCCTCTCCTAGTTAAAATTAAGTGTGGTGCGCCCCTGTAGTAGTGTTACAGAGTACCGCGCTCAAAGGTCGACATGTTTCTTGCCAAACTGTCTATTGGACGGCAATTCTTCAGGACCAGTATCAGCTTCTATCTACACTAACAATCGTGGTCAATTGTAGTGAAAGTGAGAGACCACATACAGCACCCTAAAAAGTGGTACCTGTCACTCTAGAAAGACAACCTGTATAAAAATGAGAGATAACAGCATCAATAGATGTATTGGCATTCATCATACCGTTAAAACATGCCTGTGCAGCACTCAAACAGTGACGAAGACATGCTTCACGTTGAGGTGCTGTGACAAACACGTGTGGCGACGATGTGAAATAAAAAGAGGCAGCAATTTTGTAATAACTCACTCCATCAGAGTCAAAAATTCGTGTCAGCGTATTCCAGCAGGTGATGACACTGTAAAGACTAGTGCCCTGTAAATACGAAGTAGGGGTTACATAAATAAAATTAAATATAAAAAACGACAAAGGTAGGGAAAACAAGGTGGCCCCACCTGTCGCAATGGCCCGGGATTCAGAGGGGCACCGTCAATCCGAGGTGTCCGTGTAAGAGGGTATTGTGTCCCATGGCATGGGGTGCAGGGAGGCGCTGTGTCAGGAAGGGCTCACGCATACCGGTATGGGGCGGGACAGTGCAGTAAGGATCAACACCCAGATGGAGTGCACCGGGAGAGGATGTCGACGAGCCCATCTAGCGTGCACCCTGTGGCTGAGGCGACTGCGATGTTCCACTGAGCAGTACCGCCATGGTATGAGGATCAAGCACATGTCAGCCGGCGGCCGGTAAACTCACAAAACTCAAAGGGCTCACCTGGGGCGGATGTGCCTCGAGAACCAAAGGTATTGTCAAGAGGGGGGAAGGCAGTCAAGGGGTGGAATACTCATGCGTCTTCTCCGTGCATTGGCGGAGGACCTACCCCTCACTCTGCTGGAACTGGGAGGTAACTGCAAGGCGAGTCATGGCGGTCTTAAACTCCCGGTCTGCAGCAACAGGAGGCGGGTCTCTCAATTACATTGGAGAAACCACTAGAGCGCCAACCTTGCGATAAAATCTATGGGCGCCATCTTGGAATCCCAAGGAAACTCGGGGAAAACAAAAACCACCAAAAGGTGTCGCCCATCTTGTAGTGTCTAAAGAAAACAATTATCGGAATGTATCCCAAACCCTTCCTTAATATCACAGGTTTGAGTGTCATGGTGGAATTTTAAAGGTAAATTCAGCATACATATTGCCGATTAAAATGAGGAGAGGGTAGGGGGTCTGGTGTGGGTAGCAAGGTATGATGTGGACAAAGGGCGGGTGAGGGACACGGACAGTTACCGCCATCTGAATAACAAACACAGTATCATGGGTGGATCATGCTCAGTAAGTGTTCCTTATCTGGTCAAGAGGCTCCATGGAATTTCCTCATTTAATCCCTCTTTATTAGAGGCAAGGCGCAATACCCATCTCTGTTCAGTACGGAATAGTGTCACCTTGTTCATTCTAGGGTGTGCTTCCAAAATGACCCAATGTAGTGAATCTGGTGCGTGTTTCATCACTTCAAAGTGGGAAGTCATTTTAGTATTCGTTTTGTGACACCTGATATTACTTCTATGTTCCGTAATGCGTGCCTTTATAGGACTAGTGGTCATTCCTATGTACTGGAGTCCACAAGGACAAGTAAGCATGTAGATGCAGTTTGTGGTGTTGCAATTAGTATGCCTCCTGAGTTGCCACCTAAACCCATTGGTGAAAGTTATCTCTTTTGTGGGTTTTGTAAGAGGACATGCTGTGCAGGCGCCACAGGGATAGTGGCCCACCACCGGTGGGAGGTCCCACAAGGATCTCTGTGTACAGGTGTTAGCCGTCTTTGGCCTATTGTGTATCAGCATGTCCTTCAGGTTCTTAGTACGTTTAAATGCAAACCTTGGGACTGGTAGATTGAGTGTGCCTGTATTAAGAATGCTCCAATTTTTCCTGATGATATTCCTGATTTTGTTAGAGTCTGGGGTGAAAGTCGTAAAACAGGTGAGCATATCATCAGGATCTTTCTGTCTTTTCTCCAACAATGCCTCTCGATTATTGTTTCTAGCCCTTTAGAGTGAGAGTGCAATATTGAGTCTAGGATATTCTCTTTTGCACAGATTTGTTGCTAAAGTGGCTGCCTCCGTTTTGAAGTCGGTGATGGACCTACAGTTCCTCCTGATCCGGAGGAACTGGCCGAAGGGCAGATTTTCTTTTAAGGCTCTCGGTGGTGGCTGCTAAATAGCAGTAGACTATTTCTGTCTGTGGGCTTCCTATATAGTGTGGTGCTGATTCGCCCTCCGTCCAGTTTGATAAGGAGGTCGAGGAAGGGGATGTTTTTATCAGAGATGGTACTAGGTGAACCTCAGGTAGGGGTTCAAGGTGTTGACCCGCTTGCAAAAATCATCACATCCAGACCTATCCCCCTTCCAGAAAATGAGGATATTGTCAATAAACCTCTTCCATAAGACCACATTCGTGAGGTAGGGATTAGATGGATTGTGAATCTCCCTAGCCTCAAAAGCAGACATGTAGAGACACGCCAGGCTCGGCGCAAATGTGCTTCCCATGGAAGTTCCCTGGGTCTGGTGGTAGAGTTGTTTTTTGTATTCAAAGAAATTTTCGGTTAATGCCAGTGTGGCACATTCAAGCACAAATGATGGAGAGGTAGATGACTCCCAGTCCATTGATGTCAGGGCATCCTCTATGACCCTCAGTGTGGCTCGTTGTGGGATGTTGTTGTAGAGGGCCTCAACATCCAGGGTAACCAAGAGGTTAATTTCTTCTGGATGTTGGACCCCCTCAATCAGGTGTAGGACATCAGTGGTGTCTTGTAAGAACGAGGGGATTTGTCTGACCAAGGGTTGAAAGAAGTAATCACAAAACCTAGACAACGGTTCTAGGATAGACCCAATACCCGAAACAATTGGCATGCCAGGGGGTGGGGTTACCCCTTTGTGTATCTTCGGCAAGATGTAGAAATAGGGTATCTTAGGGTCCTTGGTGCTGAGGAAATCAGCTTCTTTCTTAGTAATCCACCCCTCAGTCTCGTCCATGAATACCATAGTAGAGATGATGGTGGCTAGACTAGGGGTCAGGTGTGTGAGGGTCCTAATTCCTACAAGAGGAATTCCCCCCTTAGTCTAGATATTAAACAAGCTTCTGCTCGCTTACACAACCTGTTTTATCCTGTCAGGAACTGCATACCCTTTTTGTGTATATCTGGTACTTTGCCATAATGGCTCTTTTAGTTTCAGGTGTTAATTGCATATATTTGCATAAAGTAAAGGAAAACTAATACAATTGGATGGTAATGCATCCATTCAACTTAAGAAGACATTAACATTTTTTTAGGCAAAATGTATTTTTTTACTGAGTCCATAAAGGCAGCTTTAGATTGCATAGTAACTTCTCCTACCACAAACATGCTGTCCTAAAAAACCTTTTATTCTTTTAATCATCTAGTTTCATCCTCCAGTAGTTTGTTAGTGAGAGAGGGGGAGGAGAGGGGGATGGGAGTGGAAACAGAGAGAAGGGACTGGGCCTGGAGGAAAATAACACAAAAATCAATACAATGTGAAACTGTGTCCAGTACAGTTAAAGAGTTCCAGTGGAGTGGAAACAGGAAGTGGGGACCATGGACAGAGGGGAGAGAGCAGACAGGGACAGAGAAGAGGGAGCGGAGGGCAGTGGAAAGTGGGGCGTGGATTTGAAGGGGGCGGAGGGTGGGAGGCCAGGAGAGGGGCCGGGTGTGTAAGGGTGCGTCATAGAGAGAGTGCGGGAGGGCAGCACGTGGAAGGGGAAGAATTTGGGGAATGGGTGGGAGGTAGGCTTAGAGGCCAGGTGGTGGTGTGAGGTCAAGGAGGAGGTGAAGGTGGAGAGAAAGTGTATGAGGAGATGGAAGGGGGGATAGAGAGAGGGATGACAGGTCAGGGTAGGAGAGAGGAGGTTAAGTTAGGGAGAGCCGGGAAGAGAGATAGAGGCACGTAAAGATCAGGTTATGTGGATAAAGAGAGGAAGAGGAGTGGGAGAAGGGAGGGGGCAGGAGGGGGTGACAGGACAGGAGTGAGAGGCCATGGATGGGAGTAAAGACTATACGTTGAGCATAGCAGATTTGCTTATTAAAAAAGTATCTTTAAAATGGGCACATGGCTAATAGGCTGCATATTATTTTGGCAAAGACCCTGTGTATCCTAACTGCTAAGATTTTGAATGATATTTCCTGTAAAATGGGCAAATTATTTAGTTGGATAATAAATGTGTTTTAAGGTTAATCTCCAATAGTTATTGAGAGTGAATGGCTAAACAGTATCACGACTTGTGCTAATGTACTTTGATCAAACAGGACTGTGATACATTTTTGCATTTATTTCCTAGATTTCCAGATACAGTGAAGATTCCGAAAATAACTATTGTATTCTTGATCACTGGAATGATCTTCAGCCAGAAGTCAGCGACCAGGACCAGAAACAGATGTGTGTCCCAGATGGGCCTGGCACGTGCTCTTGGAAGAATATTGAGTAGCATATTGTCCGGTAGTGTCTGGTGGGGGGAATTTCACTGCCCATTTGCCCTTCGGTTGCAAAATGTTGAGGAAATGGAATGTAACATGCAATACCCACTAAGTCCGAACTCTAGCTAGATCTGGTCATGGGCCCCCGACCAGGTCTTTGTTGATGCATGTGAAATAGCATGCACATAAATATAATTTGCCATGAAATATTAGTGTAGATGAGCCTCTTCACAACTGTTGAATTGTGTACTTGGGCAAACTTTACGTCTGCATCAAAATCCGTGCAAGGATATATTTCTGAAGGATTTTCCTGTATTAAACTTTTTGGGGAAAAAATGTTATGGGTAAAAGTGTGGTTTACTTCACAGTTTATTTTGCATATTTGTACAACTTCACAAAACTCATGAGATTTTCAAAAAAATCCTTACAACCTTCGCTCAACCAGCCTATGAAACAATGTCAGTCTCGTGGTCTTTCATGTGACAGTAACATGCTTGACTACTTTACATCCCAGCTCTTGAAAGACTACAATCTGAATGAGCAGCTGAAAAGTCTATCTTCTTAAACCTATAATGACGGCTGACTTGGGGGGTAAATACAGTGGCTTACTTAGGGGAGGGCGGGGAGGATGGTCCGCCCCGGGCAGCACTGTTTTTGGGTGTGGCGGGAGTCGTGTCTGTCGACTACCACCATCCCCCGCCCCGAGAACAAGCCGGCTGCCACCCCCCCACCCTGGAACAAGTCGCCCGTCACCCGCCAACCCCCCCACTCTTACCTGCACCCGGGCAGCAAACTTAAGGGCTGCCCAGGGTGGCAGTACATCTAGCTACCCCACTGGGTAAATAATATGAAGGCCTCCCATAATGACCCTACTCAGCCTTATGTATGATTCCTACTGCATCTACATCTCCACCTAATTCTGCTTTGAATAAAGAGATCGGAAATATATCAAATGTATGTCTTGTGGTTGTGTCGACCTAAAAACTGATTCCTTTACCTGGTTCTTGCTTTTGTGAAGAAGAACATTTGTGCTTTTGTCAGATGAGTTCTCCCATTGCTTTAGATGACCCCATCAGAGAGATTAAGGAGCCACAAAGGTGTACTCTCCATAATTTGTAGAATCCCTGATCTTCGTGACGATAGGTGATCAATTTTCTTGCAATGTTTTCCCAGATCCATGCAACTGTAGACAGTGGCACTACTTTCCTGCTCCAGGAACAAAAGAAATCTCAAAACATGCATCCACGGTCATGGCTCTGGTTTGCAGCATGCTCTTGCGATAAAGGAAATCTTGAAACGACTTGCAGAAAGCCTTCGCCAAGAAATCTCTATACTGAGGTATAGATGGGCATGAACAAACCAATCACTTTTGCCTCCAATGCAAGGCTTCATTAGGGTTATGTCTAAGGCAAAAGGATGTTGTTTGGTTTATGAGTCTTATGATGGAGGTGAGTGAAAGATACAAGAACCAGGTGGTTTGCTGGATGGTAGTGGAAACGACTCTCCATGGTTCCGCATTCCAGCTATTTTTATTATCTGTGTTGTCATATTGCAGATTGGAGGTTACAACAGAAGTAGACATAGCCTGTGAACATGTTACTCTTTGTAGCAAGTGGTGTCTTTAGTGTAGGCTAGGTTAACAGCCACTTTTCTCCGGAATAAATTGCAGAGGTGAGCTTAACCTTCATAATTTGCTGTAGCATAATTATGCGAAAATACATAAACATTATGCTAGAATATACAATGAGCATATCTCAGAATTTGGCGTAATTTTTGGGCGCATGTGGAAAGGAATAAGAGAAAATGTAATCAACCAATGAGCTTTAGTTCAATGCTCACAATCTTGAGTGTGGTATATGAGAGTCCACTTCACTAGCATAAAGAGAAAGGGCTGTGCACAGGTGAGAGGTCTGGGTGATATTAGGGAGTGAGGAGATCATCAGGCACAATATCCCTCTTCCTGTGTATAGAACAGGAAAACATACCATGGAAACAGATAAACTGTTTAAACCTACTAGAAGAGAAGACTAACAAGTATAGCAAGTAAGCAAGTGCACAGAGCAATTATGTATGTATTTTCCCTCCACAGGAGTGCATTCCCTTTCCCAAAAAGTGGCCTTATTTGTGTACAGAAGAAGGAACTCGTTGCAGTTGAAAAGTAGCAAATGTTGCAATATATGTAGGGCCAAAGTGAAAGGAAGATTGGGGGAATAGTAGCAAAGTAGGTTGAGTGGAAATGTCTTGCTATGAGCTCCACATCTCCAACCAAGTGAATCGATGAATAGCTTGGGTTCCAGGGAGCAAACCCCTCAGTACCTCTTTAGAGCAAAACAGTAGTAAGAACAATATTACTTGTTTTAAAGCCTTTGGTGTATAGGCAGCAAGTTGATTTGCTGGTGGTATGTACAGTGGCACACCAGCAGATAGGGAGCTTGATAGACATCAGGCAGCAAATATGGTAAGAGGCCAAAGAGCATGTGAAAGAATGTCACACTTGTGGCCAGTTCTCTCAGTCGTTCTGTGGAAAAAAATGGATCATGTGATGAGCTGCTCACATTTGTCCTCGCCAGACATTGATGTTTCTGCAGCAGTAGCTTAGCTTCTCCTCTGGCCAAACAGCAGGCAAAGTGAGAGCAAACCCTCTTCTTAGGGTTCCAGTGGTGGCTAATGCCAGTCAGCCAATCCCCACGGGCACATTTATTTCATGTTAACTATAGGATGGAGCATCACTCCTGGGTTCCCTTTCTCAAAAGGGTGGAAGTTTTGCCTTCTTGAAATTTCCAGGGATAGTCCCTGATGACATCAATGTCTTGAGGTCAGTGAGGTACAGGCAACTAGATCTTTGTATATTGCCACCTCAGATCTTCCATGAGGTCCTTAGGGCCGGTACCACAAAATGGTTGTTTATGCTCCTAGGGTGCAGCATTGGTCATGTAGAAGTATGAATGCAGGATCTGAAAAATTAGTTGTAAAGTCGGGAAATCCATGTTCATCAATGGGTACCACTCTCAGCAACATCAACCTCCCTGAATATATGGGCAAGACAAGATCATTTCCAGAATCCATGCAGGCCCACCTGCGCTCATACATTGGTGCCCTTAAACTTTCTGTTAAGTGTGAAATTTCTTCTTTCAAGGTGACAGTCACACTGTGAGTTTCCACTGGTCACCCATATTGATATTCTCTATTCTCTGTGGTTCCCCTAAATCATGGTTGTAGGTAAAATGCGTTTATTTGACTCCTCCAGATAGCAAGACAGATAGATATCAATACATAATTATGTTTCAGAAGCAACATTTGTGCTTTAAATATATAGTACATTCTCCCATGTACATTGATGTCATAGAACAAATTAAAGGTGTACAAACTTGTAAAGTTTTCCGCATTTGAGTTTTCATGTTAAGACCTGGACTTTTTTTGATTGCAAGAAACAAACAAATCACCAGTATCAAACCAGTGTTAAATTTGTGAGGAATATATTTTTTAAATTAACTTGGAGAAATTTGAGAGGAAATAGTACTAGTTTGCAGGCAAAAGCAAAACCAGAGGTTGATCTGTGATGAACCAGGATTCATTGGATTATATTATTTTGATATTTGTGGTTAGTAAAGCCTGGCCAGAAAATGCAACAGATTGGGAAAAAATGTGAATGCTTCAGGGAAAGTTAGGTTGACTATTCTGTGGAAACTGTAGAGACAATAGCAACTTGAAAGGAGTTGAGGATATGTAAGGGAGGGATACTATAAAATGTGAAAAATGGGTAGGACTGAGAGTGCAGTGGGTTGGAGTGAAGTTAAAATAAATGGAGAATCTCTGAAAAGAGCTGAACTGGTCATTATCTCTGTTTTCCTTGAGTTTTATGTCCATTGAAGTAAGGTGAGTTGGTAATGATCTTCCATGATTTAAGCTTGCCATGATTTGAAATTAGTTTACCATTAAGTTCATTTAACATTTATTTTTTGTAAGAGTATTTGTTAATTCCTACCCATGAGAGTAATAGAAAAGTGGGGTAGAAAGAAAAAATAAAACACTTTGTAGATGAATGTTTAGCATTCAAAAACGAAATAAACAGATGACAAGGAACACAATTTAGGAAGCCGTACAGGGAGAGATGATACCGTTGCAGGAATCAGTTGCCCGACAGGGAACGTTAGATGGAGATTGCAGATTTATCGCGAGTCAAAAAAGTAATTAGGTCACTGATGGCCAATGCAAACCTGCAGGGGACAGACATATACCAGATTTTCAGGATGTCCTTGTAAAATAAATGTCATTGAACTAATATCAATGAACTCCTTTATATAGTATGTATTTATCCTGAAAATTTGGAAAGTATCTGGCCTTCCTGGAGCAACCCATCTTTATGTCCTTCAAGAACAGCACAAGGAATGAACAAACTCCTGTGGCGGGAAAGTCATTCCCCAGTTTGTGTGTCTAGCAGCAGAAACCCCTTTCCTTGTGGGATTTGCTGTATTTCAGTAAGGCAGAGTCATGATGGTGGGCTGTTTGAGATAGGGAGTTTGCTGGAAAGGTACTCTAATTTGTAGATTAAGAAAGGCTTTTGAGATTAAGCATTATATTGTAATGGTAGCAGGAGGCAGTGCAGATCCTTTAGGATGTGTGTAATGCAGTTACACTTCCTGTGACCATTGATCAGGCAATTGACTACATGGAAATTTGGTTTTGAAGGGTCAAAAGTGGAATCTGGATCCCCATTTAGCAGGGTACAAATGGGCTTCTGGACAGAGTGGGGAATGGAGGAACGTGGTGGGATTAATGCAGTGATTTACAGTTTTGATTGTATTATAATATTAGGTAACCCAGCTAATCTAGAGCTAGCAGTCTTTGTTGCGTGTTGCCATGGCTTGTTTGCGATTCACACAAGCGTTTCTCGGGTTTGCTCAAGTCTGTTTTCCTAACTCGAAAAACGTCTGGGAGTGCCAACGAGTGCCTGATTTTGCCAGTGGAAAGCTTTGTAGGTCCCACAACAAGCTTTGATTAGGAAAAAGAAGCCAGTGCAATTTATTTTAGACTGTTAGAGCTGTCTGTTGTTTTTGAAGGGTGAGATATGCTCAGTGATTCCTTGATTGATAATTAATTGAGCAGGCCCCTGATGTGCAGTCTTAAGTGGTGTCAATTTCTGTTCTGGAATGCTGGTAAGTCAGACATTACTTCCTCCAAAGGGAAGGAGGAAATGTTTAATTTTAATCAATAGGCTCAGCTCATGCCACACCAAAGATAAAACTGAATATGCAGAGAATCCGCTTACACTGGAAACTGGATGACAGCCCAGCAGAAGGTGAATACCTGCCTGCATTTGCTAATGGGTATTAAGATGAGATGCTAATCATAGATGCAAGATCTAGAGACAATAGACCCCAACGTTTATTCAGCACCTGAAGCATCTCTGGAAATCTGCAGAGTTGTTGTGAATCTCTAATAAATACTTCCAAAAAGGCGTTTGCCAACTCTACCATCAGTGTGGACCTCGTGGCCCTTAAACGTCATGCAGTTCACTGTGGACATGTTGTCTATTCGCAGCACAAATGTGCTTTGGATCCTGTCCTTGCTAAAACTGCAGACTGAAAAACATAAGATTGTTAGATTATTACAAGCTGAAATAACTTGACTCTCTTTCACTTACTGATGACTTTTTCACAGTTTTTGGATAATATGCATACTCATATGGCTGTGTTATTAACCATGTGTGGCATCAAATCAATGTTTTCATTTTGGTAAGCTAAGAAATGTGGCTGTTGATTTGAATGTACGTTAGATTCCTATTGGTAAGCGCTTCTCCTGAAATCTTCTATTCCATGTTCAATGAATGGTATATTATGTTGTTGTGAAAAATGCGTACTTTTGTCAATTAGCTATTTTTCATCCTAATTTTGATTATGATGAAGGTGCAAGAGCTTAAAAGCAAATTAAAAGTGATCTTTCTGATCTCCATCATTTTCCATCATCTCATTGTTGTTAATTGCACTTCTTTGAACTTCTGCACAATTTTTTAATCACACATAAATACTTAAATCCATTTTTTTCTGTTCTCCATGTCTGCCTGGTATTGCATTTTTATTTCAGTCAGAGGCTTTGGACCCGTGATGAATGTGTGACTGCAGGGTGATGCTCCTGCTCCCACCCTGGGTTAGGAATTCCTCATCAGATGACTGGAAAAAAGGTACATCATCGACACAATACACCAACAGTAAAGTGTTTATATAGTGTATGACAAACACTTTTTTCAGACGGGAACAACTGACTCAGTAGAAGAGCTAGAGACAGAGGGATCATCAACACTTAGTCACACTATAGTGAATGGCCGAAACATGTTGACCAATAACCTAGTGATGGGAGGGTGATAGTGTTCTGAGACCATCTACACATGTATCATCCTTTCTAAGGAAACTGGAAATAAAGGTCAAATCGATTGTGCATTCCTGAAGTCAGTTGTAACTGATCAGATTAGAACTGTCTGAACTTCATATAATAAACTACATCTGGAACAGCCAGTCCTAGTCATTGCTGAGATCTTTAATGAGGTATTGGCGTAGGATTTTATTCTCTGATTCACGTAGGGTGTTCAATTTGCTATTGACCCTTTAGCAAAAGAAAGACCCACCAAGGGGTGAATTGAACCACCACAAGTAGATATACTTCGTCTATAAGAGCTATTTGAAGGTTTAAGCGGTATTACAACACTGTTGGATGAAGGCAGACATTTACACCCTCATGTCACACTAAATTATTAGAGATCTCCAACTGCAAGCTCCTCATTATCAATTGCAGTAACCATCTTGTGCCAGACTAGGTCACAAAAACAAAGTAGACAAGGTTACATTGTTTCAACCTCTTCCTCAAGGCATGTAGTGTATTAGAAGCTCCTACATCAAAGATTACTATAAGAAGGCTACACTCAGCAGTTCATGGCAGGCGCGCATTTGCGGTAGGCCCATGATTGAAAATCTATGTCCTGCTGCTGTCAGCTCAAAAAGGAAACTTTAAAGCCACACATTACCACTTCCTTCTGCTGGCATCACATGCAGAGAGCCAGAGAAACAATATGCAGTGGAAGCGTTAGGTGTGTGGGTTCTTCCTCTTGGCAACTTGCAGAAGGAAGCAATCACTTCCTTTTATGATTGACAATTTTCCAGTCGTTTTTTGTGTGCAAATTTGTATGCAACTCTTTTAAAAAAGCTAATAAGCAACCAGGACAGAGGTTCTTTATGTCCCAAAATCTTGCTTGTATTCTTAATTCAGTTGGAAATTTTACCCCTGTTGGAATCCTTTGTAAGAATGAGGCTCTTCCTGTGACGTCACCAGCAGTGCTTTTGTACTGTGACCCACTCAGCATCCTGCCAGGGTCCAAATCCAATCCAAAACTCTAGTATTCTCCAGAGGCTTCACAAACCATATAGCCATGTTTTGCTCTATCAAACAGGGGGCTTGTTTATGAGAGCCCTGCGTCACTTTTGCACCACGCAAAGTGGTACATGCATGATGCAGGGCTCTGATTTCGATTTAAGAAGCCACACAAAGCCACCCTGTGCGGCTTTGAGTGGTCTCATAAATCATGAGTGAGGCAACGCAGCGCAAATCACTGCGTCGTCTTACTTTGCGCAAATCACTGCGTCGTCTTACTTTGTGACCAGGTAGCATTCCATGGGCGTTTCAGTGGGTTTTCCCACACAACACCCATGGAATTTGATGCTGCCCCCAATTTACAAAGTGATGTAAACCAAGGGAAGCACCAAATCCTTACGCCTCCAAAGGGGATGGAACGAGGAGAAATATGTGTATTTCTCCTAGTTTTTTCCTCTTTGTATGTGTGCTGCATTCTGCAGCGCACACAGAAAGAAGAAAACACCCCTTAGGATTGTTTTTGTTCAGAAAGATGCCCCTTCCCGCACAAAAACAATCCTGCATGCAATTGAGGCACTCTTGCACCAAGGTGCAAGGGTGTCTACGTTGGTGCTAGGCTGCCGAAATGGCACCAGCACAGGAAGAAAGGACAGGAATGCACCGTATTGCTGAAATACGGTGCATTCCTGCCCTTTCACTTTAGCGTAGGGTGAGGAATGGAGAGATGGGATGAAGATTTTCCTAGCAGTTGAGTCGAGGCTGGCATTTTTAAGGAGGAGAGTGAACCCTTTTAACAGATGTTGGGTACAGAGTCCATAATCATTAATAGCGTCCCACAACCCAAGACCCGTTTCCAGGTACCATAATACATAGTGTTTGGTTTTCCTAGTGTAATGCAAAAAAATGCATCAATGCTAGACCCCGTCAAGCCCAGTTCTAAGGAAAAGAAAGTTATATTTCTGTATCTACATTCCTTTCTTTTGATTCTAAAAGATAAACTTGCACACACATGATACACTTTTTTTCAGAGCAGACATCAGCTCTTACTTCCATAGTGATCGAGGATACACCCCTTCATCCTGTCTCAGGTATACGCACATCTATCAACACACAACCAGGGAAGCTCAATTCCAGAAAGCAACTAACACTTTTGAAAAAACAAATGTCCCATGCACAAGTTCTGAAACTCACTGGCCATTCACTTGCCGTAAACACAACCAGCTGCAAAGTTGCAAAAGACAAATGGCACTGAAGAGACCACGCAACCACACAACCACGACCACAACGTGACCTCTAGGAGGCCTCTCTGTCTACGGGTTACAAAAAAGTGTAAATACAATGGGCGTCATTTATGAAAAGTGTTGCATCGCTGGTTGAAAACAACTCCAGCAATGTGTCATTACACATGGGCGAGTTCCACGTAAAAGGGTCTGCGTCAGTTCGTACGCCTGCAGTGAAGCAGGCGTAAGGATCTGACGCAGTGATGCCCTAGAAGTGTCGCCGTGAAATTTCATAGATTTCACTGTGTCACTTCTACGTGGCTTTCCTGCGTCAGAACGCCCACCCTGCATACATTATACCTGACACAGGTATAATGTAGCGCAGGAGTTTACAAAGTGACATATCTGCCTAGATGTGTTACTTTATAAATATGCGGCAGTGTGGCGCATTTTTTACACCACTGCAGCGTCACAAAAAGTAATGCAACGTAAGCCTTTCATAAATAAGGGCCAATGTCTTTGGAGAATGAAACGCCTGAACAACAGGGTGTCACTAGTTTCAAAACATTCCTTTTAACTCACCTGAGGACACGCTGTTTGCTTCTCTTCAGATTTAAGTATTCAGCGGAAGAGGGCAGTCTTTGTATCTTTCTGTTGTAAAACCTACAGCTTGAAGAACAAACATGTGGAAATACACTCTCTCCTCACCATAATGGTGCACAGTCCAAGCGGTGCACACTCTGAAATGGTCAGACTCTGCACCACTCTCTTCTCTGTCATCTGACTGAGGAACATATACTATAAAGCAAACACAAGGAGATGATGGACGGAGCACCGAAACGTTTCAGACACTCACCCCCAGTCACAGATCTGGATTTAATCCATCATCGTTCTTTAGCTCACTTCGCCACCTCAGTTCAGACCCAGCTATATGCAAATCAGTCTTGACCCTGTGCCTCATGGGAACAGTCCAGCCCGAACTGCCAAGCCAGGTCTTCCCTGAACTAGAAACAAGCATCCTGGGACCGGTTTCGGGGTAACACCCCTCATCAGCTAGGCTAGCTTGAATCCAGTGGCAAAGTGAGCAAGGGACCCACGTCGGGGCATACCCTGCCAACTTAGGGCGAACAAAGCAAACACAAGGAGATGATGGACGGAGCGCCGAAACTTTTTAGACACTCACCCCCAGTCAGAGATCTGGGTTGAATCCATCATCGTTCTTTAGCTCACTTCGCCACCTCACTTCAGACCCAGCTATATGCAAATCAGTCTTGACCCTGTGCCTCATGGGAACAGTCCAGCCAGAACTGCCAAGCCAGGTCTTCCCTGAACAGGAAACAAGCATCCTGGGACCGGTTTCGGGGTAACACCCCTCATCAGACAGGCCAGCTTGAATCCAGTGGCAAAGTGAGTAAGGGACCCACGTCTGGGCATACCCTCCCACCTTAGGGCGAACAAAGCAAACACAAGGAGATGATGGACGGAGCGCTGAAACTTTTCACTCACCCCCTGTCACAGATCTGGGTAGAATCCATCATCGTTCTTTAGCTCACTTCGCCACCTCAGTTCAGACCCAGCTATATGCAAATCAGCCTTGACCCTGTGCCTCATGGCAACAGTCCAGCCTGAACTGCCAAGCCAGGTCTTACCTGAACCGGAACCAAGCATCCTGGGACCGGTTTCGGGGTAACACCCCATATCAGTAAGGCTAGCTTGAATCCAGTGGCAAAGTGAGCAAGGGACCCACGTCTGGGCATACCCTGCCAACTTAGGGCGAACAAAGCAAACACAAGGAGATGATGGACGGAGCGCTGAAACTTTTCAGACACTCACCCCCAGTCACAGATCTGGGTTGAATCCATCATCGTTCTTTAGCTCTCTTCGCCACCTCAGTTCAGACCCAGCTATATGCAAATCAGTCTTGACCCTGTGCCTCATGGGAACAGTCCAGCCCAAGACCTGGCTTGGCAATGCAGGTCTTTGCGATGGGTCTGATCCACACAACAGCAGCGATGCATCAGTTCTGCGATTGCTTCTTGGAAGTGAAATAGGTCCGGCATTTACAAGAGTTTGAGCTATTGGCTTTGTAAATGACAATGCCTTTTATTTATGTGTTAATTATCAAAACAGATCAATAAAAGGCATTGCCATTTACCATGCCAATAATTTAAACTCTCGCAAATGCGAGACCTATTGCATTGCACATGCTTGTTTTAAATACAGAAGGCATTTGCTACAGTGTTGCTGACAGAAACCTTGTTTTTTTTTAGACATTTTAAATTGCACGAATGTTGCAGAAGGACACAGGATTACGTCACAATGGATAGCCAAGGGTAGAAAGTTTAGAAGTACACAAATAGCAATAGGCAGTGCTTACCTAAGGCGAACGAGGAGTATAAAGGCCAAACAGATTACATACCGTGAAACTGAGATGTCGACCTCCGTGGCTGCAGTGCTGGCTCAGGCTGGTAAGAGGCAGGCCTGTCCTGACAGAGAGTAGCAGGGTCAGACCAGGCAGGAGACATGTCCACAGCAAAGGTACAAACGATTAGTAAGTAGCAGACTTGCTTGCTGATCCGGACTGCTAGTTTCCCCCGGTTCAGTCTTTTCGATTCCTTGGAAAAACCAGCATGCGGGGACCGGGGAAAGAGGGAGCTAGAGAAGAAGACTGGGGGCAACTCGGACACGCCATTCATAAATGAGGGAGGATGAGGCCTCTAAAGTCAAGTGGTACAGCTGCTCCTCGGTGGAACCTGCATTTTTTGACAAAAGTAAAACACATCTCTACACTGACATTGTGTAGGTATGGGATGTGTGCGGCTAGGAGTTACGTGGAGTAGAGGTATCTGAGTGGTTGGTGGAAGGAAATGCGACTGTTCAGGTAGGTGGGGCTTAAGCTGTGTAGTGCGTTGAATGTGTGCATGAAGAGGTTGTATTGAGTGTGCTGTGTATTGGAAGCCACAGTGGAGCTCTCTGAGGTAGGGTGTGATGTGAGTTCTGTGTGTTAGGTTAAGGATGAGTCTGTGTGCTGAGTTCTGGAGGTTTGTAGTCTTCTGGTGAGTTACCTGGTGATCCCGGCGTAGAGGGCATTGCCATAGTCCAACTTGCTGGTGACTGTGACATGAGTGACTTTTTTTCTAGTGTTGGTTGAGAGTCATTTGAAGATTTTCCCCAGCATCTTCAGGGTGTGAAAGCAGGATGCAGTGGCAGCCTTGACTTGTGTGGTCATGTCCAGTTTGCTACGATGATGATTCTGATGTTCCAGGCGTGGTTGCTGGGTGTTCATGTGTGTCCCTGAGTTCAGCCAGCCATCAGCTGAAGTCCCTTGGCGAGGTGTTCTTGACGAAAATCACTACTTCTGTCTTCTCGTCCTCAAAAAACAAAGAAACATTGTCAAACGAAATTAAAGCACAAATGAAAGCAGACATTAGCCTGCAAGCCCTAGATGTGAAATGCACTACTTTTCAGGTGGCTACGCTTATAAGTTCAGGCAAAATGCCATCACTGACCCTGAAGACAGCCAGTGGATCAAGTTGATTGACCAATAACCCCATTCCGTATGCTGTGGTGGTGGATGCAAAATATGAGTGACACTTGATCAGACCAATGGTCGAAGAGGGCTGTCTGAAAGTCTGCATTATATGTATGTATTTGTCATTAACAAAACTGGCACATTAATTAAAGCTATCTCTAGCTGAGACCTAAAAAGCACAACTCACATTTGAATTATATCAATGTCTTTTCATCCAGCGCCACCTAATGGATTTCTTTGTTAAGCACTTTTTTCCAGCTAATTCTTTGTTTGTACTGATTCCTTTTTCAATTAATGCTCTGGGTCTTCACCAGCATAAGACTGACCTATAGGGCAATCTGCAGTGCTAGAAGGGCTGGTCTGACGAGCCAGTGTATTTGCTAATTTGGTTCTGTTTGTGGGCTTTTTTTAGGGTCTGGTGGGCCGGTTTTTACTGTTGAATTCCCTGATGTTGCCACAAACATTGCCTGCAATAAACACAAATGCATGCAGTCTCCCCACCTTGCAAAACAACTACACAGCGTGTCTTTACAAGTTCAAAACTGACCTGATGCGCAAATGTGGGTAACATTTTAGCTATCTGATTTGCTTATGGCGGCCGCTTTTATTTTGGTGCCCGTGCCTATTTACTACCCCAGTCCGACCCTAGTCTTGTCCTTTCACTGAATTCTCAAATTTACTTTATTCTCATGAAATTCTCCAGGTCTACTCATTATGTACCCCAGCATCACCTTTTGTTTTTCATCCCACTCATGCACCCACACCCACCCACACCCATCCACACCCATCCAGCACAGGCGTCACAGGACATGTGACCCTGCCAATAAAAGGGGCCTACCACATCACATTCCCCACTGCCGGAGGTGACATGATGGCGTCCGCACCACGAGACTCAATCATAAAGGGTCCATGACTTGTGGCGCACTGGGTTAGTGGCACCCGATGCACTGCGGCCGGCATGGGCCTACGGCCACGGGACGGTGACTTGCGGTGCAGAGTTGGTGGCACCCGATGCACTGCGGCCGGCATGGGCCTACCGCCACGGGATGGTGACTTGCGGTGCACTGAGGTAGGGGCACCTGAAGAGCTGCACGGGTGTGCAGCCTGCGATGATGCATAGACCTCGATACGCCGTCCTGCCAATCAAGATTCGATTTGAATTGAGAGCCCTGCTGGACCGCAGTGTACGCCGAAGGCAGCAGTCAGCACACACATGACTCCGCGGTGCGGTGCCGCAGGGTGCGCTGAGGGCCTGTCGTGCGGAATCCAGCGATCAGCTGAGGAGGTTGAACCGGCACGTGGTGGGCCCTCTTGGAGACACGCCGGTGGCGGCAGGTGAGCATTGAGGCCTGGGTGCGCAGGGGCGGCCAGTCATCGCTGGGCGGCGGACCGGTCTGGAGACCAGGGCTGGGGTGCAGCACCACCGGTCACGGTGGCGGCCTCCTGGCTGGGTGGGGGGCACCGCCCTGGCAGACACGACCCTGCATGCAATGATGAGATGTGCGCGGGTTGGCTTGGGACGTAGCCACCTCGTCTTCAGTGTAAATCTGGCCGTTGAAGGTGGTCGGCCACGTGTGTGTAGGCCTATGGACAGGATATGGCGGACACAGAGACACACGCAGTAGTTACTTTGGTGGCCATCCCGGAACTGAACCACGCCCAGAGCCCCGGGCTATTTATTCACAACATACACCGGCCAAGGCCACTCCGCTCATGCTTACAGGGGGTGGGGACAAAGCTACATGTCCAAGGTCTTCCACACTGCCTGGGAAGTTTGCGACGACATTTGTGAACAGGCCCCGATGGTCCACTTTTGCCTGCACGTTTATGGAATGCGTGTGGTTTCTGTTGCGGTTATTGTGTGCAGTGTCGGCAGGGGGCACAAGTAGTACATGTGTGCAGTCAATTGCCCCCAACACGTGCGGGAAGCCAGCTATGGCGTAGTTCCCTTGCTTGGTCTCCAGCTGTTCCTGCGCAGTGTGGGGGAAGTGAAGGTGTAGGGGTATCAAGCTGATACAAACCGTGATGCTTACAGGTATGATAAATCCTGCATAATGAGACCGTAACAGAAGTTCGTGTGGTCGTAACCTTCCTTTTCTTTCCTACGAAGGTTACGTCCACACGAACTTCTGTTACGGTCTTTTTATGCAGGATTTATCATACCGGTTAGCATTCCGGTTTGTCCAAGTGCAATTCGCTGTGCCAGATTACGTTTGTGACTATACGGGCGCTTGACCATTTATCCAACAGGTTTCTGAATACTGACTTTCGGAATATGGAATTGTATTGGGGAGTTCTCGCAGCATATGCAGTTAATTGAATCCACACGTTGCCCTGATGAAGTTCCCCGTTGGGAATGGAACGCGTTGGCTGAGCTTTTCGTAATGTTGATTTATGTATTTGTAATAAAAAACTGTTTTTACACTACTGTTGACTACTGGACTTCATGACCTGGCGCACCCCCATTTCAGTGACTACAATCTTGGAACTGGGGCACAGAGGCGTCAAGCAACGGCTGGTGTTGGGGTTGGTTGCGCAGGAACACTACGAATTGGAACTAGCGTGTGGTGCAGATACAGGGGCCCGCCGTTGCTTTTGTGGACATGCATCCAAGACAGGTGTGAGGAACTTTGATAGGGCTGGCTGTGAGACTCCTCCGACTCTGGCAGTTGTTGGTTGGAAGGCACCAGAGACCAACAGGTGCAGCACAGCCAGCAGCTTTGTCTGCGGAGGGATGTTGGTTCTCCGCTGTGTTGGTACCCTCTGCCTGTGGGCAATGTGGGTCAGGATGCGGAGGATGGTTGTCCTTTTGAGCCTGTAGTGGGCAATGGCATCCTCTGGCGCTGAGTGTCTGAGGCTGGTGCGTTTTAGGAAAGTCCGCTGTCTTCTTCTGCGCTGCCTAGGTGGTAGTCAGGTGGGGGTGGTCCGGGGGGGGTGGCGGTGGGTGTTGTGGCCCTCTTGGGTCTCCAAGCTGCATGATCATTGGCTCCATGGCATCTGTTGGTCTTCAGATGTGGCTCTGGGTTGGGCTCCCTTTCTACTGCAGGTTGTCGTCCTGTAATAGGCAGGTGTTAAATCCCTGCTGCTAACGCGCCTTATCGCCTGTTTTTCGATCGCTTCGCCGATCTGGCTGGTCATTGAGAATATCGCGAAGTGGTGTTTTCGTGTGTTTTTGCACGGGAACGTCTACTCTGCATATCATTAGCGTTAGTTGTCGCTCTCATCCGTGGCGATGTTTTTTGCGGCAGCTATCGCTGGTAAACTGGCGATATCGGCAGTTTGCACCAGCTTGAGAATGGGGCGAAAAATCTATTGCCACTTTTGCGGCGCTAAAGTGCCGATAAATCGGCGATAAGTCCTTGAGAATATGCCCCAGAGCCTCTCTCTGCTCTACAGCAGGGTTAATGGGTCTGTCCATCAATATTTGGATGACACACAACCGAACAAGAAAATTACTATCTTCAATGGTGTTTTGGCCCTTAAAAATACTCTTAGCGAATATTCAAAAGAGGGTACCAGTGAACTTCCTGAAACTGAATCCAAAAATAGAAAAAGTATTATCCTCAGTGGAGAAACACCACCAAAGGTTTACATGGACTTGATTGGTTGAACCCAACCTCTCCATGAAAACTCACATAGATGACACCAACATATCAGCTCAAGCAGTTTTGCTCTTCTTGAATATCTTCAAACCACTCCTAAGGTAATCTCACTTCCGATCCATAAACAGAGGATCAGTCATTTCTAAAATTGCCTCTGTAAATTCATTACAGACTAGAGCCACAAAAACATCTCTAGTGTCTCTGAGAACACTTTGTCACTCTGTGGCTCGCTTGACATCAGGTACCAACAGGTTTGATCACATTACACACGACCACAAGATTTCCAGTGGTCCCATTATAGGCAAAATCAAGTATGCCTTTGAGGCATTTAAAGCACTGGAAACCGAACAACCCATTTACCTTTATTTTTGTGTCTAAAGTGGGATAAAAAAAAAACTAAGCAGTAACGAAACCTTTCACCTCGTGCTTCTTGTACTTTAGGAAACTCTCTTCCTCGAGAATATCTGATATATAGAGATCATTGGCACCTTCTGGAAGAAACTGAAAATGGTACTCTTTAGCCTACATCTAAACATCTGCAGACTCGAATTTTCATTTGCTAACGAAAATGCTTTTATTAAAAATGTGCAAAAATAGACCTTTACATAGCACACATTAATAAGCATGAGATTGTAGTAGGTAATCATACCTAAATTTTATAGGCTTGTAAATAAATAAAAGTGCTGATTTAAGTTAGCCTCACTGTTAATTCCATGTTAACTGAAATATAATGCCTTAACTCTGAAATGCCTGTTTTCACATTAAATAGTTGTTTGTGCACAATGTTTCCCCTTTGTTTCACATGTTGTAATTTTTCAGAAGCCTTCTGTTAGCTACTGAATAGGCACTTCTTTTGTATTAGACAACTGATAGTGAGGTTCTCACTGTGAGGAGAGGAGGCAACAGGAAGGATGATTCATGAGAACTGTCTTTATCATTGAGTGCAAACAATGTAACTTTTCAAGGTCTAATGTCTAAAAACTATTGTTCAAGTGTGAGAATATGGGGAGTTTGCCTAGTCCCAGGAGTTTACTGAAATCCTAATCGATTACATAGAAGACAAAAGAAAATAATCTTGCACAATAGAAAAGTGTGTGTTTATATTAGTCTGTGTTCCTAAAGTAGAGTAGGATTCCTTTCTTGACTCTCTGGCTGGGGACTCATCTCTAAGGGGCAGATCTACAACAAAGTGCTGCAGCGCTGCACCACAAGCCCTTTCGCTGCACCACGCTGCAGCACTTTCAGAGCATAGGAATGCAACATATTTACCATGATATGTCGCATTCCTGTGCTCTCCCCTGCGCTGGCGCACAAACAGCTGCCATGCGCTGGCGCAGGCACCCTTGCACCATGGTGCAAGGATACCTGCGCCATGGAAAGATTGTTTTTGTGCAGGAAGGGGCACCTTCCTGCACAAAAACAATCACTACAGGCATTTTCCTCTTTCAATGCGTGCTGTAGAATGCAGCACGCATTGAAAGAGGAAATAAATGAAGAGAAATGAAAACATTTCTCCTCGTTGCGCCTCGCTACGCCACCCTTAGGGTGGTGTAGCATACTGACGCATTTCCAGGTTTACGAATTCTCGTAAATCTGGAAATGTGTCTCGTTCTATGGGTGTTGCGTGGGAACACCCACAGCAACACCCATGGAACGCCCCTTTCACGCAAAATGCTGCGTGTAAAGGGGCCATATTTACAAGGATAGGAAAAGCCACGCAGGGTGGCTTTTCCTGTCCTTGTAAATATGGGGCAGGGAAATGCGCTGCCAGTGCGTCACAAAAAGTGACGTACTGGCAGAGCAAGGGTCTTGTAAATCTGCCCCTAAGTTCTTATACTTCTCTACATAAGATGTTGATTAGCCTATTTCCTTGATGTCTGCTGATTTATAAGCCTGATATACAAGGGCTTTATGCTTAAGCATTGATTCTCTTATCAGAACTCCTTATTGGGTATGTGAGCTGACACCTTATTTTTACCTTTTATTAATATATATTTTAAGTTAGGGAATTTTACTTTATGGAACACGCTTGTTGCATTCTGACCATAATCACTGTTCTTTTGACTAATCTTCTTTTTACCTTTTATTGAAATATCAATTATTGGAGTATGTAAATTTCTAATTGAGATGATTAAAAAACTAATTTTTATTGAAAAAAATATATAAACCTGAGACATTGAAAAATAAAACACCTTAACTCATTCCAAAATCTCTTTATTGACTGTTCTAAAAGTCCTTACTAATTTAACATTTTTAATTTGATTAATGTAGATATTACTCCTTTTAATTTCTCCTTGTCGACAACCAAAGGCCCATAAGACCAGTAGTGGGTGTTGTTTAATATTTACACCCGAACATTGAGGTACAGAAAACACCACTCGCTGGCAACTAAACACCTGTTTCTTCCACTCACCAAAAATGAACATGTTTAGTTTGCTCTTACTTCTTCCCTTCTGTTCATAAACTCCCAACCTCAAATTGTTAAACAAGTTTACACTCTACCTTTCAAGCAGATCTGCTCTGCTCAAGACCCTGCCTCACGACAAGTATTTTGACTGAAAAACACTCTTACACCGATGGGGGTAAAGCATTGCAATATTAAAAATCTTTAAATAAATAAATTGAAATGAAAATCTGGCATTTAATTATAATACTGTTTGTGGGAGGAACTGACTGTATGTAATCAAAATGCACTTTTTGTAATACATAATGACATGCCGGTATTTTCAGAAAATAGCAAACCTATGTTTCAGAAAAAAATATTGTATTTCAGAATTACATGTATAGTTGATGTTTGTGTGCTAAATTTTGCAGAGTTTTGGGAGGCTCACTGATGATTTTGGCTACTTGGTAAGGGGCCCTGGAAAAATGCACTAACTGCTCTGGCTATTATGTTAACCCCTTGACCGTGATCGGAATTCCGCTCGTGTGCTGGACATTCCGATCGCGGGTGTGGTCGTGACGAGCTCAGCTCGTCATGCGCACAGCGCGACCGCGCAGCATGACGAGCTGAGCTCGTCACGAGCATCGAAGGGGTTAAGGCTTGAGCAAAGTTCGTTTATCATCTATACTGTAAATACTTTAGTTGATATCACTACTGATACATGACGTGTTAGCATGTAGGATTGGTGCAATATGTTTTCTGTCTGATTCTATAAGCTCTATAGCGAAGTAGTAGCATTGCTGTAGGAGCCTATGGGACATAATTGATAGATTTGTATAACGTAATTTTTCTATCCCATCCCTTCTAAGTAGATTTTTAGAGTCTAGTTTTAAGGATGGAAAACGAAGTGGAGAAAAATGCTATATATATTTTTATAAATGAAAGGCCATGTGTTAGAAATTTGGTTGTTGGTTGGCGGGGGTGTGAACCCTTCTCAACAGCCCCAATTCCTTGTCGAAGTGAACTACAAAAATTCACTAAACTAACCTGTGCTTAACCCTCTGGGAGCTTGGTAGAAAAAGCAGTCAAGCTTAACTTAGATACAATGTGTAAAGTATATATGGAGCATTCAAAGAAAAAGAAAGTAAAAAGAAAAAAAAACAACACCAATTTAGAAAAATTGAGTAAAATCTAATAAATTATTGGACCCCAAAACAACAAAAATCCAATCAGTAGAACCAGAGATATACAAGTTCAAAGATTTAAGGTAAGTATGGCGCCTAAAAGCACAAAACACTAATCGTGGTTATCTGGTCTTGCGAGATCGGCTGAAAGTACAAGTTCAGGCCAACCACAATGGAGTGTGGGCCAGATACAATGAACAGGTTAGTTTTGCTGAAAAAGTTGCCTTTTTAAAGTCAGTGTGAAGAGTTCCAATTGCTGTGAAGGAGGCTGCGAGGAGCAGGAAGAGCATTGCGGATGGTTGTCTCTGTAGTGCGAAGAGCAGGCTGGGCATCGTTGACGGTCATTGCTATAGTGTGAAGATCCTGTCAAGTGTCACGGACGGTCGTTGCAAGAACATTGCATTGGAAGTCACCGTGGGCTATTGAGGCTGTAGTGCAAAGTGCAGATATTATGTTGCCGGCTGTTGCTGGCGCTCGCTGTAAATCACCAAGATTGAGCTCTCCCTGGATGACCACCTCTGACCACCAAACGAAATCCCGCCCCCCTGCAAAGAATACAACAACCCACCCTACAACTGGAAGTCTTTCAATCCCATCTCCGAAGCAGAAATCATTGAAATGATTACCAGATCCAAACCCTCGTCACACATTGCGGACCCTAGTCCTGCCCAACTGGCAAAAAAGCTCGACCTCACCCTAGCCCCGCTCTGGACCGAGATTATAAATAGCTCCCTGAGAACCGAAATCTTGCCAGATTGTCTCAAAATCGGCCAAGTCACGCCATTACTAAAAAAAACGGGCACTGACCCAAACGATCTCAATAACTTCAGGCCCGTCTCCAATCTCCCATTCTTAGCCAAAATCCTGGAAAGATGTGTTCTCCTTCAACTTAACCAACACATTGACAGTAACAACCTTCTAGACTCTCACCAATCGGGCTTCAGAAAAGGTTGCAGCACTGAGACAGCGATCCTGAATGTCATAGATGATGTATACAAATCACTCGATACGGACCGATGCTGTCTACTCATACTCCTGGACCTATCGGCAGCCTTCGACACGGTAGACCACAAACTGCTCATCAATGTACTCTGAGAAAGGGTTGGAGCAGAAGAGGTGGTCTTGAAGTGGTTTACCTCCTTTCTGCATAACCGCTACCAAAGAAAAAAAATTAAAAACTTCATGTCTGACCTACTCCCCATAAACAGGGGTGTCCCTCAAGGATCAGTTCTCTCCCCATCACTGTTCAACATCTACATGGAGCCCCTCACCACCATACTCAAAAAAGCCAACATCCCCTTCCACCTCTATGCGGACGATACCCAGATCTACCTAGAAACTTCCTCCATTGGTGACATTCAGAGACTAAATGACACTCTAAGAGAAGTCCAACACTGGCTATCCCTCAACCACCTGAAACTCAACCAAGATAAGACAGAAATCCTTCTCATCTCCAACAAAGAGCAGACCCCCCAAGTCACAGAATGGCTAAAAACCATTGATGCTCTCAACTGCAATCTCACCCCGGCTGACTCCGTAAAATCACTGGGAATCACGTTGGACCCAAACTTAGACATGGCCAAACATATCAAGAACACCGCAAAGAGCGCTTTATTCAACCTAAAACTACTCAACAAAATAAAACCCTTCATCCCACCCAATGACCTTAAACAGGCTACACAATCCCTGGTTCTGTCCAGATTGGATTACGGGAACGCAACCCTCACAGGCATGGCAAAATCTCACTTGGCTCCCCTCAGGTCAACTCTAAATGGAGCAGGCAGGATGATCACTGGAGTGAAGAAATACGAACACATCTCTCGCTCTCTCAGAGAGCTAAAATAGCTCCCAATCGAGTTGCGTTCCAACTTCAGAACTGCTTGTCTCACTCACAAAGCTCTGCACACTGGTAAACCTGCCTACCTGGCTTCCAAACTTAATTAGGCCGGTCAGACAAGGAATCTCAGGAGTACTAACACTCTACTTCTCATTCCCCCGAAAACTCGCAAACAAAAAACCTTATCACGCTCCTTCTCTGGAAATGTGCCCAAAATTTGGAACTCCATCCCAGTCCATATCAGGACTAACCCCTCCTTCATAAAATTCAAAAGCCAGCTCAAAGACCTCTTCCTCAACCAAACTCTTCCGAATAGATAGCTGATTGTGCGAATGGATAGCTGCCGCCTAATGTGGAATCTTGCACATTGCAGTATATAGTCACTTTGATAAGAAGGCTTCTGCATCACCTACCTCTTGTCTCGCTCGTTTGTCCCCCCTCCCTGAACAGGATTCGTCACGGAACAATATGTTCATTATTGTTATACTTTGTGTTTGATTGCATCACGATAAATGTTGTAAAGCGCTCTGATACCTTCGGGTCTGGCCAGCGCTATATACAACTATTAAATAAATAAATAAGGTTCACTCTAACTTTGTGTTGGCGGTTGGTGCAAGTGCAGGATCTTGGTTGTGAAGAGCACAGAACTGCAGGATTTCTCCTTTTCTTATAAGAAGAGCTCACCTGATGCCACAGCGAGGGTCCAAGACATGGGAGGCACGTCTTGGTGATCAGGAACTTACTCCAGCAGAGGGCAGCAGGTTTCAGGCAGGTCCAGTTACAGGACAAGACAGGTCCAGTTGAAGCAGGTCAGCTATACAGTTGCAGAGAGGTCTTGTAGCTTGTTGTTTCCCTGTAGCTCAGCACAGGCAGTCAATCAACTGACGCATGGAGTCACTTCTTCCTGGGATGAAGGGTGTAGATCCAGTCCCCCTTCTCAGACAGCAAGGCAGGCCTCAAGCAGCAGCGTACTCCTCTGGTAGGAGGACAGGCCTTCTTCTGTAGTATCCACAGGTCCAGGAGTGTACTGAAGATTGGGTCTGGCGCTAACGTTTTTATACCTGGTGCCCACTATGAAGAGGAATAAACTTCTGGAATCTTCCCCTACAGAAGTGTCTTCAAATTCCTGCCTCCCTGCCCTGGTCCCATTCTGTCTGCAGGCACAATAGGCTAGTGTGAAGTCATCTGTATGTGAGCTGAGGCAGTGTCTTTGAAGTGCAAGTGTGACAAGTGACAGCTCCACCCCTCTCATCAAGTCAGGATGGCCCATCCTGTCAACACCAAGACCCACTATTGTGTTGCTGTCTGGGAGGAATACACAAGGGCCAACTGCCAGCTACACCTAGTCATGTCATTCAGGATACAGGCACCAAATGGTTAGGCAAGAAAATGCCAACTTTCCACAAGGGCATTTTCTGATCTGTGACTTAAAATCAGACTTTAAGATTAAAGAGGGTTTTAAATTACAATTCCTCAGACACCAAACACGACATTCCCACCTGCTCCTAGCCAAAGGTTATCACTTATTAAATGTAATAAGGTAACTCAATGTTATCCTAAGGGAGAGATAAGCCTTGCAGTAGTAAAATACAAATTTGAGAGTTTTTTTGACTACCAAGACATGTAAAACTTTAAAGTTCATGTGCAACTTTTTAAATAGACGCATCATGCCCATGGGCTATTTAGGGCTTACCCTAGGTGTGACCTTTATGTATTAAGAAAGAAGGTTTAGCCTGGCAAAAAGGTTTAATTTGCCAGGTTGAATTCACAGTTTAAAACTGCACACAGGTTGCAGTGGCAGGCCAGAGGCATGTTGAAAAAGGCTACTTAAGTAGGAGGACAATGAGTGCTGCTAGCCCATTCGTAGCATTTAATTTACAGGTCCAGGGTACATGTAGTACTACTTTTCTAGGAACGTGCAAGTAAATTAAATGTGCCAATCAGGTGTGAGCCACTTGTACCATGTTTGAAGGAGAGAGCACAAGCACTTTAGCACTGGATAGCAGTGGTAAAGTGCGCACAGTCCTAAGGCGAACAAAAGCAAATTCAGCCAAACAGGGGGGAGAGATGGGGGGTGGCAATGAAGGCAAAATGTTTGGAGGTGACCCTGATGAGAGGGCCAGGTCCAACACCATGTGCAATTGCTATTAAAGTGCCTACAAGAGCCTATTTTAAGGGATAGTGTACTGAAAAATCCACTGTTTGGCTTCCTGAGGAGGGTTAATCCCAATAATGCCTGTGAAACATAAAGCTCGGTGGGCACATCGTAAAATTGCGGGAATATTTGATTGTGCATGGATGTCAATTAAGGGTCGCCAAAGATCCCAACTTTGTCCCTTGGTGCTTCCCTTGTAGACTCTGGCACTGCCTTTGCAGCCCCTTGCCTCAGAGGAGGCAAAGACAGTCAAGTCTGATGCATTGAAGGTCCGACATGTGCAGTGGCACAGTGTCCTCTGCCTAACACACCACAATGTGACCATGAACTAGTGCATCTCCTTGGGACTCTGCAGGAGCAATGTTCGGAAGCCTCTTAGTGAATATGGATTGGCAGGGACTGCAGTGAGCAGTTGCTGCATGTACAGCTTCTGTGCACACAATTCTGCTCTCATTTCAAAAGTACGAACCCAGAACTGCCATGATTGCAATGTGCTCAGCTGACTGAGCTTCCTGCAGTTGAATCAATGTGCAAGACACTTCAGGCTGTTTAGCACCAGCTGGGTTTTTTCTTAGTGCCATATGAAAACAACGTTATATTATTATTATTATCATTATTATTATTATTATTATTACTACTAGGTCAATAGACACAAGGATGCCTCCATCATAGGCATTCCACTCCCTTTTGAGGCTCACTGTCCTCTCCGGATCTTCCACGGCCCATCACGCTTCAGTCTCTGGACAGGAAATCACTCTTCCCTTAGGCCTCAGTCTTCACTTAAGGGCTGCAATCTGTTTGCTTCATCTTAGCACTCTCACGTTTCCCAGTACCACGAGAAAATAGCATACGAGTTCATGTATTTGTTGCCATTCTGGAACTTGTAGTCTGTTTACACCAGCATAAAATTAGGACTATAAGTACCAGAAAGCAAAGTAAAATTTTGTTACTGGATTGGATTAACTACTCACTCATAGTTTTGAGAAACCTGAGGGCTCAAAAAACTCACTCTTCTTTGCACACCTTAACCTCACTCTTCCCAGTTAGGCCCTGCTCTAACCACATTTTACTCACTCTACCGTGGATTTCACTCTTCTCTGGGCCTCACCCTCCCTTGGCCTGGGACTAACGCTTCCCATTGGCCTCATTCATGCAGTCATGCAGTCGTTGAACTTGATCTGTTACTGGGCATCTTATCTGTGAGGGAGAAAATGAACTGTGTGTCATCAGTGTAGGCAAGAGCGTTGATCTCGTGGGAGCAGACAATACGTTGAAGAGGGTCAGGTTCAGGGAGCATCCTTGCGGAACTCAGCAGATGAGGTTGTGGGCATCCGAGGTGTACAGTGCCAGGCCGACTGTCTGGGTCCTTCTAGTCAGGAAGGAGCAGATCTACGTGTACGTGTCCTAGGATTCTGATGTCGTGCAGATGCTAGATGAGGATAGGGTGGGAGACCATGTCAAAAGCTGCAGAGAGATCCAGGAGGATGAGATTCACTGAGTCTCCTCTGTCAAGACTCATGCCGAAGTCATCTGTGGTCGCGTGAGATCAGTTTCCATGCTATGGTAAGGACTGAAACCAGACTGAGTGGTGTCAAGGAGTTTGTGGACATTAAGGTATTTGGCAAGATGCCCATTGATTTTCTCTGAGACCTTGTCCAGGAATGGTAGCAGGGAGAATGGCCTATAGTTGGTGAGCGTTGGAGGGTTCGTGGAGGATTTCTTTAGCAATTTTGGAAGGTCTGGTAAGTGTTCAGGTGTCTGGGAAGGTCACTGAAGTAGTGGAGACATTCAGAATGGGTGTGAGCATGGCGCTGATGGGTTGCAGTTCTCTGAAGTAGGCGTGGCGGAGGCAGAGGTCTGATGGAATCCCTGCGAGGATGGACTTCATGGTCCTCCTACAGGAGTGGTGGAACACAATCCCAAATGACCCCGAAGTGCAGCCACACATGGTTGCTTCCAATTTTACTGCTATGGGCCGTGATACTGCTTGTCAATCTCTGTCTCATATTTGTGGACTGACAATGGCTTCAATCGTGAAAAGTTATTTTCAGCACGTGTAGGTCACACTGTGTACCAATTTGAATGACAGATTAACCAGGTCTCAATGGTTGTTTTGCTTAGCCTGTTCATTTGAACATCTACCATTATGCACAAATGTTTTGCATAATCAAATCAAGGACTTTTACCATGATTGTTGTTAACCACCGCTAGGTAGCCCTGCATGATTTCTGCACCTATGAGCCACCACTAGTCTGATCCCATGATGTTTGCACCTATGAACCACCAAAGGACATATATCCATCACTTCTCCGCTAATAAACCACCAGTCGACAGCCCCCCATAATTTCTGAACCTATGAACCACCACCTGGCTGACCCCATGATTTCTGAATGTATGAACCACTGCTGCATGTAGCCCCATCAATTCTCTACTTATGAACCACCGCTAGAGAGCCCCCCATTATTTCTGCACCTGTGAGCCACCACTACACGTAACCCCAACAATTCTCCACTTATGAACCACCACTAGAGAGCTCCCCATAATTTCTGCACCTATGAACCACCACTAGACTGACTCCATGATTTCTGCACCTATGAACCACTTCTACACAGATCCCCATCACTTCTCTACCTATGAACCACCACTAGAAAGCCCCCCATTATTTCTGCACCTGTGAACCACCAGTAGACAGCCCCCCATTATTTCTGCACCTATGAACCACCACTAGACAGACCCCATCATTTCTGCACCTATGAACCACCACCAGACTGACCGCATGATTTCTGCACCTATGAACCACTACTACAAAACCCCCCATTATTTCTGTGCCTGTGAACCACCACTAGACAAACCCCCACACCGCTAGACAGGCCCTCACACCACTAGAGAGACCCCTATCATGTTTACACCTATGATTTCACCTCTGAACCACCACTAGACAACCCCCATCATTTCTGCACCTATGGGCATTTAAAAGTATGGATTTCTAGAGTGAACACTGACTAAATAAATATTGTAGACTGGAATGAGGAGGCAAAGGTATTATTGTTCCAAATGTTCCTATTTGAAAGAACTTTAAACTGTTTAGGAGGATATCCTTAGGCCGAGACGTTTACCATCCATAGAGGATAATAGTGCTCCTCGTGTACCACATGCCTGAATAATGAATATTTTATTACACGTGTTTATCGATTTTTTTCCTGTTGAGGGCAATGTATAGTCTTGTTTATGCTTGATCCGTGTACTAGTCAATTAAAGCTGATAAGGTGTCACAGCATATGATTACTTGTTGCTAGGGTTTTGCCCAGCCACAGGTTGGCGAAAGTCGTTCTTGCTTAGCCATGTGTGTGCTGAATGTGGTGAGTTTGGGCTGACCTCGCTGCAGACATGTTTCAGCTTGAAGTTGTTGCAGAATAGTTTAAGGGGGGAGAAGTAACTCAATGAGTAAAAGACTGCGCTAATATTAGTCAAATCAGAGGCCATAAATCGTGTTCTGGCTGGTACCAGTTTCTATGGTTGAATTAGAGATGAAAGGTGTTGGCTGTTTCTTTCAGGAAATGCTCTGACTCAGTAAGTAATTAAAATAGGTGTTGGCTTAAGGCCACATGCTCATCCAACTAAATAAACTCTATGTTTCCTAAAGTGAATAGTTTGTGTATTGGCTGGAATGGTAGAATTATGAAGATAGGAATGACCACCAACTAATTATTCATCACATTCATTTAGTGTGTATCTCTTAGATTTAATACATTTCACATCACTGGACTAAATAAAGCCTTGAATTCTGTGCAGGCAATAAGACATTTAGCATACATGCAATTCTGCAATCCCTGTATAAAAACCTGTCTCTAACTTCTTTATATTGGAGGCTTGTGACACACCCAGTTGCCTATTAGAATAAAATGATGTCAGACCTCAACTATAATAACTTATTAAATTAGAGTCCTGACCTCACAATGCCTGTTGCCAGAGCCAGCAGCCATGCCTAAGGCAGGTCTGGGCACAGAGCATCATTAAAGCAGCTGTTTAAGGCGCAAAATCAAACATTGCTTTTCTGTCTTCTTCTCTGGTTTTGTAGCTGTATAGTCACAAGCACAAAGGAGATATTTATGGCAACATGTTTATTTTTTCAATTCATTAGGTAATTACAGAAAAATTGGAATCTTTCTGCATATTCCCACACATTCCAAGCTATTGTGCCTTTGGAAAAAAAAATTGACTCACAATTAACTGATTCTAATATTTTTTAGGAACAAATAAAGAACAGCTTTTTTGGTGTGCTTAATTTTGCACTACAGATTCTACTTTTAGTCTTCATGTTTGAGAACATGCTTTGTCTGTCATATGAAAGTGCTATGCATCAAGTTTTCAAGTGGTTTTTGGGAAAGGCTATGGTATTATATGGAATAAAGTAACCCTTGCTGTACATGATAAGGATATCGTAAGTCAACTCTGATTTCCATTGCCTTATAAAGAAACTCGGTGTTTGTCTTCTTTCCTCCACATTATCATGGAGCTCCTCAGTGACTTGCAATATCCTTATACTGTACGGCAGGGGGTACTTTATCCTATTTATAGTACATGAGACTTCTGCAAAATTATATTTCTGCACAGATCACTCAGTGAAAATGTAGAGTCTACACTGGCTAAATGGTGCATGTTAGTGTTAAATTACACTGGAACTAGTGCAATCTATGCAATTTGTAAATGTTAGTTTAAAAATGCTCGTTCACAAATGCAATCTATGCAAACCTAGTTATATATTATTAAATTTGCTTTTATAGTGCACAGTTGCCTAAATGTCCTCATGTTGCTAGAAAGTCATGGCACAGCAAAAAGAGGAAGAGGGAGGAAACCAACAAAAACAAAAAAATAAATAACATGAACCAGAACATGTACGACTCCTGGCACTACAAAGGAAGCAAGTAGATCCACAATAGGTGTTGTATAAAAAAACAAAGCAAAAGAGGCACATCTTTAGGGCATTGCAAAAGACAAATGTTTATCCACTGTTAATAAGTTAGACAGCAAAGGACATGATTTAGAGTTTGGAGGATGGTGACGGAGTACCCTGTCCACCAAAACTCTCTGTTCACACACCGTATCTTGAGTCAGACGGAAAGCCAGATTTACACAGATGGAGTAAAATTTACTTCATTGTTGTAAACCTTCCCCGACAGCCCAAGAGAGTATGGATAATCAGATATCAGCCATTTACAGTAGCCATTAGGATGGCTTTTGTACCGTCCATCACCACCAGGAATATTCTGAAGGTTCTACATTTGGCGGATGGAGTAAAGGCAGTGAGGCAGACATGAAGTCTCCACCTTCCTGGCAGCCTTTACTCTATCTGCCAATGGAGCAGGCTTTTACTAATGAATAGTGTGAAACTTTTCACAGGGTAAAGAGCAGGCTGGTGTGTATAAAAGTACTACTTTAGCAATTATTAAATGAGTACTTTTTAAAAGGTTTGTGTGACTTCTGGCCTGATTTAGAGTTTGGCGGACAGATTACTCCATCACAAATGTGATGGATATCCCACCCGTCCTATAACCAATGCTTTGCATCCTATGGCACTTGCAATAAGATGGACGGGATACACATCACATTTGTGAAGGAGTAACTTGTATTCCTACCTCTAAATAAGGCCCATAGTTTGGAAGTAAAATGATTTTGGTCTAGGACATTTTTGTGGTGTTTTATTTGTCTGGGAGGGGATGGGTTTTGTGTATTGCTCAGCCAGGTCACAATCCAGGTGGGTGTCTATGTTGCAATGTTGTGGACGTGAAGATGTGTTAAGTTTATGCTCGTTCACTTCTGCCTTACTGGTGTGTTTGTTGGTATGGTGTGTAACAGTGATTTAACATTCCTTTGACAACTATAGGCTTTTGGTGCTAGTTTGTGAACATAATAGTGAGAAGGTTCTGTCTATCCTGGGCTGTATGAGTATGACGAGTTTTAGACAAGGGTGGAACAATGGTGTGCAGTGTTCTTGTGACATATAGATGTCGAATAAGAGCCCAAATATTGCATACCTGATAGCTCTCGAAGGTGAAGCGTAATCCCCAATCAGGGACCTTGAACAAAGGTCTTTAAGAAGTGACTTCGCTCCCAGAATCAGATGGAATTTGATTGGGAGGTGGGGAGATAATAGAATAATCTTTGATCCTCATGGGCTCCTGGACAGAGCATCCTCTGCGACTATCTGGTCGGTCAGCGCTATCGGTATGTTGCCTGCTTCCCCAAAGATACACACTCAATTGTAAAAACTAATCATGAAATGCTGCTCCCTCCTTTACTCCTAAGATTTCTCCACTACCTAGACTGTATTATTTTTTAATTCACAACCTGAGAATGTCTGAGGTGGGTTATGTGCATATGGCAAGAATTGTTTATCATGTGCTCCTTTGGAAGTTTTGTGGTGAGTCTGTGGTTTGTGTGGCATGCACATCCAAAACTAGTCATTCTTTAAACACTAGATAATGACTATGCAATTGTGATGTTAGGCATCATGACCTCCATCAGGTTGGAGGACAGAAGCATAGCAGACACAATAAATTGCAACAATGCAATTTTAGAATTATCACAACATGGTAGGAGCAGCAATCAGTATGACTAAAGGATGAATTAGAGACAGAATTGCACTGCCTAGTGATTAATGTTGGAGAGAGGTGGATCCTGAGATCTTGTGACATTTGGTCTGCACTGTGGAGGAATGTAAAATAAGAGGAAATTCAAGTCTGGGCATGTGGGAAAAGGTAAATCAATAAAAAGATTCTTCCATCATGTACTAACACCACATCAGTGTGACCTGTGTTGGAGAGCAGGCCATGCCTTGATTCGGTCACCCTGTCACTATTCCAACCACTAATAAGTGAGAACAATGCAATGAAGCCATGTGCTCTCACTGTGACTGAACCACATCATTGTGGCATTCAAAGAAGAGGAAGCACAAGCCAAAGATGGGATGGAGAGTGGGGAGAGGAAATCACGAGGACCTGTCAAGGGGGAGAGGTGCAGTCTTCAGTTGTAACCAAATTACTATGGAGAGTCCGACAGTGTACATAAGGGATGGATGGCACCCTTCACCAGCAATAAAACATCCTAGAAGAGTGATTACCATCACAGAAATGGGGAAAAAGACAGTGGCAGTGTACCAAAGAAAAACACAAGCTGGGTGGTGCAAGACAAAGGGAATATAAAAGGATGAAATATCCAGGATCGGACTAGCCTAACGGGCAATCTGGTAGGGCTCAACAGGCTGGTCTGACAGGTCATTGTGTGGGCCAGTTTCTTTTGGCTGGTTGTGAGTCTGTTTTTTGATCTGCTGGGCCGGTTTTTACTATTGATTTCCCTGATATTAAAACAAACATTGCCTGAGCAAGCTCAAAGCCATACAGTCTTCCATATCTTGCAAAACACCCAAACAATGTGTCTTTACAAGTTCAAAACAACCCCAATTTGCAAACATGGGCCACCTTTTTAGCTATCTAATTCACAATCGGGGGCCACTTTTATTTTGGTGCCTTGGCCTATTTTCTGTCCCAGTCTGACCCTGGAACATCAGATTAGAAGAACAGAGGAATTTTTTTATAAATATAACAAGACCAAAACGACAAAAATCCAAATAGTGGAACTGAAGGTATGCAATTTTAGTAAAAATAGTGCTTCAAGCATGAGCGCCAACTGTGAATATCTGGTAACACACCGGACCGGGGCAAAGTCACAAGTTCAGTGTGACCACAATGGAGGGTTGGTAAGCTACAGGGAACGAGATAGGCCCCCTGAACAGAGTACCTTAAATCCTGGTTTGCGGAGCTTTGTGAGGAGCCGCTCCAAAAATGTGTGGTGTAGCCAAAGAAATGCATCGGTTCTGAGATGCGGCGAGACTGGGATTGGAGGTCCTGTGTCTACCACAAGGATCCTTTTGACGAGGGCTTGCTATGCAAATTCCGTTGTCGAAGGTGCATTGTGCAGTCAGGGCGATGCATTGGTTCCAAGGAGCTGTGAGACTCCAATGCGAAATTCGGCGTTGCCGTTGAGTCTACTTTTGATGAGGGATGTGAGCAGCCGTGGCATGTGCAGGTAAGAGCGGGGGGGGCAGTGGGGCCGGGTGAGGGGAGATTTCGATGGACGATGACAAAGGAAAATGTATTGTTTATTTAATTTTCCCTCGTCATCGTCCGTCAAAATCCCCCCCATCCGGCCTCACCACCCCACCGCTCATACCTGCACAGGCCACAGCCGAATGTGAGGTCCTGCACTGAGGATGCAATGCGCTGTGGCAGTTCTGAAGAGGTGTGGGCTGCGATGGCAATGCAGGTCTTTGTGATGGGTCTGATCCACACAGCAGCAGCGATGCATCAGTTTTGCCTGGGGTTGTGCCACGCAGCAGAGGAGATGCATCAGTTCTGCTGGGTCCTCAGAGAGAGGACCTTATGCCCACTTCCAAGGGTCCAGGACTGGGGTGGCACCATTTGGTAGGGTTGCCTCACAGATGGCGGAGTTCAGGTGCTGAAGTCACAGTTGTCAGAGCCTTCTGTCCCTGAGGCTCAAGTCAGGAGGCCAGCCATCTAGCCCTTGGAGTCATTCTGGGGTCCTAGGTTCAACAGATGCAGGTCCAGTCATTCTCACCCAGGCAAGATGTCAGCAGGTCAGTACAACAGGGCAGCAGTCCTTCAGAGCAGCAATTCAGCAGAGTAGCAGTCCTGTCTGCATCACAGCAGTCCTTCTTCCTGGCAGCTTGTCCACAGGTCCAGAACTGTACTGAAGAGTTGGTATCTGAGGTCCAATACTTATACCCAGTTCTGCCTTTGAAGTGGGAGAAACTTTGTGATCTTCCTCTTTGAAATGCACAGATCTCCTGCCTTCCTTGCCCTGGCTCTAGACTAAATCAGGGAGTATGCAGCCCTTTGTGTGGAGGCAGGACACAGCCTATTCAGGTGTAAGTAGGGCTGTGCCCAGCTTCTCCCTCCCATCCTGCCAGTGATGGCCCATATAGACACATCTAAGCTCTCTATTGTGTGTGGCTGTCTAGGGGCTTTACACAAAGCCCAACTGTCAACTACACCCAGTCATGTGACCCAGAGACAGACTGCAGGCAACAAAAGGAGGGGAAATGCCCACTTTATAAAAGTGGCATTTTCAAAATTGTAATAAAAAATCTGACATTACCGTAAGAGAGGATATTTCCTGACAATTCCAAAGAAAACAAACATGAACTGGTTACTTGTTCCCATATCGAAGTTAAATCTTATTAAATGTAACAAGGTAACACCAATGTTATCCTATGGGAGAGGTAGGTCTTGCAATAGCGAAAAATTAATTTGAGAGCTATTCACTACCAGGACATGTAAAATGGTCAAGTACATGTCCAGCTTTCTAAATACAATGCACCCTGCCCCATGGGCTGATGAGGGCCTACTTTGGGGGTGACATATTTATTAAAAAGAAAGGTTTAGGCATGACAAAGGGTTTATTTTGCCAGGTTGAAATGTCATTTTAAAACTCCACTCAGGCTGCAGTGGCAGGCCTGAGACATGTTTTGAAAGGGCTACTTAAGTGGGTGGCACAATAGGTGTGCAGGCCCACTAGTAGCATTTGATTTACAGCACTGGGTACATGTAGTATCACTTTACTAGGGATTTACAAGTAAATTAAATGTGCCAATTTGGTGTAAGTCAATTTTAGAATGTTTAAAGGAGGAAGCACAAACACTTTAGCACATTAGCAGTGGTAAAGTACACAAAGTCCTAAAAGCCAACAAAAACAGGTTCAGAAAATAGAAAAGGGGAAGGCCAAAACTTTGAGGATGACCCCGCAGAGAGGGCAAGGTCCAACACTAACTTACTCCCCCGCCATCTTGACAGTTATGTTGGTACATTCACGGACGGAAAGATGTCTTTGACAGTAATTTGGGAACTCTGCCACAGATAATTCAGGGTAAGGCCTCATCCTTTCTTCCCAGAGGTTTGTATGACAGAATATCAATTACAAAAAACTAGTGTACACAAATATTAAAACCAAAATAACGTGTACCATAATATTGTGATGGTATGTATAGATAGTTAAGTATAGATTTTGGGGCAGTTGAACTGCCACAAGACCACTGCCACCAACAGGATTGTGGATCCCGTGGTGGCATTGATCTGGGAAGCAGAGTTGTCTGGCGGCGGTGCAGAACCACGCACCGCCGACGAGATTTTGAGGTGCCTTTCCGACATCCTATTCATGGTGGGAATCCCGCCATGGAAAGGCTGTCAGAAAAATATGCTAGGGGCCCTAAACAGGGCCTCTGGACTTTGGTGCCCATTTCAAAGTGTGGCAAGGGCACATGTTGTGCCCCCCTCTTCCTGCACATTTGTGGGTGCACTGTGTGTCGTGCACGACATGGTGCAAGGCTCACGGTGCACCAACTTGCTGGAGGCACTGCCACGGCTGCAGGATATGCTACAGACTCTTTCTATGAGCCTAGGATTCCCCCACCGTGGCACCACCACTGCAAGACCACCACCGCGGTGGTCATGTAAACATACGACGGTCAGGATGCCACCGGCTTAACCACCAATACTACGGGCTGGCGGTCCAACCCCCAGATTCATAATTAAGCCCTTAATCTTTTTAACTCCTTCTACTTACTTTGGGTGTCTTGCTTAATACCCCTCGTACAAAATAATTTTTTTATCATATTTGTTCAAAATACTTTCTAGCCAGGGAAGATATGTTATTTTTGGGATGCTAATACATTTGTATATTTTAGAGTAAATAGGACCTAAATATAGAAGAGAGCAACAGTCAGTCAATATTAAATTGTACTGTGATTCAGATAGAGAATGTGATACATTTAAGCCGTGTGCTAGTTGTATCAGATGACACCTTGTTAACGCAATTTTCAGCACACTTTGGGAGACTACACAATCTGTGGTCAGAATTGCACCCACCACACCAAACATGACAGTGGTAATTTTTCCAGTGAAAATGACTCAGTAAATATAGAACAATAGCTGATTAAGCTTGCTCCCCAGGAATGAGCAGGTTTTATATTTACTCCCGTAAAATTGGGCCTTTGGTACTTTCTGTAGGTTTATGACTGATGTGTAGCGTGCAGGCTGGTCACAAGACACCTACACAATCGCACAGTTCCTTTCAGAAGTTCTATAGCACCACTGCGGCACATGTTAAAATGACTGTACCCAAGAGACCTTCCCTAAAAACGAAAGCAATTTTTAAGTTATTTTACGTATTTCTTTATATTTGCACTTTTATGTAAATTCATGTGGCAAACAAGCAACATTACATTGCACAAAGGCCCCGTGTAGAGGATTTTACGAACTGTTATTGACCAATATCAACAATAAACATGCACTCGAACTTAAAAAAATATATCATATTTTATACATTTGTTTCCATCTAAGTTTCTTTTTGTGTATTTTCAGTTTTTTATTTTCATGCTGTTTCAAACTTAACATTACCATACAAGTGGCATTTAATCTAATTTAGTTTCCCTTGCCATTTTGTTTTGTCTTTGTCATCCTTTGACATTTATATCTCTTTATCTTCAAATGAGCCCTGCCATTTTCTACATTGTTGTTTTTTTCTCCATTTCATACTTTACCTTGGTGATGCGTCACACAGGTGGAGTACTTTTCTTCACTTCCCAGTACTTCCAGGCAGCCTCACCCACTGGAAGACATTTAACCTACCTGCTCATCACTGACTGTCTTATAAAGGGACACATGCAGCCTTTAAATTCCAAATAACCATTGGAAGTGCACCAACACTGTTCTATCTCCAAGAACTGGGCTTGAAGCCACATGTAAGGAACTCCACGCCCCTGCCTCTCATGAAAGGTGGCTACTCCCAGTTGAGGTCGCCTGGTCTGTGTCAGCCAATGATCCACTTCCAAGAACTGAGCTTGAAGCCACAGGTAAGGAACTCCAGGCCTCTGCCGCTCATGTGATGTGGCTCCTCCCAGTTGAGGTCTCCTGATCTGTGTCAGCCTATCAGAACAACGGAGTTGGTTTCACTTTCTCTGCTGCTGCACTCACGTGAGATGTGTAAGGCTAGGGAGCAACACAGACTTCCTGAGGCCAGATGTCCACTCTGCAGGCTGTTTCAGAAAACGGAGTCCCTCGAGTGCCTGTGGCCAAAACAAACAGCACCCCGATCCAGCAACAAGCTGTGAGTAAGGACCCCCTAGAGGACGGCCTGCATTTTCAATGCCATGCCAGTACAACAATTACAAAACGCTGGAGAGCTGATCGTTTTCACTTGGGAAATCTAAATCTAAAACAACAAACACATGAGGAAATCACATAAAAAGTGTTTGCGAGCTCTCTAAATTAATTCTTAATGTTTATTAAAACGAACAGCTATGTAATTGCAATGTTCAAAAAGAATATTGGGATTTATATACACATTATTTTTCCCCTACATGCGATTGGGACTCCAGAGTAGCAAAAAGTAAACAAAAGACTTTTGTATCTGAGAAAGGTGGTAACCGCACCTGTGAGGTCCCTGTGAGGCCTCTTCCAAAGTGCCTCCTGCTAACTGTAGGCTGTTTTTAGTTTATCGTAATGACCTGCAGGCAAGACAAGGAAAGGGCTGATGTTGAAACCTTCCTGCTTCATAGCACTATAGCTCCTATAAGATGTAGTTTGCACAGCAAAACTGATGTTCAAAGCATTATCTAATCCTGTAAATTGTGTATAGGATCTCAGTTTTTGGGCTCAAACAAACACTCTCAAAACTGAAAAGCAATTGCACTCAGTGTTACTTTCAAAAATAGTCCGTGTTTTGCCGCAGTGAGCTTTGGGTTAAAAATCCTAGCTTGCAAAGAGTTTTGCCTTAATTAACTTAGCCTGACTGTATAAAATATGGCATGGGGCACTTAACTGTGAACATCCATCCCTTCAAGTTTCTGTTTGTGCACCTCGTTTAAGTCTTAGGTTTGGTCTAAAGGAAAGTTCTGGAGCTGCCCCTGTTCTAAGGGAGGCAATCTTTCACTCCTGTCAGTGCTATTGATGGAGCAAGGACTCGTAAATGAGACTTGCTCGTAAGCAATCCTTTCGTTTTAACTCATTAACGAATTACTAAAAACGTGTTTGTAATTAATAATTCGCATTTAGAAAAAGACACGCGGGACAGTGAAGCTTGCTTATGTGTTTACTAACTGCAATAACATGAATGAAGGACTAAAACACATTTTAACAAGGGATCTTTACTGCGCATGCGTCCACTACATCTATGTAGTATGACGTACTAATGCTTGGAGGGAAAATCTTGCGCCTGCGCAATAGACAATAAAATGGCCGCTTGAATGCTCACATGCATGGCACCTGCTTGGCTGAAATAAAAAATAAGTTTTATACTAATGCAACTGCAGAAAGGGTAATAATAATTGAAGTGGGTTAGAGTAGAGGTTGGTGGTGTACAGTGAAACCATTTATTTTTGAAAATAACATTTCTTCTTTTGACTTTATTATTAGTGCGCATTTGGGCCTTCTGCACTTGTCTGAATCGAGCTGACTGACTTGACCCCACGCATGCGCACCAGAGAGAGAATAAATAAAGATGAGTAAGGACTTGTCACGCTTCCAAGGCCAGCGAAGATGTGCCCTGGGAACATGAGGGTGAAGAGTTCATATGAAGGAGCTTTATTCATAACGTTGCAACATTTTGCATTGATAAAGTTTGGAGATGTATGGGAAAGGAAATGATTTAATAAAGTTTGAGGGGAGGGATTTGAATACAATGGTTTAAAGAAATAAGTGAAATGTAAGCATGGTGTGACGATCATCCCCCTCGCCTGTTCAATCAGAGTTAGTATTTTGTAAAATTGAAACATTAATGGGTGGTACATGGCTAAGGAAAGGTATAATTGAGGTAGTTTTAGTTAGTTAGTCTAGTCTTTTGGGAGCCAGCTTTTGTCGGAGGCGATGCAGAATTCGGGATGCTGACGGCGTTGGGGGTGGTGCTAATGCAGTGAGACGCTGATGAAGAAATCGAATGCAGAACCATCTATTTGACTTAATTGGGTTAGAAAGAAGATCACGGAAGAACCATGAGGAGGAAGAGAGTGTCAGAGAAGGGTGCGACGCAGTCGTCGGTATTTAGAGAGGTGAAGTATCATGTCCTGATTCCTGTCCTGAAGTCTTTGTCTCCTGATCTATCCCGACGGACCCTTACCAGCCCTTTGGCCAGGGGGTTGGTCTTCACACCATACTTGGTAAATATAAATATATCGTATTGATAGATGTCCTTCTCTCTCTGTCCTCTTCTTTCTGAGCATAGTTATTGTGTGGATCTAAATTGCTAATGCCTATTGAAACTTGATTGAATTGACACTCTTGTGAATGAGGGTGTTTGTACTGAAACTTTGAGATGGTTCATGCTTAATTAATTTAGATAAAGATTTTAAAACTTCCCGAGTCTGTGTTTATTTCATTTAATCAAGAAATGTTTAATAAGTTACGTTAATTATCACCATCAACTAGTTCCAACTAATGGTCCATTGACCAGAGGAAATAACTAATTGTTCAGTGAAAGGTTTAGTTAGTGAAAGAAATAACTAGATCTTGAAGTATGAAAAGCATAAACTAAGGTCCCAGCGGTCTACTTGCTGTTTAGTGGAAATAGTTATATGGGCCCAAGTGAGTATATGGTAGTGGATTATCTGCTGTTAGTACACCGCTGGATCAGTTTTCTGGTAGCAGAGTTATGGTTATTATTGACTAGTTTGGTGATAAGTATAGATTATTGATCATTTGATTTATGTTTTAACAAAAAGAGTTAGCGTCTTGTTTTATGTTGTCTGGAAAATTCCCGGGGAATGAATAGCGGGTGGCGATAGAAACCACACTGCAGTGAGGTTACTCGTCTGTTGGAATAACACTGAGAAGCTAGGTAGGGCTAGCAGTGTTGAAGTAGGCGCTATTTTCTGTGTAAAAGTAAGAGTGATTGATAGCAAAGAGATCGCTAGTGAAACTTTAGGCATTATATCACCTAGAAAGGGTAACCCTGAAGGAGTAGCAGGTTCTTCCAAGCTAGATTGACAGCAAAAGGAGTTCGCTGGTGAAACTTTGGTCTCAAAATTCCCAAAACGGGTGACTGCAGAGGAGTAGCAGGTTCTCTAGAGCTTGAATGAAGGGTAAGCGGAAGGGTTTTACTCGCAGTGGAAAGAAACAAACTATCCTTTGATTTAGCGGAACAGACAGAGTAGCGAATGTTTTTATGTCGTTAATAACAAAGAATTTTAAAGAAAATATCAAGAAATAAGGTTTTTGCATTACCTTTTGAAGGGAGGGTCAGTTGCCGGAGTGGTACTGACGTCACAGTGAGCCGCGCTGGGATTGGTAGAAACAGCGGGCGTGTGACAGGAGCAGCCTTGTAAAGGAGGGGTCAGTAGTAAGGAGCAGAACTGACGTCAGGAAAAGGCCGCGCTGGCATTGGTCAGATCTCGGGCGTGAGCCTGATTTGATTGGATAGCTAGTTAGAAGCCGCGCTAGAATTGGTGGAGAGAAGTATTGTATGCAGAATTTTGATTTGACTGTTAGTGCAAGACGTACAGGTAGAAGATTTCAAGGATTTGCAGAATATAATTTCCTACATCGATTCCCAAGGATGTATGGAGAGAGAAGAAAGATGTCATTTTTAAAGAAAATTAAGAATTTCTTTGTAAAGGATAAGCCTGTGTTGACTAGAGAGGGAATTCCTATTCCGCCACCGAAAACACCAGCATCTTTTATGATGATGGAAAGCGGATATCATACTTGCGTATGGTTGGAAAACTGGATAGAATATACAAAGGATGATGGAGTGCTAGCATTTCCAAAAGATGGTACGTTTAATGGGAGGATTCTTCAGAATTTGAGATTGAAAATGAATGATTTGGAACCTAGACCTAGGTTAACTCAATATGAGGCTTTGGAAGAATGGGAGACTGAGTCATATGAACGAGAGAAATGTAGAGGTGGAAGGTATAGAGGATTCTTTCCCAGACACTTGCATGAGTCACGCAAAGGGCAGATGAAACAATGGAGGAGAGCTATGGTATCAGAAGGTTTATATCCAGTGTTAATGGCTGAGGAACAGTCTAGAGGAAAGTGTAAGGAGAAAACAAAACATATGAACTCAGCAGGATATGGTGAATCAGATGACGAGTTGTTAGAGGATATTTTAATTAAAAATCCACCACTGTATCAAGAAGCAACGAGTAAGGTTACCCCAAGTGCACCAGTAATGGGAATGCCATTAACCCCACAGATTTTACATGAGACGTCATACAATACAGGATAATGAAAGAGATGCTTTGAATAAAACTAGAGAAGAACTAGTTCAAAAGATAAGTCAATTAAATTTGAATACTGAAGCCTTGACAGTACCAGTGACCATTGGTCCGGTAATCCCATTGTATGGAGATAATAAGATTTGCCAGAAACCACAATCTGTGACAATTCCACTAAATAGTCCTAGAAAAGAAACAATAATTACAGATGATCAGGTTAGTGAAAGTGAGTCAATTATTTCATTAATGGATCTCCCTAATGTGGAACCTCTGACGGAAACTCCAAAGAGAGTTACACCTATGAATTTGAGAGAAAGAAGACCTTTGGTTCCTGCTGGAACTGGAGGCGCAACAGTAGTCACCTCTGGAGAAATAGAAAGATGGGCACAGGAAAGAGATAATCAGAACCCAACACCAAAGATTTTAGACATTAGCAGATTGAAAGTGGAATTGGAAGAGATGATGACAGGATGTGTGGGTACAGAGAGATTGAACGCTTATAATGATGAGGAATTATTGTTTTTATGTAAGAGTATAACAAGGAGAGCAAGAGTATTTCATGAGAGATTGACTGAAGTTGCTTCAGAGATTGGAATAGACATAGGGAAGTCAAAATTGTTACAGAAACCATATTGAGTGGACTTTACTGATAAAGATTTAGAAAGCGTAAATGCTTCTGGAAAGAGACTACAGATAAAAGAATTAATGAACATTTTGCGAAAATGGGGAGATATTGATAAATGGAGGATTAGATGGATAAGAAAGAAAGAGGAAGTACAAGCGAGAGAAGCAGCAGCTGCATTCCCAGTAAGAGAATCAAGCAAGGTGGAAAAATGTTGTCCAATGAGAGAGGTTCCTGGAGGTGGATATGTTCATGTTCCTTGGAGTAGACAAGATATTTTATCATTTACAAATGATTTTCCAAAGCTGAGAGAAAAACCAGTTGAATGGTACAAACAGGTAGAGAGATTTGTGAAGGTTTCGAAGGTTTTATTGAAAGACTTGGATGGTCTGTTTGATATAGTGGTACCTGCTGATTTATGGACGGAATGTAAGATCACAATTGACTGGCCTAATGAGGAGTATGCTAGAGACTCAAAGACAGGAGCACCTTCGGAGGAGGTGATGAAAAAGTATCACCAAGTGATTACGTATTTGAAAGGGAAAATTCCTCCTAAAGAAACAGACAAACAGATTGGGTAAAAATAGATAGAACAACACAAGAACCAAATGAATCTGTACATGCATATTATGCGAGGTTATTACAAGTGTTTAAGCAGTATTGTGGTTTTGAGAATATCGGTGACAAGGATATGGGACATTTTGTGTACCGGTTTGTATATGGTTTGAAACCAGAGATTAGTCAGATGATACAGCAGCACATGTTGTGTTGGCAAAGCAAGACAGTGGATGATATTGAGGGCAGGCGTAGGAAGCTAAAAGAGAAAATGATGTGGGCACAAGTTAAATTGGCAGAACAGCAAGAAGAGAAAACAAATGAACAAAATAATAATCAAGTGAAAGAACAAAGTCAGAATAATCAAGGAACGAATGGTAATAAATATAGGGGACGAATGGACAGTGAAGAAGCAAAAAAGAAGTTTCCTTGTCATGCGTGCGGAAAGCTTGGACATCGGAAGAACGAGTGTAAGAGTACTCAGAATAATAAGAGTAATAATGGGCCAAATCAAAATTTAATCCCACAGATGCAGAATGAAGTACTTATGAATCAGCAGCAGCAGCAGGTAGTTACACCACAATAGCTTGTGCCACCAGCTCCTATGCCAAATTTTGTGAATCATCAGAGCAAACACTGGATTTCAAGGAGAAAGTGGTAAGAATAATAGAACAATTACACAATATTTTTTACAGAATGATGAAGAACATTCAGATGTCACACAATGACGGTGCCTGAGGTGGGAGGAAGAGGAGTGCATGCTTGGCGCATCCTTGCCGGTAGATCAGTCAGGTCCATTTGTTGATGGGAGATTAGAAGGTAAAGACATTACTTTCCTATTGGATACTGGTGCTACCAGGTCTACTGTGAGAACAGCAGACATCCCAAACCTACCCCTCTCGGGAGAATCAATCCAAGTTGTTGGCGTGTCAAACAAACAGATTAGAACCCCAATCACCAAACCAATGGAGGTGCATATTGGAAATTTTAAAGAAATGCATCGGTTCGTAGTTTGCGATTCCAGTCTTGTAAATCTGTTGGGAAAAGATCTTTTGTGCAAGATGAATTGCACGATCTATTGTACACCGGATGGTGTCGCTTTCCAAACACCTGATGAAGACGTGGTATACAAGATGATGCTAGCCAAACAGGGAACAGAAGTAGATGAAATGTTTTCGTTAATAACTGAGAATGAATTACCAGAAGAGTTGAGAACCACAGTTAATCCAGAAGTGTGGGATTTTACAGGAAAAGACATTGGGCTAATGACAAATATAGACCCAGTTAAAGTGACAGTGAAAGAAGGTGCAGTGTATCCAAATACCTGACAGTTCAAGATGAGTCCAGAAGTAAAAGCAGGGATTATTCCAGAAATTGAACGAATGGTTAAACAAGGTATTTTAAAAGAAGTGATGGGTAGTCCATGTAATTCACCAATAATGGTACAGAAAAAGCCTAGCGGAAAGTACAGGATAGTGCAGGATTTACGGAAAATAAATAAAATTGTAGTGCCATGTTGTCCAATAGTGCCAAAACCAGCAGTGATACTTTATCAGATACCCTGGAATACAGGTTGGTTTACAGTAATTGATTTATGCCAAGTGTTCTTTTCTATTCCTTTACACCCAGACAGCCAGTATCTTTTTGCATTCAAGTTTGAGGATCGTATTTACGCATGGTGTCGAGTTCCTCAAGGGTACACAGAGAGTCCTTCAATTTTTAATCAGATTTTGAAAAAGTGGCTAGAGTCATTGATTATGCCTGGAAAATCTGTTTTGGTCCAGTACATTGATGACCTACTGGTGGCATCAAAAACACGAGAAGATTGTGTCACAGACACAATTGTATTGCTGAATCATTTGGCTGAAGGAGGACACAATGTGTCTCCAGAGAAGTTACAATTCTGTCAACGAGAAGTTAGATATTTAGGGCATAAAATAGAAAGAGGAGTTAGAAAAGTGACACCGGAAAGAATAAAAATAATCAAAGAAATGCAATTGCCACAGACTCAAAGAGAAATGAGAATGTTTCTAGGAGTGGTTGGATACTGTAGGCAATGGATCAATGGTTTTTCGATGTTAGCAAAACCATTGATACAGATGATCCGGAAAAGAGCAAAAGATCCGATTGATTGGAATGATGACTGCATAGAGGCAATTGTGAAACTAAGAAACTGTTTGTGTGAGGCTCCTGCTTTGGGTATGCCCGATTATTCAAAAGACTTTGCATTATTTTGCTGTGAGAGAGAGAATTGTGCACTTTCAGTTTTAACACAGAGACATGGATTGAGTCGACGTCCAGTGTCATATTTTTCAGCTACATTGGACCCAGTGGCTTCAGCATTGCCTGGCTGCTTAAAAGCAGTGGCTGCTACTTGTTTGAGCCTGGAGCAAAATGAGTTGATAGTGATGGGACATCCGGTAAAAGTTTTTGTTCCACACTCAGTTGAGATTCTTTTGACAAGAACACAGCATCTCACCCCTAGCCGATTGACTAGGTATGAAAGAGTGATTTTGGGAGCTGATAACGTGACTGTGATAAGGTGTACGATCATGAGCCCAGCTACCCTATTGCCAGACCCCTGTGATGAAGAAGTGAGAGATGAGAGTGATCATGATTGTTTGACGTGACTGAGTTATGCACGAAGCCCCGGCCGGACATAAAAGATACACCTTTGAAAGAGGCTGACCATGAGTTATTTGTAGACGGTTCCTGCCTCAGAACACAAGAAGGAGGACTAAGTGCTGCATATGCTGTTTGTAAAATATCAGGGGTAATTGAAGCATCCTGTTTACCTGGGGTCAAGTCTGCACAGGTAGCCGAATTGGTTGCCTTAACAATGGCATGCAAAAAGGGGAAACATTGGAGAGTAACCATATTTACGGACAGTCAATATGGGTTCGGGTTTGTGCACGACTTCGGCCAGCTCTGGATGCAGAGGGGATTTCTGACTTCTTCAGGATCTCCTATCAGAAACAGCAAAAATGTGAAGGATTTGTTGGAAGCATTACAATTGCCAAAAGAGATAGCAGTTGTAAAATGTGCTGCACATCGGTCAGGAAATGACTGTGACTGCTGGCAATAATTATGCTGACCAAGGGCCAAGTACTGTGCCAAAAATACAGTGGCCATAAACCGAAAAATTGAAACGGGTGAAACCAGATGCCAACTTATGTTTTTCTCAGTACCAGAAACATGGGATGAGATTAGACAATAGCAGGAAGAAGTTGAGGAAAAGGAAATTTGGATAAAGGCAGCCTGTACAATGAGACCACATGATGAGGTATGGGTATACTTAGATGGAAGACCAGTCATGCCACATTGTTTGCTTTCAAAAATGGCAAGAGTGTATCATGGAGCAACACACATAGGGAGAGACTCAATGATTAGGATATTCAGACAGAGTTGGTACAATCCGAAATTCAGGGTAGTCGCAGAAAGCCTTTGCCAAAGATGCTTAACCTGTCAGCAGCAAAATCCAGGTAGAAAGACAGTGGTAAGCTGGGGAAAGAATGGAAAGGCAGAAGGACCCTTCACTAGATTACATTTAGATTTTATTGAATTGCCCCCATACAATGGACTGAAATATATACTTGTCATAGTATGCCTTTTCTCAAGATGGGTGGAAGCCTATCCCACTCGAAGAAATGACAGTCTTACAGTTGCAAAATTGTTATTGAGGGAGTTAGTTCCGCGATTTGGTTTTCCAGTCACTTTGGAATCAGATAGAGGCCCTCATTTTAATAATGAAATAATTCGATTAATCTGTGCTGCATTTAACATTGAACAAAAACTGCACTGTGCTTATCGTCCAGAGGCTTCTGGAATTGTTGAGCAAATGAATGGCACAATCAAGTCAAGACTGGGAAAGGTGTGTGCATCCACAAAGCTGAAATGGCCAGATGCATTACCTCTTGTATTGATGGGTCTCAGAAGTATTCCAGACAGAAAAACAGGAATGAGCCCACATGAGATTCTCATGGGAAGAGCCATGAGACAGGCATTTATTCCTGGAAATAAACTAATGAGTATAACTGATGATCTGGTATTGGACTATTGCAAAGGATTGGCTGAAATGATGCGTTCTGTCTCTCACCAGGTTGGAGAAGACAGCCAGACCAAGCGCATGATTTGAATCCTGGAGATTGGGTGCTAGTGAAGAAACACGCAAGAAAGTCGTGCCTAGCACCAAGGTGGGACAACCGCGGCAAGTCATATTAGTCACTACCACAGCAGTGAAGTGTGCAGGTTTGCCCAACTGGACTAATGCCAGCCATACCAGAAGAGTTCCGAGCCCATCAGAACAACAAGAGCAACCACTGACTGAACAGGCTGAAGCGTCAGGAGTTGTAAACTGTGAAATTGAAGAATCTAGAGTAATAGATTCTGAAAGACAACCATATGACGAACATCTAAGTACATGTCAGGAAGACTGGATACCAGTGATTGAAATAATTGATGATGTCATTGAAACCAGAAGAAGAACAGAACTGAAAAAACAGGAAAGTAGTCAGGAAAAGACAGGGGAAGAAGAACACACTCAGGTGGAAAATAAAAGAGACTCACACGAACCTGAGGAGGGAAAAATAGAAGAACACGTTCAGGCGGAAGAAGAAAAGTAAGTAAGACCTGAACAGGGTCAGATAGAATTAGAAGAACAAGCTCAGGAAGAAGAACAAAATACGGTAAGACCTAAGCAGGTGGAAGTAAAAGAAGGTACAAGCACGGAAAACAGAGAAACAGAACAGATTGTGCCTAGAATAAATGAAATAAAAAGAACTTTACAAAGAGATAAAGAAGGTGAAAACGGAGTGCAAATCAAAAAAATCAGAAAGGGAGACAATTGGCCAACTGGAGTAAAGAAACTAAAATATCACTTGAGAAAATCTGAAAAGAGACCAGAACAAGTAAACAAAGTCACAAGTCAAACACACCCTAAACAAACTTTGGCAAAGATAACTCGAAGAAGTCCAAGATTGAGAAATTTAAACAGGAGCTATAAGGCTCCTGAATGGACTTACGTTATACTCGAGGAATTTGAATCCCTAGATCTGACTGATGAAACAGAAGGAATTCATATTGTTCAAATTGATGAAAGCAAATTGAGGCCTCCTTAAGAACGAAAAGGAAAGCCAAACTGACAAAGAAAAGATAAGAGAAAATAAATTTTCTCAGGAATAAAATGGCAGAAATTGAAGTTACCGGGAAACCAAAACGTGGATTAAAAAGAAAATGTTTTAGATTTTGTTTTTGTAGTATTTTATTAGCAGCAATAGTATGGTTATTCCTAACAGTAGGAGTACCTTTGTTAATGAAAACAAGTGACAAGAATAATACAGATACTAATGTTAAGGTGGATAGAATAAAAGAAACTGAAAAAGAAATAGGGGTAGAAGATGAAGCAAACTATCATAATGAATCAGACTATAATACGTCCTCTAATGTGTTTATTAAATTGTTATTTCAATATGTTAGCACTATGGAGATTAATAATTGCTACGTGTGTATGAAGTTACCCTCATCAGTATCAGAAGGAGTGACGTTTCACCATATACCTTTAACGTATGGTGTGTCATGTAGTATTTTGTCAAGTTTATTTTATGCTACAGGGAGACTTCAATATTTTTATTCAGATATAGATGTAGTATTTTCAGACTTACCTATTAGAAAGAATATGAATCCAGTAGCTAGTAGTAAAAATGCACAGTTCATGGGTGAATTTTCTTAACAATGAGTTCAATAGATTTAGTTCAGGCACATAAAGATAATCTAACATGTACATTCAGAAAAGAAGAAAAAGATTTTTTGGATTTAGTAGAAGAAAGGAGACAGGATTTAATAAAGAAGACAACTGAACAGAAAACCCATGTACCTCCATGGGTTGGGAAGGAGGGAATCTATGCAAATGGCAAGGCTCTAGCTGCGATGTCCCTGGATTTTGTGAAAAGGGAAAATTCTGCCTCCATAGATTAAAGACAGATTATAACAATAATTACATTGGTTCCAGTGAATGTGAACACAACTTCCTAATTTTAGGAGGGTGGGGACTAAAAGGGGGAACTGATCCTGTGTTTCCAGGAGTGTATTATGTTTGTGGGAGTAATGCCTATTATAGGTTACCTGCAAGATGGTACGGGAGTTGCTACTTTGGAATAGTGTTTCCAAAAATCTATCATGTAGATAAAATCAGTGGAACCAATGGAAATTCTAATGGACTAACACGTAGAAGAAGAGCTAGTTTTTCTGAAATTGTAGGAGACATTTTTAGTGCACTGATACCCTCAGTTGGAGTCATTCTGAATTCACAGAGTTGATCGTCTTTCTACAGACACTGCAGGAGGATTCTTAATGATTAACACAGAAATGGTTGCAATCAGGTCTATGGTTTTACGGAACCGTCTTGCTCTTGATATATTGTTAGCAAAAGAAGGTGGAGTCTGTGGCATGTTGAAAATTCAACACTGCTGCACTTATATTCCGGACAAGAGCAGAGAAATTAAAGGATATATTGAAAACATTACAAGAATGCATAAAGACTTGACCCAACTGGAGGTTGACAGTGTGTGGGGAAGACTAACAAAAAGTAGGGAAATGGTTTGTTGGTTTTGGGAAGGGTTTTCTAGGTCAAATAATAATACCATTAGTTATGATAATAACAGTAGTGATGATAATAATGATTACATACAAGTGTTGTAGAAGAGGTAAGAAAGAGAAAGTACATTTTGAAAGAAAAGGAAAGGGACAGAAACGCAAAAGAAAATATGATGAAATACAGCTAGAAGAAATGAAAGGCAGATTATATAAGAAAATGAGAGATTTAGAAGGAAACGAGTTGATTGATGAAAAATTGAGAGGAGAAATAGAGAAAACTGAGAAGTGCTAAAGTTGGTATCTGGGATGGGATGGGTAATTTTGTGATGGCTTAAGATGCCATCAGAGAGGGGATTGATGGAGCAAGCACTCGTAAATGAGACTTGCTCGGAAGCAATCCTTTCGTTTTAACTCATTACTAAAAACGTGTTTGTAATTAATAATTCGCATTTAGAAAAAGACACGCGGGACAGTGAAGCTTGCTTATGTGTTTACTAACTGCAATAACATGAACGAAGGACTAAAACGCATTTTAACAAGGGATCTTTACTGCGCATGCGTCCACTACATCTACGTAGTATGAGGTACTAATGCTTGGAGGGAAACTCTTGCGCCTGCGCAATAGACGATAAAATGGCCGCTTAAAAGCTCACATGCATGGCACCTGCTTGGCTGAAATAAAAAATAAGTTTTATACTAATGCAAATGCAGAAAGGGTAATAATAATTGAAGTGGGTTAGAGTAGAGGTTGGTGGTGTACAGTGAAACCATTTATTTTTGAAAATAACATTTCTTCTTTTGACTTTATTATTAGTGCGTATTTGGGCCTTCTGCACTTGTCTGAATCGAGCTGACTGACTTGACCGTACGCACCAGAGAGAGAATAAATAAAGATGAGTAAGGACTTGTCACGCGTCCAAGGCCAGCGAAGATGTGCCCTGGGAACATGAGGGTGAAGAGTTCATATGAAGGAGCTTTATTCATAACATTGCAACATTTTGTATTAATAAAGTTTGGAGATGTATGGGAAAGGAAATGATTTAATAAAGTTTGAGGGGAGGGATTTGAATACAATGGTTTAAAGAAATAAGTGAAATGTAAGCATGGTGTGACGATCATCCCCCCTCGCCTGTCCAATCAGAGTTAGTATTTTGTAAAATTGAAACATTAATGGGTGGTACATGGCTATGGAAAGGTATAATTGAGGTAGTTTTAGTTAGTTAGTCTAGTCTTTTGGGAGCCAGCTTTTGTCGGAGGCGATGCAGAGTTCGGGATGCTGTCGGCATTGGGGGTGGTGCTGATGCAGTGAGACGCTGATGAAGAAATCGAATGCAGAACCATCTATTTGACTTAATTGGGTTAGAAAGAAGATCACGGAAGAACCACGAGGAGGAAGAGAGTGTCAGAGAAGGGTGCGACGCAGTCGTCGGTATTTAGAGAGGTGAAGTATCCTGTCCTGATTCCTGTCCTGAAGTCTTTGTCTCCTGATCTATCCCGGGGGACCCTTACCAGCCCTTTGGCCTGGGGGTTGGTCTTCACACCATACTTGGTAAATATAAATATATCGTATTGATAGATGTCCTTCTCTCTCTGTCCTCTTCTTTCTGAGCATAGTTATTGTGTGGATCTAAATTGCTAATGCCTATTGAAACTTGATTGAATTGACACTCTTGTGAATGAGACTTTGAGATGGTTCACGCTTAATTAATTTAGATAAAGATTTTAAAACTTACCGAGTCTGTGATTATTTCATTTAGGGCCAGATGTAGGTAACTTCAATTTAGCGAGTCCTTAATAGCGATTTTTACCCAATCGCTATTAAGGATTCGCTAAATGGAATGTAGGTAGGAATCGCTAAAATATTAGCGATTCCTTAACATTCCTTAATAACGAATCGGTAATTGAGATTCGTTATTAAGGAATACATAGCCATTCATTCCTATGGGCTAGGAGGCCCATAGGAATGAATGGGAAGATATTCACTATTAGCGATTCGGTATTACCGAATCGCTAATAGCGGAGAGTATTTCAAGGGTGCCAGGGTGTCCAAAGGACACCCTGTTGCACTCCTGAAATGTGCATGTGTGCACATGTGGCGCACATACATGCCCTAAGGGCATGGATGTGTGCCACATGGCACATTTGAAAAAGCAAAAAGTGCTTTTTTAAAGGAAATCGCTACTTACCACCAACTTAAAGTTGGTGGTAATTAGCGATTCCTTAAGACTCAAGTGCACTATTTTTAGTGCTACTTACATTGCATTTAAGGAATCGGTATTTCCGATTCCTTAAATGCAAGAGCAAAATAAGGAATCGCTATTTTGCGATTCCTTATTTTGCATGTAGGTATGAACTCACCTACATTGCACTCAGCCAAATACCGGTCGGTAACGCTGTAATTGTCCGAATTTCGGCGTTACCGACCAGTATTTTGCCACCTACATCTGGCCCATAATCAAGAAATGTTTAATAAGTTACGTTAATTATCACCATCAACTAGTTCCAACTAATGGTCCATTGACCAGAGGAAAGAACTAATTGATCAGTGAAAGGTTTAGTTAGTGAAAGAAATAACTAGATCTTGAAGTATGAAAAGCATAAATTAAGGTCCCAGCGGTCTACTTGCTGTTTAGTGGAAATAGTTATATGGGCCCAAGTGAGTATATGGTAGTGGAGTATCGGCTGTTAGTACACCGCTGGATCACTATAGCTCCTTGATGTGTATGAAGGTCCTAATGGCGCTACCTGTGCAGTACCTGCTGATTGTGTTATTTATGCTTGTTCTGCTTCTGCCTGTGCTCTTGATGTTCCTTGGAGGAGAATACTGCTCTGGTGCTGCCTTTGCTATGGCAGCCTCATGCAAGTGTAAGTGCACTCAGGAAGAATTTGGCCGATTTTTCATCTGTTTGCTTATGATCGCACATTTAAAGCTTGTGGAAACTAAGGGCCTGATTTACAAAGGGCCTCCGCTTCCGCCCCCAGTGCAGAGACTCCCCCACGACTGCGGGACCTCTGCCACAAGTGCGGAGACTCCGCCACGACTGTAGGACCTCCCCCACGAGTGGCAGTGACTCCCCCACAACTGCGGGACCTCTGCCATGAGTGCAGAGGCTCCCCCACGACTGCTGTACCTCTGCCATGACTTCAGAGACTCCCCCACGACCATGGGACCTCCGCCACGAGTGCTGAGGCCCTTTGTGAATCAAGTGTAGAATAGCCTTCAGCTCTGCCATGAGAATCACCTTTGTGGCAGAGCTAATGCTGGTGAAAAGGCCAGAGGGTCTAACAATTCAGGGTGGTTTCTACAATGCCATTCTTGCTGGTGTCATTTCTTTGTCGGATCACCATGTAAAGAATGGCCGGCCCAGAAAGAAAGGCTATCGAAATGTCCTGCACACACTGGTCAAACACTCCTTGTACATGGCAGACATTAATTTGTTATTTATGAAGCTAGACACCCCCTCCCCCCCGCCCACATTGACGGGTCTGTTTACCAACCTAGCATGGCATGGAAGACATGCTTTTATGTATCAATTTTCTTTCGAAGCATCTCCTGCCATTTATGTGGGAGATACTTCAGTGGAAAAACTTTGTCAAGGCCCTAAATATTTACAGGGTCGGAGAGGCCTATAGGGCAAACAGGCAGTGTCCAACGGGCTAGTCTGACAGGTCTTCCCATGGGCTGGTTTTAGGACTGTTTGTGTGCCTGTTTTGTGGTCTGCTAGGCGTGCTTTTACTATTGAATTTCCTGATACTAAAACAAACATTGCTACATCAAGCTCAAATCCATGCAGTCTTAAATACCTTGCAATACACTTCTACTATACAGCATGTCTTTACAAGTTCAAAACTGCCTCAATTTGCAAACATGCACTATTTTTTAGCTTTTTAGGTCACTAAAAGGGGAAACTTTTTGTTCGGTGCCCGGGCCGATTTTTGGTCCCAGTCGGACTCAGATTATTTATCGGTTTGTAGGGGCAATACAGACTGTGCATGGTGACTGAGAAAGATAAATAAGGAAAGAAGCAAAATAAGAGAGAGGGATATAGATGAACAATTAAGTGGAGATAAAGAACGAACGTGAGATTAAAAGAAGGAGGATAAAAAAGTAAAGTAGCAGGGAAACAAAAAAGTGAAAACTAAAAAGGAAAGAATATATAGGATGAGTTGAACTTGAAGGAGAAAAAAAATAAAGTAGAAGTTGGAAAAATGTGGTAGCGAGCAAAAAAGAAAATGTTGAAGTGGCTAGAAAAATAACTGATGGGGAAAAAAAGAAATAAAAATGTGAAATAGACATATAGAAGGACATTAAAAGGGAAAAAGAAGAATGAAATATGAAGTAAAAGAAAGGCAAAAACATAAATAGACACAGAGAGAACAAAGGGCGTGGAGGACATTGAAAGTTACAGAAAGGACCGAGAGATTGAATAAGAGAAAGAGCAATGAGCTGAAGACTGAGACATGGAAGCCAAGAGAGAACAGGGCACAAACAGTGAAGAGGGAGTTGAATGCACCTATTCAGTGCAAGGTGCATAAATCAGTAGGAAATGGGAGCAGGGACATAATAGGATGTATTGAGACATGGCATGGGAAAGGTGTATGGCAGAAAGATGGTGGTGATGTACGGCATGAGAAAAGAGAGGAGTGAATGAAGAGCACGACTCAGTAGAACAGAAAATGATTAAGCTATAGGAGGAATTAAAGAGGAAATTTTATAGTGTTTACTGAGAGAGAAAGACAGAAACTGTAATGTGACGGACTGAGATAGAAGTGAGAGAACTGGGAAGAATCAGTAGCCAGCGAATATAAGAGAAAATCGTGGAAGTAGTATGCAAACTGGAGAAACTATGGAGAGAAAAGAAGGTCAAAAGAATAGAGTTTTGTAGCTGGAGGTTAGAATGACACTAGACTGTGAAGGGGCGCAAATGAGAAGGACAAAGCGTGAGGGCAGAGGAAAACTAAAGAGATGTAGATCATATTGAAGGTGCAGATGAAGGGTTAAAAACTGCATAGGTCATAGCTGAAAGTTGAAGGTGTGCAGATTGCAGGAAAATATCTGCGAATAAGATATTTGAGGTGGATGGGAAACTGGAAGAGATAGAAGTGGATGACAGGCCTGAAAAATAAAAGTGATGAATTGGTGGTAAGAGAAAAACTTTAAGAGATAAGAAAATAATGAAAGAGATACAGATACAGAGTAAAACAGAAGGCTCAAAAGAAAGAGTAAAACTGACAGGATTAGAGGCAGAGAATGCAAAGTTTAGGGAAAAGGTGAACATAAAACAGGAAGAAATAGATGTAACAGAGGACCGACATGAAGGTGAAAGAGAAACTAGAGGAGCCAGACAGGGGGAGGATGTAAAACTAATAAAGCTAAACTTAAATATTATAGAAGATGTGGAGGCGAGAGGAAGAACAAGAAAAAAGGTAATGGTAAGAGGGCAGTAAGGTGAGAGAAGGAGTGAGGCAGAGGCGTTGAAGAGAAAGTGAGTGGTACAGATGGTGAAAGAACGAGAGGTAGCATGGTGAAACAATGAGAGGCGGAGATAGATATGAGAGGGACGCCGAGTGGGATGGAAGCAAGAAATGGCACAGACAGAACCTCCTACAAATGTATTAGTGTTGTAGAAATGTACTTCGCACGTGGGTAGCACTGTTATAGTCGCGGTGCGTCCATTAGGGCGCTGGGGCGTTGCCCCATAAGCCGCCCGCGCCCGCAGCTCCCTCGGCGTCTCTGAACTTAAGTAAACTGACTCAGTTTACTTAAGTTCAGAGACGCCGAGGGAGAACTATCTGACAATCATGTCAGTCAGCAGGACGTCGGACCGCCCACCCCCTTCAGAGCCTGAAGGGGGTGGGCGGTCCGGCGTCATGTTGACTGACATGCATGATGCATTGTCAGACCAGGAGCAGGCAGCAGCACAAGTGCGCATGACTGGTGAAGGTCGGCGAATTTTTCCGACCAGCCCAGTCATGCGCACTTGTGTTTGCACTGGCTGGCGGCTGCGCATTAGGAGAGCGGGGGTTGAGCAATGCTGCAACCCTCGGTCTCCTAATGGGCAGGCGGGCGGCGAGTACCTCTGCTAAGCCAATCCTGGCGCTGCTGGAGCAGCGTCAGTATTGGCTGAGAGGGGCTGCCACTTGCCACTCCAGTGACGCGGTAACGTTGAAGGTGCCAATGCGGGAGTCGGAGCAGAGGCGGCGCGGACGGCGGACCCGGTAAGTTTGGTTTATTTTAATCTCCCCCCGCGCGACACCCCCTGCGAGTATTGCGAGCACGAGCCGCGACTGTGTAAATGGTCACACATTTAATATGCACACATAATATTTAATATGCCCACATATTTAGACGAAAAAGCATAATACGAAAATGTAAATGTACTTTTGAGCTTAGACGTTTGCTGTCTACAGTCGCAATCGCTCCTGGGTAACTATATATTCAGAGGGAGAATATCGTAACAGGTAACCCTGCTGGTGATATCATAGACGATGAAGTAGAATTTGCAGAATTCATTTATTAATGTTGTTATATATAGCGTTGCACACCGCGTGAGTGGTATCGACGTGCTGTACTGGTACTTGTGAGGCAAAAAGCTTTGGGGTTTGAGGCGGTACGGGACCACGTCGCGTTAGGGGACGGTGGGGGCAATGCAGCTTGTAGGTGATTTTTTTAAACAAATGTGCGTTTGCCTAATCTGTATACAAGCACAGGTGTTAGCAAAGAGATTATACCTCCTGGGTGTGAAAATTCATTGTTAAATGTGAATATTGTATTTGATCAGAGAATTGCTCAGATCTGAAATGCAGCAGCGAGTGCAGATGTTTCCCACGTGTGCAACTTTATCCCTTCCAGTATCTTTCTTGGTACAACAGTATAGTGTTGATGTAAGCGAGAGTGCAGCCCCTCTTAGGTTGAGGGCGCTGTGTTTCTTTAACGCTGTGCCATTTTTCGCATTTGGTCACCATTAGCTTCCCAGTGGCATCCTTACTGGGCTGCAGGGCTGCGGTGAATGATTTTATGCGGCAGAACCAGAAACTGTTTAAGGAATTCCACAGCTGCCACTAGGCGCTGGAGGTGAGGGGGGATAACACCACTTTCACCACTTGTATTTTGATCACAGCCACGCAAAACCTTTGGAGTTTGAGCTTGAAAATGACCATTTACCCACTCTTTTTTCAAAATTTTCTCGGGGAGAAAACCCCCAAGAAACCCCCCTTAAGATGTTCGGGCGCGCTCGCTTGCCACGGTGCACTCCGACAGAAAGTTTACGCTCACCACTTTCAAATGTCACCAGCCGCCACTGTCTTTGAGGTGTATATATATATGTCCGAATCCACTTACCTGGGAAGCCAGGGACAACTGCGGGAGCGTAATGAACCCCACCACTTCCTCCACAGACTGCTGTGAATTGTGGAAGCATGCTGCTGCTAGGCAACAGAATACACCCTGAAACAACTGAAATGCTCACAGTGGGAACGATCCCTTTACAATAACTTAGACACCACTGACAAGCTGCAGCAGGGAAACGTGTACTGAGATTTTCTAAAACACTTGGGACCTTGGGCAGTGGGTGAAGGAGAATATGTAAAAAAAAATGGCTTTTGCATCGCATTTGTGCTGACATGAGGAACCAATAATAAAAATGTATCAAGGCCGATAAGGCAGGATGCCTGACAACCTCGAGCGAATGCTGCTAATTGTTTTGAACACAAGGGGGCCTACTCACAAAGGCATTTTGGAGTATGTAAAGTAGTACTCTTGTAGCTCTGTTTTACATACTCTTACATTCCTTTCCGCATTGTCTCAAAAACACCTAAAATGGGAATAAAATGTAAATATTCAAGGAATACAGTGTTCTGTACAATTACACTGTGCCATTTACTAATATGCAGTTGGAGGTACAGCACTGATTTCCAAAGGCACGTAAAGGTACGTAAAAGAGAATGTGGCCAATGGGCATTCTTCAGTGTTGTAATGAGGATGACGTGACCCTCCCATTTTCTCCCCACCGAGTTACGCACTGGTTATCTTAGACATGGGCTCTCCAACCAGTAGCTTGTGAGCTACTGGTATCTCACCAGCCACCTGTAAGTATCTCTCCTATGAGCAGTCCAGCCTACTAAATTAGAAGCTCTTGCTTGGCTGAATTAAATGTATGTGCTCCAAAATTGAAAAGTGTTTATTCGAGGCAACGTGTGCATTTTCAGAACTCATAAGCTGATGTTTGGAGAAAAAAAGATTGAATTTCTAAAACATATTTAAAGCTGGAATTCGAATGACATGAAATGAATGAAAAATCATCTGGTCTTGGGCAGACCTATTGCTAATTTAATGAACTTGGTGCCAGGAATATTGTAACTATGGCTCTTATGTATTGCCCTGTGGAGGCATGCCACATTGGCAAAGCATTTTTACATCACTGCTGGCAACGGCGCCTGATGGACTGACATGAACACCGTACCTGCCAACTTACAAATTAATGCCAGCATGTGAGGAGGGGCAGGGCCTTGAAGGGTGCGGGCCTGGTGCTCAGAGCTATCTAAGAGGCACTCTGCCCCCTCATCAAGCTCCCACGCCCCTCCTAAAAAAATAAAAACAAAGGGTCATTGAGGCTGTCACTGATGCCCTGGGGTGTTTTCACACCTCTTAACACCTTAACCGCGGCGGCAATTCCGCCGCGGTGCGGGGCGTTCTATTAAGTGGGCGGGGCCGCGTCGGCCAACGGACGTGCGCAACACTACCGAGGTAGTGCTCGCGACGGCCGTTGGCCGACGGGCGCACTTAAAGAGTTAATAGACATCGGCTGCTTACTGCCTCCAAAAACGAGCTAAAAACCCACTGTTTACAGTGGTTTTCAGCTTGTTTTCCCTGCCACTGTGTGATATCGGCTCCTCACTAGTTGACTGTGTGAAGGGAGCCGAAATCGTGTGACATGCGGTGGCCTGTGTGAGTCGGCAGGCCTGGAACACTGCTGGTAATACTGCATATGGTGGCCACTTATGTAATCCTGGCTGATGTCACTATTACAACTCTCATAATATTACTAGCTCAGGATGATTTTCATTGAAAATAACTAGTTCTCATTAAAGAGAAGGTTGGAGACCCCTGTCTTAGACAATAACTTATTGCACAAGCAGCAGAGGCCACTGCCACTGATGCAAAGATTATTTTAGTAGACTGCATGTTGTTCATTGTCTTTAGTGCTAATGGTTGTTGGTTTGTCAGAAGATTGTTGCCTCATTTTGCCCATTTTTCAGGCGATACCTGAGCACCACGGTACATGCAGGCCACGCAGGGGCGTCGTTTGGTCAGTGAAATTGGGAGGGAAAGAAGATTTTGTAAAAACCAACAGTTTGAAGACTTGCAAAACAGAGAGGGAGAGTGTGTGTGTGTTTTTGGTCACTGTGTATATGTAAAAATATCTGGTGAAATCCAACACTCACCTCACCATACCCAACTAAAACCACTTGTACCCAACTATTTATCTGAAAATATATTTATTAGGGGGGTGTAATACTCCAAACATCCCCCCTGAACCTACGCCCCTGAGGCCACATCCTGGTTTCTGTTTGCCATCTTCCCATTTTAATTCCTAGCCCAGTAAGTATGTCAATATTTGATTTCTTAGTGCAGAAATGCTGCTCAGTTCCTGGTTGCAAAGTTTATTTAATGAGTTGTGTTGTTTGTAGCACACTCTGTACGATCCTTTTTAAAGCTTCACCGACGTGGCGTTAGAGTACATTGAAAATTTGTGTTGCAGTTTCCATATGTTTGCAGTTAACTTTAGTATTACTGAGTGATGATGAAAATTAAGCACACAGCTAACATAACTGTGCGACTGTGAAAATTTAAACATGCTCTTATTAAATCTAAGCATGCAGCTAGGAATACTGACAGTGCAAATTAAAAAATACTGTTATTAAATCTATGCACACAGGTACGAATACTGAGTGATGGTTCAAATTTAAAATGTTTTTATTAAATATAAGCATGCAGTAAGGATTACTGAGGGATGGTGCAAATTTAAATGCGCTAATTAAATCTAAGCACACAGCTAAAGATACTGTGTGATGTAAATTTAAACATGCTCTATTTAAATCTATGCACGCAGCTAAGAATACTGAGTGATGGTGTAAATGTACACATGCTCTAATGAAAGCTAAGCAGGCAATTGGAATCACTGAATAATGGTGCAAATTTGAAAGTGCAAATTGGATTTATGGTGGGCACATTTTTAGAACAATAAATACATTCAGCAGGTAATCAGAGAAGGAGAATGCGAATAGGAGAGATAGTGTTCAGGAGAAATGTCAGTGTGTAGTTAATAGAAATATCCTGATTTTATGGATCTTTCCTGACACAAATGATGTAGTGTTGTCGTCAGTCATGGAAGTGGAACCGATAGGTGTAGAAGGTTTCTGTGGTATTACAGAGAGACCAAGAATGGCTTTAAAGGAAGTAGATGAGCGACTGGAAGTATGAAGAACCGGGGAGAGAGCAGTGACATGGAGTTGGCTCGAGGCTAGAATATCCGTACACCACTATTTTCTCCAGAGGCAGATGTGCAAGAATGGCTTCACTCGGTCAATGGCAAGAGTAGCCCAGAGCTCGAGACCAAGCTTGGAGGAGAGGTATGCAGGTGGTACTGTGGGAAGAATCATAGACTTTTAGAAATGGGGGTCTATAGTTGGCAATGATGTGCACCCTTGTCCAAGTAGCGGCCCTTCTTCCACATCAGGGTAAGGGAGATACACTACTAAAATAACCCCTGCTCACTCCCTTGGTAGGATGGCACGAGCAGACAGGCTTATCTCAGAGGCAGTGTGTAAATCATTTGTGCACGCATACAGTAATACAGTGAAAATACTACAAATGGTCACCATACCAGTTTAGAGAAATAAGTAATCTTTATCTAAACCAAACAAGATCAAAATGACAAAAAATCCAACATACAATAATCAAAATATGACTTTTAGAAGGTAAAAACAGTTCTGTCCAAAGCAAACTTCAGATGCAACACTTTCAGCACAAAGTAGCGTGAATGCGTCAAAATCATAAACAAAAACAGCCGCAGGGAAGGTGATGCGTCGGTTCCTTACGCCCGGGTAGGTGATGCGTTGGTTACTTATTCCAGGGGAGGGGATGCGTTGGTTCCTTACTGCCCCGCAGGCAGAGATGATGCGTCGGTTTCCTTACTGAAGAGGAGGTGATGCGTTGGTTTCTTACTGTGCGGGGAGGTGATGCTTCAGTTTCTTACTGCAGCCCCAGCGTTGTTGTAGACTTGGCGCCCCGGTACGATGCGTGGGGATTTGGGGATGTGATGGTTCTTGATGCGGCAATAGCGCTACATTGATCTCTCCAGCTGCGGTCCCACGATGCGTCAGTTCTTGCAGTCGCACAGCAGGGCATGCGTCGGAATCAGTGCGGTGATCTTGGATTTCAGAGATCGGTGCATGGGATTCGCGTGCAGCGATTTCTCCAGGTGCGGGTAGGCACAGCATCAGTTTCTTCAGAGGCACGGTGGCGATGCGTCGGAAATGGGTGCGGATGCTTCACGCTTCTTTAGTTGAGTCTCTTTTCCAACCCCCAGCAGCAGGAACAGCCTCCAGAGGCCCAACACAGAAACAGGCACCTCTTGGCAGGTCAGAACTCCCAGCAAGGAAGGTCAGGGGAGCTGGTGGTAAAGTCTTTGTGTCCCTGAGACTTCAGAACAAGAGACAAGATCTACTTTAAGCCCTTGGAGATCTTCTTCAAGCAGGATACACAGCATACAGCAAAGTATTTATCCTCTCCTTGGCAGAAACATCCACTTCAGGCCAACCCCAGACAGCACACAGCAAAGGGGCAGTACTTCTCCTTTAGTTTTCCTAGCTCTTCTACTTGGCAGAGGGTCCTCTTGAGTCCAGAAGTATTCTAAAGTTCTGGGGTCTGGGCCCAAAAATGTATAGGCCATTTCTCTTTGTTCTCTGGTGGCAGAGAGGCTCTGTGCTCAGTCAAAACCAGTTCTGTCCTCTCTGGTCCAGCTTCCCAGCAGGAGGTGGAGACAGCATTGTGTAAGGCAGACCAGGCCCATTCAGGTGCAAGGAAATTTCCTCTCCCTACTCTAAATGCAGACCAGGTCTATTCAGCCCAGCCCTGACTCATTCAGGAAAGGCAGGACACACCTCAACCCCACCAGTGGCTGTCTACAGTAAATGCCCATCCGCAACCCCTGTAACTCCAAAGCCAGTCAGTCAATTCACAAACCAGCAGAAGCCCAAAGGATGGCTAAGCAGGAAAATACCCACTTTCTAGAAGTGGTATTTTCAAACACACAATATAAAAATCATCTTTACTAAAATGAGCATTTTTATATTCTGAGTTGAGGCATACTAAATTCCATCTTTCTATCTTGTCCCAATGGGAAGTTATACTTATAAGATGTTATAAATAAACTCTCATTCTATCCTATGGGACAGATAGACTTTCAATAGTGAAAAACACAATACACTGTATTTCACTATCAGGACATGTCACACACATCAGTACACGTCCTACCTTTCACATACACTGCACCCTGACCACAGGGGTACCTTGGGGCTACGTTAAGGGTGACTCACATGTAATAAAAGGGAAGGTTAGGGTCTGGCCATTGGGTGCACTTGCCAGGTCGACATGACAGGCTGATGGACGTCAGACCCTGTAGCTGGTCGGACCACTACCTGATCAGGTTCCTGATCCCCCAGGCCAGGCGACCTACGCAACCTCCCCCGGAATGGAGAGTAGTGCGAAGATGGAGCAAAATTGAGGCAGGTAGCCTGGGGGATGCTGTGAGGGGAAACTCTCTTAGGAGGTTACAGCCGGAGGACCTCGATCAGGAGAGTGAGTTCCTCACCAACCGGCTGAGAACAGCCATCAATACGGTGGCACCCGCCTGCAGAGAAAGGGTGAGGAACAAGGGCAAGGGGGCCCCCTGGTTCACGGAGGAACTAAGGGGAAAGAAACGAACCCTACACCAACACGAGAGGCAGTGGCGCAAATCATAACACCCAGAGGCGCTCAAGGAATACAGGGCCATGTCAGCCATATACAAAAAAGCCATTACGGCAAGAAAGGCCGAGTAATATGAGGCCAGGTTTAGGGAGGCTGATAACAAGCAGAAAGAAACCTTTAAAATTTTGAAGGAACTTAGTCAAAAGCAGGAGCAGGAAATAGTTGCTAGCCTGGAACACTGCAACAGGTTCCAGACCTTTTTCCTAAACAAGGTCAGGGACATCCTAACTGACATTTACAACACCCCCGCCAGTCAGAGCCCCCTTGTTATGGCAGAACTGCGATGCGACCATAGTGAGTCTCTCTCCTCCTTTCCGAGGTTAGACCGAGACTCCTTGTCACATATTACGGCTCAAATTAAGTCAGGATCGCCAGCGGACCCATGTCCACCAAGGGTGTTCAAAATGGCTCTACCAGTGATAGAGAGAGAGAGATTCTTGCTCTGATTAATTTATCTTTGGAAACTAGGAGGGTCCCCACTAACTTCAAGGAAGCCAGGGTAACCCCCTGCTGAAAAAGGCAGGGGCATACGTCGCTAACCTGAAGAACTACAGGCCCATATCTCAGCTCCCCTTCTTGGCTAAAGTAGTAGAACAGCATGTCCTTAAAACCCTATCTCTATTCATTGAGAAACATCAGCTACTCCAGGTACGGCAGGCAGGTTTTAGGGCCCACCACAGCACAGAGCTGGTGATGCTGTGAGTGTTGGATGGGCTCAGGCTCACGGCCGACAGCATGAAGCCATGTGCCTTAGTTCTGCTAGACCTCACAGCTGCATTCTATATGGTCAATCACGAGCAACTCCTGGCCCGCATCCTGGACATGGGCATCGGTGGGGTGGTACATCATTGGGTCTCCTCCTTCCTGACAGCTCGGACTCAAAGGATCCAACTGGGTGATTGAGTGTCCAATAAAGGGGCACTAACCTGCGGAGTCCCACAAGGCTCGGCACTATCTCCGCTACTCTTCAACATCTATCTCCAGCCACTGGTGGCAGCTCTGGCCCACATGGATTGCCAGGTGTTCAACTACGCAGATGACACACAATTAATACTTCAAATTGACAACTCCTCCCAAGCCCACTCACGCGTGCAAAACATCCTCAGATACATTGTCAACTGGATGACAGCCAACTCGCTCAAAGTCAATCCTGACAAAACAGAGGTTCTAGCCATCACTACGGGAAGCAACCCTTGGACTGACCGCTTTTGGCCACAAGAGCTGGGCACCACGCCCACACCAGTCCCAGTCGTAAAGAGCCTAGGCATCAAAATAGATGCCAAGCTCCCCCTGTCTAACCAAGTGTCCACTGTGGTTGGGACCTGCGTGGGCCTACTGAGACAACTGAGGAAACTATCACCTCTTCTTTCATTTTCCACTCTGCGGATGGTGGTGTCTGCAATGATTGTGTCCCGTCTGGACTACAGCAATGCTCTGTACATTGGACTTCCTGAAAAGCTGTTAGGTAAGCTGCAAGTAGCTATGAATGATGCAGCTAGGCTGATCTTCAAGCTCCCAAGACGCGCACGTGCCACACCTCTGTTGCAGCAGCTACACTGGCTCCCAGTCAAACAGCGAGCCAGGTTCAAGGGCCTCTGCATTGCCCACAAAACCCTTCATGGACATGCTCCAGTATACATTAAGGAGTGGCTGGGGAGGTATGTCCCAGAACGTACACTCCGGTCGTCCGAAGCAGGCCGGCTTGCCTGTCCACGGTTCAACACAACGACTAATGGTGGGCGAGCCTTCTCGGTCTAGATCCCGCAGTTGTGGAACAAGCTACCAGAGAGCCTACGCAAGGAAAGCGCCCTTCTCCCATTTAGGAAAAAACTGAAGACCCTCTTATTCACAGAGGCCTTGGAACAACACACGCTTTGACCGGGGTACTAACAGTCAAGCCATTGGTGGAGTCTATAGCTACTCTCTCTTAGCGCTAAGAGACCTGCCGATGCTCATGCGCTTTATAAATCCCAATTAACAATAACAGTAGAGACTGCACGCAGACACTGCAGTGGCAGGTCTGAGACCCCTTTGAAAGGCTGCTTGTGTGGGTGGCACAATCAGGGCTGGAGGCCCACTAGCAGCATTTGACTTACAGGCGCTGGGCACAGACAGTGCACTGTACTAAGGACTTAGTGGTAAGTCAAACAAGCCAATCATGGAAACAGCAATCCATATTCACCAATTACAGAGGGAGCACTTGCACTTTGGCACTGATCAGCAGTGCAAAGTGCCCAAAGCATCTAGACCAGCAAAAACGAAATTCAGCACAGCAAAAATACAGGAGACAGAGGCAAAAAGACTGGAAAACCACGCCTAGGATGCCAAGTCTAACATAGATGGTTTTGACGGTAAAAGTGTCAAATGTTGCCATGAGGACTTGATCAGGGAATGATGGCAGAGCTTAGCTGCTGGGACCACTGCAGATGATGATGTATAGTATGCTTTCTGATGAGAGCTTGCACTTGGGACTGTTGGTTGTGTTGAGTGTTTGATTGAGAAAGGAATGGTGGGCTTTATGGAAGAAGTGGTGAATACGGAAGGAATGGTCACTCAGAGGGGTGAACGCAACTGATTCAGTCATAGAGATAGGTTCCATGTGCAACACATGTTGCAAAATAATTGCTTTGCAAAAATTATAAATTCCAAAATAGTGACTGTAAAAAGGTCGACTTTACACAGATCAATCATACAATAAATCTGACTTCGATTTTATTCCCACATCAGGTGACACTCACTTCCTACACATTTTAGGACAGGATTAATTTACTTTTCCGACCAGTCCATTGATGTGTCATTATCCAAAATATGGATCTGATACATTGGTGCTTGACATGTATGTCACTCAAGATTGCAAGGGGAGTACAGGTGCTGGGGCCAAGAGGTATTCAAGAGCAAGCTAGATGTGATCAGGGGAAGGTAAACGAGGATAGACAGATAGAGCCAACGGGGACAAAGAGACAGCCATGTTAAACATGGTGCTCACTCAACCACATTGTTTGATGTGCAAGGGCGGAGCATAATGCACGGATGCACAGCTAGTGTTTATGTGTATCGCTATTTATTATTGGCTCTCTGTATGCAGTGGGAAACTGGCAGGATTTTAATTAGTGTTTTTGCCTGTAGTTTATTTTTCAGACATTTTATTTTGGCAGCATCTTTTTTGAGCACGATGATTACTTACAACTTCATGGAACATTTTTTGTGATAAGCAGTTATTGCAGAATGAAGTTAAGCTATCATTAATAATTAGATTACTACAGTTTTTTGAGGAGTGCCCTATGATATTACCATGTTTCACAGCGACAATGGCAGTAGTATGCTTAGATATCTAGAAGGAAGTTTACAAAATGTCAAAGTCAGGAGCTACCTATACTGCAATTTTACTTCTGGATTTCTCCTTATATTTCCATTATTTTCTATAGACATGCCTTTTTATCCAGCGGTAGTTCAATATTTTTACAGGGTAGTTTATTCTGTCTATGTCTCTCTTTATTTTTATTTAGTATTTATTTTTATTGTTTATATTCTTCTCTCCATTCATTACCTTTAGTTATTTAATTTATTTTGTGATAATTGTTACTGTTTTTCAATTGATTATTTTCTTTCTGGAACTTTCATTGTCTGCTTTATTTTGGACATTGCTGTCTTATTTTATACATTTTTATTATTGAGTTTTTTTCTTCAAATTTGTATTTTTTCTATTTCTACATTTTCCTTACTTTCCCTTTTAGATGTCCCCTATTTACAAAATGTTATTTTAATTCTTCAAATGTGGCTCATTTGATTTGTTTTAATGTTTCTTGTTTGTTTTTTTTGTCTTTTCCTTCACAGGCATTTTTATCTCTTCTGTCAACTTCTCTTTCCTCATCACTGCCTCATTAATCTCATTGTTATCTATTTTCTTTGCACAGTCTGTTAATTTAGGCACGCCCGCAACTGGGCAGACTGCCAAACCACCAGCTGCACAAGACACGTCAAACAAGCCCCACTGCTTATATAGGGAGTGTCAGCATTAAAAAACAGGCTAGTCCTAATCGACTCAAGCCAGGATTACGTGTGACAAGCTAAACAGGTGAACTGAATTTATACATTTCATTGATGTTATTTTTATTGTGTTGTAAATACTATTATAGTGTTGATTTCCGGTTGTGGGTGTTGTTTTGTTGATGCTCTTATTCTTGTTGTGCTTTTGATGCGTTTGCTGTTTTGAGTTGTTCTTGTTATTATAGGGTGCCACTTAGGGTAGTTCATAACCTAGGCTGGAAATTTAGCTACATGGACAAGATGGCTGCCTTTCTGTGTCCACCTAAATAGGGCAAGGTGACATTTGCAGAATGGGAAGAAAGGGAGTTTTCTCTGTTCACGGCTGAGAGATGCTCTATGTTCAGGGCTACATTGGGACTGAAAGAAGTCCTTGATACCTGCTTCATAGTGCAACCTACTGAGCAAACATAAAGTGCAGGTGTGGCCAATCCTCTTAAAGAGTTTAGGAGATTCACTCACAAATGCATTGAGCTTACAGCATAATTTTAAAAATATATATGTCTAAGAAGTCTTTGACTTTACAGGAAGGTGACGAGGGATGCATGCCATATTCCATTAGTTTAGGATCTGGCACTGCACTTAGCAGCAATATCACTCCGCAGCAGTAAATTATTCATGATTCTTTGAGAAAAGTGTGTGTTCGGTTAAGGCTAGTTGTTTGATGAATGGACTAAAGATCGCTCTGCTCTGCGATCCATAAAGCAGCCCACTGCCCCTTCTACTAGGGGATTTCCATGTGCCCCATAAGGTTACTCGTGCACTTCCAATTTTAAAATAAAATCCTATATTAAAAAATCCTGGATGCAATTTATTTATTTGTTTCTGGAAAGGGAAAAACAGTACAGTTATCTTTATTTAAATATGTTTTTATAAAAAATAATTAAAAAACGTTTTACATCTGCTGGCCTGGTGGATCAATGGACTAATGCATCCACTAAAAGGTACTAGTAATGAATCCCAACATGTTCCCTCTGCTTTTCATCTTTCCTTGTTCAACAGACCAAGCATTCGTGTGTTGGGTTATCAGTGTCAAGTGGCGATGAATCTGGTTTTGTAATTAACCTATTACAAAGTCTCTCAGTAATTAAATGGGTTACTCCAATCAAAGAAGGTTATCAGCGGCTCTACCTGTTGATAGGTGCTCAGACCTGGCACTCAATGGTCTGAGCCAATGGAGTGTGTATCCAACAGATTGAGTTAAATATACCATCTGAGGTTGCTGATGAGATCTATCTTCACATTTACCTTGAGTGCCAACACTTCCCAAAATGTATGTGTATATTCATATGGTGTTTCTATAGTGCCACCGTAGCCAAAAGGCAGCAGAGCATTGTACAGAGTAAAATACAGGCATATGGTCAACGAGTGATTGAAGAGGTAGATGGGTTGTGAATATGTATTGCAATATTCTACAATATTACATTGATGCACAGGGAGTGCATTACAAAATGTTGTACTCAAATTTCTAGGTTGCTTGTTCAAAAGTATATATCTGGTAGTTGGACAAATTATGTGAGTTTGAGAGTGGTAGATCGTATTGATAGTGGTCTTCACTGGTGTCTTAACTAAAAGTAATTGTTTCATATGCTCTTTCACTCTCCGAAGCTCTAAACTACAGTTTGGGGTTAAGGGGAGGTGGCAGGATGTGCATAAATGCTGTTTCTTGTATTTTCTATGAGCTATGTGTATTTTAGGGTGAGAAACTCATAGTACATGGTGCAAAAGTGCAGTATAGGTTTTATAAATAGCTAGCCTCTTCTTGCCAAACCGCAGATGCATATTTACATCGGACACTCAGTTTTCATGACTCTATATCTATTGAAATGGAGAGTATTAGGTCATGAGTCAGGACCCCAAATATAGGCCATTGGTACCACTCGGTAAATTGCAAGGTATGGATGCCTTGAGATGGAAAATATGTGATTGAAAGGCATCACCCTTTGCCTTTTATTCTGATAATATTGGATTAGCAACCATAGGCAAAACAAATTATGGTTTTAATATTTTTGATAAATAGCATACAAATTCATCACAATATGTGGAAAATAAAGCTAATTCCACCAGATTGGTTATATGTAATATTATTTAAAAATGATTATGAATTGTAATAATAACAATATTGTCCTTAAAATATTAACAATAACACTTCATAGTAATCCTCATATATTGATATAGATTATATGCATAATTTTCACTTACAATTTCAACTAATAATAGTTGTTACATCTTACATAGGCAATGTATATCATGAGTGAACATAGACACAATTTTATCATTCACATTTGCCGTCATCATCTTCTTCTGAATCAGCGTCATCATTCTCTGCGTCTGTTTGATTTTCACAGGCAGGAAGTCTGCACATGTCAGTGCACTTGTGGTCATTAAGACAGCAGACACATGTTGGCCATTTGCAGTTCCTAATGCAGTTGCAAGCTAGTAGATCTAACACAGCCTGAGGTGCTGACTGCCCCTTCATCCAGTCCACCACCAGTTGCTCTGCTCCCTCGTGTTTTTCCAACTTCCACCTTCTCCCAATTCGACTAGGTGTCTGTGGACCATTCAAAGACATCTCTTGCTTATAGCGGCTTGATAACTCGCACATTCTGCATGTTTCTTCAGACAGTCCATGCAAGGTGGAAGTTGATGGCTGTCTATCTCACCCTTCTTAGCGCAGAATAGGTGATATCTCACGGCATTCATGTGATGAAACGAATATTTTGGTGCACACAGCAAGCATGAGAATTGCTCCAATGTGTCCATTAGTTCTTTAGGGATATCCCATACATCTCTGAGTTGCTAAAATGTTTCTTGTGTATGGTTGAACGACGGAACAATGCAGGGAAATACATTGCATGCCTTAACCACGTATTTTTTACCATGCATTATTTTACAACGCTAATGCTTTTGCAAAGTATGCATTACCACACATTGTTTCTACGTTTAAAAACAATGCATTTGTGGGGGAGGCCCCCCACACCTCCAACTTACCTTAAATGCGCAGTAAAGTCATACGTTGTAAAAACATACACCTGGTATAAACATGTGTGTTAAAAAATGCATAGTAAAGTCATAACGTGGTAAAAACCTCGCTGTAAAGGCTGTTTCCTCCTGTGTATGTCTGTTAGCAGACAGGATTTTGAATGCACTTACTTTTTCTTTTCCCTCAAATGCGCTTTTTGTGTCACATCCGGTAAACGTATGGAGACCTATCATAGCTCGACAAACATTTTCACCAATAGTTGAAGCTATTTTCCCAATGCCAAGAACTCCCATGCGTATTTTAGTACCACATTTCAGAAACAATTTAGCCATGATTCTGTCATGGAATCCCAAACACATAATAAACACATCAGTGTCATCTGAGCTTATCATTACTACCTCATAACCCTCATTAGCAGCATGTGTACAGTTGAGATCGGGCACTTCGTGACTCCCTTCAGATGTGATTATGTAGTATTTCTCTTCACAGTTCTCGAGCAGTGTTTTATTCTCAAGTTTTATGAAATACTCTGGTTTCCTCCAGTTGTTATCAAGAAATGTGATGAGAGTTGTTTTATTCCTTACATGACTTAGGAATTTCCTCCACTGTCACACTCACCCCCAGTCACAGATCTGGGTTGAATCCATCATCGTTCTTTAGCTCACTTCGCCACCTCAGTTCAGACCCAGCTATATGCAAATCAGTCTTGACCCTGTGCCTCATGGGAACAGTCCAGCCCAAACTGCCAAGCCAGGTCTTCTCTGAACCGGAAACAAGCATCCTGGGACCGGTTTCGGCGTAACACTCGTCATCAGCCAGGCTAGCTTGAATCCTGTGGAAACATGAACAAGAGACCCAAGTCTGGGCATTCCCTGCCAACTTAGGGCGAACAAAGCAAACACAAGGAGATGATGGACAGAGCGCCAAAACTTTTCAGACACTCACACCCAGTCACAGATCTGGGTTGAATCCATCATTGTTCTTTAGCTCACTTCGCCACCTCAGTTCAGACCCAGCTATATGCAAATCAGTCTTGACCCTGTTCCTCATGGGAACAGTCCAGCCCGAACTGCCAAGTCAGGTCTTCCCTGAACCGGAAACAAGCATCCTGGGATCAGTTTCGGGGCAACACCCCTCATCAGCCAGGCTAGATTGAATCCAGTGGTAAAATGAGCAAGGGACCCATGTCTGGGCATACCCTGCCAACTTAGGGCGAACAAAGCAAACAACATGAGATAATTGATGGAGCACTGAAATCTTTCAGACACTCTCCCCCAGTCACATATCTGGGTTCAATCCATCATCGTTCTTTAGCTCACTTCGCCACCTCAGTTTAGACCCAGCTATGTGCAAATCAGTCTTGACCCTGTGCCTCATGGGAACAGTCCAGACTGAACTGCCAAGCCAGGTCTACCCTGAACCGGAAACAAGCATCCTGGGACCGGTTTCGGGGTAACACCCCTCATCAGCCAGGCTAGCTTGAATCCAGTGGCAAAGTGAGCAACGGACCCATGTCTGGGCATACCCTGCCAACTTAGGGCAAACAAAGCAAACACAAGGAGATGATGGACGGATCCATAAAGTGGGGCATTTTTAAAGAGGGGGTAATTTGCTTATAACTTTCGCACTGCTAGTGATTACATTAGGTTTTGCAAAGATCCAATAAGAGAGCAAAGTTAAAGGGGGTTAAAAATATTTTTAGTTTACTAATAAATTGGCCACCGTTTAATGGATCTGCACGAACTGTGGTAGGGATTTAGCAAGTTTGAAGTCATTTTAGTATTTGTAAGTGCATAAAATGTAGCTGAAGTTGAACTCCCTGAAAACAGAGCACCTGCTGATCTCCAACAGTAGCAGACAATCCTATCTTCAAGAAGAACTCACAGAAATGAACCTCCAGGAATTAGGCCAGGCATTTTCAGATAGCTCCAAGTCTTTTGGAGCCCTTATCACCAGTAGCCTTGGGTTCACTAAAGAAATGGCTAAGAAGACTCAGACTTCTTGCCATAAACTCCACAACTCCACAAGTCAAGACGTTCAAACACTGCTCATTTTCTGCATGGATGGAGGCAACACCCTGATTTCAGCATCCCAGAACTCAAGCTAGCAAAACGAAAGAGCATCCTCTACACTGTTGAATTGATGTAGCTGATTTAAATTGATTAGCATTTGCGTATGCTTTAGAGTAGTTTACACACTGTAGAAAAATGGTTTCATAACACACATTCAAAATATGCACAACGGAAACAGGTTTCTGCTTTGTGGCTCCTTCTACTGTAGTACAGAAAGATATTCATGAATAAGTTTGTCATTGTTTTGCATGTAACAAGGTTTGCGCTATTGCATCTGTTGACCTGATACCAAAAGTAAACTAAATATTTTAATATTTAGGCAATGGTGCTATGTCATTTTGCACTTAGTCTATGTTACGATTGCACAGCTGATTTGGTGCTGATTATATTTTTGCTGTGCATCTCTTTATATAAACTGGTGCATTTCAGGGTGACCCAATCGTTGCTTGCCCCAACTCTCAGAGACTGAACCCCTGTGGGAATGACTCGCACTCTAGACAGAATTTTTGGAGCATTGTCTTTAAGGCTGATCATTATGACAGACCTCCTGCTGCGTTTGACTGCGTCTTATGCTAATTCCCTATTATCATTTTGCCTGCATTGAGAATAACTATCTTTTACCTTCAGTAATGCTTTCTTAAATTTTAATACACCTTCATGGTTTTCAATTTACTGCTGGCTCTCTGGAGTCCTTATCTCCTTGAAATTTTAATTATTTTGTTGTCGTTGGGTTATTGTTTAGGATCATATTGTCTCATGTATTATTGAGATCAGCACGGCTCCCGATCCTGTGCAGACACTTTATCTCCTACCTTATCAGATATCAAAGATAGTGTAATCACAATGACTCATGAAGGCTTACGATAGCATGGCCAGAACTCCCACATACTTCAGGAAACCCACCTACCACCACTGCCCAACTGCATCGCAGTTGAGAATTGTTGTTCCACCTTCATAACAATGAACTCCAACACAACATCATACCTAGGAGACAAAACAAAATCTTTGGCATCTCATGGAGAAATGACATTGGAAGGATCCATTCCAAGTAAAGCCAGAGGAGTAGCAGAAAATACATCTTCAGCTGCTACGCACACAAGTCCAGTAATGCCAACTCCATACTGATTTGGCAAGCTCCATCTTTCTTTCATTACCGAAGAAATTGAATAGGCACTGTTATTAAGGAACACCTCGTCTTCAAGTAACCATGGCTCTTAGCCCTGTTCACCAAGACCATATGAGTAATGCCCTGGTACCTGTAAGTATGTTGCACTTATAACTCCCTCAAGTAACTTTGCAAACTCTTTGTACAAGTACCCATGCACACAAACATACAAACCACTAAAATGAAATCCTTTACTGAAAACACAGATAGTGGCCGAATGTTCAATTCTTCAGCCAGAAGTAAACCTGGGGAAGAGAATTCTCATGTAATTCCAGACATCAAGGCTGTACTACGTTTCCTTTTTCATTCAAGAGATCTAAAAAAAATAATATATATATTTACATAATATGCCGGAGTGAAACACAGGTTGATCCTACATTTGGTTCTGAATAGAATTAAAATCTTCAGAACATTTCACAATATTTAATGTCCTGTTTTTCTCTGAAGTTTTCACCACCACCAAATGTGTCATTACAGGACAGTAGCATAATGAAAAAGGCTAAATAAATCAAAGTCAACCAGTGTAAATCACACCAAAGAGCAATATCAGAACAGGTGTCTAACAAGAACTACAGAAACTCAACCTTTAAAAGCAGTCTTCCTCAATACATTGAATAGCTGGACTGTTGTTACAATATTGGGTGCAAGAGGTTGAATGGAAGTACAGACCTCAGCTACTGTATTTGAGAATACATTACCCAGTCCCATCATTCTACACATATCTTGAAATAGCAGAAACAACAAAGCATGATCACATGACTTCATAGAAAGTGATCACCTGACCTTTGACCCAATGATGCAGCAGATTACTTTTTCTAAGCAACATTTGTTAGTCATGTGAGGCTAGATCATGGTAAATCAATAGAAATAACTGAAACAGGAGCAATCAACCAACTATTATCTTTGCCAAAACCTAAAGGCAAGCATGTATTTAATACACCAGTTAGTTCAATTGGCTTAACTTACAATGGATGCTAAACAGTTCTCAGGGGTTGCAAGAGGCAATATAAAGATAGCAATGATTGTGTAGAAAAGATCCAAGAATATGTCACTTTCACAAGATGTTGTTGTATTCCTCTCTTGAGCTGGGTTTGCTGACATCAGTGCTATCAAGAAGTAAGTTTGGAGACATGGCTTACCATGTAAAATTTGGCAAGCATGGTGGAGTAATACTCCAGACTTGATTGCGCGCAATCCATCTCAGGCTAGTAGTCCATGTAGATTGTCCACACTTTCTGGAGAATGCCTTCACTTCCTTGAGAATGCACTAAGTGACAGCACCCCAATGATGCATTCTATTTCCCAGCAGGCCATGAACTCCAACATAGTGTGGCGATGCAGTAGTCGTCTTGATCTTCTTGTTATAACTTTCCTCGTGGCCCACGGTGTCTTGGCTAGTCAATCTTGATGCTGTGCTGCTGCAGGCAGAACCCTGCAGTACAGATCTAAGATTTCCTTTGTACAGAAATGTTGCTTCCCGTTGGAACTGTTTGAAGGACAATGGGAATATAAAGAACTAGTCTAAAAGTTGAGTTGTGTTGTGAAAACAAGCTTTGTACTAATTTAAACATGTAACTTTTAGGAGTATTGTTTATTACTTAAAGTTACCTGGTGATGAATTAGGAAGGACTCGTAAGTCATGAATGTATGCATAAGTGGTATGCAAGGCTAGTACAAACTATATCTCATCTTCCACAGTGAGTGCATATTGAAGAAACTTGAGTTTCAAGATCTCAATTTTTGCACTTCAAAGTACAAAAATATATCTATAGAAAAAATGTATACATCTTGCAGACCACATTGTCCAGCAGAGTTGACAAATCAATGTATTGGAGTCCAGTGTCTCTTTTGTCTCTCTTACCTAACCTTTCCCTGAGTCTCCCACTAGCGCTCATTTTATTGTGTATGTTGTACACTTTCGACATACTGCGTGGCTACATATCAATAGCATCAAACACACGATCTGCATTCTGCACTAATAGAAATGCCAATCAAGCTGAACGTTAGCAATGCACAGAAGATGGCACTATGATTTGTTAATTTTTTTTTATAATAGGAAGGAGTTTTCTGTCTTCCCTGTCAATCAATTCTCCATCCTTTTTCTGATGCGTTCTCAGCCCAAATGAGTAATATGATGAAACCCCTTATCTCATACTTGGCTAGATAAACTCAAAAGGATTGGTAGGAAAGAGGAAAAAAAGCCCCCCTCTATCCTCGGCGACAGTGGGGAGTGAGAAAAGAAGAAGCTCAGTCCATTATGCCAGTTTGCAGTGCAATACTGTCATCAAGGCCAGCTTACTGCTGAGAGTTCCTTCACCGACGGGCAAGGTCTCAATATGCCCTCCCACTGTCCTATTTACATTTTTGATGGTCAGAGGTGCTGATTTGAGGAGACAAGATCTGTTAGGAGTTACAGAACAGCAAGCAGTTAGTGGGCTGCTGCAATCAGCAAGATATATAAAGTTAAATTGCCATTATTTCATTTGATATTAAGTTGCTTGGTACAGTTATAGATATTGTAAGTGGGATACATTGAGGTGAAGCAATGCTGGTATAGGTGCTGTGTAATTGGTAAGTCCAGAAGATCTGCATTTCAGGTGGAAGAACATGGGTATGGATCTGTATGCAGAGAAAGGGAAAAGTCAGGTAAGTCAAAAATGTAACACAGTGAGTTCAGGTATTAGAGCGAAAGGGATTTGTTGAGGAGTTTGGAGAATTGTAGAGAACCAAATGCACATGTTTTTGAGTATTTTTAAGTGGAGTGCTTCACAAAATGAATGTATAGAAGAGATGAGTTGAGTCTTGCCTTGATGACGAATCACTTTGATCAGGAATTGACATTTTCTCTACTTACAAACGTGCCCTTGGTATCTTTTGAGCATGGTTTAATGAGTGTGTGAGTGTAATGACTGTTAGAATTGCATGACCAATCACTAAGCAGTTCCCTTTCCTCATAAAGGCAGAGTCATGACATTGTCACCCCTTAAAAAGTTATTGTTTCTGTTTCTTACTCTTGATAGACTCTTCGACAGCATCAGTACTTTTCCAGACTACAGAGAGGCCATAAGTACCAAGATGTGGGTGGTGCTTGCAGCAGCTCTACTCCTCCTTCTGTCCCCCTCTCCTACAGATGCCTGCAGTTGTTATTTGATACACTTGCAGAGAGACTTCTGTCTTTCAAGTGTCGGTGAGTTTGTCTAAAGTACATGTTGTTGGTATGTTCATCTTCATATTTCATTGCCCAGGACCTGAGTCAGCAAGAACAACAACCAGATGTAAGGAGTCATGACCACTCACAGCCTGTATATTTCTAGACCAGTTGATTATAAGTTCCTGTGTCCCATTTCCTCTGGGGTTTGCTTCACACAGAAGGTGCCATCAATGGAAAAAGTGTGCATCCCTTGGATTCCATATGAGCTGTGAACCCGTGAGTACCAGCTAAGCACGCTGGGTTAGGAAGCTAAACTAGGCTGCCGGACTCCAAAGCAGCATCCATGTCTTCAGCTGTTGTTGTGTCAAGCACTGACATAGACATGACTAAACTTTAGGCATGTCAGGAACATAGAAATGATGCAGACATAGCCATTGGCCTATTGTAGTCACAAGAGCACTTTCCCTTTGTAATGCCTTTGTCACTCAAATTCTTTAACCTCTATAGGGTAACTCCAGAAACAGTCACTGAGGGGATCTGACATAGATGATATAACCGCTAAAACAAGGGGGCCCCTGAAGGAAAATAACAGACAGGTCGGACAGGGGTACAGAAACAAATGACAATCAAAGAACCCAACCTGTCTGGCAATAATATTGAAAGTGCCCATCAGGGTCACAGTGGGATAGTAAACTCGCTAGACTAACAAAAACCCAATTCCCCCGAACAAACTAGAGAAAGTTTTTTTATCTGTATAACAAAAATAGATATATTTTTTATTTTATAATTTATGATATTCACTATGTTTACATCAAGGTTTGAACCACAATAACATAAGACATATTTTTATAAATACACAATAAAACAAATAAATGGGGTCCCACATTCATGCACTGCAAACACTCACAACCACAAATACACACATACTCAAACACTCTCGCCACTCAAGAGCAATTTATCACAAAAAAAGAGAAGAATGGTCCAAGATACAACATGTTTGCAATAGTAGCTATCGTGCGTCCTCTCCTAGAAAGGTAGTAGAAAGTTCAGGGGCACGAAGTTGTCCAGCGCCAACGCGCGTTTCGGTGTATTGACCCAATGCGGGTCACACCTTCATCAGGGCGAACAGATCAGAAAGTGGGACACAACAACAGAACCACCTACAACAATAATAAAGTGGTATAAGGCAATCACAGTCAGTGCTACAATTTACATATTTATATATACATTTCACAATGGATGATAAATTCAGGGATATATATAAGTATGGGGGAGATATTAAATTAGCAGCGAGAAAACATAAACAATTATTCATATATAGTAAAAATCAAATTTGAATATCATTTAATGAGATATGGGAATGTGCGCACCGAGCAATACCAGAAAAATACCCAGAAAGTTAGAAAAATGGAAGTTTCACCCAGAAAATAGAAAATACACCCAAGTTCACAGTGAAGATCAAAAAAGAGTATTTAGTGACATAGATTGACCCAATAATTTAATCTATATATAAATCTATACTATAAACTACCTTGATGCAGGAAATCTAGGTATATAGCCTTGAATAGGGAAAGTTAGGTTGAGACCAGCTCAATCCAATACATCTGTAGGAACAGAAAACAAGCATTGGCATAGCCAATAGGTCTCGCCTTTGGGGCCTTATAAGTGTTTAGCCAGAGCTATTGACTTTGCCAATGTCTTCAAGCTGTGCTGTAGAGAAGTGTGGCTGCTGTGCAGCATGCTGAAAAGTTATAATAAAAAAGTGTCAGAAGCATTTTTGTTACTTTATATATGACCAAGAAGGCATTATGTAAAACTGAACGACCATATTAAAAAAGTATTTACAATAAAAAATGTCCTCAGTTTTCTTTTGTTCTTGCAATGCTGGCAACTTGTTTCTGCCTATTGCAATGGTTGTTTGTTAAAGCTTTTTTTGAGGGGGCATAAACAATCGGAGGGTGAAGGTTGGGAACTAGTACCTGTATTATAACACTAGCAGCGGCCAGACGCTAGGGGAGAATCAACAGATGCCAGATTCCGAGAGCAGGCTGAGGTGGTGCTGAGTGATGCTGAGGTGGTAGTGGTGGTGGTGGTGACTGTTGCGGAGATGATGCTGAGGTGATGCTGAATGATACTCAGGTCTTGCTGAGTGATACTGCTGTGGTGCTGAGTGATGCTGTGGTGGTGCTGAGTGATATTGTCTTGGCGCTGAGTGATGCTGTGGTGGTGCTGAGTGATATTGTCTTGGCGCTGAGTGATATTGTGGTGGTGCTGAGTGATGCTGTGGTGGTGCTGAGCGATGCTGTGGTGGTGCTGAGCGATGCTGTGGTGGTGCTGAGCGATGCTGTGGTGGCCCTGAGTGATGCTGTGGCGGCGCTGAGTGATGCTGTGGCGGCGCTGAGTAATGCTGTGGCGGCGCTGAGTGATGCTGTGGCGGCGCTGAGTGATGCTGTGGTGGCGCTGAGTGATGCTGTGGCGGCGCTGAGTGATGCTGTGGTGGCGCTGAGTGATGCTGTGGTGACGCTGAGTGATGCTGTGGTGGCACTGAGTGATGCTGTGGTGGCGCTGAGTGATGCTGTGGTGGCGCTGAGTGATGCTGTGGTGGCGCTGAGTGATGCTGTGGTGGCGCTGAGTGATGCTGTGGTGGCGCTGAGTGATGCTGTGGTGGTGCTGAGTGATATTGTTGTGGCACTGAGTGATGCTGTGGTGATGCTGTGGTAGTTCTGCGTGATGCTGTGGTGGTGCTGAGTGATGCTGAGTGATGCTGTGGTGGCGCTGAGTGATGCTGTGGTGGCACTGAGTGATGCTGTGGTGGCGCTGAGTGATGCTGTGGTGACCCTGAGTGATGCTGTGGTGACCCTGAGTGATGCTGTGGTGGTGCTGAATGATGCTGTGGTAGTGCTGAGTGATGCTGTGGTGGCCCTGAGTGATGCTGTGGTGGCCCTGAGTGATGCTGTGGTGGCCCTGAGTGATGCTGTGGTGGCACTGAATGGTGCTGTGGTGGCCCTGAGTGATGCTGTGGTGGCACTGAGTGATGCTGTGGTGGTGCTGAGTGATGCTGTGGTGGCGCAGAGTGATGTTGTGGTGCTGCTGAGTAATGCTGTGGTGGCACTGAGTGATGCTGTTGTGGCGCTAGTGATGCTGTGGTTGTGCTGAGTAATGCTGTGGTGGCGTTGAGTGATGCTGTGATGGTGTTGAGTGATGCTGTGATGGCGTTGAGTGATGCTGTGATGGCGTTGAGAGATGTGTTGGTGCGGAGTGATGCTGTGCTGGCTCTGATTGATGCTGTGCTGGCTCTGATTGATGCTGTGGTTGCGCTGAGTGATGCTGTGGTGATGCTGAGTGATGCTGTGGTGTTGCCGAGTGAGAGATAGAGTGAAGATATAATGCCCAATTAGAGAGGGTGGTGAGAGAGAAAGGGTGTACATAGAATAAAGAGTGGAGCGGGATAGAGAGAGAGAAAGAAGGGGAGAGAGAGTGAATGAAGGAGTTTGAAACAGATAAAGGGGTGAGAGAGAATGAAAGGCTAAAAAAATAGAGAGGGGAGAGTTAATTAAGTAGAGAGAGAATTAGAGAGGGCAGAGAGAGAGAAGGAGAGAGACAATAAGAGTGGGGGTGTGGAGTTTAAATAGAGTGAAGAAGTGACGCGGAAAAAGTAACCTTAAATATAGCTTTGTGCTTTGCGCGAATAAATATTTTTTTTAAAACAGAGTGAGACAAAAATACTTGTAATTAGGCTGTGACTCCCAATATAAAACAAATAGCGATATAAGGTGAAATCAACCCACCGAAGCAATATTTCTAACTAGACAAAAAAAGCTTGCATTTCAATGCTAATCGCTGTTGTTTTTCATGTGACTGTAGTCCAGGGCCGTCAGTTGGTAATGTGAGCTGCTGCTGCGATTGAAACATCAGAGTCCAGAGAGTTAATGAGCCATGACGAGGAAATGAGGAAGAGATAGGAAACCCAGATGGCAGCTGCGCGCGTGCACGCCCATCGTGAACGCAAGCTGGTCGCCAGCCGAAAGCCTGTGTTTGCACTTCCAAAACCCACTTACTAAAACTCTCGGCCAGACCTGCGCAAGCGCTGGTGCAGGCCGAGACCTAAAAATAGCCAGGATCATTATCGCAATAAATTTCCCATCCCACAGCCATGCATTTTCATCTCAGAATCAAGGCACAAGCAAAAGGAAAGGGTGCTCAAATTGTCACGGATAAACACCCACTTTTACCACATTGCTCCTGGTGAAAATGTTCAAACCCACATCTACATGTGCATTGAAGGGGTGTTTAAAATAACTGATGAAGAGACTAAAGGGGAAGAAAGCAAAATGTTTGATGATCACTTACCTCCCTTTATAGCCAACCGGAAGCCCCTGTAGTCCTGCTCCACCAATAAGCGCCCCTTCCTTATCCCGCTCATATCCCTCCCCGTAGCCACCTCTAAATCAAAATCCCCACCTTGCATTTTGCCACAGCCCCGGAAGCACCCCCTTCTCACGGGCAAAGGTTCCTTCCTGCTTTAAAGGAAGCTGCTAAGATTTATCTAAATAATGATTTTTGCAAAGCACAGACCAAGTTGGCAGGGGTGTCTGACCGTTACAAAAGCCATTGAACTAAAATATGGCTATTTCTTAGCATATGAGTTCCATTAAGTTGATATGAAATAACGACCAAAACTAATATCAAATTTAGCTTGGAGACCTAGGCAGGGTCAGTCTAATTCTGAGATTCTGTCGCCTGTGCGGTTTCTGCCTGATTATGAATACACAGCATTTACCACAAAATCCACACCTGCAGCATAATTTGGAGAGTACTACTAGAAACATTTGTTTCCAGCTCAAGCGTTTCAAAAATGATTTAAAAAAGAAGAACGAGCCACGCGTAGTGTCCTGCAGCGGCTGTCCCTTTGGAAAGGGTAACTGGTCACATTTAAGTTGCTGACTGCTCTATTCGGACACTAAACGGGTACTAATGAGGTTAATCGCTTGTCCAGACAGTAGTAATGTGTTTTAAAACGACAAAAAGTGAATGAATACTTCCACAGAATGTGCAGTTATTTTTATGCATAATTGTTTTTTCTTAATTTGGTCCTGAACTGTCACATAGTCCAGAGAGCAGGAGTACATGGATTACAATAAAATAATATACAAATTGAATTATAATCTGATGGTTGGGACCTATATGTGAACAGGAAAGTCAAGAGATCGTATCCCGACAGAGCCTGTTCAGTCGATTAACCATCAATGGCTGAGAGAATAAAGCAACTTTTGAACTGAGAAATAACGTGCTATAAACGTGAGCACGAAAAACTGCAAATTTGCCGTAGCAAGTGATGCATAAACAAGAAGTTGTATTGGGGACAGAGGCATGGAACTAACCTGCAGCACGAAAGAGGACAGTGGCGCCCCATTACTCGGGAGCTTCGACTGACGTGTTGTTTTGAGCTTGCACTGTAAACAACATACGCCATTGATGGGTGACACATAAGGCAAGGTTCGCGTGGCACATTGGCATGAATATTCTGTGACTCCCGCCATCGCATTGAACTGTGCCTTCATAAAGCTCTGATTCACCTTAACTGCCCTGACTTCTGTCGCCATTTGAACATTTCTTTTTCCGCCGAGTTCCTATACTTTACTATTATGGCGCGGTTGGAGGAGCGAGGACTCTTTATATGGCTTTTCTAAGCAGCGTGGGATCTTTTCTCCTCGGCTATGATTCTTTGTTCCGTGGGTGCAGGTCTCGAGCCTCCTGCCCCTGCTTGTCTCCAGGAAGCCCCCGTGTCTGATTAGCATCTCTTTCACACTCCAGAGTGGGTGTTAGCTGGTGGCTTCTGCAGGAGCAGATGAGGTGAGATGAGGTGAAGGGAGTGTGACGCAGAAGCAGCATGGGAAATTAGGTCAGGTTTCTAATCCTAGAAGGCGCAGGGTTGCTATTTGTGCAGTGGCTGCATTACCACCATCGACATCGGAAGAAACAAGCGTGCGCGCCTCAAGTTAAAAACAAAAACAGTTGGCAAAAGTGAAAGCGTTTCACTTGCGGGAGCGAGCGGCGCCAGGAGCGATAATTGCTACCATATGGCGCCGCTCGCTCCCGCAAGTGAATCGCCAAACGTGCACGCGTTGCCATTGAAGGCAATGGAACGCGTGCACGTTTTGGCTGAAAAGCCGAATCAATTGCAAAGGTCTTTTGCCTAAGCAGCGCATGCGCGCTGCGTAGGCGAGACCTAAAACCTGGATGGTCAGTCTATGCACAAAAATTCAAAAGAATTTTTTTTTTTTAAATTAAAAAGTGGAGGAAAGTTGGGACTGGATCAATAACCCCGAGAGGGAGCATCCATCCACAAACGTCTTACCCATGTGGAAAACGGCGTAGATCCGAATTCCAAGAGTTGGGGCGTTCACACACATACATTCAATTTGAGGTTCCTCATCTAAGGAATAAATGGAAGTCAAGTAAGCAAACGGGGGTCAATTTCCTGAGTAGGCATAGAAAGGAAATGTATCAAGGGATTAACGCTAATCTAGCAAGAAGATTCAAATTACTGAGGCTCACAACAGTCGGTAATTAAAACACTAGGAAAGAATGGGTTCCGCATTCCTAAACGGAAAACAGTTCCGTGAGGCGGCGTCTCAAACAGAAAGATAAGGGAACAGAGCAACATAGTTAGCCACTCAATACATAAGGATCTAATAAGTGGCCAAATATCCCTGCATATCAACAAGTTAAGGAGGACCACTAAACAAATGCCTAAGGACGTACATAAATTGAAATAAGCATCCGACCGAGTAGGATAGAGAGTAGGAGGCGGGTAAAGAGTACTGCTAAATAACAAAAGCCTAATGGTGCACTTAGTTTAAAAAGCCACTAAATACATAGGAATCTAATAAAATAGTGGCCGGGTGTCCCTACATACCTATAAAATAGGGAGAAACACTAAGCAAGCGCCGCACGGCCGTGCATAAGTTGAAATTGGGCATTCAGTCGTATAGGATAAAGAATGGAAAACGAGTATACAGAACTGCTAGATAATAAAGGCCTGATAATGTGCAAGGTTTGAAAAGCATCAATATACGACATTCGAGCACATAGTAGACAGTCTATACGGCCGAGAATAATTTATCGAGTTAAAGAGGCAAATTCAGCAGTGAAAAAAAGTTTTTAAGAAAAAGAGGGAAAGGAAAGAATATAAAAACTTACCACATTCGACGGGTGGCGAATTCAATAAGAGACGTCCTCCAACGGATGGCGGGGCAGGAAGCTCCCGGGCGCTAACCTTAGAGATAAGGACTGCCTAATCCGGTTTATAAACGGTTCGTCGCCATGTAATCAGCCAACGTGTCAAACGATAGAGGTTACTCCCTCCCATCAAAGGTAATAAACAACAAAAAGGACTAGTACAGAGCATCCATCGGGGATGTTAATGCGGCGGCCATCGCAGAAGTCTAACTCTGTCTATTCATAACCACATGTGATAGCCCACAAATGGCCAGGCTGGAGGGGGGGGGCGGAAAAAGGGAAGAAAAGATATTTCACCTTAGCCGCACAAACTCGTATTCAGAGAATAAAAAGAAGAAATCGCCAGAATAAGGGGAAGGTAACAGGAGCAAAAAAGATATGTATAAATAAGGAACATTGTGCAATGGCCAAGCCAAATCATACCAAAAACGTGTCCGAGAAAAATAGCGGGACAGTACAGAATTAAAGGGATCAGGGGTACGCCAATGAAAGGCATAAACCCCAGGGCGACTAAAGAAGTGAAATAGTCTTAATCAGATTCATTGCCCACAAAGAGTCAAGGGCAATGGAACAAAGAAGAGGGCCCAGGTCAAGAATGTGTGTACCAATAAAGGGTACATTGAGATCCAAATCCATATGGAGTACGTCTCTTATTGAATTCGCCACCCGTCGAATGTGGTAAGTTTTTATATTCTTTCCTTTCCATCTTTTTTCTTAAAAACTTTTTTCACTGCTGAATTTGCCTCTTTAACTCGATAAATTATTCTCGGCCGTATAGACTGTCTACTATGTGCTCGAATGTCGTATATTGATGCTTTTCAAACCTTGCACATTATCAGGCCTTTATTATCTAGCAGTTCTGTATACTCGTTTTCCATTCTTTATCCTATACGACTGAATGCCCAATTTCAACTTATGCACGGCCGTGCGGCGCTTGCTTAGTGTTTCTCCCTATTTTATAGGTATGTAGGGACACCCGGCCACTATTTTATTAGATTCCTATGTATTTAGTGGCTTTTTAAACTAAGTGCACCATTAGGCTTTTGTTATTTAGCAGTACTCTTTACCCGCCTCCTACTCTCTATCCTACTCGGTCGGATGCTTATTTCAATTTATGTACGTCCTTAGGCATTTGTTTAGTGGTCCTCCTTAACTTGTTGATATGCAGGGATATTTGGCCACTTCTTATTAGATCCTTATGTATTGAGTGGCTAACTATGTTGCTCTGTTCCCTTATCTTTCTGTTTGAGACGCCGCCTCTTGGAACTGTTTTCCGTTTAGGAATGCGGAACCCATTCTTTCCTAGTGTTTTAATTACCGACTGTTGTGAGCCTCAGTAATTTGAATCTTCTTGCTAGATTAGCGTTAATCCCTTGATACATTTCCTTTCTATGCCTACTCAGGAAATTGACCCCCGTTTGCTTACTTGACTTCCATTTATTCCTTAGATGAGGAACCTCAAATTGAATGTATGTGTGTGAACGCCCCAACTCTTGGAATTCGGATCTACGCCGTTTTCCACATGGGTAAGACGTTTGTGGATGGATGCTCCCTCTCGGGGTTATTGATCCAGTCCCAACTTTCCTCCACTTTTTAATTTAAAAATAATGTTTTCTTTTGAATTTTTGTGCATAGACTGACCATCCAGGTTTTTTTCTGTTCCTACAGATGTATTGGATTGAGCTGGTCTCAACCTAACTTTCCCTATTCAAGGCTATATACCTAGATTTCCTGCATCAAGGTAGTTTATAGTATAGATTTATATATAGATTAAATTATTGGGTCAATCTATGTCACTAAATACTCTTTTTGATCTTCACTGTGAACTTGGGTGTATTTTCTATTTTCTGGGTGAAACTTCCATTTTTCTAACTTTCTGGGTATTTTTCTGGTATTGCTCGGTGCGCACATTCCCATATCTCATTAAATGATATTCAAATTTGATTTTTACTATATATGAATAATTGTTTATGTTTTCTCGCTGCTAATTTAATATCCCCCATACATATATATATCCCTGAATTTATCATCCATTGTGAAATGTATATATAAATATGTAAATTGTAGCACTGACTGTGATTGCCTTATACCACTTTATTATTGTTGTAGGTGGTTCTGTTGTTGTGTCCCACTTTCTGATCTGTTCGCCCTGATGAAGGTGTGACCCGCATTGGGTCAATACACCGAAACGCGCGTTGGCGCTGGACAACTTCGTGCCCCCTGAACTTTCTACTACCTTTCTAGGAGAGGACGCACGATAGCTACTATTGCAAACATGTTGTATCTTGGACCATTCTTCTCTTTTTTGTGATAAATTGCTCTTGAGTGGCGAGAGTGTTTGAGTATGTGTGTATTTGTGGTTGTGAGTGTTTGCAGTGCATGAATGTGGGACCCCATTTATTTGTTTTATTGTGCATTTATAAAAATATGTCTTATGTTATTGTGGTTCAAACCTTGATGTAAACATAGTGAATATCATAAATTATAAAATAAAAAATATATCTATTTTTGTTATACAGATAAAAACTTTCTCTAGTTTGTTCGGGGAATTGGGTTTTTGTTAGTCTAGCGAGTTTACTATCCCACTGTGACCCTGATATATAATATAACATCAGACCATGCTTCAGTTCCTAGTATTGATTTGCACATTCATTTAAGTGAGGTCATCAATGAATTGCCTGTCATTGCCATTTGCTGCTGACTCTCTCTGTTCCTTTGACAGTTATTAGAGGGAAGTTTCGAAACTGCATCGAACCGCCGCCAGTAGATTACTCCAACGGTGAGATCCCAAATGATGAGGACCTGCTCACACGTTGTGAAGTTGATGTCTTGGAGGTAATGATTTTCGGTAATAAAATTTGCCATCAGATCTTGGAAGGAGGTGAAGTTAGGGAAGGAGGTGAAAGCCACATATTTGTGCTACAGTAATTTTCCTACAAATTATAGGATTGTCTATATATTGGAACATGGACCAGTAGAGTGCTGCACTCAGTATTGCATCACAGTGAGGAACTTTGAGCCTCTCAGTACTGAATGCCCAGTTATATTTTAGGTAAAGGAAGTAACCAAAACTGCAGTAATTGGCTATTTCAGTTAGCAGGGCAGGGTAGAGAGTGCCCTATTGACTGGCCTACACTAATGGGCCTACTCTAGCGGGTGCACCCCCATTTCAGAAATTCCATTACTAAGATCTACCATGACTGAGGCCTACCGTTACTCAAACCAGGAGGAGCAATACGTGTTCCAGGGAGGGGAGGTTTTGTTTTTTAATAAATGGTTAAAATAAATGGAATACATAGATCAATAAATTGCTTTGCAATATTATTTAATGCAAGTGCTTATTATGATATGATTTTAGCACAAATATGAAACATTTTATGGCATATCAAAAATAGTATTTTTTTAAAACTCATAATTTTTTTTTTTCAAATTAGCAGAAAACCTAAATGTTTATGTACCACTGCGCATTGCAATAAAGCTATGGTCTCAGTAATAGTAATTCTCAGTCGTGAAGTATATCCCAGCTAAAGAATACAGGTCTCTTTGAGGGTGATAGGGGAATTTTTGAAACCTTGCTACCACCTAAGGTGGGGTAGTTGCTCATGGATCAGGTTGTATAATGTTCTTTTATTGTATCTCTGTTACAGCTAGCTTTAGCTCAGATTTAGCAGACTGTGTGATAACATGGAAATGTAATTCTAAATGAAAGCTACAACACATTTAGTACTTATTACCCATTTACTGTTCTACCGTCTTCTGACTTCTAAGCAGATTTGCCTGGCACTGTTGCTTGTGTTTATGCTTTACTTTGTAGAGCCAATCAGGGGAGAGATGAAGAGACTAAGGGGCATATTATCAAGGCGGCGTTAATGAATTATCGCCGCTTTAGCGTCCGTTTTCGGACGAAAAGCGGCGATAATTTTATCGCCTAATTAACAAGGACACGCTAGCGCGTGATTCCTTGAATTAGCATCCGTTTTCTGCACGCCTCCCATCGCATCGCTAATGGGATGCAAAGGAGGCGTGCCTGTGAAAACAACATGGGGAAATATCGCTAACCCAGGTATCGCCATATTAACAACGTGGGTTAGCGATATTTTAAATCGCGTTAAGTATGCCTTAACGCAGGAATTTAACGTCTGCTAAATTCCTGACTAAGGCATACCTAACATGGGGGTGGATTGTGTGGCTAAGACCACAGGCCCTATTCACAAGATTATCGCCGCTTTTCCATGGAACATCGCTGAAAAACCAGCGATGTTCCATGGAAAACGCCACTATCACTGGAAAATTATCGCCTTTGCGCTAAGCGTTGTTAATACAGCGCTAGCATGGCGATAATTTTCAGCGATAGCCGGCGATACTATTCCCCACGCTAAGAGCGGTCAGCGATAATTATCGCTGCCGCTTGATAATATGCCCCTTGGAAAGCTTTTCCCGATGCTAGTGAGGAGGTTTATGTGGAAATCCTGAATCATTTTTGATGTCCTCTGACAGGTTTTCAAAGGTGGCGAAGAGATTCACAACATGCAATTCACAACACACAGTCAGATCTGTACCATTCAGATGCCTGCCTTCAATACCGAGTACCTGATCGCAGGTAAGCCGAATAGATTACAGCAGTGTGTGATCTCACTACATGGCTCCAACTTGGGTCAACTTTTTCGCTAACACTTCATGCAGCTGATCCCACAGAAAACATATTTTATCTGGAAACATGTACAGCTATAAGTTCCATACCACCCCTTTTTGCACTAGAAGTATTTCAGTGGGATACTCAGTTGATATGATCCTACTGACCAAGACAGAATTGTGAAAAGAATATCCATAATACCCCATAATGTTACACTCATTTTTTTGACTAAGCGAGCCGTGAAACTGAATTCCTTGTTATTTCACTGTGCATTGGTGAACCTTAATACTGCATTTCATTGAGTAGGTCAGGCTGTATTGGGCCAGAAGCTACAGCGATTGGGTGTCCATAGGTTGCTTATTATTCTAATAATTAAAATGTACTCTGATACCTGGCACCAATAACAAGTGAACCAGTTGGCATTGTAGAAGAGTACGGCAGCACTGTGTATTTGCCACAGTACTCGCTAGTCGGTACACAGCAGGCCTGGATCAAGAATTGACAAGGCATATCTTTTTCCCTTAAAACTGTGAATAAAGCCTTTTTATCATATTGTTATGCCGAGGTATGTGCTTTGCAATTTAACTCCATGTGATTTAACTCCATTGGGGTTGAAAAGTGTGCCACACGTCTTTAGTGTTCCACAAATGAAGGCTGAATCGTGAATAAACAGTAACCTTTTTTAAAGAAGAGATCTGATAAAATGTTACATAAGCCTTGCCACCCCATCCAAGTTGCTGAAAATAAATTCTTCAGGAGGATCCTGAGGATACCGCAGAGTGTATCCCTAGAGATTGTGCATGAAGAGCTGGATGCAGGGTTTATTCCTGATTGTATACAAATTTGCCCCTTGTAATTGTTGTTTTCTGTCTGGTTGAAAAATGATCTGGAATTTAACAGAAAGATTTTGAAAGACTGTCTGGGCCTGGATTATAGCCATCGTATCCCTGGCTGCAATATGTCAAAGGTATTTTGTGTGACCTTGGTAGACCCAAACTTTTTTCTGGATCAGAACAAATTAACAAATTAGCAGGTACATGCATCAACCATTTTTGCGAGCGCAAACGGTGCGATTCGCAAAAATCGGCCGTTTGCGCCCGCAAAAAGGGCATTTGCTATGCATGAAGGGTCAAGGCACTCGAAATTTGAGAATTCACAATTAATTGCGAGTTCTCAAATTGCGATTGCATTTAAGGAATCGCATTTTGCGATTCCTTAAATGCAATGCAAGAACCACTTTGAAGTAGCGATTTCGCTATTAGGGGCGTAAATTACCATGAAGTTGAACTTCATGGTAATTTGCAAAACTTTGAAAAATGCACAAAAGTGCATTTTTCAAAGTTGTAGGTTACACACACACATGTCCTTTGTGCACAGATCAATTTCAGGGGTGCAACAGGGTGTCCTTTTGACACCCTTGCACTCCTGAAATAGCATGCGCAATTTGCGAGTACCAATTGGCACTCGCAAATTGCGCATGTACTTCCTATTCATTCCTATGGGCCTGTAGGCCCATAGGAATGAATGGGAAGCCATTCCTTATTTGCGACTCGCAATTTGCGACTCGCAAATAAGGAATGTGTAGGAATTGCTATTTTTTTAGCAATTCCTACATGCATAGGCTTTTGCGAGTCCTTAATTGCGATTCCTTAATAATCGCAATTAAGGACCCGCAAAATCCTACCTTGATGCATGTGCCTGTAGATGTCTTATGGGTCACATAGGCATTTCGTGCGAATGTGCATGAAAAAAGAGTTGAACGCTTCTTGTCTAAACATTTTTTTACTCATTATGCCATGATGAAATCCTTGAGTAACAGAAGTGTATTTTACACTTGAAATGCCAGTTTTGCAAGAGCGACTTCTGTCTTATTTTCATCTAAATGTGATCCCCCAGCTCATAGCAGACTGGCATAATCCATCGGAGCTCCCAGTTTGCACTTGTGAAATGGCTGCTGCACTGGACACTTTACATATTGTTTTTATCAGCCCTAAATTTGCTAATAAGTACATACGTCCCCTTCTCTTATCAATTAGTTTTATGCAAGTGAGGCCTGCCGTATTGTATCTCCAGTGTTTAAATAGTTATCATGTTTGCCTTTATGTATCGTGGTTTTTAACAGGGGTGTTTCATGCCTCCTTAATGAGATTTGATGTACTGCTTTTAGGTGATTTTATCGAACTGTTTGTTTTTATGTACTTTTATGATTTACTGTGTTAAATTGAATAAAGTGCCTTATGAATTGAATTGCAATACATGTTACATCAATGGGGCTGCAGGCTCAACTGCCCAAGGCATGGAAGCCACAGTACAAAGATAAACAATTCCAAAACAGAATTTATAATAACCAATCCAGGCACAGATTATATTCCATCAGCCAATCCCCACACATCTCTCCACTTTAGAAATTCCCCAAACATTGACACAAAAAACCTGAAATAACAAGAATCACATGAAGGCCAATAGATAACTAACTCATTTTAAGATTAATTTAAAAATGCCCACAATTCTACAGTAGTTTTAACTTTTGAGTTTTAGACAAGTTATTTCTTGAGCTGCATGTTTATGACCACCAATAGCCACTCGTGCATCAACAATATTATTACAACTAATATCAACTTTGTCTAATCAAGACGTATTTCACCACTGATTCCTCAACACTCACAAAGCATTGCACCAGTTTCCTGGTTGATTGATTAATTGGTGGGTTTTTCAGAGCATGCAAATATCCTAACACAATGGTGTCCTGTTGCCAGCATCTATAGTGAAGGAGAGGAAGCAAGCTTAATGAGAGAATAGGTGCACTTAAAAAAATTGCATCACACCTGGAAATTGTCTTGTTTGCAAAGTGCAAGAAGTAGAAGGATCCATTGTTTGAGTGAAATGTAAAAGGAGGCGCAGCCTCAGATTTTGTAGTGAGGTATACATGGTGTAGAGAGAAGACTTAAAGAAGATGATCACAAAGAGCTGTGGAAGTCTAGTGACTATTTTTGTCAGGAGGTAGAGAGGATCAGAGGAGTAATGGCCACAATGGTAAAATAGGAGAAATTTGAACAAGGCACACTGAATAATATGTAGTCAGTGGAGTTTAGCTAGAATCTGGGAGATAGAAGCAAGAATTGGAAGATTAGATATAAGGCATACCACAGCATTCCCTTCTGAACAAATTGAAGCTAGACAAGGTTTTCCTGAAGCCCACAGTATAGGAATTGCCATAATAAAGCCAAGAGAGGATAACAGCTCGTACCACAATTTCCCAGAATTCAATAGGGAGAAGGAAAACAATTTTAAAGAGCTGAATGTAATAGAAACAATTTGTGGAGGTCTCCAAAATGTGAGGAGCAAACTGAGGGCATTATCAAAAGCAAAGCCAAGATTGCGGGCAGAGATGGAAAGAAAGGGAGGAGAGTGCAAATTTGAGGCCACAAAGAAGAGGAGAGCTCCCACTAACAGTACCTCTGTTTTATCAGTGTTAGGTGAGGTCAGTTGGATTTTATCCAAGTGTCGACATCTGAGAGGCATCAACAAAAGTAGAGGTCAGTACAGGAGATTGTCATAATGCATAAGCAAGAACTGAGTGTCATCAGCATAAGAAATGTGTGGTTTGGTACATTGCAGGTTTTTTGCTGGTGAAACAAGTTTGATGCATTTTCAAACTATAAGTAGTCAGACTATTGCTGAATACAGCTCTAAGAGAGCTTGTATATTGTTATCTATCAATTAATTAAATTGAACTAAATTTTAGGAATAGGAAAAGTGACTGTGGAATTAAGGGGGCTTGTTAATGCCATTATTTTCAATGAGGATTCATGTCCATTCGACCAATCACACACAACAACTCATCCAGCACTGAGGGATTTGAATAATTTGAACCAATTACTGTAGTGAGCCTCCTGGCTAGCTGTAATGGAGCACACCAAGGTCAGATGAATCTGGGGGATGGGCTCAGCCAAAGGGGGAGTGGGACTGCTCATTGTCTCTTCCACACTGGATCCCAGTGTGTCAGTGTCTGGTGCATTGGTGCTGCATACACATCCCCCAAAGCCTGAACCAGGCCTCCACAGTGGTGAAGAGGTCAAGGGGCAATGCATGCCTGTCAGCCTTGCTTCTGTTGCATAGGGGAGACTGAACTATTGCAGTGCCACCAGCCAGGGCCTGCCATGGCCTGCTGCCTGAGCCTCAGCAGCCGCCTGCCAACCCTCTGGGAGAATGAATGGTGGGCCCTAGAAGGGGTGAGGAAGAGCAGCAGAAAGGGAAGAGCCTGCTTCCACCTTTTTGCAACAATTTTCAGTGACCATCTTAGCATGTCGAGACTGCACTAAAAAGGAAAAGAAACAGTGCCAACTAGTGCATGCGAAAAACACTGCATGCAAGAGATATTCAGAGCCCACTGAAAACCTGAGTAACAGCATAAGATATACTACAGAACAAAATGGGCATTTCAGCATTTTGGATTCTTCTCTAATTTGTGCCTGTGGGGAAGAAAAACATCACAGAAAGTCCCCTCCGGAAGAAGACACCCTGTATCTCTTGTTAAGAACATTAAAATGTGCTGTTGTCATGAGCATCAAATTGTCACCCGCCGGTGTCTAAGTCACCAGCACACAGGCAAAGTGCACCATGGACAGCAAACAGTGGCGAAACGAAAATTGAGGGGGCCCCCCTGCATGGTACGTGGAGGGGCCCCCTCCGGACTCTAACAAGAGCTCTCCGGCCGAAGTGCTGTGCTGAGGGCCCACCCCCGCACTGCGGGGGCTGCGGGGGCCTGTGTTACGCCCCTGACAGCAAACATTGACTACGAAATTTCACATAACCAGTGAAGGAAGGTCTGTGCTCATTTGGCATACCGCAGAACATCTGCCTTTTTTTTTCTTTTTTGCAAGTGTGGGATCTCCAAAATAAAAAAACGTACAGTTTATCTTCACAGGAATAAAACTGAAAAAACTTTCCTTCATCATGCAGCACCGGAGGCTTTTTAACAGGAATTAGAAATGCTGAAAGCAATGGATGTCATTGAGAAGGTGATGGGTTCAATCCCATGGGTGCTCCTGATGGTGATAGACCCCACACCAGTGCAATCAGGTACAGAGCATCTTTGCATTTAAATGAGCTTCCAAAATCGTGCCATCAAGCATGAGTGCCATACCATGCCCTCCATAGATGAAATGATATTAGATCTCAGCAAAGCTTGGTGGTGCTCCAAAATGGACCTTTGTGCCTGTTATCACCAGTCAATATTAGACCCAAGAAATCGATATGTGATCCCTTTTCAATGCACCTACGACTCGGGAGATATAAAAGAGTGAACTGGCACTGAATCATTTCAGAATGCCTTGAGGAATATGCTGTCAGGGCTAGATGGCGTGCCCAACATAAGTGACATCATTCTCCTGTACTAAAAAACAGTCAAAGAATTTTGGACCATCATCTTACACTACATCATGAAAATGCAAATTCTTTGAAAACCAAGTATATTTTTTTGGATACATATTCTTGAAGGAGGGAACCAAGGTTGACCCCCCAAAAAATCAGACGATATCTGGAACACTCTGGATCCTAAGTAAGCAAAAGAAGTTAGAAACCTTTTTAGTGATGGCTAATTATTGTGACCACATTATTCTGAACCTGGTCACCCTGAATAAACCACTCCAATGCCTCTAAAAGTCCCAGTCCAAGTGGGGTGGGGTTCTACCCATAAGGATGCATTCAAAAAGTGGAAGCGTTACTGACACCACAATAGCTTATTTCAACCTTCAGAATGCGACTAAAATGTTGGTAGATGCTGGTAAGGCTTGGAGCAGTCCTAGTGCTTGAGCAAGGAAACAACATGCAGACCTCAATAGCTTTTGCAAGCTGAGCTCTGACTGAAGTGGAAGCCTAGTACACTCAGATTGAAAAGAAAGTTCTGGCAATTAAGTAGGAGTGCCACCATTTCCATCTATACCTCTACCATAGAAGCTTCAAAGTCTTAACCGGCCACAAACCATTAGTCAACTTGTTTCAAAGCACCTACCAGCACCCACCACCAAGAATGGCGATTTTCCAATCAACATGCAAAGAGAATCTTGATTCCATTAAAGAGCACTGAGGCTAACATTATGCAATAACCTTTTATTGCTTTCCAAACATGCAGCCCTTTAAAGAACAAAAAATACATCCTAAAGCATTAGAATGTCTAGAAAATATATAATCAAGGCAGTCAGTCATCATCCTCTTTAAGCTGCGACGAAACAGGATAAAATCTTTATCGTCTGCCAAACATTATTATGAGTTGTCTGCAAATAAAATCATACATTAACCCACAAGTACTTCATGATATAACATTAACCACTATAATCATACTAATAAACTTAACTAATATATTATTCATTTATTTTATTTTATTTATTTCATATATTTTTCTTTTCCTCTCCTCATAGGGTGAAGAGGATTGAATAATGTTAGCCTCTATTGTCTTAAATGAAATCAAGATTCTCTTTGTATGTTAATTGGAGAATCGCCATTTCATTAGAAGACCGGAGGCTACCGTTATACAAGTTTAGAGCCACCAACTCCACACAACTCACATGCTCCACAGGTCTTAAATAAAAGTTTGTGAAAGTATTCAAATTAGACCAATCAGCTGCTTTTAAAATTTCTGTTAGCGAAACGCCTGCCCTGAAAACCTTGCTAACCATTGCACCTCGCGAAGAAAGAGCACCAAATCTTGAAAGATGTATACCTGTTTCATTCATTAATACTCTCACCCATCTTCTAAAGTAGCTGTCAAGACTGCTTTATACAGTTTGACATAAGACAGTAATAACTGTTCCTCTCCATCTGCTCTAAACTCCAGCAACTTGCTCTTATATGATCATACACTTCACCACACATAGCTTCTCACACTCATGAAAATAGGGATAGAAAACTGTTGCAGACATGGTTTTAGTCCTTTTTCAAATGTCAAAATGTACCCCTGCAGGAGCAAAAATCTTTTAGAAACTTTCAACACCTTAACATCAGAAACTCTTCTAAAGGAAATTAGGCAAAGTAAAGTTGAAAACTTCAAAGAGATCTGTCTAAGCTAAAGGCAATTATTACCTGGCCATTAAATAAATAACCTGAAAATTAGACTAATGTCCCATAATAATTCAGAATGAGTCCTAGGAAGTCTCCTTAATCTTACTCCCTTCATAACTCTCCTGATCAAAGGGTCACTCCATATTGCAAATGTATTAGCTAAAGCATGTCCGGCAGAGACTTCTGACCTATAACAGTTAATAGTCCTATATGAAAGACAAGAGTTGAATAAGTACACTAGATAGTTTGCCACCTCAGCTACTCGAGCCTCCACTGGATCGAAACCCCTTGCTGTGTGCCAAATACGCCACTTCTTCCTTACCCCCTTGTATCTCTTTCTAATGCCCGGGGCCCAGGACTCATTCAATAGTTCTTTAGCCTTTCCTGAAAGACATGAATATCTACTGGTACCCCTGAAATCTTCCAGGCAAGAAGGTCCATTTTCCCTTATAAAACCAAATGGTATTCCTCTCCCTCTGAATCCATCAGAAGGCCAAAAAAAAACTGAAACAGATGGGGTATTGCTACTGCGAGTTCCATCGCACCTGGGAACCAAACCTGAGACTTCCAAAAGGGTGTCACTAGAATGATACTGCATTCCTCTGATCTGACTTTCATCAGCGCTTTCTGGATCATCGAAAAGGTGAGATCTGGTCTCCAGCTGAAGTACCTGGGAACCTGATATGTCAACCTGCTCGCAAATAAATATACTTGAACTGGACCACATGGTGTCTAAATCATACCGAAAATCTCTGGATTCAACTTCCAGTCGCTGAAGTCCTGAGTTACCTGGAGTTCCAATCCACACTTAAATTTTGCTGACCAGGAATGTATTCTGCTCTCAAAAGTATCTTGTGATTGAGACAGAAATACCATATTTGTTTCACCAGATCTGCCAAAACGCTCAAGCTCGATCCGCCCAACCTGTTTATTTAAGAAACAGCTGCAAAGTTGTCTAAACGAATCATAGTCACACTGTTCGCCAATAGGCCAATAATAACTCATAAATGCGTTCAAGGCTGCCAACATCTCTTAACAATTTATATGAAACAATTGTTCCTACCTGCACCATCTTCCTCCTGTTTCTAATCTGTTGAAATGCACTCCCCAGCCCTAATTGCTGGTAACCAATTCTAGAAGCAATTCAGGAACATTCCCGAAGATACCATTGCCATTCCAAGCCTCTATGTTTTTCAACCACCATTCCAGATCCTCTCGAGCATCCCCTGTCAAGGAAATTGGGTCTCCATACCATAAACCTTTCTTCAGACTAAAGGTCTTCAGCCTCTGAAGAGCTATGTGATATAAGGGCCCTAGAGAAATGGCTTGACAGTAGTCCCAAGACTCTTGCTAGGTTACTCAGGGTGATTGCATCCCTTGCCAGACTGCCCTTATCTCCTTCCTTAGCTTTGTTACCTTCTTCTGTGGAAGAATCATTTGGGATAAGGCGAATATCCACCTGAAACCCCAGCAATTCTATGTTCTGTGTGGGGACCATAACAGACTTTTTTACATGTATTCTAAATCCCAAACTCTCTAAGAGGCCGCTAGTCCAAGCCAGATGTTTCAACAAATCTTACCTGTCTTGGGACATTAGCAAAATATCTTCCAAATAAATTATTAATCTGGCCTCACTCTCTCTCAGGAAGGCTACTACTGGGCGCATCACCTTGGTGAAACACCACAGAGCTGAGGAGAGCCCAAAGGGTAGGCAAAGGCACTGGTATAGGGCACCTCTCCACCTGAATCGTAACAACGTCTGACTGTCCTTTGCCATAGGTATTGTGAAATATACATCCGTTAAATCTAATTTCACTAACCAATCTTTTTCCTGCAAGATGTCCCTCAACAGATGGATTCCTTCCATCTTGGAATGTCTGTAAACCAGGAACGTGTTAAGCTCCCTTAAATGTATCACATGACTCCAACCTTTGTCCTCATCTGTACGAGAAAAACTGTACTCACAAAACCTTCCACCTCCTTCGACTCTACTCCTTGAAGCAAAGCCATTTTTTCTAACATCTGGGCCACCTCTGTGCCTATCGGTTCCATATTTTCTGCATCCAAGGCCAACTCCCTTGGCTGTTTGTGTTGTACAGGTGTTCCCCAGAATGGGTGAAGAATCTCAATCTTCCCCCAACTTTTAAATGGGAAGAACCAGCTGTGGAGTTTAAGTTCACCTTGAGATCCTCCCTTGAGGTCTTGATCTTCCTCCACAGTATCTTGAATTTTTTCCTCTCTGAGGGTAGAAACTTGAGTTGGAGCGGTAGCCCTACTGTGTTTCCCATAGTTTCTGGGCTTTTGGGAGTAGTATTGAGAACTAGAGGATCCATGGCTGACAGCCAGTCCCCTCCTGTCAGTCCTTCGAAAAAACAGCCCCTGAGCCGAATACGTGTCTCATATTGGCCTGTGCCTTGCTAAAGGTGGTAAAGGTGAAGACATACTTCTGCAGCATTTAACAAAGTTCGCCCAAAGAGAAGTCCCTTTGGGACCCCCATGTCCTCTCTGTTGGACAAATCTCTAATTTGGGGTTTATTCTTATCAGGACTGCTTTTCTCCTCTCCATAATTGAGACCCGCATTTGCGTTCCCTAGCATGCAAATGGTGCGCTGGGCCCAGCCTCTCAAGAGGTCCTCTCTGACCCTGGTATTCTTGCTTCAGGCCTCCTCAGTCATATCAAGTTTGCTAATCAAAGGACACTGCATTTCAAGGACCTTATCCTGACATTGCTTCAGGCACTTCTCAATCCCCTTCCTGGGGTCCTTTCCAAATTTGAACAAGAAAGTTATGAGTTCAGTGACTAAATCGGGTGTAGTGCAAGTCTTACCTTCTGTGGATGGCCTGTGGCACTCAGCCCTCAACAAATTGCAGTTATCTTTATCCAAAGATTTCCTGACCCATAGTTCATAAAATGTAGCAACATGGTCCATGGGCCACCACACCGCCCTTCACGGGTGATTTGTTATATTACGGTTGAACATATTCCCCCCAAAGAGGTAATTTACACCTGTAGAGGTTGATGCTTGGTCTAAGTTGTCATCAAGACTCTCGAAGAGGTCTGAGCGCCCCTGAGGGTAAAAGACGTATTCATCTCATTCTATATCATCATACTCAATAGCTTCCCCGTCTAGCAAGTATCTCTGCCCATCCTGCATCTCTTTTGTGCCATCAAGGTCACTCTTTCTCATCATGCTACTATGGACAACCTTTACCAGTGCCCCGTCAAGGTGGCCATTTCTACTTGTGTTGCTGCCACGAGCACTATCATCTATTGTAGCTCTCAGGCTACCCCTACCATAAGCAATGGTTTCCGCCTTCTCAAGATTCTTCCTCTTTCTGGAAACTTTACCTCATTTACGAGCATTAGAGGTGAAAGGGGAGTCTCCCTCAGACAAGGAAAAATAGACTTCCTCCGAAGGTGCATCCCTCTTCCTCTTCGCAAGTGCTGCGACCACCGCCTCTCTACCAGAGGATCTTATCTCCTTTTCACAAAAGTTTTTTGATAGAGTCGCCCACCAGTTCAACGACAGGGTGAACTTGGGGATTGGTCACCTCCATTATGATCACTAAACAGTGATGTAATTATCCAAAATGAAAGATAGAGGCCAATATATAACAGGGTCAGAGTAGGGTTAAAAAAAACAACCTCTATAAAGCAAGCTGTAAGTAGCGTTAGAAACCTCAGTTCATACAACCTCATCCACAGCTGAAAAATGTACCTTAACAAGGCAAGAAGGGGAAGCTCATGCTCTGTTGTGAGCTCCTGAAATGTGATCTTTCTTAAATGCTTTGACTTAGACTAATAAAGCCACAGGCGGGAGGCCAAACGCTTCCCTAGGATCGCTGCTAATTAGAAAGATTGTATGGTTGCCTGGAAACATGCTCTTGTCTCACACGTTGCCAAGCAACCTTTGTATAAAACACTGGAGCATGTTTAGTCCTCTTTCCCTTATTACAACTAGCGTGATCTCGGAGCCGATGCTCCCGTGATCACATGCTCTTCCCCAAACAGAGGGGGAAAGGTGCACCGCAGCGATCGTGCTCAAAGGTCAGTGATCGCAGAGCTGAAAACAATACGGGCATGCTGCTACCGGGCTCCTCAAGCAGGAAGCGGCCTGATCCTTGGCAAGGGTGCCGATTAAGGGAAAAAACGTCGGCAGGCCTCGCCCCTGGACAGACCTCAATGATGACGATAAGCGGTAGACTGTAGCAAAGCTTAACAAGTTATCAGGTTTTAAACATTACAGTTTTAAGAACGGTTAGCCCCAAATACTTACTGGGCCCAACCATAACTTTGAAGGGCAACGCATGCCCATTAAGATAGAGTATAAAACACAACAATAGTAAATTATCAACAGGCAAGAAAAATAGCAGAAATATGAAGAAGCATGAACTTATCTATATGGGAGCGGCTAATGAAAGAGGATAATGACTGCATGCCTTTGATATATATATTTTCTTGACATGCTAATGCTTTATGATGTATTTGTTGTTCCTTAAATGGCTGCATGTTAGGGCAGCAATAAAAGGTTACTGCATAATGGTAGCCTCCGGTCTTGTAATGAAATTGAAAAGTGCGTAGTGTAGCTCCAACGGTACAACTTAGTCTTTAACTATTGACCAGGAGCTAACAACTCCGCTGACTTCTTTTCAAAGCTGTCTAGGAGAATGCCGCAACATTGCTCCAGCGAAGTGGAGATATGGAAGAGTCCCAAGGAATAATAGTGCAGGCAGTCTGCCTGAATGCCATGGAGCTTCACGATATAGCTCTATAAATCCACCAAAATGAGTGCCTGTAAAAGGTAAAACTGGCACTGTAGTAAGAGTTGTGGAAGACAGTGTTAGCCCAATGTCCGGTGCATGATACCCAGACTTGGAAGGCCCTCATGCAGCGGAAAGCCCACGCAGGATGGAACACCACCAGCAAGGGATTTGTTCCCAGGGGAACTGCTTCGTAATCCTCCAATCTCTGAAAGAAGTAGTCATTGCCCTTGATCACCAGGGGCAACAAGGGATGGCCATAACCAAAGCGACACTGAAGGAGGAGGTGTAATTCCCGGGGATGAATGGAGCTATAGAAGAAATGATTAGAGAGTGCCAATCCTATCACTTAAACAGTGACATTGAGAGACCAGTGATAACCAAAAGTGCATGAACATCTCAATTGACCAACCTCAGCGCTGATTCTGCAGTTTTCCCAATGGGAGACAGACGCTGGCCGTCATTGATGCCCACACCAAATTCCCAATGAGTGAACTGGTAAGCAGCACAATGTTCGAACATGTGAAGCTGAAATTGGTGAAACTACTGGCTATTAATGGCTAATTACAAAAAAATCAGGAAGGATAACAGACCTTCCTTTCAATGAAATGAATTTAAAAGCTATCCACAACAACTAAAGATTAGCCACTACAGGATCATGCATTGATGGCCACAACCAAATGGTGATGTAAATCTCTTAATGCACACCCTTAACAAGGCACTGCGGATAGGAATTGATCAAGGTGGGGACCCTGGGTGGGCATTTCACAACTTTTTGCAAGTGTATCATAACACCTCACACTGTGTAAGTCAGTACGCCCCGGCCACCCTCCTATTTAGGCAGCCACTCAGAGACACTATTGCAGCCTCTCCCCATTGGCACCCACCCTGCCTGGATGTAGAGGTCAACCAATGGCACAGAGATTGCAGCCTCAAAGTAAGCAAACAACAGAGGCTACTAGGTTTTGATAGAAGATCATCACTTGAGGTGGACATTCTGCAGCCCTCTTGAAAAGGGAGAGCAGACTGTGGTAGGAGTAAAAGCAACAATGATAACAGTGCAAAAAGGAAGGGAAATGCTTCATGGCTTAGGAAAACCCAAGAGGTGATGGTAAAAAACCAGTGCTAACCAGGGGTACCTTGATTTGAAGTGGAAGGTAGTTTCTTTTTTTCTGTCTACTCTCTTGGGACACACCCTCACCTCACACCCCCGTCCACTTTACATCCTCCAAATCTGTCTATTCTGGCAATCAATTTATTAGTATGTCATTCATAATTGGTTGCAGCTTCTACAATTGCAGCTTAATAAGTTGATCAACATAATATTTTTTTCTATGATAGACCCTAAAGCACATGGGCATATAGATTATATGGGATCTTTAGTGGCAACTGGGGTTAAGCACTTGTTAGGCAGATTTTGACACATGCAATCTATTGTATCTCCATCGATTTTGCTTGTCTTCAATTCAGTAGAAGCTCCTTATTAAATATCCTGTTGTCCCATGGGTGTCTACCCCACATCTGTGTTACAAGAGTTATCCGGACATACATGTACAAAATAGTTGTAGTCATTACATTAAAGGACATTTTTACTATTCAATATCCATAACATTCAGTTGTTCATCATCTCATTAGCTACTGGTCAGAGTTACCCTCCACATGAGGTTGATTACACACAATACACAACTTTGAAGGTCACAGACTGCCTGCACATCCCAGAGAATCATGAATCTCTGTTGCCTGAAAATGAAGGCTGCTGCAGGGGTTCCTAGTGATACCTGCTCCTTTTTCACCCTTGAACAGGTGCCCTGAGTTGCAAGCTGACCACGCTGGTTGTAACACAAAACAGAGAGGAGATACTGATTGCCAGGACCAGCAGTGGTAGGCACCCATGCCTCACAATACCTTTGATTCCACACCACGCACAGCCAGTTGTTCTCACACATCCAGTTGCTTCAGAAACCTGCACCCAATGTAGGAATCCATCTCCACTGAAATTCATGGATGTTTCACTGGACATGCGCTGCAACTGATGCCCTCAATGCAGTTAAAAAAGAGGACTGGGACATGATCTACCAAGGATCCGCTGTATTCTTGTCAAAGCTGAGGACTCTGGCACTAATGGACTGAATTTGGCTATCTCCCGGTACGTGGAAGTGGCAGAGGTATCGGAGGTGCAGTAGAGACAATATTTGCTGTGTGGTGGCGAATAGGGGCCTGGGATGGCCCACGGAGTCGAGGAGCTGCATGGCGGCTGCCCGGGCCACGTTGCTGCTATGGTCGCCTCATGAGTGATCACTAGCAGATCTGAAGTGCCGCACAAGAATCCAGATAGACTGTCATCTCCATACAGCAGTGAGGGGTGCTTAGTGGGGAGTGGGGGCATTGGTTGCCCGCTGGCACCACGGGGGCCTGACCTCAAAATGGCTGCCATCTCGGACATAGACTTGCATGTGAACACTTAAACAGCTTTGGGTGACCGGTCCCGTGGCAAGACTGTACTCTGTTTGGCAATCTGGGTGCCAAGAATTATCTGGTTGCAGGCTTCTTCCCTGGGAGGGCCGCTCTACCTATACCCTTGGCCGCTCCCAGCTCTGAGGCCCATAATAAACTATAAGCTTGCCAAAAACAACAATCCAATTTGTTGGGGGCTGTCAGTTACAATCGAGAGGCTCAATAGTTGGTGAACGACACTTAGGGGGACATTGTGACGGAGGGGTGCACTAATTCCCTTTGAGGTCAAGGGATTCTAATTGAGGCCATAGTGCCGAGAGTGCAAACCACGTGGTGGTCATGGGAGGAGAAGCGCCATGATACCTCAGTCGGAGACCCTGCCTGTATAAAATACACCTGCCCCCAGAGACTTGGCTTGCCATTGAATATTACAAAGTCTGCACATCCATGGATTGCCAGGCGGGGAGCTACTCAGTACCTTCTTGCACAGCTCTTCGTGGAATTATCATTGAAGCTAGACCCTGTGTCCCCTGTTACATGTTTTCCGGCACCCTCTATCCCTCTGAAAAAAGCACATATTTGTAAAGAGACAAGGGGACCCTGTGAGTCAAGAGGGACCTAGGGTAAGCAAAGTGTTATAAGAGACAACAGTCCCTCTAAAAAGCTTTGAACCAATGTTGCACAGAACTGCTTTGAGACCTATGTCAAAATCCTCCAAATGGAGAGACAATGTATTTATTAGTTACACACATATGAAACACAAAGCAAAAATATATACAAAGAATTCCATGGGAAGAAAGGTTGGAAATTAGCAGATTTCCAAAACTCAGGCATATACATACATAGTGACTAAGTCGATTATTACATATTAGGAATAGTCACAATACAGAAAAACATCTTATGCTCAATTTGAATCCAAATGAAACAGTTTGGAGTCAAGTTGTGTAAGTCGACGACGTTTCAATCCCAACTAAGAATAGGGGATCATCATCAGGACGCACAGATATATGCCTGAGAAGCGCCTGTCAGCCGAGCTAGGGACGCATCCCTAGTCAGGAGTCCAAAAGAGTAATGACCGTCAGTATCCCTAGATAGGGACCTGAAACCTCCCGGTGTAATGGTAGTAATTGAGCTGCAGATGCGGAGCCCTGCAGCTGAGTCCCAATGCAGGAGAAGTTCAAAGAAGGGATTGCGTACACGCGATAGCGGGCTCAGACGGAGTCACACGGTCTACCCCCTTCCGATGGGTTCAGAGAGAAAATAGCTTACTTAGGGATAAAGATTACCTCAAAGGTAGCTCACCTGTACAGAGTGAACTATCACCCTCTACTGCACCAGCTGAAGGCCGACCATAAACGCTGGACCCCGCTATATTTAACCTGGCTCCGGCGTATTAATGCAGTAAAGTTGTCAGTTTTGCTGAGACTTTTATATCTTTTTCAGGGACTCCCCAATGAAATTGACCAGGACTTCTTCTCCTCCCTTCGCTCTATGATCACTCTGTTTATTTGGCAAGATCGCAGAGCTAGACTCCCTTACAAGATGTTAATGTTACCCAGAGAGGCAGGGATGCTGGCCTTAACTGACTTTTCACTATGCTATAAAGCAGCTCAATTGCGAGTGCTCTCTGAATGGTTAATGAGAGAATCAAACAAACACTGGCTCCACATGGATAGAACAGTGTTTGGAAGTTCCATCTGGGATGTACTGTGGAAACCGAAGCACAATAGGCTACTCAATGGTTACCTAAGTACTCCACCCAAAACCACCCTTAAGTTTTGGGATGGGGTGAATTGATCCACTGGTTGGGCGATGTTTCCTTCTCCCTACAACCTGATACACTTTAGCGCATTCTTCACACCAGCTTTATTGGAGGGGCCTTTTTATTTATGGTGAGAGGGAGGATGCCTTACTATATCTGATCAATTTCACAGGTGAGATATCCTCACTTTTGAAAACTGTCAACGCGGCTTTAATCTTCCAGCCCCGGAACGATATCACTACCCTCAACTGAAACGTTGGGTACCCCAACAAGAGAGCAGGCTATCAGCCACCAGGGAACTTGCTTCCATATAGAAATTTGTACGGAGAGCGGGTGGGCCACAGGGCTTTATATCCTTCCTCTACTCACATCTGACTTCCACTGCTCACACACTCAATCCTCACCATATTGCACTCTGGGAGCAGACACCGGGAACAACAATTAGTATAGAGCAGTGGCGCAAACTTTGGAGGGATATTCCCAGATTCAATCACTCACTAGGTTTGAGAGATGCTCACTACAGAGTGCTTTATGATTGGTGTTTATATCTGTCAAAACTCAATAAAAGTTACCCAGACACATCTGAGCAATGCTGGAAGGACTATGGCCTACTTGGAGATTTTAAACATATCTGGTGGGATTGCTTGTGATCTAACCCTACTTGTCTGAGATGTTGGTGCAAGTGAAAGATGTCTTGGGATACCCTCTCCCGAACACTCCAAAGTTTGCTCTCCTGGAGCTACGGGTTTAATCCCTTAAGGATCAAACAGCTGGGGACCGCTCCATTTTATGGCTGGGCTTGGGGCAGCTAAGATGGCTCTAGCTGCAGCCTGGAAGAAAACTGATGCCCCCTCAATGTTGCAGTGTCATGCCCGCCTCTTGCAGGGACTAACCATGGAGTGGATGGCTTATGTCCTCCTAAAGACTCTGAAAAACTTTGACTATATACAGGGACCCTTGGTGCGATTACTATCAAAAGGCCTGCCGCTCTTCTTCTGTCCTACCAGTACTAGGGCGCTCCACCTCTTCCAAGTCTGAGACCCCATGAGATAGGAGGTAACCATGGGAGTCGGTCAGGCGCGGCTTGGCTACCCTTCCCAATGCTTCTGGTCTGGGCTCCCCACGCATCATTAGCTACTTCAGAAATTCCACTCATGCACGTTAATTTTTCCTTTTTCTTTTTAGGGTGTACTTGGGGGAAGGTGCGGTAAACTTGGGCACTTGATTTGCGGAGACTTGTTCAGTTGACGGTGTTAATACACTTACTTGTTTGTTTTTCGCTGAGAGACCCATATGTTAGGAATCTGTGTATGCCGCTAGCACTTTTGAATGTAATCGTGGTCTACTGCAATGGTATTGCTGTCAATGTATACTTTGTGCCTTACTAAACTTAATAAAGAAAGTTTGAGAAAAAACAAGAGGAGCCTCCCCTCCCTATTTCAATGAAATGGCAGAATCAAGTGGATTGGCAAAACTCTGTCTCAAGTGTGATCAAAGTGGGCTGATCAAAAGATGAGTGACACAACCACCAATGGCCACGTGGGGCAGACCTCAGGCCCTTCTCTGTGCAGAGATCATATGAGCCTCTGTGAGACAGTTAAGGAGGCCTTTAAAATATTATTGTTGTTTTTTTGTCTGGCTTCTCCTTGCTTTCCCCTCGTTTAAAAAAAAAATATTTAGCAATTCCAGAGCCTTGAGACCCTCAAATTGATTATAAATCCTTCATTGATTGATTATTATTATTATTATTAAGTTTCATATGAAGCTGCTGTTTCTAAGCGTTGTAAATAACAGAAGTTATTATGACCTAATGTAATGGAAACCATTTTATTTTTTGTGCTAATGACTGACAGGTAACAAGTGGGGTAACCGTGTGGATCTCACCTTTTGCAACTACATCAAGAAATGGAATGAGGTGTCTGAGCAACAGATACAGGGCCTCCGCGGAGCCTACGCACAAGGCTGCAGTTGTACGGTGAGTGTATTTACAGATTCGGATCCTAGGAAGATGAGCTCTAAAGGGCTGGCTGTGAGGATTCCATTCTACTAAGAGTATACTATGAGAGTCGTATTATAAGTGAGCTTCACATCGCTGTCATTTGTTTTTAAATATTGGCAACTGCAAGAAGTTGGGGAGTTTAACAAAACTTCTCTGGCAGAATCATGAGTTTGAACAACAGTAATACTATTTCATTTATCATAATGTACTGTGGTATGACTTTCACAAATATTTTTCTTCAAAAGTTTTACTTGGTGCCGATGACACTGTAAATTTTTGTAAATGCTATTTTGACCCTGCCACAAGACACCCTGGCTCTGTGAACTGACCTGTTAGATATTATAGGCACCTGTATGTAAATTGTCCATCCCTGGAATTTGACTTTGGCAGCTACCGGTTCAGCCCATATTAGCTTGTTGCTCGGATATGAGTTTACCTTAAATAAATGAAAAGGCAAGAGGTGTTTGGCAAAACAAGAACAAGTTGGTTTAATTAAACGCTGTGGCCGGGAAAGCCTCAACAGAGTGCTCAGTGTACAAAGTTTAGGCCACTGTTATATAAAGTTCATGAGATACAATAAAGCAATTTTCTACTTTCCAAAAAAGCATCTCAGTCATAAATCAACAAATACAGGCATCTGATAAGGACACAGATGGCTCTCTACCTCGGGGAGAGCTGTTGTGGGCCAGTGTGTATGTGTCCAGATGTCTGGCATGAGGAGCGTGTGATCGCTACATGTGGTGTGCATGTCATTTCCTAATTGGTTGAGTATTTCTATCTACGTGTGGTATCTAGCTTTGTGGTATTCTGGGAAACACGAGCCCTCAGCCAAGCGTGTTCTATTGGGGACAAAATCCTCAGACCTGTTTGTGGTGCAGCTGTCTCTCTGTGGGATCGATCAGGGTTTTCCCTGGGCGCGCGTTTGTTTTTAGTTTAAGAGAGACCCCACCTGGTACTTGTCTTACCATGTATCTGTGACTCTGGGTTGATGAGGTCACCATCGGTGAATCCAACAGCAATGATATGAGTTCAATGGAACTCCTGAAAATAATATGACAGTCACTGGTATCATTTTTATCGACTTCCTTAACATTGTGCACACGGTTGTCATGGCATACATTGACATTGTTCTTACAGGTTTGGACACGGTTAAGTTTTCTTAAGTCATAACCTACATCTGCATTGTTATTACTAGCAACAGTATTGTCATTTGAGCATGGATTATGACATACATTGATCTCGTCATTGCTGGTGTTGGCGCTACTGTGCAGGTAAAGATTATGACTTACATTAACATTGCATTGAAGGGTACTGGCATGGTCATTCGGGCACACGTATGGCATACGTTGATATTGCGTTTATTGGTATTGCCGTTGTCGGGCCTGCACACATTTCATTAATCATTGACATTGTATTGACCCATTCCAAAAAGCTCAAAGGCCCGGGCTGAAGATGGCAGGGCAAGATGTTTGTTTCAATATTGGTCTTGTGAGTCAATGCTAGAGTAGGTTGTGTGTGGAGATTTCTGCCAGCCCTTATCTGTACAGTCCAACTTGGCTGACATTTTTAAATAGGTAAGTGTAATATTGTCTTCAGAATAAATCCTTAGCTGTAGTATAGTAGCTTTCCCTCCACCTTGAGCTTTAGACAACTACCAGCACCTAATTTAAAGCCATTGACAGTATTAAAGATAATTGTCCTAACTCAAACAGAATGGGGAAACGAGCATGCACAGAAAAGAAATCAAAGGCCCCTCCCAGCCCTATACCTAAAACCAAGCTGACCTCTATAGATAGGATGTTGGAAAAGGCTTTAGGTGTAGTTGCCACTGAAATTGAACGGACAGAGAGACGATTATCCCTAACTCCCAACCTGGAAATCCTCACGATAGACCTTCACACCTCACCAATATCAGGAACCCCAGGAGCCCCAGCAAATGAATCCCCTGGGGCCCAAACTTCAATAGTTGAAGTAGGTAGTCCTGATCAATTAAGGGAGCAATCTCGTATACAACCCGTCACAAAGGGGAGACCCAAACCGCAAGTAAAAATGGCGGCAAGAAGGAAGAAAACTATGGTAGAAAAGACTGATAATAGGAATACCGGGACGGGAGGGATAGTCAACAGTATTGAAACAGCTAATGAGCAGCCAGTGTGGGTTACCAAGTTAGTGGTAGATCTTCAGATGCAAGTGAGGGACATAGTCAAGGACGAACTTAAATCACTTGTGAGAAGGGTTGACAAACTGACGTTACTTATTAAAAACTGGACAAGCAATAGGGGGGTAGTTGACGGGACCGTTGAAGTGGACACTGGCCTTGGAGACGAGGTAATTGCGATCTCCACAAAGGCCATTTCAACCATTAAACATAATGACCGCCCAGCCACTCAAGCATTAAATACAGAGAGACAACAACCACTAGCCCCATTTGCAGTCAACACAAAGAGGGCACCTATCGCCTCCACTAGCAGAGAAAGTCTACCCCCTATTTAAACAATCCATCAGGCCTTGGCAGCCGAATAATCAAAGGGCAGGGGTAGATTTACAAACATGCACAGAGGCTCCAAAGGAATATGCCCCCCCAGCTATTAACCTACCACCGGCCTCAACCCCATATGTCCTCATCCTGGCTGGCATCCCTGAGCTTCGAAAGGGCCAACATGAACCACACCAAGAACTTAAAAATAAATGCATGCACTGGCTAGCGAATCACAGGTACTTTAGGTATGACGACATTGACGAGATTTTAACTACACGTAGAGTGGGATGGCTAGGTTGGAGGCCCAAGGATAAGAAAGGTGATTGCATAGTGATTAACTTTAGAAACCCCCGTGTTGTCCAAGAAATTCTTAATAGAGAGGACGGGAGACCAATGGGTTCTATTTTCGCCCTCCCATTGGGCTACTTTTATCCCCCTGAGAGGGTTTATGAAGACACAAGGCACTATGGGTGGGACCGGGGACACGAAAACTATAGCCACAACAAAACTGCCATAGAACATTATTGGCCCAGGCAACAAATGTACAATATACCTACAGCTAACAGGTTTAGTAGCCTAGAAGGAGTGGATTGACTTGAGGCCCAAGCCATTGGCCCTGGAGTACAGTTGGGCGAAACTCCGTTGGTAACTGAGCCTCGCAAGAATGATGTAGGGAACCGTATGATGTTGGGGGAACGGGAAACCTGCAGGAGCATGAGCGGCTCACCAGGGAATACCCATGAAGGCCCAAATACGACTTTGATTATTAACCAACCATTTTCATCATTCTGCGGGTCTCCCCTGCAGTCCTCCCTTTCAGTTGGCAAAAAAATTATCTCTCCTGATCGCCCAAGGCTACGCGTTTTATCCTGGAACTTAGCAGGCCTGAATAGCAAGATTGACGACCCCGAATGGGGCCGCTTCATTGACCAACATGATATCTGCATGTTCCAGGAGACGTGGGCAAGAGGGGATGTCTCAAAAGCGGGTTATGCTATATTTAATATCCCTGCAACATCAGGGGGGAAAGGGAGACCTTCAGGAGGCCTGAGCACATGGGTGGCAGTCCACCTAGGCTGCTCAGCAGAGTGGATAGAATCATCTTCAAATGACATTCTGTGTGTTCTTCTGCACTTTTCCCCCAAGATCTCCATTGCCCTTTTAAATGTGTACTCTAGACCAGTCAACCAGGGCCAGGTGTCAAAAACTCTTGAGGAACTAACGTCATTTCTAGCCACCATCACAGATAATTGTATGGTAATCGTAGGAGGGGATTTTAATTGTCAGTATGAGCCGCTAGATGGCTTGCTCAAGGATAGCCTCTGCGACGAAGACAAATACTGGGCTATCCCAGAGTCTTCATGCCCTCTAGTTAAAATGTGGTCCCCTTTGGTGATCCAGGTGAACTGTTTTGTTTTAAAATACTCTTTAAGGGCGTGTAATGGGAGAATACAATCTGACTCATCCAGAAATTACACTTTTATCAGAAATGGGAGAGGCTCCCTACTGGACTACATTCTAATCGATTGTAAATCCTGGCACAAGGTTATTGATTTCAAAGTTATGGCACGACAAGATAGTGACCATAACGCCCTTGTGCTAGAATTACACGAGCCCAATCCTGGGAGTGTAACAAGTGTCTATTCCCTTTCTGATGATAGGCTGTCCCTTTCAAATTGTAGGAGGAGAGTACGCTGGGCTGACATAAACCAGACACAGGATAAAATAGGCTCCCTGTATGAAGCCCTCATCCCGGTGCTCTTGACCGCAACTAATTCTGTACCCATTAATGGAGGCAGAATTGATCTCTCAATGGTCACCCAGAATCATACTAGGCTACTGGCTATTACGGTTGATTTCTTTTTTCCTATAAAAAACTCCAGGCCCAATAGGAAATCTTCCCACCCCTGGTATAATGACGAATGTCGTAAGGCCAGAACAGCCCTGATTGCCTCCATCAAGGCTAATGATCGTCCCTTAATCAAAACATCTAGAGTGGCCTATAAGGCCAGTGTTAGTGAGGCAAAAAAAAGGTGGGAAACCAGCAAGTGGGACATCTTGAGAAGTTCTCTGGGTGCCCGGGATATGCGGACCTTCTGGAAAGTGGTCAACACAGGCAGTTGTGAGGCAAAATCCCCGATAGAGCCAAACCTGGAGGCATGTGTATGGAGGGACCACTTTGAGTCCCTATACTCAAGGGTGGAAACATTGGTTGAACCAGCTGTCAATGTTTGTCCTGAGGGGATGGACCCCCTGATTGTATCTATGCTCACCCCCATAACATCGGCTGACACCCCTGTGATATCCCTCAATGAGATAACTTGCGCCCTTTCCAAAATAGCCCCGGGCAAAGCCCCCGGACTGGACAAGATCCCAGGGGACCTTCTCCGTAGTGAACCCATTGTCTGGACGCCATACCTTTGGGTACTATTCAATGCTATACTCCAAGGTATGGAGATCCCACCTAGCTGGGCTGGAGCGGAAATAATCCCCATCTATAAAAAGGGCTCACCGCTGTTGCCAACAAATTACAGGCCAATTAGCCTTATAGCCATTACACAAAAAATCTTCGCATGCATGTTGTTGCTCCGGCTGCAGAGCTGGATGGAGGAGCATAAGATACTTACTCCCCTTCAGGCAGGGTTCAGGGAAAAATTGTCTACATTGGACCAAATCCTCATGCTACAAATATTACACTGGAAGATCGTGTGTCTGGAGGGTGGCAGCCTCTACCTAATATTTGTAGACCTGAAGTCCGCGTTTGATTTGGTCCCCAGAGAGAAGTTGTGGGCAGTCCTGCATGAGTTGGGGCTTCCGCCTTACTTGTGCCAAGCTATAAAGCGTTTGCACGAGGGAAACTACGCCCAAATCAGATATGGGAAGGAGGGGTGCCTTACGGCCCCCATTCCCGTAAACAGAGGTGTCCGACAGGTATGCGTACTTGCCCCGACCCTATTTAGCCTATACATAAATGGGTTAGTAGATTATCTGCTCAGCGAGAAAGATTTGGACATCCCTAAGCTGGCAACACGCAAAATTCCAGCTATGATGTTTGCCGATGATACTCTACTAGTATCTAAATCACACATGGGGATACAGAGGGTATTAAATAGGTTCGATGCATTTTGTAGGGAAAGAGGGCTTGAAATCAACCTCCAAAAAACCAAATTCATGGTGTTCAATTCCCCGAAAAGCACCCGACCAAATCCATCTCTGTATGGCAAACCCCTTGAAAGAGTATCCTCTTTCGACTATCTAGGCATTACAATTACAGATTCTATGGACTGGGGGGCTCAAATTAAAAAATCATCCCTTAAGCTCTCACAATCATCTGGAGGACTAATGAAGGTTTTTCGGAAATCAAGTTATAAACCTGTGAGTCCAGTCATAGAAATCTATAAGGTCCAAGCTAGGTGAGGGGCATTGTATGGGGCAGAACTGTGGGGACACCGTAGCTCTGTGAGTCTTACACAGACAGAAAATATCTTTCTCAGGCAACTGTTTAGTCTCCCACAGAGTACCCCACTCACGCCGCTACGTCTGGACCTGGGGGTAAGGCCCATAGCGGACGAATCTAACCTTAGACCCCTCCTATTCTGGCGACGTCTGTGGGTTACCCCTGAACTTGTAGCATACAGAGATGAATTAAGAGAGGTGCTGAGCCTACCAGGGGCGGGCAAATTACCCTGGCTTTCCAATGTCCGTCATATGTTAACAAGCTTGGGACGGGGCAATCTTTGGGATGACCCGGAGGTTGCCTGTGCCTCAATCTCTAGGAAAATGCTGAGGGATTCTTACGGGGAATTCAAATTGGCCCAGCTTCAATCAAATCCCTTAGCAGGTAAACTGACTGTAACCTTCCTAGAGTTCAAGGATAGGTATAGCTTAGAGCCGGCCCTAAATGACATCAAGCCAGCAACCGCAAGAAAGCTCTTTTTGCAGTTTAGATACGGGGTCTTGCCCCTCCGCTCCTTTACAAACAATTGGGGCGGCTTACAAACTTTGGGGTGTCCGACATGTGACTGCCCAATAGAATCTGACCTTCATGTATTTTTTAGCTGTCCCGGATACCACAAAGTGAGAAAACGGTGGCTGGCCCAGATTTGCAGAAACCTAGGGACCAGATGCTGTTGTGAGGCTTTCAGGATATTTAAACATGATACCAGCCTCCCGATAGTTTATTCGGTAGCAGGTTTCCTATTCTCCATGTGGTGCACTCGTAGGGCCCTCTTAAAAACAAAACAATAGCAATAAATGAGGGCCTCAGCTATGCAGAAATGTAACGAGGAATTTTTTTGGGCCACTAATTTTTATTATTTATCTGAGATCACCTGCTTTGATACATCAAATTTACATTTTTTTTCTTTTCTTTTTTTACCTGGTTCTGTCCTCTGTCTCTAATCTCGCAATGTTACACATGTACTTTGTATCGTCAGAACTGTTACCAGTTATGACCAATCAATTGTTTTATATGATCAGGCTCTCCCATGCGTGGAACTAGTCGAACAGACTATACCATATATCGGTGATAGGCCACATTTGTGTATGTTTCATCTAAACTGTGCTTACTTTATGTAGCCATACTTGCTCTATCTTTTTTAGCTTTCTTTTTTTTTTATTGTAATTGATTTTAAAAGGAAATGAATTGTATGTAATTTTAGTTGTACTTTTAAGGTCTAATTGACCGAAATAAAGTTATTACTGACTGACTGAAATTTAAAATCCTCTTTAATGGTAAAGTCAGATTTTAAATCACAATTTTGAAAATGCCACTTTTTGACAGTTGACATTTTCCTGCCCTATCTATTTGGTGTCTGCAGCCTGTTCCTGGGTCACATGGCTGGGTGTAGTTGGCATTTTGACTTTGTATATTGGTCCCAGACAGCCACACAATAGAGGGATTAGGTGTGCCTCAATGGACCATCACTGCCAGGATGGGGGGGCGGAGCTGGACACAGCCCTACTGGCAGGTCAATAGGCTGCGCCCTGCCTTCACATAAAGGACTTCACATTAGCTCCTTGTTCCTGTAATCAGGCTGCAGCCAGGGCAGGAGAGGCAGGAAACTTCCAGGACTTCAAAGGAAATCTCTAAGACCCTCGTGTTTTACTAGAGGCGGCAGAAAAGGTACTGTGAGACTTTCACTCTTAACAGCTCTTCCACTTGTAACTGCCACTTCCCTTCATGTAGATACTTGGAACTGGTCAACGTCACGGTTAAGCTGATATGGTGCATTACTAATAACTGTTTTTTATTCTGGCATTGGATTACTGGACCCTATTGGACTGGTCTTTTATCTAATACTGGGACCTTATATAATGTGTTTTACTAGCAGCAAACCGTCTACATGCCCATTACAGTTGCCAAACCCATCAACCATCTTGTACTTTTGTCTATAGGGGCCTGATACAGCTAGCCCTCAGCATTTTGCACTTTATGGTCCATGTTTACATTTTTCTTATTGCTGCTAAATATTTGATCACTTTGCACTTTAGGGGCCTGACACAGTTAGCCTTCAGCACTTTGCACTTTCCGGTCTAACTGATAAATAAGGTTTTATGTTTTTAATTATATATAAAGTGTTAAAGAGCTTCTAAAGGACCGCATACTTTAGTTTTAAACCCTACAGGAGTCATCTTGACAGCAGTGCCATCTGCCAGTGACTCCTCAAGCTTCTGCCAGCAAGTTCTTATGCTTTTTGGGCCTGTATTCCGGTAGTATGATTTTGTTTTGTTGAATTTCTGTTTTGAGCATTCATGCACTTGGTCACCTAAATTAGCTGTAGTATAGTAGCTTTCCCTCCACCTTGAGCTTTAGACAACTACCAGCACCTAATTTAAAGCCATTGACAGTATTAAAGATAATTGTCCTAACTCAAACAGAATGGGGAAACGAGCATGCACAGAAAAGAAATCAAAGGCCCCTCCCAGCCCTATACCTAAAACCAAGCCGACCTCTATAGATAGGATGTTGGAAAAGGCTTTAGGTGTAGTTGCCACTGAAATTGAACGGACAGAGAGACGATTATCCCTAACTCCCAACCTGGAAATCCTCACGATAGACCTTCACACCTCACCAATATCAGGAACCCCAGGAGTCCCAGCAAATGAATCCCCTGGGGCCCAAACTTCAATAGTTGAAGTAGGTAGTCCTGATCAATTAAGGGAGCAATCTCGTATACAACCCGTCACAAAAGGGAGACCCAAACCGCAAGTAAAAACGGCGACAAGAAGGAAGAAAACTATGGTAGAAAAGACTGATAATAGGAATACCGGGACGGGAGGGATAGTCAACAGTATTGAAACAGCTAATGAACAGCCAGTGTGGGTTACCAAGTTAGTGGTGGATCTTCAGATGCAAGTGAGGGACATAGTCAAGGACGAACTTAAATCACTTGTGGGAAGGGTTGACAAACTGACGTTACTTATTAAAAACTGGACAAGCAATAGGGGGGTAGTTGACGGGACCGTTGAAGTGGACACTGGCCTTGGAGACGAGGTAATTGCGATCTCCACAAAGGCCATTTCAACCATTAAACATAATGACCGCCCAGCCACTCAAGCATTAAATACAGAGAGACAACAACCACTAGCCCCATTTGCAGTCAACACAAAGAGGGCACCTATCGCCTCCACTAGCAGAGAAAGTCATCCCCCCCTATTTAAACAATCCATCAGGCCTTGGCAGCCGAATAATCAAAGGGCAGGGGTAGATTTACAAACATGCACAGAGGCTCCAAAGGAATATGCCCCCCCCCCCAGCTATTAACCTATCACCGGCCTCAACCCCATATGTCCTCATCCTGGCTGGCATCCCTGAGCTTCGAAAGGGCCAACATGAACCACACCAAGAACTAAAAAATAAATGCATCCACTGGCTAGCGAATCACAGGTACTTTAGGTATGACGACGTTGACGAGATTTTAACTACACGTAGAGTGGGATGGCTAGGTTGGAGGCCCAAGGATAAGAAAGGTGATTGCATAGTGATTAACTTTAGAAACCCCCGTGTTGTCCAAGAAATTCTTAATAGAGAGGACGGGAGACCAATGGGTGCTATTTTAGCCCTCCCATTGGGCTACTTTTATCCCCTGAGAGGGTTTATGAAGACACAAGGCACTATGGGTGGGACCGGGGACACGAAAACTATAGCCACAACAAAACTGCCATAGAACATTATTGGCCCAGGCAACAAATGTACAATATACCTACAGCTAACAGGTTTAGTAGCCTAGAAGGAGTGGATTGACTTGAGGCCCAAGCCATTGGCCCTGGAGTACAGTTGGGCGAAACTCCGTTGGTAACTGAGCCTCGCAAGAATGATGTAGGGAACCGTATGATGTTGGGGGAACGGGAAACCTGCAGGAGCATGAGCGGCTCACCAGGGAATACCCATGAAGGCCCAAATACGACTTTGATTATTAACCAACCATTTTCATCGTTCTGCGGGTCTCCCCTGCAGTCCTCCCTTTCAGTTGCCAAAAAAATTATCTCTCCTGATCGCCCAAAGCTACGCGTTTTATCCTGGAACTTAGCAGGCCTGAATAGCAAGATTGACGACCCCGAATGGGGCTGCTTCATTGACCAACATGAGATTTGCATGTTCCAGGAGACGTGGGCAAGAGGGGATGTCTCAAAAGCGGGTTATGCTATATTTAATATCCCTGCAACATCAGGGGGGAAAGGGAGACCTTCAGGAGGCCTGAGCACATGGGTGGCAGTCCACCTAGGCTGCTCAGCAGAGTGGATAGAATCATCTTCAAATGACATTCTGTATGTTCTTCTGCACTTTTCCCCCAAGATCTCCATTGCCCTTTTAAATGTGTACTCTAGACCAGTCAACCAGGGCCAGGTGTCAAAAACTCTTGAGGAACTAACGTCATTTCTAGCCACCATCACAGATAATTGTATGGTAATCGTAGGAGGGATTTTAATTGTCAGTATGAGCCGCTAGATGGCTTGCACAAGGATAGCCTCTGCGAAGAAGACAAATACTGGGCCATCCCAGAGTCTTCATGCCCTCTAGTTAAAATGTGGTCCCCTTTGGTGATCCAGATGAACTGTTTTGTTTTAAAATACTCTTTAAGGGCGTGTAATGGGAAAATACAATCTGACTCATCCAGAAATTACACTTTTATCAGAAATGGGAGAGGCTCCCTACTGGACTACATTCTAATCGATTGTAAATCCTGGCACAAGGTTATTGATTTCAAAGTTATGGCACGACAAGATAGTGACCATAACGCCCTTGTGCTAGAATTACACGAGCCCAATCCTGGGAGTGTAACAAGTGTCTATTCCCTTTCTGATGATAGGCTGTCCCTTTCAAATTGTAGGAGGAGAGTACGCTGGGCTGACATAAACCAGACACAGGATAAAATAGGCTCCCTGTATGAAGCCCTCATCCCGGTGCTCTTGACCGCAACTAATTCTGTACCCATTAATGGAGGCAGAATTGATCTCTCAATGGTCACCCAGAATCATACTAGGCTACTGGCTATTACGGTTGATTTCTTTTTTCCTATAAAAAACTCCAGGCCCAATAGGAAATCTTCCCACCCCTGGTATAATGACGAATGTCGTAAGGCCAGAACAGCCCTGATTGCCTCCATCAAGGCTAATGATCGTCCCTTAATCAAAACATCTAGAGTGGCCTATAAGGCCAGTGTTAGTGAGGCAAAAAAAAGGTGGGAAAGCAGCAAGTGGGACATCTTGAGAAGTTCTCTGGGTGCCTGGGATATGCGGACCTTCTGGAAAGTGGTCAACACAGGCAGTTGTAAGGCAAAATCCCCGATAGAGCCAAACCTGGAGGCATGTGTATGGAGGGACCACTTTGAGTCCCTATACTCAAGGGTGGAAACATTGGTTGAACCAGCTGTCAATGTTTGTCCTGAGGGGATGGACCCCCTGATTGTATCTATGCTCACCCCCATAACATCGGCTGACACCCCTGTGATATCCCTCAATGAGATAACTTGCGCCCTTTCCAAAATAGCACCGGGCAAAGCCCCCGGACTGGACAAGATCCCAGGGGACCTTCTCCGTAGTGAACCCATTGTCTGGACGCCATACCTTTGGGTACTATTCAATGCTATACTCCAAGGTATGGAGATCCCTCCTAGCTGGGCTGGAGCGGAAATAATCCCATCTATAAAAAGGGCTCACCGGTGTTGCCAACAAATTACAGGCCAATTAGCCTTATAGCCATCACACAAAAAATCTTCGCATGCGTGTTGTTGCTCCGGCTGCAGAGCTGGATGGAGGAGCATAAGATACTTACTCCCCTTCAGGCAGGGTTCAGGGAAAAATTGTCTACATTGGACCAAATCCTCAGGCTACAAATATTACACTGGAAGATCATGTGTCTGGAGGGTGGCAGCCTCTACCTAATATTTGTAGACCTGAAGTCCACGTTTGATTTGGTCCCCAGAGAGAAGTTGTGGGCATTCCTGCATGAGTTGGGGGCATGAGTTGGGGGTTCCGCCTTACTTGTGCCAAGCTATAAAGCGTTTGCACGAGGGAAACTACGCCCAAATCAGATATGGGAAGGAGGGGTGCCTTACGGCCCCCATTCCCGTAAACAGAGGTGTCCGACAGGGATGCGTACTTGCCCCGACCCTATTTAGCCTATACATAAATGGGTTAGTAGATTATCTGCTCAGCGAGAAAGATTTGGACACCCCTAAGCTGGCAACACGCAAAATTCCAGCTATGATGTTTGCCGACGATACTCTACTAGTATCTAAATCACCCATGGGGATACAGAGGGTATTAAATAGGTGCGACGCATTTTGTAGGGAAAGAGGGCTTGAAATCAACCTCCAAAAACCAAATTCATGGTGTTCAATTCCCCAAAAGCACCCGACCAAATCCATCTCTATATGGCAAACCCCTTGAAAGAGTATCCTCTTTCGACTATCTAGGCATTACAATTACAGATTCTATGGACTGGGGGGCTCAAATTAAAAAATCATCCCTTAAGCTCTCACAATCATCTGGAGGACTAATGAAGGTTTTTCGGAAATCAAGTTATAAACCTGTGAGTCCAGCCATAGAAATCTATAAGGTCCAAGCTAGGGGAGGGGCATTGTATGGGGCAGAACTGTGGGGACACCGTAACTTTGCCACTGGATTCAAGCAAGCCTGGCTGATGACGGCTGAAATGCCAGAAACCGGTCCTAGGATGCTTGTTTCCGGTCCAGGGAAGACATGGCTTGGTAGTTCGGGCTGGACTGTTCCCATGAGGCACAGGGTCAGACTGATTTGCATATGGCCATGTCTGAACTGGGGTGGTGGAGTGAGCTAAAGAATGATGATGGATTAAACCCAGATCATTTGACTGGGGGTGAGTGTTTGATTGGCTCAAACGTTCCGTCCATCATCCTCTTTTGTATCGCTCTGTGAGTCTTACACAGACAGAAAATATCTTTCTCAGGCAACTGTTTAGTCTCCCACAGAGTACCCCACTCACGCCGCTACGTCTGGACCTGGGGGTAAGGCCCATAGCGGACGAATCTAACCTTAGACCCCTCCTATTCTGGCGAAGTCTGTGGGTTACCCCTGAACTTGTAGCATACAGAGATGAATTAAGAGAGGTGCTGAGCCTACCAGGGGCGGGCAAATTACCCTGGCTTTCCTATGTCCGTCATATGTTAACAAGCTTGGGACGGGGCAATCTTTGGGATGACCCGGAGGTTGCCTGTGCCTCAATCTCTAGGAAAATGCTGAGGGATTCTTACGGGGAATTCAAATTGGCCCAGCTTCAATCAAATCCCTTAGCAGTTAAACTGACTGTAACCTTCCTAGTGTTCAAGGATAGGTATAGCTTAGAGCCGGCCCTAAATGACATCAAGCCAGCAACCGCAAGAAAGCTCTTTTTGCAGTTTAGATACGGGGTCTTGCCCCTCCGCTCCTTTACAAACAATTGGGGCGGCTTACAAACTTTGGGGTGTCCGGCATGTGACTGCCCAATAGAATCTGACCTTCATGTATTTTTTAGCTGTCCCGGATACCACAAAGTGAGAAAACGGTGGCTGGCCAAGATTTGCAGAAACCTAGGGACCAGACGCTGTTGTGAGGCTTTCAGGATATTTAAACACGATACCAGCCTCCCGATAGTTTATTCGGTAGCAGGTTTCCTATTCTCCATGTGGTGCACTCGTAGGGCCCTCTTAAAAACAAAACAATAGCAATAAATGAGGGCCTCAGCTATGCACAAATGTAACGAGGAATTTTATTGGGCCACTAATTTTTATTGTTTATCTGAGATCACCTGCTTTGATACATCAAATTTACATTTTTTTTCTTTTTTTTTCTTTTTTTACCTGGTTCTGTCCTCTGTCTCTAATCTCGCAATGTTACACATGTACTTTGTATCGTCAGAACTGTTACCAGTTATGACCAATCAATTGTTTTATATGATCAGGCTCTCTCTGCGTGGAACTAGTCGAACAGACTATACCATATCGGTGATAGGCCACATTTGTGTATGTTTCATCTAAACTGTGCTTACTTTATGTAGCCATCCTTGCTCTATCTTTTTTAGCTTTCTTTTTTTAAAAATTGTAATCGATTTTAAAAGGAAATGAATTGTATGTAATTTTAGTTGTACTTTTAAGGTCTAATTGACCGAAATAAAGTTATTACTGACTGACTGACTGTAATTTAAAATCCTCTTTAATGGTAAAGTCAGATTTTAAGTCACAATTTTGAAAATGCCACTTTTTGACAGTTGACATTTTCCTGCCCTATCTATTTGGTGTCTGCAGCCTGTTCCTGGGTCACATGGCTGGGTGTAGTTGGCATTTTGACTTCGTATATTGGTCCCAGACAGCCACACAATAGAGGGATTAGGTGTGCCTCAATGGACCAACACTGCCAGGATGGGGGGGCGGAGCTGGACACAGCCCTACTGGCAGTTCAATAGGCTGCGCCCTGCCTTCACACAAAGGACTTCACATTAGCTCCTTGTTCCTGTAATCAGGCTGCAGCCAGGGCAGGGGAGGCAGGAAACTTCCAGGACTTCAAAGGAAATCTCTAATAACTTCTCCTACTTCAACATAGGCACCAGGTATGAAAATAGGACCCTCAGACCCACTGTTTAGTTTACTTTCTGGACCAGCGGAAGGACTCTCACAGTACTGCCTGCTGTTGTGGTCTGCTGTGCACTTCAGAAGACTGCTTTGCTGCACCTGGAAGGGCTGCTTAGCTGCCTAAAGCCTGCCTTGAACCCTCAGAGGCCGACCTGCTGCTTGAGACCTGTTCCACTGCTTGAACCCACAACTACTAGAGTGACTCCAAGAGCTAGTTATCTGGCCTCCTGATTAGACCCCCAGGGACAGAAAAGGTTCCAAGCATCTTGGTCTTGCACCTGAACCCAGCCGGACTGAGTCCTGACCTTCCAAGTGGTTGCTCTCCAGCTCTAACCCCATGGGAGTGGTGCTAAACGTGCCCAGATACCCCAAATCCAAAATTGGGACTTATATTAGCCAAAAAAGTGCTCTGTGAACCGATAGGAGACTGGAACCTGCCTGCTCCTCAATCTGCCCAAGGTGCATGGCTTTTCTGCCTTTCTTTGCGCAGCTCCCACTATGTTCTTCTCCACAGCAGCAAATCCTGTTCATCTGTCCTACGCAGAAGGGGTATTTGAGCTTGTGTAGCCCTCGCAGCTACAGCTTGCCGCTTCGTCCTGCTGGAGATTTTCAAATTCCAAAAAAGAGACTAAGTCATATAAGTACATATCTTCACTGGGACTTTGTCCAGCGGCTCACCAATGACGCCTCCTCCTCCTTCTCAGACACTGCCTGCAGCCTTGTCTCATGTATCTTTACCTTCTCAGACAATTTTTGTAGAAATTTCTTCTAAGTTCGAAGGTAAGTGCTGACTGGGCCCAATCCACTTCCTGTATCTGACCAGCACTCCATCGCAGTTGGACATATTTTTTTTATTTTGCCCTGGTCTTCTGCGGCTAGATGTCCATGTTGGCTCTTTGATCTTTTAGGCGCTATTCTTTACCTTAAACTTTAAAAATTCATCCCTCCAGTTCTACTGATTGGATTCTTGTCATCTTAGTGTCAAATAAATTATAAAATTTACTCTATTTGTCCAAATTGGTTTGGGATTTTTCTTGTGTTTGTGTTTTTGCTTTATCGCTGTTGGTGTGCTGCATAAATAATTTACACATTGCCTCCAAGTTAAGCCTGACTGCTTTCTTGCCAAGCAAACAGAGAGTTATGCATAGATTCATATAGTCACTTTTGTGGTTCATCTTGACAGAGACTGTGGATGTTGCTTGAGCAGGGTTAACAGCCCTGTCAGTCAACAACCCAATTTCTCAGAGTGTTGTTTAAAAGAGGCGTGGTTATGTTATGTTACCAGATTCTTTGAGCACTCTAATACCTATATAGGTGTCCTAGCACTAGGCAAAGAAGAAACAGGTAGCAGAATGCTGATTAATATGTTTGGAGAGGGATAGATTTGTATCCAACATGAAACCATGGTTCCAACCTGCCTTAGATGGACTAGGGGCATCAGTACAAGATGCAGGCCAGAAATCCAGAAGAAAAGGACTGATAATCCTGTTGTTGGTAATCCATTGCACCTCCTTTTTCTCTCCATTGAATTTCAGGTCGTTTTTCTTTAGACAGGAGGTTACTGCCAACATACAGATATGGAAAGTGTTAAGATGGCCCATCCAGGGTGTGTGTTCGACAAGGATTATTCTGAAGTTAAAGTGGTTATTACTGATGCAGAATTTGTCCTCATTGTTTTTCTTGGTAACCAGTGTAATCCACAAAGGGTCTGTGGGCTGTGTGACTCCTGGGTGATTTCTGCTGCATTCAGATCATCAAAGAGCTTCCAGACACCTTGACTACTCTGGTGCATTGTTTTTCATTTAGACATCATACTTGACCCTGCATGCATCTCCAATGTCTCATTCACAGATTGAGAGTATGAATGCCCTGTGGTACAGCCTGGGATGCCAAATTTCATCTTCACTTTCTGACATTAGGGATTCACCAAAGTGCGCTTTGCTGGGTTGAGCTTCTGGAGCTCTCAAGCTGTAGCTGTTGTCTGAAACACTGTGATTCCCAGATACAGTTGAGGAAGTAATGGTCTACTTGGTAATTCAATGGGATGATGGGATGCTTCATGAGGTTAGCAACAGGCACAGTGACCGTGAAATGAAGCCTATCGCCCATGGTGACCAGGTGTTTTTGCAGCAGTGTGTTTCAAAGTAGTAAACAAAAAACAGAGGCTTCCATCCAACAATGCCACTTACAGAAACTTTCTGTCACAGACACTGTACTCTAGATTACTTTACATACACCATCAATGATTCTGTCTACCAGTCCTTTGCAAATGTGACTTTGCCCACTAGTCCAAATTATTCTCCGCCTTTTACCAGGAGGTATGCTTGCCAGTGTAAAGGGTACACTTCGATGTTATTAAAATAGACTGGTCCTGCCTTTTCTTTGCTCACGTGGGAAGCTTCTCCAATGAGTACCTCGTGAGCTATTGAGTTCTCAAGCTACCTATAATTAGCTCTCCTGTGTGCAGCCCAGCCTACTCAATTATAAGCTTTTGCTTGGTTGAATTAATATATGTACCCCATAACAGAAAAGCACGTATTCGAGATGATGCATTTTCAGAATGTATAATGTTAGGAGAAAAGTTGCTGAGTTTCCGAAATATACTTGAAGCTGACATTTGAGCAATAAATTATGCAGCGTTTGGAAGACTTATTACTAACATTATTACTTTCTTCCTAGACGCATTGCAGTTATAGCAGTTATATATTCCACATTGACAAAGCCTTTTTTTCCTTTTCTCCTGGCAACCTTGCCTGAAAAACTGAGGTGATCAATGCTGGTAATCTTACATATGGTGATCATTAATGTAATCTCGTCTGATGTGGTTACTTTACAACTCTAATAATATTAGTAGTTTGGGATGATTTCCATTGAACATAAGTAGCTCTTACTACACAAAAGGTTGAAGACCTTAAAAAAATATTTTTGTGGTGGCCTGTAAGCTGCTGCTCAGTGTGGCTAAGCAGTACTGTCCTTCACGTTCTACAATGTTTTGTGTGAGGTGACAACAGGACTCCCCAGGAGGTGTTGCTTCACAGTGATGTGTGCAGCTTTCACTTTCACCATTCTCTTTATCAACGTTCTTGCTTGTGAGTCTTTTCTTTGAAACCATTGGGTGTTTAGAGATCTTGGGTGCTCCCATTATTATGATAATAATAATAATATTATTAACATTTTATTATTTTTTATGTGCCTCGCCTGAGAAGTATTTCTAAAAGTTCTCTGTCGTTCGCAACAGATTGCTTGGGTGGTGCTCATCTAAGCCACATTTAAATCCGAGCTTGATTTGTGGTCTTTGCTATTGTGTGATGGTCACCTGGAGCTCTTTTGGATCTCAGCTCAGGAATATCTGTGCCTTACTTTTATTATTATTATTTGGGGATTTGTATAGTGCAACAGCTACTTAAAGAGTGTCCGGTGCTTACCTATTCACTTAGATGGAGCTTTCCCTGTGCTCCTGGATAGTTCATGCTGAAGTGCAAGAACACCAAAAGCAGCCATCTTCCTCTTAAGTTCTTGCATCTCAGTCTGCAAGATCTCAGAAACGAGCTGAGGTGCTCATGTCTCCTGTGCACGGGTGAAGGTCGGCACAGATTGCAGAGGGTTGTGTTATCAGTTGGTAGTCCCCTTTTCTCCAATTGGCACTAGGTGTGTGACACTTATAGGCTTGTCTTCTACTTATCCAGCTGTAATTTCGAGAGAAGCAACAATTCTTCTTCAGGTCCCCCCATAGCATCCCTTCATCACATGTTGTGCCCAGTTCACTCTCTGTTGTTGTCTTTCTTACTTAGGTCCACTTCAGGATTCCCTCTGCTTGGGCAACATACTAAGACAGCTTACGCCCCCTACTCAGGTGATTTGTCCTAAAGTACGGCAGAACATGTCTCCCTGCTACTGTGCTCTCAATTGTCTTTACATAGTGGCCATGCCAGAGCATGTGACTTTGACATGCTAAGTGCAGCAATTGCCTTTGTAGCTTCTTCTCTCAGGTACTTCAAAACCCTTGCCCACTATCTCTGAGTAAATCCATCCCTTTACTATTTGCCAGGTATTCTTTAGGAAGATACTGAGATGCTGAGCTTGCAATGCTTTGGGTTACCATACAGATCAGAGCGTTTTATGCCTGGTTTCCCCATCAATGATTCTGCTGATGCTAGATATTCATTGAGGGCTGTCGTCTTGCGATTCTGACCCTAGCATTATGAGATTAAGGAGGCAGGTTCCAGGCCTCCACTGACTGCCACTGCTTGATGCTCCTGTGCTGTGAAGACTGCTTTGGCTGGCATGCAGGGGAACTCTGCAGATTCAATGTCTGATTAATGATCCTGCATACAAGTCTACCCTGGGTGTGGCATGGTCAAACACTTTAGGGATGGCCCAGAAGGAATACCACTATGCCACTACTGGGTTTGCAAGAGAAACGCCGGGTCTTACTTAGCTAACTCTTTGTCATACAGCTTTTGCATCTGTTCTATTGTGGCTACTCTCCCTGGATTGCCTCCCAGAAGAATACATATCTCCAGGATGTATGCTTCAACCTCTTTCCAGGTAGAGAGTTGATCTCTGTTGATTTCCACTCTCAGGCCTTGTGGTGAATAGTTCATTCTGGAAGATATCAGTAGTGAATTCACACTTACATAAAGCTGGCAGTTGACATAATGTGCAGGTGACCAATCAACTAACATAGCCCCTTGCGTCTTATTATTCAAGGTTATAGTTGGCCCATGGAAGGCCGAGTACTTCCAAGTTTATGCCTGGAGGTACAAGGTGGCTCCTGGGAGTTTGGATAGCTATTGATCCCCACTCAAGATTAAGGACTAGCCTGCTAGTGAGAAAACAGGGAAAGTGACCGTTAGCTCTGGCAGGGGTCTGCAAAAGGGGACAAGCATGCCAGTCCCTAGCACAATACATAACATGAGCAATGCAGAACACTGTTGAGCCCCGACCCCTGACCTTGACTGGTAGGTCGCTCCCCCACCACACAGCTCCGTCTGTGTGCCCTGCTGCTGCCCCTGATTGTGCTCGTTTTTCCTTTCTGTGCCCCCTTGCTGCCCCTGATTGTGCTCGTTTTTTCCTTTCTGTGCCCCCCTTGCTGCCCCTGATTGTGCTCGTTTTTTCCTTTCTGTGCCCCCTTGCTGCCCCTGATTGTGCTCGTTTTTCCTTTCTGTGCCCCCCTTGCTGCCCCTGATTGTGCTCGTTTTTTCCTTTCTGTGCCCCCCTTGCTGCCCGATTGTGCTCGTTTTCCTTTCTGTGCCCCCTTGCTGCCCCTGATTGTGCTCGTTTTTTCCTTTCTGTGCCCCCTTGCTGCCCCTGATTGTGCTCGTTTTCTTTTCCTTTCTGTGCCCCCTTGATGCCCTGATTGTGCTCGTTTTCCCTTCTGTGCCTGTTTCCCGCCGCTGCGCCCCCGCCCCCTCACTGCCCATTCGCTGCCCCATTCCCTGCTCCTCCCTCCCACCTCCCCATTTATGGCGGCCGCTACGTGGTGAAGAGAGCGACCCCTGACCTTGACTGGTAGGTCGCTCCCCCACCACACAGCTCCGTCTGTGTGCCCTGCTGCTGCCCGATTGTGCTCGTTTTTCCTTTCTGTGCCCCCTTGCTGCCCCTGATTGTGCTCGTTTTTCCTTTCTGTGCCCCCTTGCTGCCCCTGATTGTGCTCGTTTTTCCTTTCTGTGCCCCCTTGCTGCCCCTGATTGTGCTCGTTTTTTCCTTTCTGTGCCCCCTTGCTGCCCCTGATTGTGCTCGTTTTCTTTTCCTTTCTGTGCCCCCTTGATGCCCTGATTGTGCTCGTTTTCCCTTCTGTGCCTGTTTCCCGCCGCTGCGCCTGCGGCCCGCCCCCTCACTGCCCATTCGCTGCCCCATTCCCTGCTCCTCCCTCCCACCTCCCCATTTATGGCAAGCCCGTCTGCGCCCGTCCGCGCCATGACCGCGCCCAGCGCCAGACCCCCTGGTCCGGGCATCCCCCGCGCCCGCCACATCAACAGACGCCGATACGACGCCAGCACCCTCCATGCATTCAACCCCGGAAAAGATCACGCCTGTTACCAGGCCACCCCGAAGCGCACCCAAGGGCCCTTCACCTGCCGGAACTGCAGCTTCGCCAGCACCCGCCCCGCCAAACCACCGCCCAGGAAAGAACCCAACTACCTCAGATGCATCCTCCTCAACACCCGCTCCGCCCGCAAACACGCCATCGAACTCTGGGACCTTCTCGACTCAACCTCCCCAGATGTCGCATTCCTGACGGAGACCTGGCTGAATCCCGCTTCAGCCCCCGACATCGCCATTGCCATCCCGGACGGATACAAGATCACCCGCAGGGACCGCACCAACGGAGTCGGAGGAGGCATCGCCATCGTCCACAGGAACACCCTCAGAGTCTCAACCAACACCGACGACACCCTCAGCACCGCCGAACACATGCACTTCCAGATCCACACCGATCCCAACACCACCCTCAGAGGAACCCTCATCTACAGACCCCCCGGACCCCGACCACAGTTCAGCGATTCCATCGCTGACTTCCGTCAGCACACACGCCATCGCCTCCACGGACTACATCCTCCTCGGGGACCTGAACTTCCACCTCGAGAACAACAAGGACACCAACTCCACCACCCTGATCGACAACCTCGCCACCCTCGGACTCAGACAGCTCGTGACTACACCCACCCACGCCGCCGGCCACACGCTGAGACTCCATCTTTTCCGCAAGCCCACACGTCTCCTTCAACCACACCTCCGAACCCCACTGGACTGACCACCACTGCATCCACTTCACCTACAGGAAGCCCACCACGCACCACCGCACCGAACAAATGCCTCGCCGCTGCTGGAGCAGAGTCACGGAAGACCAGCTAACCACAACCCTCGCCCTGAGCCCACCCGCCGAACCCTCCGACCCGACACCGCCGCCCGCAACCTCAGACAGTGGATCGACGACTGCGCCAACACCCTCGCCCCGCTCAAGAATCCGCCCAACAGCCACACCAGCAAGAAAGCCACCTGGTTCACCGAAGACCTCCAGGCCTCCAAACGAACATGCCGAAAACTGGAGAAGATCTGGCTCCACGAACGGACAGCGGACAGCTACGCCGCCCACAAGAGCGCCACCCGCAGTCACCATCACCTCATCAGATCCGCCAAAGGGCCTCACTCAAAGACCGCCTAGACAACAACGCACACAACAGCAAAGAGCTCTTCAACATCGTGAAGGAACTCTCCAACCCCAGCTCCAACACCAACGACATCCAGCCATCGCGAGACCTGTGCGACTCACTGGCCACCTTCTTCCAACGCAAAATCGCCGACATCCACGACAGCTTCAACACCACGACCGCCCCGGCAACCACCGAGACCACTGCCCCCACAACCACCAACCGCCTGCTCTCCTGGACCAACATCAACGACGAGGACACCAGCGAGATCATGAACACCATCCACTCCGGTTCACCGCTAGACCCGTGCCCTCACCACATCTTCAACAAAGCCAGTACAGCCATCGCGCCCCATCTCCGGAAAATAATCAACATCTCCTTCGAGATAGCAACCTTCCCGGAAAGCTGGAAGCACGCCGAGATCACCGCCTTACTCAAGAAACCCAAGGCAGACCCCAAGGACCTCAAGAACTTCCGACCACAGCTGCATCCACTTCAGCTTCAGAAAGACTGCGACCCACCACCACCCGCAACAGGCTCCCCGCCGGAGCTGGAGCAAGATCACCGCCGAGCAGCTCACCGCCTCCCTCAGCCAGAACACACCCACCAACACAACGGACCCAAACGAAGCAGCCAGCAACCTCGCCAAGTGGCTGACCGCCTGCGCCGACGACCTCGCACCACTAAAAAACCCTCCCAGCAGACCCGGAAGCAAGAAAACCCCTTGGTTCACCAACGAACTCAAGGAATCCAAGAAGAACTGCCGCACTCTCGAGAAAACCTGGCGACTCGACCAGACCACAGACAACAGGACCGCCCTCAAGCACGCCACCCGCAAACACCACCAGCTGATCCGTGCCACCAAGAAGTCGGCACTCAAAGAACGACTGGACAACAACGCCCATGACAGCAAGGAACTTTTCAGCATCGTCAAAGAGTTCTCCAACCCCAGCGCCGGAAACAACGACATCACCCCCTCGCAAGACCTCTGCAACTCACTCTCCGAGTTCTTCCACCGCAAGATCACCGACATACATAACAGCTTCGACGCACAAACCACGCACCCTACCGCCGAACCAACGCCCGCCACCACCACCCTCTGCAACTGGACCCCGATCAGCACCGAAGACACCACCCACACGATGAACTCCATCCACTCCGGATCACCAACCGACCCCTGCCCACACCACGTCTTCAACAAAGCCGACGCCACCATCGCACCCCATCTCCGGGACATCATCAACTCCTCCTTCCACACCGCCACCTTCCCGGAGAGCTGGAAGCACGCCGAGCTTACCGCCCTCCTGAAGAAACCAACGGCGGACCCCACCGACCTCAAGAACTACCGTCCCATCTCGCTCCTTCCGTTTCCGGCCAAAGTCATCGAGAAGACCGTCAACAGACAGCTTGCCGCCTTCCTCGAGACGAATGGATCCCTCGACCCCTCGCAGTCCGGGTTTCGGGCCAACCACAGCACCGAGACCGCCCTTATCGCAGCCACCGACGACATCAGAACCCTAACCGACAACGGGGAAACAGCTGCCCTCATCCTCTTGGACCTCTCCACGGCGTTCGACACCGTCTGCCACCGCACCCTAGTGAAGCGCCTCAGCAACATCGGAATCCGAGAGAAAGCACTGGAATGGATCATCTCGTTCCTCGCCGGAAGAACCCAGAGAGTCCGCCTCCCCCGTTCAGATCCGAAGCCACCGAAGTCATCTGCGGCGTTCCACAAGGATCTTCACTCAGTCCAACCCTCTTCAACGTCTACATGAGCCCCCTCGCAGCCATCGCACGCCAACACAACCTCAACATCATCTCCTACGCCGACGACACCCAGCTGATCCTCTCCCTCACCAACGACCCCACCACCGCCAGAGCCAACCTACACGACGGGATGAGAGACGTCGCCGACTGGATGAGGAACAGCCGCCTTAAACTGAACTCAGACAAGACGGAAGTCCTCATCCTGGGCTCATCACCCTCCGCCTGGGACGACTCCTGGTGGCCCCCGGCCCCTGGGCACCGCGCCCAAGCCAACGGACCACGCACGCAACCTGGGCTTCATCCTGGACTCCTCCCTGTCGATGACCAGACAAGTCAACGCCGTCTCATCTTCATGCTTCAACACCCTGCGCATGCTCCGCAAGATCTTCAGATGGATCCCCACTGAAACCAGGAAGACCGTCACCCAGGCACTCGTCACCAGCCGACTGGACTATGGGAACACCCTCTACGCCGGAACCACAGCCAAACTTCAAAAAGACTCCAGCGCATCCAGAACGCCTCCGCACGACTCATCCTGGACATCCCCCGACACAGCCACATCACCGGACACCTGAAAGACCTGCACTGGCTCCCCGTCAGCAAGAGAATCACGTTCAGACTCCTCACCCACGCACACAAGGCCCTCCACGACCTGGGCCCAAAGTACCTCAACGACCGCATGACCTTCTACACGCCCACACGCCAGCTACGATCAACCAGCCACGCCCTCGCCACCGTACCACGCATCCGCAGAACCACCGCCGGAGGAAGATCCTTCTCCTACCTGGCAGCCAAGACCTGGAACTCCCTCCCCACTCACCTTCAGCGAACCCAGGACCATCTCTCCTTCAGGAAGCAGCTCAAGACCTGGCTGTTCGAGCAGTAACTTACCCCCTCCCCCAGCGCCTTGAGACCCTCCCGGGTGAGTAGCGCGCTCTATAAATGCCGTGATTGATTGATTGATTGACCCATCTCTCTGCTCCCGTTCGCCGCGAAGGTCACCGAGAAAATCGTCAACAAACAACTGACCCGCTACCTCGAGGAGAACAACATCCTGGACCCTTCCCAGTCCGGCTTCCGCAGCAACCACAGCACCGAAACCGCCCTCATCGCCTCCACCGATGACATCAGGACCCTGCTAGACAACGGAGAAACAGCAGCCCTCATCCTCCTGGACCTATCAGCCGCCTTCGACACGGTCTGCCACCACACACTAGGAACACGCCTTCACGACGCCGGGATCCAAGAGAAGGCCCTGGACTGGACCACATCCTTCCTTTCCGGCAGAACACAACGCGTCCGCCTCGCCCCCTTCCGATCCAAGGCCACCAAGATCATCTGCGGCGTACCCCAAGGCTCCTCCCTCAGCCCAACGCTGTTCAACATCTACATGGCACCCCTCGCCCACGTCGCTCGACAGCACAACCTCAACATCATCTCCTACGCCGACGATACCCAGCTGATCCTCTCCCTCACCAAAGACCCTCACACCGCCAAAGCCCACCTCCACGAAGGAATGAAGGCCGTCGCCGAATGGATGAGGACCAGCCGCCTGAAGCTGAACTCGGACAAGACGGAGGTCCTCATCCTTGGTTCCAACCCTTCAGCCTGGGACGACTCCTGGTGGCCAACATCACTGGGAACAGCCCCGCCACCCACCGACCACGTACGCAACCTAGGGGTCATCCTCGACCCCACCCTCTCCATGACTAAGCAGGTCAACGCCGTTTCCTCATCCTGCTTCAACATCCTCCGAATGCTCCGCAGGATCTTCAAGTGGATCCCCACCGAAACAAGAAAAACAGTCACCCAGGCCCTCGTCACCAGCAGGCTGGACTACGGAAACGCCCTCTACGCAGGAACGACGGCTAAGCTCCTGAGACGGCTGCAACGCATCCAGAACGCCTCTGCACGTCTTATCCTCGACATCCCCTGACGCAGCCACATCACACCCCACCTGAGAGACCTGCACTGGCTCCCTGTCAACAAGAGGATAACCTTCAAGCTCCTCACCCACGCACACAAAGCACTCCACAACTCCGGACCAACCTACCTCAACAGACGACTCAGCTTCTACACCCCCACCCGCCAGCTCCGCTCGACCAGCCTCGCCCTCGCCACAGTCCCCCGCATCCGGAAAACGACCGCCGGTGGCAGATCCTTCTCCCACCTCGCCGCCAAGACCTGGAACACCCTCCCCACCAACCTCCGACAGACCCAAGACCTACCGGCCTTCAGAAGACTCCTCAAGACCTGGCTCTTCGATCAGTAGCAGCACCACCCCCCTCTTCCCCCAGCGCCTTGAGACCCTCGCGGGTATGTGCGCTTTATAAGTGACATGATTGATTGATTGATTACCTGCAAGAAATAGCAAAAAACATTGTGCAATCTACTGAGAAGAAAAGCAGCTTAGATATACCCAAAGTAGGCTTTAAAAAAATACTCTGTATACAATATGTACATATAGTAACTACATGCATGCATATGTTGATGTACTAGAGCCTGAAGGAAATAAAATGCAGTTGCTGAGAATTGTCCCCAAATCTTCACCCCAGAGTGGGCACTAAAATACCCTGAGTGATGGGGATCAAGAGTGCACTTTCTGACTGGTAGTTAAATGTGCTGCAAGTACTTACAAGTGTAGCAGAAGCATTGTTGCGATTGCAGGTTTGATGCATGGTAGAATGCAAAGCAGATTTCAAACTACACCACCCCTGGCATGAAGCATGATGGTATTTCAACGTGTGGACAAGCAGGAGAGGTTGGGTCATAGCAGGAGAATGTGAGCACTGCAATGAAGATAAAAAGTTAACACCACTGCCTTTTTGATGGGAACTTGGAAGCTAGCCCAGGCTGTCAAAATGTTATTGGGATCGGATTTCTGATATAGGATAATAAACAAAGTGTTTGGGTGCCACCACCAAGCTGACCATTTTAGAAACTGAGGATGTTTGTCAGACATTAGTGGTGGCTTGCAAATCCAGAGAAATTCGGAGTTAACAGAGAACTTGTTTCTGAGATAGGGGACCCTCAAACAGTCTCCAGGAAGTAAATTGTCTCACCATGGACAACTGTATCATTAGTTTTTAGGACAAGGTCTTTCTCTTCAGCCTTCATTCTATGCATGCCCAATCCTTCCACATGAATCCCATTTCAAGTTCTTCCCAAGAAGTCCTCATACTCTTCCAAAACAGGGTTTTAAAATTATGGACGATCTTACAGTTTCTCCATAGTTAGACCAGCAGGCACTTGAAAAGCCACACTAGTCAGTGATCTGTCTAGCTTGAGACAGAAAGCAGTGGCAGGTGTTCCTCTGCAGACTGAGGAGAGCAAATCCTGTCCTAGCAAGGGGAGGATGGCTGCTGATCTTGGTCACAGGGGCTCCTAGTTTGCCCTAATCTGTACTTCTGCCAATTGAGCACAAAACATTTCTATACCCTTGGACCTTGCCTTAGAAATGGGGTGGGCTTTTCACCAGTATACCACAACTACCAGTGCAGACTAGCCTAGGGTTGGCACTATTTCTTGATCTTTAGACAATACTGGTCTCCTGTTCTGCGTTCCACTTCCTTGCCTCATGCTTGCTCTGGAGGGAGGCTGCTGCCTCACTTCTCTGTGGATAGCTCTTGGGAGTAATTGCTGTTGCAGGTGCTAGACCTTCTATCCCCTACTGCAGACATCACCTGGCTGGTGGTTGAGCTTCACATTACAGGTACCTGGCTGCATGACTATCTCTTCTGCCTGACTGGTGTGTTAGCTGTCGCCCTATCTAGATCGTCCTGAACTGTGCTGGAAGTAGTTATCATTCTGGTGTAGGGGTCTGTATCCTTATTCTAGCTCTCTCACTCACAGTCTTCCTCAGAAGCTCTTCCGTAGCTCAGGAATTAGCATTCTTATTGGAACTTCAACATGTGGAAAAAACAATGTGTTATCATGGAGATTCTTCAAATAAGAGACCACACTGAGACAAAATAATGCACATTTGCAGCAGCCATTATGGGTGCATTTAACGGCATTTCTCTTTCTGATCTCTATGCACAGGAGGGTCTTACCAACACGGTTGTGGTAGACACCCTGGGCTCACAAGTTGCTTAGTATTTTTGTTTACTCCCACTAGTAATAACTTCTGCTTTTGCATTTGAGTCTGTCTCCAGATGGGAGGAGTACTGAGACAAGCAGTGGGTGGGGCTGACGCATTGACCAGTATCAGGCAGATGGCTCCTACTGAAACATGTTCAGCCATGGACTCCATGGTGAGCTACCCTGCAAACTATTTTTGTGGACACCCTTTCAACTTGTGTGGGGGAGCAATCATCCACTCCTGCAGCTGAATAAGCAGAACCCTCCTCTACTTTGTAAAAAATCCATCTAAAACTAAGAACAAAGTAACTAGTGGGCTTAGAACTATATATTTTGCTGACACCCATAAGGCTACATCGCTTACTAAACAGATATGCACTTTTCCTAAAGTGATAACTAAACAACCCTCTGTGGCTACAGATTTCACTTCTAATATTTCTAACACCATCAATACTTTGTCACTCCAAAAGGAACTCCGGTGTCTGGGTATAACATAGCACCTGAAAAAAGGATCCCTTAAATTCTAAGGCAAGGCCAACTTTCTTCTTATATCCAAGTAGATCCAATGCTTGGGTTCTTTACCTAGGGAGATCTCAGCTACTTACCATAGGAGGTAGACCTCCATATCTGTGGCTTCACATGCATCTCAGATAGCAGCTGTTTTACTAAGTCCTGCTACTTTTCAATCTGATATCTTTATTACGGGTAGTAAAGACCTGTGGCTTTCACTATCTGATGTAGAATTGAAACCGAGGATGAATTGAGGTTGGACATAGTCAGTAATTCCTCGTCTTTGGCGCATTTGACCGGTGCTCTATGATGGGATCTATCTGCAAATACCTTTACTCCTTTGAATGACACAGCTCGTACTACTACAGATAGTCTAACATCAAACACAGGTGCCAACACTGCTGAGATGACGTACACAGAACCCATTGACAATCATATCCTGTGCACTAATAAGGGCTCAATGTGAGAAGACAAGTAAGAACAGTGCACCAGCTAAATTGGCTAATAGGACAGTTCAGCTTAAGCCAAGAAAGAATCCTCACATCCGTCTGACTTTAGAAGAGCAGGTAGCAGAAATTGAAGAAGCTACAGACACATACACAGGCACAACTTGATACCAAACTACCCAACAGGCGTTCATGATAAGCTGTAAACTTTGAAGAATCAGTGGTGTCAATATATCCTGGGGCCATATTAGGGGTTCATGAAAAGACAGAGTGCATAATATTAAAGTGTTTATTGTTGATCTTTGAATAAGCTTCACATTGTTACCTGATGTGCCAAGTACTGCTGGCTCATCAGTAACCCTTTCACATCTGTAGAACCCATCTTAAGCCTAGTCTTAAGTCCTCTCTTACTCTGGGTGCAATTTACTTCTTTGAGAATGTATACATTAGTTGCATAAATGTTGGTTGTTAGTGGCACCTCTATCAGCTCATAAATCTATTTAAAAATTAGAGGGGACTGTTTATCTTCAGGAACATGCTAAACTATATGTGATTTTTGATTTAAGACAAAATATGCTACCTTACCAGTTCAGGTAAAGCTATGCTTCAGAAGTGAAAATAGATCCTTAAGCGATGGGTGATGTTTGGCGAAGAACAGAAGTAGAACGAGGGCTATCATTTTGTCATTAAAGGTCTTAAGGATTAAGATTACTTTGTCTACTATCTCCGAGCCCTGCCCCCTGATTCCCCGGCTTACCAATGTGATTACTTATGAGAACATAAGTCTGTCTGGAGATGCAGAGTAAAAAGCAGTGAAGAATGACCTGTTCATGTACACTCAAATACAAAGGCCTACTATTTTACACAAGTCTCCTTCTTTGTAATCCAAAATCGATGCAATTTTCTACTAGCGTGTTCTTTTTGCTGGAGGTTGATTAAGTATGGTTGGGGAAGTGGATGATGTTTGTGATATGGTCTGACAATTGGTACTCCATTTGACTGAATGGTTGCCGCTCAATTGGAAGATGACTTCCTTTTTGAGAAGTGGAGAGTGGATGGTAAATTATGTTAGTGGGTTAGATCTGCACATGGTTTGGGAATTGTTTTGAGTTGTGGGATGGGTGTTACTCAAAACCACAGGCCGACAAATAATGCTTTTCATGTAACACTATCAAATCATTGAACCAATATTTCTGCTAAAATTATGTTGCTCTTGGATGTAAATGGTCTCAATCTGCTTAGCAAACACAGAATGGTTTTTGGAAGACATACACACTCCTTGCTTGGACATTTTCTGACTTCAAGAGAAACACTTTTTGTATCAGGATGGTGCACATTTTAACAGAAGGGATTATGTGCACTAGCTCATTCAACTCAATCTACCTTGATTTGGGAGTAGCAAAAATTGATAGATACTAAATGGCAAATAACCATATCCTCAGTTGGCACACAGAGTTGCTGGGTACTTGCCTCTCTTGTCTTCACAATGTGCACCTGCTGGTCTCCAGTATACTGAATGTCGGCACAAGGTAATGAATATACAGAAAAAGAGATGCCTGTTATGGGTGAGAGGACCAAAACTGGATATGTGATGTTGCTGAATAAAGGCTAAAAAAGTCTCATAAAAACGAACTCTTAATTGAAGTGTCATCTAAATAAATACATATTTTGATAGCTGTCAGATCTTATTTTTCCATTGGTTTTATTTATCTGTTTCCTTACCATCTCACCCCCAAAAACCAAATGATTTAATTGAAAAATAGCAGCATACAAATATTATAATGCATTTACATACTTATTACGATCATCCTTCGAGCAATCATTTGGTTATTATGTAGAATGTGTTGCTTTTAGTGGGGCAAGCCTTCGTTTCAAGATGACTTCTGTCTTAATCAAATTGTCCATTGCAGAGGCTGAAACAATGTGCCTTAAGCATTGCAAAGGATGCACTTCCTAGGAAGCAGATAGATACTGGGGGTTGGTTTCACTCTGCAAAATTCCATGGATTTACATAAAAACCCAGCGAGATTCCGCGGAGTTTCACCAGCAAGTGAAGCTTGTTCCATGCTGCAAAATCAGCACGATCTGCACCAAACGGCGCACCAGAGGGCGCACCTTCCTTGCTACTGCTCGAGTAGATTTTCTATTCGAGTGGCAACTTTCTCAATGCAAACGCCTATGACCACCCCATTGCCAAAAATCTCACCAAGTGGCGTTCTAGCGCCCAAAACGCACGCTAGGAGATGCAAATTCTCGCTCGCCAACTTAACGATGGGGATCTGAGCATGAGACAAAATTCTGCCACGTGGCAGTTTGTGGAGTTTTGACGGAAATCTACGTTACAAGCGTACTGCGGAGGCGGTCACACTCCGCAAACTCCAACGGTGGAGCAGAATTTATCACCCACCCCTGATTAGCACACCAAACACCTATTAGCATGAAGTGAGAAATTTGTACTCAGAAAAAGCCCACTTTATGTATATTTTTTCAAAAGGCAGTGAAAAAATATCTAGCAAACTGTTTTGATGTCTAGCCAGACCAAAAATACATCCACCCAACTTAAGAAGACATTAACAAATTTCCTAGGAAAAAAACAATTTTTACTGAGTCCATAAAGGCAGCTTTAGATTGCATAGTAACTTCTCCCACCACAAACATGCTGTCCTATAAAACCTTTTATTCTTTTAATCATCTAGTTTCAACCTCCACTGTCATGCATTTCTTTCTCTAGTCTCCTATTGTACTTCTGAGAGTGTTACTTTACACTCATCCCCGCTCCCTCCCCCCATTCACAACTTCAGCTTTTCTTAGTTTTCTCTGGCCTCTTTCTTCAATTTTAAAACTCTATCCTCACAACTTTCACTGAATCTAATCTGTTTTACTCACCAAAGTGTGTAAATGCTACTGCAGAACCCTCTCATTCTCTCCTCCCCTCCCTATTATACTCTCCAATTCTATTTCCTGTGGTTGCCCTGTTTCTGTTTTCTGCTATCCTTTCTCATCCAGCCTATTTCCTCAATCCTTTAACCATGCTATAATAATTCCACTTCTTAAACCACAGAAGCTTGATCCTGCTCTTCATGGTAAGCATCATCTTATCTTTATTAGTATTTATTCTACTGTTTTATGGAGCCTACGAGCACTGTGAGCTATAGACACGCTTTACATAGTAACAACAGCGACGATTCGAAAAAGAAATGGAATGAAGAGGAGGAAAGGGAAAATGAAGAGAAGGACTGAAAGAGAGTAAGGGTGAGATGAGTATGAATGAGAAGAAGAAGAGGTGGGAAAGCAACAGGGAGTAGCATCACCAAGCGGAGGGGAGGGAAGGAGCAAGGTTGAGGAAAGGTGGGAAAGCTGGGGGGAGTCCAACTTGTGTTGGAAGGAGGGCGTTGAGGGAGTTAAAGAGAGGTAGAGTAAACATGGTGGAGAGGGAGCAAGAAAGTAATGGAAAGAGCTGAAGTTATACGCAGAAGGGGGAGGTGGGGGTTAAAGAGGGGGAGTGGTGGAGGAGCAGAGATGAGGTCGTGGCAAGAAGGATGGATCAAGGAATGGGGCGAGGGGAGACCAGGGATGGGGGACTAGAGAGAGTAAGTGAAGTCTGATAGAGAGAGAGAGAGAGAAAAAGGCTGAGAAGGGGAGGGGTAGTGAGAGAGGAGGGTGGGAGGGGGCTAGGAGTGGAATTGGGGAGAAGGGACTGGGCCTGAAGGAAAATAACACAAAAATCAATACAAATTGGAAACTGTGTCCAGTAGAGTTAGAGTTCCAGTGGAGTGGAAAAAGGGAGTGGGGACCAGGGCCCGGAGGAGAGAGAGCAGACAGGGACAGAGAAGAGGGAGCGGAGGGCAGTGGAAAGTGGGGCGTGGATTGGAAGGGGTGTAGGGTGGGAGGCCAGGAGAGGGGCCGGGTGTGAGAGGGTGCGTGCATAGAGAGAGTGCAGGAGGGGAGCACATGGAAGGGGAAGAACATTGGGGAATGGGTGGGCGGTGGTATTAGAGGCCAGGTGGTGGTGTGAGGTCAAGGAGGAGGTGAAGGTGGAGAGAGAGCGTATGAGGAGATGGAAGGATTGGGAGGAATAGAGAGAGGGATGACAGGTCAGGGTGGGAGAGAGGAGGTTATGGGGGAGAGCAGGGAAGGGAGACGGAGGCGCATAAAGATCAGGTTAAGGGGGTAAAGAGAGGAAGAGGAGTGGGACAAGGGAGTGGGCAGGAGGGGGTGACAGGATAGGAGTGAGAGGACATGGACGGAGCTAAAGACTAGGTTGAGCATACGATAGGACAGGATAGGATATTATTTATAATGCACACTTATACCCAAGGGTGTAAAGGCACTAAAGCAGACAAAGAGGAGACAGGAAAGAATCGCATCTGCAACAACCTAAGATGAGAAAAGCCAGGTTTTCAGATGTTTTTTGAAAACCGGATAAGAGTCCGCATTGGAGATAAAAGTGGGTAGGGAATTCCATAGTTTGGCGGCTGCCACCGAAAAGGAGCAGCCGCCCCATCTAGTCCTGCGAAATCTGGGATTCACAAGTTTTTTCTGTGAGGAGAATCTCAGGAGCCTCCCAGGGGTGTACCATTGAAAAAGAGATTTCACGTGTAGCATACCCTTACTATGCATGGCCTTGAAAACCATGCTCAGAGCCTTAAAGCAGATATGCTTCCTGATGGGGAGCCAATGCAGGGAGTGAATCCCATCTCTAGCTGACAGATGCTTGGGAATTTTCAGAATCAGTCGCGCCACCGCGTTTTGTACCATGTGCAGCTTATTCAGGGAGACCGCATTGATGTTCAGGTACAGAGCGCTGCAATAGTCCAGACGAGAGATGACCAGAGCAATGATGATCGACTGGTGCAGTTCAGACGGAATAAAAGGCAAAACCTTTCTCAAAATCCTCAGAATATAAAAATAAGTACTAACCGTGTGGCTGACCTGTGCATCAAAGCCCAAACCATCGTCAAAGATGACCCCCAGATTTTTTGCTTTCCTAACAGAGACAGGGAGGGGACCACAGAGTGCCAGCCTCCAGGAGTTTGACCAGATGGAATTCTGCGAGCCAAACACCAGCACTTCAGTCTTGTCTGCGTTGATCTTCAGTGAATTGTCTTTCATCCAGCCAATAATGCTGGACATGCACTGATTGAACCTCTCAGATACCAATTGCATGCCATTCAAGATGGAGATGATAATTTGCGTATCGTCCGCATAAAATAGCACCTGAAATCCAAAGAACTGCACCAGGTCGGCCAAGGGAGTCACATAAAGATTGAAAAGGGTGGAGCTCAAAGATGAACCCTGGGGCACCCCACAATTTGAGACTAAAGGCCTTGGCTCCTAAGCCTCCAAAGCTGACAATTTGGCCCTATTTGACATAAATGAATGGAAAAACTGCAAGGCATTCCCAGCGATTCCTACTTGCCGCAAGCACTGAACCATACGCACCGGGGAGACGGTGTTGAATGCCGCTGATAGGTCGAACATTATCAGATTTACTTATTTAATAAGTATCTTTAAATTGGGCTCAATGTTGATAGGCTGCAAAAGGACCCTGTGTATCCTAACTGCTAAGAGTTTGAATGGCATTTCCTGTAAAATGGGCAAAAATGGGCAAATTATTTAGTTGGATAATAAATGTGTTTTACGGTTAATCTGCAACAATTATTGAGAGTGAATGGCCAAACATCACTGTGATACATTCTTGCATTTATTTCCTAGATTGCCAGAAGCAACAAAGATTACGAAGACAACTATTGTGTTCTTGATCAGTGGAATGATCTTCAGCCAGAAGTCAGTGACCAGGACCAGAAACAAATGTGTGTCCCAGAGGGGCCTGGCACGTGCACTTGGAAGAATATTGAGTAGCATAGTGTTGTGTAGTGTCCAGTGGGGGGCATTTCACTGTTAATCACCCTAAGAGAGTGTACCCTGCCCATTTACCCTTCGCTTGCAAAATGTGAGGCAATGGAATGTAACATGAAATACACACTAAGGGGCATATGTACAGGCCCCTATCGCCACCACAACGTCACTTTTACGGACGTTGTGGTGGCGATAGGGGCTGCGCCTTATGTACAAGGCAGCGTTAAGCCAGTTAACCTGGCTTAACGCTGCCTTGTACATAAGGCACCCTTTCACGCTATGGTTAGCGTGAAAGGGGTGTGCAGTGGGTGTTGTGGTGGGCGTTCCACCGCAACACCCATTGAATTTGATACTGCCCCCTATGTACAAGGGTGTAGTACATAGGAGGCAGCGCCAAAATTAAGACCAGGAAAATCCCGGTCTTAAGTTGGCGAAATGAGGAGAAAGGCATTATTTCTCCTCGTTTTTGCTTTTTCCATGTGTGCTGCCTTGTGCAACACACATGGAAAAAGCAAAATGCCATGGTTTGTTTATCCACAGGAAGGTGTCCCTTCCTGTACATGAACAAACCTTTTAAAAAAATGAAATGTCATTTTGTAACATTCATGTGTGCTGCATGAAGCAGCACACATGAAAGTTACAAAATGGCATTTTAGGATTGTTTATGTGCAGAAAGGGACCCCTTCCTACACATAGCAATCCTCCCCTGCACACAGACACCCTTGCACTCTGGTGCAAGGGTGCCTGCGTTGGTGCTAAGTTGTTAAACTTAGCGCCATCACAGGCGGAAACGCAAGGCTGCACTACATTCTTGTAAATATGGTGCAGCCTTGCTTTTCCGAAGTGGCGGAGCGTGTCGTTAATCCAAGGAGGATAACGACACGCTCTGTCACTTCATTGTACATATCCCCCTAAGTCCAAACTAGCTAGATCTGGTCATGGGCCCTCAACCAGGTCTTGGTGGATGCATGTGAAATAGCATGCACAGAAATATAATTTTCTATGAAATATTAGTGTAGATGAGCCTCTTCACAACTTTTTAAAGTTTTGAATTGTGTACTTGGGCAAACTTTACGTCTGTGCAGGGATATATTTCAGAAGGATTTTCCTGTATTAACATTTTGTTGTAGAAAATGTTATGGATAAAAGTGTGTTTTACTCATATCGGTGCAGGATTTTATTCTTCACTGTGTATGCAGTTTCATATTTGTACAACTTCACAAAGCTCATGAGATTTAAAAAAAAAAAAAACCTTACAACCTTCGCTCAACCAGCCTATTATACAATGTCAGTCCAGTGGCCTTCCGTGTGACAGTAGCATGCTTGACTACTTTACATGCCCAGTTCTTGAAAGTCTACGATCTGAACAAGCAGCTGAAAAGTCTATGTTCCTAAACTTATAATGACAGCTGGCTTGGGGGGTAAATACAGTGGCTTAGCAAGGGGGGGGGGGTCGGGGAGATGGTCCACCCCGGGCGGCACTGTTTTTGGGGGCAGTGGGAGTCGTGTCTGTCGACTACCACCATCCCCCTGCCCCGAGAACAAGACGGTCACCACCTCCCTCCCCCCCCACCCCAAAGCAAGTTGTCCGTCGTCCCCCACCCTCTTAGGGGCCGCCCTAGGTGGCAATACGTCTAGCTATGCCACTGGGTACATAATATGAAGGCCTCCCATAATGACCCTGCTCGGCCTTATGTATAATTCCTACTGCATCTACGTCTCCACCTAATTCTGCTTTGAATAAAGAGATCGGAAATATATAAAAAGTATGTTTTGTGGTTGTGTCGACCTAAAAACTGATTACTTTACCTGGTTCTTGCTTTTGTGAAGAAGAGTATTTGTGCTTTTGTCAGATGAATGCTCCCATTGCTTTAGATGACCCCATCAGAAAGATTATGGAGCCACAAAGGTTTAATCTCCACAATTTGTAGAATCCCTGATCTTTGTGGCCATAGGTAATCAATTTTCTTGCAATGTTCTTCCAGATCCATATAACGGTAGACAGTGGCACCACTTTCCTGCTCCAGGAACAAAGGAAATCTCATAGATTGCATCCACGGTCATGGCTCTGGCTTGCAGCATGCCCTTGCGATAAAGGAAATCCTGAAACGACTTGCAGAAAGCCTTCACCAAGAAATCTCTATACTGAGGTATAGATGGGCATGAACAAACCAATCACTTTTGCCTCCAATGCAAGGCTTCATCAGGGTTATGTCTGAGGCAAAAGGATGTTATTTGGTGTATGAGTCTGATGATGGAGGTGAGTGAAAGATACAAGAACCAGGTGGTTTGCTGGACGGTAGTGGAAACGACTCTCCATGGTTCCGCATTCCAGCTATTTTTATTATCTGTGTTGTCGTATTGCAGATTGGGGGTTACAACAGAAGCAGACATAGCCTGTGAACATGTTACTCTCTGCTGGAAGTGGTGTCTTTAGTGTAGGCTAGGTTAACAGCCACTTTTCTCCTGAATAAATTGTAGGGGTGAGCGTAACCCTCATAATTATGCAAAATTATATCAAAATTACGCTAGATTACGCAATGAGCATTACCCAGAAGTTGGCTTAATATTTTGGAACATGTGGAAAGGAATAAGAGAAAATGTAATGGACCAATGTGCTTTAGCTCAATGCTCACAATCTTGAGTGGGGTATATGAGAGTCCACTTCACTAGCATAAAGAGAAAGGGCTGTGCTTAGGCGAGAGGTCTGGGTGATATTAGGGAGTGAGGAGATCATCAGGCACAATATCCCTCTTCTTGTGTATAGAACAGGAAAACATACCATGGAAACAGATAAACCGTTTAATCCTACTAAAAGAGAAGAATAACAAGTAAATCAAGTAAGCAAATGCACAGTGCAATTATGTATGTATTTTCCCTCTACAGGAGTGCATTCCCTTTCCCAGAAAGTGTGCATATTTGTGTACACAAAAAGCAACTCTGGAGTGCATTGCAGGTGAAAAGTAGCAAATGTGGCAATATATGTAGGGCCAAAGTGAAAGGAAGATTGGGGGAATTGTAGCAAAGTAGGTTGTGTGGAAATATCTTGCTATGAGCTCCACATCTCCAACCGAACAAATCAATGAATAGTTTGGGTTTCCAGGGAGCAAACCCCTCAGTCCCTCTTTAGAGCAAGACAGTAGTAAGAACTATGGGCAAGATGTTCGAAATTCTTAATTTGCATTTCCTAAATAGCGATTCTGTAGGAATTAATCTTTTTCTTTATTCGGTTTCTTGCACAAAAACCATAAAAGCACACACATTAAATACAAATAAGAACTTCCTCAAATATAAATGTGCCAATTAAAATAATAACCGAGACTGTGTATAGAAGACAAAATACAAAGAGCACCAGACTCACACAGGCAAAACCAGATAAGAAAAAGTAGCTCAAGTAAAAACAACTAGTCTCATCCTACTCTGTAGGAATCGCTATCTAGGAAATGCAAAATGGTATGTACAAAATTTGGGATTTCCTAATAGCGATTCTTACAGAGTAGGAATCACTATTAGGAAATCGCAAATAGGAAGTGCTATTGCATTCCCACCTATGGGCCAAATAGGAAAATGGTTTGTATTTCCTAAATTGTGAATTCCTAATAGGAAATCGCAATGTAGGAAATCCAAACCCAAGGGTTCCTCTGGCCTAAAGCCCCCTTGGAGGCACTTCGAAACCCGTAGTGCATATGTAATTGCACATATGCCTTTAGGGCATATGTGCGCTTCCTGTCACATTAAAAAATAAATTTTTTAATTTTGCACATGGTTACCATTGACTTTGAGTCGATGGTGATAGCATTTCCTAGTTGCCAAATTCGCATTTAGGAAATGCTTTGTGCATGTGCTTTAGGAATTGCAAATAGATAATCCCTATTTGGATTTCCTAAATCGCGGTCGCAATTTACGATTTCTCCCTGGTAGAAATAGAAAATTGTGACCAGTTTTCGGCCTTTGTACATTTGAAAAGGCTGTTTTGTATTTCTTAACGGGCAGAAATTGCAATTTGGCCCATTAAGAAATGCAAAAGAATTTCGTACATCTGGTCCTAAATTACTTGTCTTAGAGGCTTTAGAGTTTGGACAGCAAGTAGATTTGCATGCTGTATGTACAGTGGCACACCAGCAGATAGGGAGTCTGATAGACTTCAGACAGCAAATGTGGTAAGAGGCCAAAGAGCATGTGGAAGAATGTCACACTTGTGGCCAATTCTCTCAGTCCTCCTGTGGAAAATAATGGATGATGTCAATGCTGCTTACACTTGTCCTCTCCAGACATTGATGTTTCTGCAGCAGTAGCTTAGCTTCTCCACTGGCCAGACAGCAGGCAAAGTGAGAGCAAACCCTCTTCTTAGGGTTCCAGTGGTGACTAACCCTAGTCCCGCCAATCCCCACGGGCACATTTATTTCTTGTTGAATATAGGATTTTCACGCCTGGGTTCCCTCCCTCAAAAGGGTGGAAGTTTCCCCTTCTTGAACTTTGCAGGCACAGTCCCTGATGACATCAATGTCTCGAGGTCAGTGAGGTACAGGCAACTAGAACTCTGTACATAGCCACCTCAGATCTTCCATGAGGTCCTTAGGGCCAGTACCACAAGTTGGTTGTTTATGCTTCTAATGTGCAACACTGGTCATGCAGGAGTATGAAACTAGGATCTGGAAAATTAGTTGTAAATTCGAGAAATCTATGTTCATCAATGGGTACCACTCTCAGAAAAACATTTCCGCATTTGAGTTTTCATGTTAAGATCTGGACTTTTATTTGATTGCAAGAAAGAAAAGATCACCAGCATCAAACCAGTGTTATATTTCTGAAGAAAATATTTTTTAAATTAACTGGGAGAAATTTGCAAGGAAATAGTGCTAATTTGCCGTCAGAAGCTAAACCAGAGATTGATCTGTGAAGAACCAGGATTCATTGCATATTATCTTGAGATGTGTAGTTAGTAAATTCTGGACAGAAAATGCAACAGAATGGAAACAAATGTGATTACTTCAGAGAATGTTAGGTTGACTATTTTGAAGAAACTGTGGAGCCAATAGCAACTTGAATTGAGATGAGGATATGTCAGGGTGGTATACAATAAAATGTGAAAAATGGGATGAACTGACAGTACAATGGGTTGGAGTGAAGTTAAAATAAATGGAGAACCTCTGGAAAGAGCTGAACTGGTCATTAGCTCTGTTTTCCTTCAGTTTTATGTCCATTGAAGTAAGGTGAGTTGGTAATGATCTGCCATGATTTAAGCTTGCCATGATTTGAAATTAGTAGTTTAACATCAAGCTAATTTAGCATTTATTTTTTGTAAGAGTATTTGTTAAATCCTAACCATGAGAGCAATAGAGACGTAGGGTAGAAAGAGGAAATACCGCACTTTGTATTGTAGATGAACGTTTAGCATTCAAAAATGAAATAAACAGATGACAAGCAACACAATTTAGGAAGCCGTACAGGGAGAGATGATACCGTTGCAGGAATCAGTTGCCCGACAGGGAACGTTAGATGGAGATTGCAGATTTATCGCGAGTCAAAAAAGTAATTAGGTCACTGATGGCCAATGCAAACCTGCAGGGGACAGACATATACCAGATTTTCAGGATGTCCTTGTAAAATAAATGTCATTGAACTAATATCAATGAACTCCTTTATATAGTATGTATTTATCCTGAAAATTTGGAAAGTATCTGGCCTTCCTGGAGCAACCCATCTTTATGTCCTTCAAGAACAGCACAAGGAATGAACAAACTCCTGTGGCGGGAAAGTCATTCCCCAGTTTGTGTGTCTAGCAGCAGAAACCCCTTTCCTTGTGGGCTTTGCTGTATTTCAGTAAGGCAGAGTCAGGACTTTGGGTTATTTGAGGTAGTGAGTTTGCAGGAAAGGTACTCTAATTTGTAGATTAAGAAAGGCTTTAGAGATTATGCATTATTGTACTGGTAGCAGGAGACATTGCAGGTCATTTAGAATGGGTGTAAATCAGTTACTTTTTCTGTGACCATTGATCAGGCAATTAACTACATGGAAATTGGCGTTTGAAGGGTCAAAAGTGGAATCTGGAACCCCATTTAGCAGGGTACTAATGGACTTCTGGACTCAGTGGGGAATGGAAGAACCTGTGGGATTAATACAGAGATTTACAGTTTTGATCCTATTATAATGTTAGGAAACCCTGCTAATCTGGAGCTAGCAGTCATTGTTGACTGTTGCCATGGCTTGTTTGTGATTTACACAAGCGTTTCTCACAATTGCTCATGTCTGTTTTCCTAACATGAAAAACTTCTGGGAGTTCCAACGAGTGCCTGATTTTGCCAGTGGAAAGCTTTGTAGGTCACTTGGCAAGCTTTGATTAGGAAAAAGAAGCCAGTGCAATTCATTTTAGGTATCTGTTGATTTTGAAGGGTGAGATATGCTTAGAGATTCCTTGATTGATAATTAATTGAGCAGGTCGCTGATGTGCAGTCTTAAGTGGTGTCAGACAATACATCCTCCAAATGTTTAATTTTAATCAATAGACTCAGCTCATGCCACACCATAGATTAAACTGAAAATGGAGAGAATCCGCTTACACTATAAATTTGATGACAGCCCAGCAGAAGGTGAATACCTGCCTGTGTTTGCTAATTGGGTATTGAGATGAGATGCTAATCATAGATGCAAGATCTAGAGACCCCAAAGGTTTTTCAGCACCTGAAGCATCTCTAGAATCCAAGTCTGCAATGTTGTTGAGAATCCCTAGTAAATACCTCAAAAAAGATGTTTGCCAACTCTACCAGCAGTGTGGACCTCGTGGCCCTTATAGTTCATGCTGCTCACTGTAGACAAGGTGACTATTCGCAGAACAAATGTGCTTTGGATCCTGTCCTTGCTAAAACTGCAGACTGAAAAACATTGGATTGTTAGATTATTACAAGCTGAAATAACTTGACTCTCTTTCACTTACTGATGACTTTCTCACATTTTTGGGATAATATGCTTACTCACATGGCTGTGTTATTAACCGTGTGTGGCATCAAATCAATGTTTTCATTTTGGTAAGCTAAGGAATTTGGCTTTTGATATCAATGTACTTTAGATTCCTATTGGTAAGCGCTTCTCCTGAAATCTTCTGTTCTATGTTCAATGGGTGGTATATTTTGTTGTGAAAAATGCATACGTTTGTCAATTAGCAATTTTTCATCCTAATTTTGATTAAGATGAAGATGCAGGAACTAAAAAGCAAAAGAAAAGTGATCTTTCTGATCTCAATCATTTTCCATCATCTCATTGTTGTTGATTGCACTTCTTTGAACTTCTGCACAATTGTTTAATCACACATAAATAATAAAATCAATTTTTTTCTGTTCTCCATGTCTGCCTGGTATTGCATTTTTATTTCAGTCAGAGGCATTGGACCCGTGATGAATGTGTGAGTACAGGGTGATGCTCCTGCTCCCACCCTGGGTTAGGAATTCCTCATCAGATGATTGGAAAAAGGTACATCATCGACACAGTACACCAACAGTAAAGTGTTTATATAGTGTATGACAAACACTTTTTTCAGACGGTTCTACAACTGACTCAGTAGAAGAGCAAGAGACAGAGGGATCGTCGACCCTTAGTGTTGCAATAGTGAATGACCGAAACATGTTGACCAATAAACTAGTAATGGGAGGGTGATAGTGTCCTGAGACCATCTACACATTTATCATCCTTTCTAAGGAAACTGGAAATTAAGGTCCAATCGATTGTGCATTCCTGAAGTCAGTTTTAACTTATTAGATTACAACTGTCTGAACTTCAAATAATAGACTACCCCTGGACCAGTCAGCCCTAGTCATTGCTGAGATCTTTAATAAGGTATTGGCGTAAGATTTCATTCTCTGATTCACGTAGGGTGTTCAATTTACTGTGACCCTTTAGCAAAAGAAAGACCCACCAAAGGATGAATTGAACCACCACAAGTAGATATACTTCGTCTATAAGAGCTATTCGAAGGTTTAAGAGATATTACACCACTATTTGATGAAGGGAGACATTGCACCCTCAAGTCACACTAAATTATTGGAGATCTCCAACTGCACGCTACTCATTACCGATTCCAGTTACCTTCTTGACCCAGGCTAGGTCACAAAAACAAAGTAGATAATGTTACATTGTTTCAACCTCTTCTTCAAGGCATCTAGTGCATTAGAAGCTCCTACATCAAAGATTACTATAAGAAGGCTACATGGAGCGGTTCATGGCAGACACACTATTGCTGTAGGCCCATCATTGTAAATCTGTGTCCGGCTGCTGTTAGCACAAAAAGGAAACTTTACAGGAACACATTACCACTTCCTTGTGCAGGCACCACATGCAAAGAGCCAGAAAGAAACAATATGCAATGTAAGCGTTAGGTGTGTGGGTTCTTCCTCTTGGCAACACGCAGAAGGAAGCAATCATTTCCTTTTATGATTGACAATTTTCCAGTCAGTTTTTGTGTGCAAATTTTTATGAAACTGTTTTAAAAAAACTAACAAGTAACAAGGACAGAGGTTCATTATGGCCTAAATTCTTGCCAGTATTCTTAATTCAGTTGGAAATTCTATCCCTTTTGGAATCTTTTGTCAGAATGAGGCTCTTCCTGTGACGTCACCAGCAGGGCTTTTGCACTGTGACCCACTCAGAACCCTGCCTGGATCCAAATCCAATCCAAAACGCCAGTATGCTCCAGATGCTTCACAAGCCATGTAGCCAGGTTTTGCTCTATCGAACAGAGGGATTTATTTATGAGAGCCCTGCATCACTTTTGCACCATGCATTTCGATTTAAGAAGCCACAGAAAGCCACCCTCCTTGGCTTTGAGTGGCCTCATAAATCATGAGTAAGGCTACGCAGCGCAAATAATTATGTTGTCTTACTCTGCGCCTGGATGCGTTCCATGGGCGTTGTGGTGGGTTTTCCCACACAACACCCATGGAATTTGACGAAGTCCCAGATTTACAAAGTGATGTAAACTTGGGGAAGAGGTAAATCTGTACACCTCCGAGGTGAGGCGTAACAAGCAGAAATATGTTTATTTCTCCTAGTTTTTCCTCTTTGTATGTGTGCTGCATTCTCTTAAGATTGTTTTTGTGCAGAAAGGTGCCTTTTCCCGCACAAAAACAATCATGCATGCAACGGAAGGCACTCTTGCACCATGGTGCAAGGGTGCCTACGTTGGCGCTGGTCTGCCAAATGGCACCAGTGCAGGGAGAAAGGACAGGAATACACCATATTGCTTTAATATGGTGCATTCCTGCACATTCACTTTGACGTAGGGCAGCACAGTAAGGTGTTTTGCTGTGCTGCACTAAGCCAAAATCCTACAACCCAAGACCCGTTTCCAGGTGCTGTAATAAATAGTGTTTTGTTTTCCTAGTGTAATGCAAAAAATGCATCAATTCTAGACCCCGTCAAGATCAGTTCTAAGGAAAAGAAAGCTATATTTTTGTATCTGCATTCCTTTCTTTTGATTCTAAAAGATAAACTTGCACACATACCAGATACTTTTTTCAGAGCAGAAATCAGCTCTCTCTTCCATAGTGATCAAGGACACATCCCTTCATGTTGTCTCATGTATACACACAACCAGCAACACACAACCAGAGAAGCTCAATTCCAGAAAGAAACAAACATCTCATGCACAAGTTCTGAAACTCACTGGCCATTCACTTTCCCAAAACACAACCAGCTGCAAAGTAACAAAAGACAAAGGGCAACGAGGAGACCACGCAACGAAGACCACAACGTGCCCTCTAGGAGACGTCCCCAGGAACGGAAAGATCCCATCCGTCTATGGGTTACAAAAAAGTGTAAATAAAATGTCTTTGGAGAATGAAACGCCTGAAAAACAGGAGATTATGAGTTTCAGAACATTGATTTAACGCACCTGCGGACATACTGCTTGCTGCTCATCACATAGCTGCCAAGGTTTCAGATTGCTATGTGAGACATTTTCATTATTTCAGTACAACTATGAGTGACATTTCAACGACTATGAGTGACACTTCCTCGTGAGCAGAATCAAGCAATGAAGACGAGGGACCACCACACTGAAATGCGTTAGTCTAACGTCTGATGCATGGTACTTGGCAGGGCTGCATCATGGAGCAGGAAGACAGACCAGTATTTCTGTCCTAGGACACTGTTTGTCTGCGTTGATATTTCATCTTTCTCGCGAATCAACATGCAGTGCACTTTATTGCTGTTTGTTAACTTGTAGGTCCTGAGTTACTGCTTAAAGGCAGAGCCTAATCCTATCTACGTGGACTTGTTTCTTCTGAAATTCCTTTCCTTTCTGATGAATTTATTCTGTAGATTATAAACCCCCACCCCGAGGACTCATTTATCATTATCGTTGCGAATATAATTTGACCTTAAGAACTCTCCCTCTTGTCGCTCACCCGTAAACAAACCATACTGCGTGAACTTCACTTATATTATATACTCGTGGAAGCAGGTTGGAGCCGCTAGTGTTACATTAAATAAATGACCATGGAAAACTATTGATTTTACCATTGTCATCACTACATTTTGTAAAATGATGTTGTTTTCTTTTAATGTTATTTATTACTACTACTGGTTTTTGGAAAATAAAATGCCGCCTTTAACCTGCCCTCCAGTGCTTGGGGCAAGGGGCACTAAACTGAAATCAGCACTCGGTAATATGGCCAAGTAGGTTAAAGTCCCTGCTGCAAGGAGCGTCGTGAAATCTGCAGGCCCCATGAATGGATATGGTTATGGTATCAGTTCTTCATTTGATGTTGATTGTGTGGGGTGGTTTGCGGTTATTTATAGTGCTGGATGGTGAGACCATGAGCACTGTAGAAAAGCACATTTTATTATTACTGATATCACGAATCTGTGTCATCGTATGTCAAATGATCTTCAAGGCATAAGTTAAATTTCTTAATTTGGGGATGATTTCCCTCTTTTTTACTAAATTCTTACAAGCATGACCTTTGGTTACTATGTGTAAAATGAGATTTGTACAAAGTACGGTTCCGGGTACAGGGTAAACATTATCAAATAGAAGCTGACTTCCTGAAGGGCATCAGTTCTTGGTAAAATAAAATCCTGCTTTTTGAACATATGTAAAGTGGAATGTCTGCTTGGAAGTGTGTGAAAATCGTTCCATGGCTTGTTTACACCTCTGCAGAGTACCAGGGGCTTTCTATAGCATGCATTGCTCTGCAGCCCCGAGGAGGGACCTGACAGTTTTTTAGCCATAGATGTAACACTGCAGAGGGCAGATCACCTTATAGATGCTCCATTGGATGGAGCCTGGCCTTTGCGCCATTAGCAACTACTCCTCACGCAGCATGATTCTGGCTCAGCTGGGACCTGAGCACACACACACTGTCTCAAGCGTGGCTGGTGGGGTTGGGTCCGGTTGTGGGATACCACGTGCGAGCACTGCAGCTTCAGGCTCTCTGCCATATTGCCATCAGCAGCAGTGAATGCCAGCAGGTACACGAGCCGCTGGTTGGGTCGGGTCCGTCGCGGGATACCCACCACGTGGTGCGAGTGGCGAGCTACGCTGCCATTGCCCCAGCAGCACTTAGTGCAGCCCATGAAAACTTTATGAGAACTGCTGCCCGCTTCGGCTAAAGTTGTGTGTCGCAAACAACACAGGGGCTTATTTATGAGCCCTTGGTCACTTTTGCGCCGCCGGTGCGTCACTTTTTGTGACGCACCAGTGGCGTAAAAAATCCACCAAGTTGCGTCATATTTACAAAGTGACGCATAAACCCCTGCACCACATTATACCTGCGCCAGGCATAATGTATGCATGGTGGGCATTCCGACGCAAGTAAGCCTCGTAGAAGTGACGCAGTGAAATCTATGAGATTTCACTGCGCCACTTCTAGGACGCAAATGCGTCAATATCTTATGCCTGCCTCACAGCAGGCATAAGACTGACGCAGGCACATTTGAAATGGGACTTGCCCAAGTGAAATGACCCATTGCTGAAGTTGCGTCACTTTTGTGACACACTCCAGCAATGCGTCATTTTTGCGTCTACAGATACGTCAGAAATACTGATGTATCTGTAACTCCTTGCGACATGATGCGTCATACTGTAAATATGACGCATCCAGCATGTCGCAAGGAGGGCGCAATGAAAAGTGACGCATCGCTGTTTTCACGCAGCGATGCGTCACTTTTCATAAATGAGGCCCACAATGTTTCGGTAGACATTGGGCACTGACTCCGATGTCCTGATGTCAGTGAAAGCTAATGCTGCCCCCGTGTCCTAAATGTTGCATTGTAGCACTGTGCAGCTCTACCAGCTGAGCCAGACCCCCCAAGCCTGCCAGGAACAACGCGCACTGTGCCCTGCCACTGCAGCTTTTATGGTACATTATTATATAGCAGCGCTCCAGCTTGACAGCTGAGGAGGCGCTATAATGCATGACTTTGCATTTCAGTGCGGTGATGCGGACCACCACACTGAAATGCGTTAGTCTAACGCCTGATGTGTGTTACTTGGCAGGGCTGCCATCAGATGAAAGTACTCAGCGAAGAGGGCAGTCATTTTTTATTTCTGTTGTAAAACCTACAGCTTGAAGAACAAACAAGTGGAAATACACTGTCTCCTCACCATAATGGTGAACAGTCCTAGCAGTGCACACTCTGCAATGGTCGGTCTCCACACCATTCCCTTTCTTGTCAACTGACTGAGAAACATACAGCCTGGGACAGTTGAAAGAGCAACTGCTAAAACAAAAGAGAGACTGAAGGCAATCTGTCTATTACTCAAAAAGCCCTAAAAAAAGCACCCAAACCAGAAAGGTATAATGACCATTAGAAAACAATTTTCAGAAATCAAGGGACTTTTGTTCAACTGGAGAATGAGGTTAATAACCAACGGACATAATGCACTTGTAATATGGTGGACGTGATATGTGGCGGAGTTTTCCATCCGCCAAACTCTAAATCTGTCCCAAAGTCCTGAACAAAGCACGCACATCAGAATGATATAATGACCATTAAAAACCATATTTGGAAATCAAGGGACTGTTGATTAACTGGAAAATGAGGTTAGCCACCAATGAAATGCACTAGCAATATGCATTAGTTTTCTCGTGTCCCTAAATACAGCTCACAAAACGAAAGACTGGCAGACAAAATAAAATAGTCTAAAAAACAAATAGCCTAATATTGAGTTTGGTGGATGGGCTACTCCATCACAAACATTTGTAACAGATATCCCGATATTACAAGTGCCATTGTTTAGCTGGAGAATGAGGTTAACAACCAATGGATATAATCAGTGGCGCTGTGAACTCCCCGCTTTCACAGCTTAAATGAGGGTGGTGTTGACATAGTTATTTATGACCCTGTCCTGGCTGTGGCTCTGCAGACAAAAGCTATTAAAAAATCAAAAGGAAAGGAAAACGATAAACAACAAAGTGATCACAGCAAAGAATTTAAGAGAAATATAGAGGGAATAAAAACAAGAGTGGGAGAGAGGTTTGGAAGGAAGAGCAAAAGGAAGGACATATAAAAATAAGGAAGGAAATGTAGATGAAAGGATGAATGCAAGAATAAAAGGACTGATGGATGGAAGGGGAAAACAAGATTAACATGGTTGCGTGAAAGAAAGTGTCTGTAATGATGAAAGGCTGGTTGAATGGGTGGATGGATGAATAGACAGCTGGTTGGAAAGGTGAAAGGATGATTTGGTGGATTGATAAAAGGAGGGTGAATTGGTGGATGGATGAAAACGAATGGATGGATGTATGGGTAAAAGTATGGAGGAATGGTTGGTAGTGTGAGTAGAAGGATGGATGCAGGACGGTAATGATGATAGGGTAGATGGCTGGAATAGTGAAAGGATGGATGTATGGGTGGAAACATGAAAAGATGGAGAAATAGATGGACAGAAGGCTGGATTAAGGGGCTCATCTAGAGTGAGTAGAGTTGACTCGCTTTGCTCACCTGACAGCGTTCGAGGTATGGATCAAAGTGGGGGATATTTTAATTTTCTGGCTACTCCCCTGGATGTAATGCACTTGTAATATGGTGGACATGATATCCAAAACGTTTGTGGTGAAGATTCCCATCCGCCAAACGCTAAATCAGGCCCAAAATCTCCAACAGGGCATTAAGTGGATTAAAAAAACTGGGGGTCTCTCAAAGGGGCATAACCTAAGTAATAAAGGGTGTGGCTTAAACATGTAAAATAAAAACCACTGCTGCCTGACTGGTATTTTGCTGCCTTTTTCTGTCATTGATTCCAGGTATATAATAGAACAAGTGGCAAACAGTTAAAACAAGCCCAGACTATTGACTTTATCAATGATTGTTAGCTAAAGAAGATGAATGAGTAACAACAATGGCTTTGTGGTAAATAATGCTTCAATTCTGTTATTATGATACTGTGAAATAACTAACCCACTCCATTAGAAACGTTAAATAAAACTCTTTGTGAAACACTTAATTTTATTTATTGTAAGCTTGAAAAAATGTCTAGAAGCTGGTAAAACTTGGCAGCGGCTGCCCATGCAGCAGATTTGTCACTGCAGACCTGTTAAATATAGAGCCTGAGCCTGTGTTCTGCCCTTTACCCCTCCTGCCCCGCTGTGGATTCCCACAGCATGTACTTTCAGATCACTAGCAGGTGATCTTATCCTCTGATTAGCTCCTTCATGGCAGCTTCTTATCAAAGGCATTTCTAAATGGTTACATCAAAGGCTGGTGATGACTGGTAGTGCCCCTGAGTGAAGATTTTTTTTACGCCCAAGGTGAGGGCAAAAAGGGAGAGCTCGATAGGGACCCATTTCAGCACCTGTTTTTTAGAATTGCCGGTGCATAGCACTGGCGGGACCTGCCCACTTAAAGCCCAGGTCTGAATAAAGCAGCCATATTAGAATGGCATAGAATATTTATAGAACAAAGGGATTGTTGGTAGGAAGTGTCTCACTACATCAGAAGCGTGCGTAGGTAGGCCTTAGGTTGCCCGTGGCGGCCCCTGCGTTTGCCCCCCGCGGCAGCCGAATCTAAGAGCGGGGGACCGCAGAGTGGGGGGGACCGCCCCCCCCCTTGCTACGCCACTACACTACATGGGGCTACAAGAACTGATGGTGCGGGACCTGCTATGTTATGTAGATTTGTATGGCTATCACCCGTGAGGGCATCCAGGCGCCGACCTGCACACTTTAAAGAAAGCATGTGGCACTCATAGGGCCTCAGGAGCTCTACGGGTTGACGGATTGATGACAGCGCACTCATGGACGAGCCTAGATTGCTGTTGGAGCTCTGATCTGTCACAACAATGCTTCATGCAGCTATTGCTTGCTGGAATTGGCGGACGTTAAATCTACTTAGGACCAGGGGCGTAACACAGGCCCCCGCAGTGAGGGAGGGGGCCCTGAGCTGCAGGGGGCCCCCTCAGCACTGTACTCACGCCGGAGAGCTTTGGATTAAATCCGGAGCGGGGGCCCCTCTGTGTACCTTGCAGGGAGGCCCCTTCAACTTTCGTTACGCCACTGCGGCTGGGTGAAACTACTGATTTTCCTTGTGTGGCAGTGAACAGTGAAGATGGACTACAACTCTTGTTCGATGCTCGCGCATACTTAATAAGTGGACCAGCAAACTCAGATTTTATGTGTTTTTGAAACGCTCTGTCAATCACTAGGGACTCAGAGCTGGTGTGTGTGCATAGCTCTGCCTATGGTAGGTTGCATAGTTGAAAAGCCAGGTCTTCTGCTTTTTGTGAAATTCAAGAAGAGAGGAGGAGGCTCTAATGTGGAGTGGGAGGTCATTCCATGCTTTACAAGTGATGTTAGAGAACCCCCGTCCCCCTGAACTGATTTTTGTGTAAGTGTGGGATGTGTGCAACTAGGAGTCCTGCGGAGTGGAGGTATCCGGGTGGTTGGTGGAAGGAAATGTGGCTGTTCGGTAGGTGGGGCCTAAGTTGTGTAGTGCCTTGAATGTGTGGTTGAAGAGTTTGTATTGAGGGTGCTTGTGTATTGGACGCCAGTGGAGCTCCCTGAGGTGGGGTGTAATATGAGTTCTGAGTGTTAGATTAAGGATGAGTCTGTGTGCTGAGTTCTGGATGTTGCTAGTCTTCTGGTGAGTTGCCTGGTGATCCTGGCGTAGAGAGAATTCCCGTAGTCCTACTTGCTGATGACTATGACATGAGTGAAGTTTTTTCTAGTGTTGGGTGGTAGTCATTTGAAGCTCTTCTTCAGCACCTTCATGGTGTGAAAGCAGGATGCAGTGGCGGCCTTGACTTGTGCGGTCATGTCCAGTTTGCTACAATGATAATTCCGAGGCACCTGGCATGGTTGCTGGGTGTGGGTGTGTGTCCCCGAGTTCAGCCTGCCACCATTTGAAGTCCCATGGTGAGGTGTTCTTGACGAAAATAACTACTTCTGTTCTCGTCCTCAAAAAACAAAATAACATTGTCAAACTAAATTAAAGCACAAATGAAAGCAGACATTAGCCTGCCAGCCCTAGATGTGAAATGCCCTACTTTTCAGGTGGCTACGCTTGTAAGATCAGGCAAAATGCCAGCACTGATCCTGAAGGCAGCCAGTGGATCAAGTGGGTTGAACAATTACCCCATTCTGTATGCTGTGGTGGTGGATGCAAAATATGAGTGACACTTGATCAGACCAATGATTGAAGAGGGCTGACTGAAAGCCCTTGCAAGTCTTCATTATATGTATGTATTTGTCATTAACGAAACTGGTGCATTCATTAAAGCTATCTCTAGCCGAGACCTAAAAAGGACAACTCACATTTGAATTATATCAATATCTTTTAATCCAGCGCCACCTAATGGATTTCTTTGTTAAGCACTTTTTTCTAGCTAATTATTTGCTTGTACTGATTCCTTTTCCAATTAATGCTCTGGGTCTTTGCCAGCATGGGACAGACCTTTAGGGCAATCTGGCAGTGCTATAAGGGCTGGTCTGACGAGCCAGTGTATTTGCCAATTTGTAATCTGTTTTTGGGCTTCTTTTAGGGTCTGGTGGGCCGGTTTTTACTTTTGATTTCCCTGATGTTGCCACAAACATTGCCTGCAATAAACACAAATGCATGCAGTCTCCCCACCTTGCAAAACAACTACACAGCGTGTCTTTACAAGTTCAAAACTGACCTGATGCGCAAATGTGGGTCACTTTTTAGCTGTCTGATTCGCTTATGGGGGCCGCTTTTATTTTGGTGCCCATGCCTATTTACTACCCCAGTCCGACCCTAGTCTTGTCCTTTCACTGAATTCTCAAATTCACTCTATTCTCATTAAACTCTCCAGGTTTCCTCATTATGTACCCCAGCCTCACCTTTTGTTTCTCATCCCACTCCCCTCTTTTATGTCACCCTCTTTATTTCTTATTCCGTCTTTGTCATTTTGTCTTTGATTTTTCCCAGCGAACTTCCAGTGCAAAACACTCTTTTCTTTTCCCTTTTTGTCCGACTCTTTTTCGACTTAATGCTCCGAGTCTTCAAAAGAATATTTCATTGAAATTCATTCACTCACCCTTGTCTCATTGAACATTTCCTGGTGTCCTTTTTATATTTCCCCCACCAATCACAAGTCACCAGTTTTGTTCCGCACCCTCCTCTTCCCTCTATGTTCTCACAGCCATTTACGGTCACTGGAGCTACTCTAAGAACAAGCATTTGCAATGCAATAGGTCTCGCATTGACGAGAGTTTGAGCTATTGGCATTGTAAATGACAATGCCTTTTAGTTATGTTTTGGGTTTTAAAACATAAATAAAAAGCATTGTCATTTACAATACTAATAGCTTAAACTCTTGCAAATGCGAGACCTATTTCATTACAATAAAGGGCTTTCTCGACCGCTTGTTAGATTGTAAATATCAGAGGAAGAATGCGGCCTGCGACGTCTTCAAAGTAGTGATAAATACTGGAGTGAAGAAGATGTGTAAGTGTTGTAAATTACACCGACACAAAGTGTGAAGTGAGAGTTACATATGATCCGAGCTATAAACACTGACAAAGCGCTCCAACACCTTTTGCTCTGTGATTACACTATCGCAGCTCAGGAGGAAGAGCGGGAGGGGGGGCTATTTCCTGCCCTCTCCATGATTTGAGTGTGCAGTGTGGCATTGCGTAATGTCATTGCTATCTTTGGCCTAATAAAAAACACTCCAGCTGTAGTAGGGCCCTGGCTTCACCTCCTGGTGCAGGGTGGGCTGTGCTTTATGGCAGGCATGGGGGAGTGAGGGATGGTCTTGGCTGCAGCTCCAGCCTTGTACAGTGCCCCTGCTATTACTAGTTAGCGAGAGACGCTGAGGTTGTGGTATTGGTATTGGTGGTGGTGGTATTGGTGTTATTGGTGGTGGTATTGGTATTGGTGGTGCTGGTATTGGTGGTGGTGGTATTGGTGGTGGTGGTGGTATTGGTGTTGGTGGTGATGTCATTGGTGGTGGTGGTATTGGTGGTGGCCGTATTGGAATTGGTGGTGGTGGTGGTATAGGTGGTGGTGCTATTGGTATTGGTGGTGGTGTTGGTGGTGGTGGTACTGGTATTGGTGGTGGTGGTGGTGGTGGTACTGGTATTGGTGGTATTGGTATTGGTGGTGGTATTAGTATTGGTGGTGGTGGTACTGGTATAGGTGGTGGTACTGGTATTGGTGGTGGTGGTATGGGTGGTGGTATTGGTGGTGGTGGTATTGTTGGTGGTGGTATTGGTGGTGGGGTATTGGTGGTGGTGGTATTGGTGGTGGTATTGGTGGTGGCATGGGTATTGGTACTGGTGGTGGTGGTATTGGTATTGGTGGTGGTATTGTTGGTGGTGGTATTGGTGGTGGTATTGGTATTGGTGGTATTGGTGGTGGTGGTATTGGTGGTGGTGATATTGGTGGTGGTGGTGGTATTGGTGGTGGTGGTATTGGTGGTGGTGGTGGTATTGGTGGTGGTATTGGTGGTATTGGTAGTGGTGGTATTGGTGGTGGTGGTATTGGTGGTGGTGGTGGTATTGGTGGTGGTATTAGTGGTGGTGGTGGTATTGGTGGTGGTATTGGTGGTGGTGGTATTGGATTGGTGGTGGTATTGGTGGTGGTGGTGGTATTGGAATTGGTGGTATTGGTGGTGGTGGTATTGGATTGGTGGTGGTGGTGGTATTGGTGTTGGTGGTATTGGTGGTGGTGGTATTGGTGGTGGCATTGGTGGTGTTGGTATTGGTGGTGGTGTTGGTGGTGGTGGTATTGGTGGTGGTATTGGTGGTGGTGGTGGTATTGGTGGTGGTATTGGTGGTGGTGGTATTGGTGGTGGTGGTAGTGGTAGGGGTATTGGTGGTGGTGGTATTGGTGGTGGTGCAGGTGGTGGTATTGATGGTGGTGGTATTGGTGGTGGTGGTGGTGATGGTTTTGGTGGTGGTGGTATTGGTGGTGGTATTGGTGGTGGTGATGGTATTGGTGGTGGTGGTATTGGTGGTGGTGATGGTGGTGGTATTGGTGGTGGTGGTATTGGTGGTGGTGGTATTGGTGGTGCTGGTGGTGGTAGTGGTGGTGGTGGTAGTGGTGGTATTAGTGCTGGTGTGGTATTGGTGGTGGTGGTATTGATGGTGGTCGTGGTGGTGGTATTGGTGGTGGTGGTAGTGGTGGTATTGGTGGTGGTGGTTTTGGTGGTGGTCGTATTGGTGGTGGTGGTGGTATTAGTGGTGGTATTGGTGGTGGTATTGGTGGTGGTGATGGTATTGGTGGTGGTGGTATTGGTGGTGGTATTGGTGGTGGTGGTATTGGTGGTGGTGGTGGTATTGGTGGTGCTGGTGGTGGTAGTGGTGGTGGTGGTAGTGGTGGTATTAGTGCTGGTGTGGTATTGGTGGTGGTGGTATTGATGGTGGTCGTGGTGGTGGTATTGGTGGTGGTGGTAGTGGTGGTATTGGTGGTGGTGGTTTTGGTGGTGGTCGTATTGGTGGTGGTGGTGGTATTGGTGGTGGTATTGGTGGTGGTGGTATTGGTGGTGGTGGCATTGGTGGTGGTGGTGGTATTAGTGGTGGTGGTGGTATTGGTGGTATTGGTGGCATTGGTGGTGGTGGTATTGGTAGTAGTGATGGTATTGGTGGTGGTGGTATTGGTGGTGTTGGTATTGGTGGTGTTGGTATTGGTGATGGTATTGGTGGTGGTGGTATTGTGGTGGTGGTATTGGTGGTGGTATTGGTGGTTGTATTGATGGTGGTGGTGGTGATGGTATTGGTGGTGGTATGGGAGCTTTTATTGTTGGTGATGGTGGTATTGGTGGTGGTGGTATTGGTCTTGGTGCTGGTGGTCTTGGTGGTGGTGGTATTGGGGGTGGTGGTATTGGGGGTGGTGGTATTAGTGGTGGTGGTATTAGTGGTGGTGGTATTGGTGGTGGTGGTATTGGTGGTACTGGCGGTGGTATTGGAATTGGTGCTAGTGGTGGTATTGGTGGTGGAATTGGTGGTGATGGTATTGGTGGTGGTTGTATTGGTGGTGGTGGTATTGGTGGTGGTGGTATTGGTGGCAGTGGTGGTGGTATTGGTGTTGGTGGTATTGGTGATGATATTGATGGTGGTGGTGGTGGAGGTATTGGTGGTGGTATTGGTGGTGGTGGTTTTAGTGGTGGTATTGGTGGTGGTGGTATTGGTGGGGGTGGTATTGGTGGTGGTGGTATTGGTGGTGGTATTGGTGGTGGTATTGGTGGTGGTGGAGGTATTGTTGGTGGTGGGAGTATTGGTGGTGGTATTGGTATTGGCTGTGGTATTGGTATTGGTGCTGTGGTGGTATTGGTGGTGGTGGTATTGTTAGTGGTGGTAGGGGTGGTGGTGGTAGTGGTGGTATTGATGGTGGTATTGGTGGTATTGGTTGTGGTGGTATTGGTGGTGGTGGTATTGGTGGTGGTGGTATTGATGGTGGTGGTGGTAGTATTGGTGGTGGTGGTATTGGTGGTGTTGGTATTGGTGGTGGAATTGGTGGTATTGGTGGTGGTGGTTGTATTGGTGGTGTTGATGGTGGTGGTGGTATTGGTGGTGGTATTGGCAGTGGTGGTGGTATTGGTGATGGTGGTATTGGTAGTGGCAGTATTGGTGGAGGTGGTGGTATTGATGGTGGTGGTATTGGTGGTGATGGTGGTATTGATGGTGGTGGTATTGGTGGTGGTGTTTTTGTTAATAAAACAGGCTTTTGAAAACAGCCCATCAGGTAGCTTTAGTACAGATGACATGAAACACAGATGTGCTGTTGTGAGCTTCAGCCCATTAGCACAGGATTATGTGCCACCTGGAATTGACATGACTTAATTCGCTAATAATTTCTAAATCCATTTTACCTGGGGTGTTGAAACAGACACGAGATAATGCCGGGTTAAAGTGATTGAAAGCAGGCACCCATGTTACGGGGACGGCCATGCTGCTTAAAAAAACACAAGCGGTTTCAGCTGAAGCAGCGCATGTCCGGCCTGCAGTAAGAGAAACTCAATTAAGGAAATGGTGCTTACAGACTGAATAACAGGTCCCGTGTAACAACTGAAGTAAAAGGACCAGTTGCCATGGGAGGGTACAACTGAAGACAAGGCCGTACTAAGGAGGGACTATGAAGCCTATTAACGAATCCGAAGGCAGCATTTACGGAAGACAATGACACAAGCCAATGAAAAATATGGGAGAGTGGGCGTGGCTTCTCTCCCATACTCTACGACAGCAGTCTCGCAGAGCGAGCAGCGCATGCGCGCTGCCGCTAGGCTCGACCTAAAAATGAATTCATCAAGGACTGTAATGAACTAAACCAGGTTGAATCTTTTGCTTATCATTCTAATTACATCCAGACGAAGAATACACCCTGAAATTTAATCCAGTGGTCTTTACTTTATTGTAGGGGTCTAATGAACATCACATTAATATATCTGACACTGTAGCACAACTTAACACTGATCTGGCTTTCCTGACAGTACTTTGCCTTATTGAAACCTCACAAGCATTTATGGACTTACTTATGCCTGATTGATACATCATCATTTGAGAGGCCCTAACACAGGCCTCTGGTTGGAAAATAGCACTCCTTCCTAGCAGCTCCTTTACATGCTCAAAACTGCAAACTCAATTGTTCATGTCATTATTTGAAGTTCCCCTAATCGCCATAAACACCACCACTAAACAATTCTTTTTATTCGCACGATTTACCATCCACCCAAATATCCAATAAATGTAATATGATGTAAACCTTTAGAAAGTGTGTGGCCATCCAACTCATTAATGTGGTTGGGCAAGGAAATCTTATGGTGGTTCATCAGTCTGGCTCCTGAAAAGGCTCCAGCACCGAAAAGGACACAGTCAAGATCATCAGTAATGGTCACCACATGTTGGAGAAAGGAGAGGCCTGTCTTCTTGTCCTGTTCGACCTATTCTGAGCCTTCCACACTGTCCATCACTTGTGTTGCTTCAAGGTTCAGACTTGCTAAGGGTTCTCACGGTGACTGCTAAACTGGTTCCACTCTTATCTATCCAGCAAAAATCTACTAGTTGGAATGGGAGAGTTTTAATCTGAAGCTGAACTAGTTACATGAAGACTTCCTCAGGGTTCTATGCTGGCCCCTCCACAGTTCATTATATAGTCAGAGCCTCTCTCTGCTCTGAAGCAGGAGTGAAGGGTCTGTCCATCAATATTTGGATGACATACAACTCAACATGACAATTACTATCTTCAATGGTGTTTTTGCCCTTAAAAATACTCTTAGCAAATATTCAACAGAGTGTATCAGTGAACTTCCTGAAACTGAATCCAAAAATATAAAACTCATTATCCTTAGCGGAGAACCACCACCAATGGTTTACATGGACTTGATTGGTTGAACCTAACCCCTCCATGAAAACTCAAATGAAAGACACCAACATATCAGCTCAAGCAGTTTTTCTCTCCTTGAATATCCTCAAACCACTCCTAAGGCAATCACACTTCCGATCCATAATCCGAGGATCAGTCATTTCTAAAATTGCCTGTGGAAATTCATTACAGACTAGAGCCACAAACGCATCTCTAGTGTCTCTAGGAACAGTTTGTCACTCTGCTGCTCGCTTGACAACAGGTACCAGCAGATTTGATCACATTACACAAAACCAAAAGATTTCCAGTGGTCCCATTATACACAAAATCAAGTATGCCTTTGTGGCATTTAAAGCACTGGAAACCCAACAACCCATTTACTTTCATTTTTGTGTCTAAAATGGGATGAAAAACCTAAGGAGTAACGAAACCTTTCACCCCCAAATAAAAAGAAATCAACCCAAAATAAGCTCCATCTAAACCTTTTTCTCATGCTTATTGTACTTGAGGAAACTCTCTTCCTCGAGAATATCTGATATACAGAGAACATTGGCACCTTCTGGAAGAAACTAAATATGGCACTCTTTAACCTACATCTAAACAGCTACTAACAAACACACTTTTATTAAAAATGTGCAAAAATAGATCTTTACAAAGCCATATAATAAACATGAAATTGTAGTAGGTAACCATACCTAAATGCTATAGGCCTGCAAGTGCTGATTTAAGTTAGCATCTGAAAGAGACTATTAGTTATAGATTACTTACCTTAGAATTACCCCCAGACGTCAGACTGGATCCGGAGACATTTTTTCCTAGCAGTACCCTTGCACGTTGGTAGGTGGCGTCGGTCGCCTCCGCGTTCGTCATCGGCGTCATGATGGCCGGGATGACGTCGCGGTATCTACTTAGACGCCGCCCCTGCGCGCTGACATCAGTTCTTTCTTTTTTCGCACCAGACAGCGCAGATACGGACAGAGCGGTACCTTAGTCACTTTTTAAATAGCATTTTTTGACTTTTTGTCTGCAACCTTTTCGAGCCATTCGACTCCTGGTGCACAGGGATGTCACATCGGCGGACCGGCTTTAAACCTTGTGACTTCTGTCACAAATTGATGTCAGTTATGGACCCCCACCCTGTGGTGCCTGTTGTGCCTGGAGCGCGACCACGACCCGAAGTCGTGCACCGACTGTCGGGCCATGAATCCGAAGCCTTTGTGGAAGCGGTCCTGAATGCTTCTGGAGGCCCGGCAGTCAGCTCCGCGCCGCTCGAGAGGGGGGCCGCGGAGTCACCACCAACACTTTTCTTCGAAGTCTTCGTCTTCGGGTAAGTTGAAACACAAAAAGAAGGCGAAGAAGCACTGTCACTCTTCGCGTTCTCCCCATCCATTGGCCGACGCGGCGCGGGATTCGGAAGGTCGTCCTCGTTGTCCTTCGGCTCCGCCCGCGGAGCCTACTGGGTCAGCTCTGAGCTTCCCTCCCTTCCCAGGAGCCGGAGCGACCCCTGCCCCACTTCGTAGTTTTTACGAAGCCCTCCATTCCATCTTTGGGCAGCCCGACTCCGCTGGCGTGCCTTCGGGCCCCGTGGACTCGGCTGGGGGTTCTAGGCCTTCGATGCCGGTGACTTTGGCCCTGGCGCCACAGGGCCCCCAGGGATCCAGGCCTGGATCCGAATCGGCGCCGGTTGACCTTACGACACCTCCTCCGACGCCGAATCCATTGACGACACCTCCGCCCCCTCCGAAGCCGGTTGTGTCCCCGGCTGGCATCGACCCTGGCCTCCCCCTCAACTTGGACACGGAGCCGGACTGGCGTCGACCGACACCAGTACCGGCGCCGACCGGTACTTTTGTACCACTGTCCTACCCTGGTGTTCCTTATCGCCCTGAGTGGCAGCCAGAGGAGGGTGAGGAGGACTGAGAGGGGTCTGTTGACCCTCTGGCAGACCAGTTGGATGAACCGGACTGGAGAGAGGAGTTGGGTGAGGCCAGTGGTCTGGACACCTCCCCAGACCTTGGCATGCTTTCTCCCCCTACCGTGGCTACGGAGGAGGGAGCCTCTTATGCTGTGGTGTTGCGTAGGGCAGCTGAGGCCTTGAACCTTGAGCTTCCTACGGTGGCGGTCAGGACCAACCTCCTGACGAGGTGCTTCAACCGGCAGCAGCCTCTTCAGAGCCCCTGCTGCCGTTCAGTGAGGCCCTCACCGACATCCTTCTGGGCACTTGGTCCAAGCCCAGCACAGGGGCTCCTGTGGATAGGATAATTGCCCGACGCCACCGCCTGGCCCCGGGCAGCCCCATTTTCCTCTCCCAACTCCCAACCCCCGAGAGCTTGGTGGTCCAAGCCTCAACTTCCAAAGGCGCGTTCCCTACTGCTCCCCCAGATAGGGAATCCAAGAAGCAGGATCATCTTGGGAAGGAGATGTTTTCTTCTGCCAGCTTAGGACTGCGGTCGGTGAACACCGCATGTCTCTTGGGCCGTTACACCCACTCTGTGTGGGATACAGTTGCGCAGGTGCTGCCACAGTGCCCGGAGGAGGCCCAGGCCGTTCTCTCCCATGTAGTTGCTGAGGGAAGAGATGCAGTGAAGTTTGCCATACAATGTGGGCTGGACACCGCGACTCGCTAGGCAGGACAATTTCAACGTCAGTAGCCCTGAGACGCTACGCCTGGCTGAGGTCCACTGGCTTTTGGGGCGATGTCCAATTGACTCTTTTGGACATCCCTTTGATGGCCGTCGCTTGTTTGGTGACAAAGCGGATGATGCGCTCAAGCGCTTTAAGGATTCTAGGGCTACGGCCAGATCCTTGGGCCTCGCTACCACCTCTCGCCCAGCGCAGTCTGCTTTTCACCCCTTTTGTGGCTACGGAAGGGGTGCGCCACCATGTTCCACCCAGAGCAACAGGCCTGCGCAAGCTGCCCAGCCTCTCCGCGGCCGGGGACGTGGGACCCAGCGTCGTGGGTCTGGCGGCCAGTGGACGGGTCAGTCCACCAGCACCCCCTTTGCAGCAGCCTCCAAACCTTCCTAGTCTGACTTTTCAGGGCCACCAGTTGCCAGTGGGTGGCAGGATTCGCCATCACCTCCCCCACTGGCACAACATCACGTCGGACAGGTGGGTTTTCCAAATAGTCCGAAGGGGCAACTCCCTCCCCTTCGAGACTACCCCTCCCTTCATGCCACCCACACTCCATCGCATGTCGGAGGATCATTTGGCCATTCTCCATCAGGAAGTTTCAGCTCTCTTGGCCAAGGGAGCTATCGTGCGCGTCCCTGTGCCAGAAGTAGGTCGTGGTTGTTGTTCCCACTACTTCCTGGTACCCAAGAAGGACAAAGGCCTGCGCCCTATCGTGGATCTCAGGGACGTCAACCGCTTCCTCTGGACGGAGAAGTTCAAAATGTTGACATTAGCTCAGGTCCTATCTGCCCTCGACCCTAGAGACTGGATGGTAGCGTTGGACTTGCATGGCGCCTATTTTCACATCCACGTCCTGCCTGCCCACCGGCGTTACCTATGGTTCATGGTAGGCCACGAGCATTTTCAGTTTACCGTGCTCCCCTTTGGCCTTACCAGCGCCCCTCAGGTGTTCACGAAAGTGTTGGCGGTGGTCGCAGCTCATCTGCGCAGATCCAGTGTTCCAATCTTCCCCTATCTCGACAACTGGCTGTTAAAGGCGAGTTCGCCCCAGGCTGTCGTCTCCCACCTCCAGACTACGGCGGACCTCCTGTAGTCGCTGGGGTTCACTATCAACGTGCCGAAGTCACACCTGATTCCCTCTTAGAAGCTCCTTTTCATTGGGGCGGTTCTGGATACAGTGCAGTTTTGGGCTTATCCTCCCGAACAGCGAGTCTGGGATATTCGGGCTATGATTCGGATCTTTCAGCCTCTATCCCGGGTTTCGGTAAGAATGACCCTGAGGCTGCTGGGCCTCATGGCCTCCTGCATCCTACTGGTGGATCATGCCAGGTAGCATATGCGGAATCTGCAGTGGGACCTGAAGTTCCAGTGGGCACAGCATCAGGGGAATCTTTCTGATTGCGTCCAGATCTCGGAGGGCACTGCACACCAATTGCAGTGGTGGCTAACGAACCAGGATTGGGTCAACAACAGACCCTCTCCCTTCCCCAGCCAGAGTTCACAGTGGTGACAGAAGCATCACTTCTGGGGTGGGGCGGCCACATGGGGGAGGCGGAGATCAAAGGCCTCTTGTCTCCGGCGGAGACCGGGCTCTACATCAACCTTCTGGAGCTCTGGGCGATTCGTCTTGCACTGAAGGCATTCCTTCCCTCTGTTCACATAAGAGTAGTGCAGGTGTTCATGGACAACACCACCGCCATGTGGTACTGCAACAAACAGGGCGGGGTGGGGTCGTGGACCCTATGTCAAGAGGCTCTTCACCTTTGGAAATGGCTGGAACATCAGGGCATGTCCCTGGTGATTCAACACCTGGCAGGTTCCCTGAACGCCAGGGTGGACGAACTCAGCCGCACGTGCATGATGGATCACGCATGGCGTCTTCACTCACAGGTGGTGCAAGGTCTCTTTCAGCAGTGGGGAGTGCTTTGGTTAGATCTGTTCACCACCGAAGAGAACGCGCAATGTCAACAGTTCTGCGCATTGGAATTTCCAAGGCGGCACTCGCTCGGCGACGCTTTTCGTCACAAGTGGAGTTGCTGTCTTCTATACGCCTTTCCGCCTATACCACTTTTGCCCAGAGTGCTGAAGAAGATCAAGCGCGACCGGGCCCAATTCATTCTTGTGGCTCCGGATTGGGCACGAAGAGTCTGGTATCCCGAGCTATTGCACATGGCCATCGATCCTCCGATCAGACTGCCTTTTCGGGAGGATCTTCTGTCGCAGCAGCAGGGGACGGTCCTCCACCCGAACCTGTCCATCCTCCACCTCCTTGCGTGGAGATTGAGCGGCGACAGTTGACAGCCTTCGACCTTCCTCCCAAAGTCTGAACTGTAATCTTGGCAGCCAGGCATCCCTCCACTAAAATGGTATTTGCCTGTAGATGGAACAAATTTGTGGCATGGTGCACAGCAAAGGCTGTGGATCCCCTTTCTGCCCCTCTATCAGAGGTTCTCCTCTTCATTCTTTCTTTGGCCCAGCAGGGCTCTGCTCTGGGCACCCTCAAAGGCTATCTTTTGGCCATTTCGGCCTTTCTTTGGGTTCCTGATCAGCCTTCTCTTTTCAAGTCCCCTATTGTAAATAGATTTCTTAAGGGCATTACTCACCTCTTTCCTCCTATTCCCTTCGTAATGCCCAGTGGGACTTGAATCTGGTTCTAACGTAACTTATGTGTCCTCCTTTCGAGCCATTACATAATTGTCCTCTCAGACTCTTGACTCTCAAGTCTGCTTTTCTGGTTGCCATCACCTCTGCTCGCAGGGTGAGTGAGCTTTAGGCTCTTTCTTCTAAACCTCCTTTCCTTGCTGTTCATTTGGACAAGGTTACCCTTCAAACTCGACCTTCTTTTCTTCCCAAAGTGGTTACCTCTTTCCACATAGGACAGACCATCACTTTGCCCACATTCTTCACGCACTCTTCCAAGGAGGAAGAGAGACTCCACCGTCTGGATCCAAAATGTGCGCTATCTTTTTATCTAGATCGCTCAAAACAATTCGGGGTAGATGATCAACTCTTTGTTGGCTATGTGGGCGCCAAGAAAGGTCGGGCCGTGCAAAAACGGACCATCTCTCGATGGGTTGTCCTTTTCATTAAAATATGTTATTCCTTGGCGAAAAAGGAGCCTCCGGTAGGACTGCGCGCCCACTCCACCAGGGCGACGGCAGCCACTACTGCTTTGGGAGGTGGAGTCCCCCTCGGTGACATCTGCCAGGCAGCCACGTGGGCATCCCTGCACACGTTCACAAAACAATACTGCCTGGACAGCAATGTCCGGAGAGACGGCTTCTTTGGCCGTTCAGTTCTCCAGTACTTTCTGGTGTGAACTTGGTTCGCAGACCCACCTCCGGGGTTGGTACTGCTGGGTTATCTATTCTAAGGTAAGGAATCTATAGCTACTAGTCTCTTTCAGATGAACAAGTTACTTATCTTCGGTAACAATATATCTGTAAGAGACATATATTAATTATAGATTCCTTACTGCCCCACCCATCCTCCCCGTTCTGCGAACTGACTTCTAGTGTAAGGGACTCCCTTTCAGGGCCCTAGTTTTGTGCACCAGTGGTCAGTGTCTTGCATAGCTCTGCGCTTCTGGCGTGGAATGTCACGTAAAGAACTGACGTCAGCGTGCAGGGGCGGCGTCTAAGTAGATACCATGACGTCATCCCTGCAATCACGACGCTGACGACGAACGCGGAGTCGACCGACGCCACCTACCGACACGCAATTGTACTGCTACGAAAAAATTTCTAAAGATTCAGTCTGACGCCTGGGGGCAATTCTAAGGTAAGGAATCTATAACTAAAATATGTCTCTTACAGATATATCGTTACGGAAGGTAAGTAACTTGTTCTTCACTGTCGATGCCATGTTAACTGAAGCATAATACATTAAAAATATACGGCCTGTTTTTCACATTGAATAGTTGTTTGTGGCACAATGTTTTCCCTTTGTTGCAGATGTTGTAATTTTCCAGAAGCCATCTGTTAGCTAGTGAATAGGCACTTGTTTTGTTATAGACAACTGATAGTGAGGTTCTCACCAAGAGGAGAGGAGGAACAGGAAGAATGATTCATGAGAAGAACTGTCTTTGCCATAGAATGCGCACGATGTAACTTTGCAAGGTCTAATGTCTAAAAACTATTGTTCAAGTGTGAGAATATGGGGAGTTTGCCTAGTCCCAGGAGTTTACTGAAATTCCATTGGATGACGTAGAAGAAAAAATAAAATAATGTATCACAATAGAATATTGTGTGTTTATATTAGTGTGTGTTCCTAAAGTAGAGTAGGATTCCTTTCTTGACTCTCTGGCTGGGGACTCATCTCTGAGTTTCTCATACGTCCGTATAAGTTGATTAGCCTATTTCTTTGATGTTTGCTGATTTATAACTCTGAAAATCTTCCAGCCTGATATACAAGGGCTTTAGGATTATGCATTGAACCTCTTATCAGAACTCTTTATTGGGTATCTGAACTGACTCCTTATTTTCACCTTGTATTAATATATATTTTTAGGTTAGGGAATTTCCTTTATGGAACACGCTTTTTGCATTATAACCATAATCACTGTTCTTGTGACTGATCTTTTTTTTACCTTATATTGAAATATCAATTATTGGATTATGGTTCATTTCTAGTGCTGAAGATTAAAAGACTAATTCTTGTTGAATAAAACTGAAAAACCTAAGACATTGAAAAATAAAGCTCTTTAACTCATTCAACAATCTCTTTATTGACTGTTCTAAAAGTCATTAATGATTTAACATTTCAATTGTATTAGTGTAGATATTTACTGCTTTTAATTTCTCCTTGTCGACAAACAAAGGCCCATACAACCAGTGGAGGGGTTGTTTAATGATTACATCCGAATATTGAGGTATAGAAATCCCTATTCCCTAATATTACTAAACACCCATTTCTAACACTCACCAAAAATGAACATGTTTGGTTTGCTCCTACTTCTTCCCCTCTGTTCATAAACTCCCAACCCCAAATTGTTAAACTGTTTTACTCTTTACCTTTCTAACAGATCTGCTCTGCTCAAGATGCTGCCTCAGGACAAATATTTGGCAGAAAAAAACACTCTTACACCCAAAGGGGTAAAGCATTGAAATATCCGAAATCTTTAAATAAATACATTGAAATGAACTTTTTGCAGGAATTGAGCGTATGTATTCAAAATGCACTTTTAGTAATACATCGTGAAATGCTGGTATTTTCAGAGAACAGCAAGTCTTTGTTTCAGAAAAAAATATTGTATTTCAGAATTATATGTATAGTTGATATTTGTGTGCTAGTTTATGCAGAGTTTTGGGAGGCTCATTGATGATTTTGTCTACTTGGTAAGGGGCCCTGGAAAAAGACACTAACTGCTCTGGGTATTATGTTATGGCTTGTGCAAAGTTCGTTCATCATCTGTACTGGAAATACCTTATATGATATCACTACTGATACATGACGTGTGAGCATGTAGGATTGGTGCAATATGTCTGCTGTCTGATTCTATAAGCTCTATAGCTAAGTAGTAGCCTTGCTGTATGAGCCTATGGGACATGATTGATAGATTTGTATAACGTAATTTTTCTAGCCTGTCCCTTCTAAGTAGATTTTTAGTGTCTAGTCCTAAGGATGGAAAATGAAGTGAAGAAAAATGCTATATATATATTTTTATAAATGAAAGGCCGTGTGTGAGAAATAGGGTTGTTGATTGACGGGGGTGTGAGCCCTTCTCAACAGCCCCGATTCCTTATCAGGGTGAAGTACAATAATTCACTAAACTAACCTCTGCTAACCCTCTAGGAGCTTGGTACAAAAAGCATCAGGCTTAACTTAGAGGCAATGTGTAAACTATTTATGCAACATTCAAAGAACAATAAAGTGAACACACAACACAAGAAAAATCCTACACCAATTTAGAAAAATTAATTATTTGACCCCAAAACAAAAAAAATCCAATCAGTAGAACCGGAGATATATAAGTTCAAAGATTTAAGGTAAGTATAGCGACTAAAAGCACAAAGCACTACTCGTGCTTATCTGGTCTTGCGAGACCGGGTGAAAGTGCAAGTTCAGGCCAACCATGATGGAGTGTGGGACAGATACAGTGACCAGTTTAGTCTCGCTGAAAAATTTCCTTCTTAAAGTCCAGTGTGAAGAGTTCCATTGTAGTGTAGCTCCTATTTCCCTAATAGGCTCTGCGCATTGGAATAATATATCCTATAGGTTTGACATAGGACTAAGGTCAGTATGTCCCTATCGAGTATATTAAACTTAATTACTTGTGCCAGCTAGCTCAGAGGCCACTAGAAACTCCTTGAGAACAAGAAGGGAGTAGTTTCTGGCAGCCGCAAGAACATGACCACTATGTTTCCCTTTTAGAATCAGAACGTGTCCCAGAGTCGTGGAAACAATAGATAACTATTTCACTCAGCTCAATCGTGCATGCTTAGTTTTCTCCAAGTTTACACAGAAAGAAATAGACGGTCATTTTCAATAAAGGATTTATTGAACAGTCTTGTTTCTGGTGTAAGTTAAATGTGCTGTTACGATCACAAGACAGTATGCAAGATAAATAATGTACAGGGTGAGCAGTAGAAATAAATAATACTGCGATAGCATTATCTTTTAGCGTATATTCACATACATAAATAACATGAGCTAAAAATGCGAGTACTCATACGATGCGTTTCTAATCTAGTTCTACCCCAATGTACCTAACCTAATCCTAGGTGTAGGAGAGGTATGAAGTAGGTGAAGTATTCCTTACTATGGTATACTAAGAGTATGTTAAGCCTAGTATGCCTAGTATGCTTAGTATGCCAAGAGTCCCTCTAGGTTCTTATCAGCTCCATACCTGAAGAATAAGAGAGGTAGGAATCTCTTTGCCAGACTCGAACTCCAACACCCCGCAAGGGAAGTCAGATCACTGGAAGCTGGATTCTCTGCGTGCAGGGATGACAGCGTCTTCTCAGTGCGTCAGGCCGGGAAACGGGCTCCTCTGAAGTCGAGGTCTCCTCTAGTTTACAAGGGCTAGGGAAGGTATATTTATACCTGAGAGTACCTAGGAATGTTAGCATTGACGTGAATCGGACAGCGAAAGACATCATGAATGAAACCCTAAGGAATAACGGTTCATACATAATATATGAGTCCTTGAAGAAATCAATAGTCCTGGACTAGGGAAACTCCCGCAGCCTAAGGGTCTGTTCTTCATGTACTCGTTGTGACGTTAGGGTGGACGGATGTCGGAGACCATGCCTGTATTTGGAGTGCATGGTTTAATGCCTAAATAAGGCCTGGGATTTTATGCCTATATAAGGGCAGGGCGAATTGTGCCTATATAAGGACATGATACTGGAAAGCCCGTTATGGACACCCTAAGAGGAATACAACACCCACTCCACTTTCGTGTATACGATGATACTAAAATGCTAAACATTTAAAATGCTAAACATAAAATGGAGTACTGCATATTAAAAAAATATTTCTTAAAATTATTAAAAAACATAATATAAAATGCAAAAGGTACTGTACATTTGAAGCAATAGCTTTTCATTTCAGGCATATAGTTTTTTTAATTAAATGCAATTGGAATGAAATAAGCAGTAATATTTACATTTGACAAAAAAATGATCGATAAGTTGTTCAAAAATCAAAGTCATTTCATGTCATGAAAAGTAATGAACTGTTTTTAGACACATAAGATGACTAAATGTCTGTGGAAGGACCGCCTAGTCTGTACTATAAGTATAGTTCTACTTTAAGCAGATTGAAGTGCCATTTTCGTTCGAAAAATGGGAAAAAGTTACATTTTTGGTAGAGTTCCAAGTTTTTGTAGAATGAAGGCCAAATTGTTACTGTATTTCTGGAACACTGTATGCTGAATCAGAGTCAGTTTACGGGGCTGGTGTAAACATGAGATCATCTATTTCTATAGACAAAACATCATCCACTGTAGTTGGTTTGAGTTGGAACACCTCGTGAAGCAGGTTAATCGCACAGAGATGTGAAGCATTGCTTTCAGCAATGGTCGCCGCAGCAATGTTCGCGTCCGTTGTTACCTGTGTGCCTGTAGTTCTTTCTCGTACCTCAGCAGCAGCCGGAAGCGTCTGTGAGATCTCAATGAATGCTGTCATCAGGATTGGTAGCCTCTGGGGACAACACATAGCATGGGCCGTTATCTGGTCCAGCAGAGTATCGACGTCCGTTGGCGCATCCAATGGAAATGTTAGACAGGTGTCTAACACGCATTCTACACCGCATAGCAGGCATCGTAGAACAGGTAAGATGCAATCTTGCCAGATTGGTCTAAATGACAGGCACCACGTGGTATTAAGGTCCCGTAGACGATTTATGCCCAAAAGCTGTACTATTTGCTCACTGCACTTTCGTTCAAGGAGAGATTTTTCCATGTCGCTCGGAGTGATGTCGGCGAATTGGCTGGCCATAGCGCAATAGCAGGAAGAGAAATAGAATTCCGGCAACAAGTGCTAGAATTAATGGTATGCCACCAAACACCGAATGTGCAAAGTTCGGGATGATTCCGAGTATTGCCTGAAAAGGTGCCAACAGACCGGAGCAGATGCCCTTAAATGCATGTACAATTCCTGTTGTATCAGACATGTTGAAAATTCGTTCTATCATTTCTACGAAATGTATAGGGCAGTTTGTACGTATTAAAGTCTGTATCTCAGCCGAAGTCCTTGCAACTTGTAGATCATAGGTTTCTTTGGCCGAGGTCAAAGGCACTGTTTGTTGTAAAAGCATGGCTTTCATTCTGCTTAAAGTATCAAATCTTATAAAAGAGACGTTCAGCGAAGGCCATAGAGGCGACTCCCTGACTGTGTCTATTGGGGCAAACAATACTTGCATACAGCAAGTGACCCTGGAGTTGACCGTTACTAGATATGGGATGCCTGGCAGCATGCCACAGCAACTCTGATCATTCAACATGAGGTAACTCCCATTAGAAAGTTGTCCAAAAGTTGGATTAATCACAGCAGCTGGTGTACCCTGCTGATGGCAAGACAAGTTTGCCACAGAACCATTACAAGCCCCGTGCAAGGAAATGTCCTGACATATAAGTGAACCGCTTAGTGCACGTTTACAGTTTGTACCGCTCAAAAACACTTCACGATCCCCGCTCCAACATCTATATGTATACGGCAAAGCCCAAGATGTCTTAATGTATTCCTTACCCAACCTTTCATATTTGCCTGCTTGCATTTGTCTGAGGCAATACTGAAACTGAAAAGTAGTCACAGGTAGTGTGATTTTGACATGAATAAGCCATTCTGTAGCTGGTTTTTCTGCCACTGTGAATGGTAACTTTTCCAGTTTTTCAATGCTCAGCACTGTATACCTTGCTCCTCTTTGTGCCAATTCGATCTGTTTATCAGTGAGATTGTATTCTGCAAACAGAGCCGTTGTGTTGATAAATTGCCAAGGCACATAGCCCGGTCGCAAAGATTGCAGCGTCCAGCTTAATAACATAATAGAACGTAATTGAGATTGGCCTTGTTGTAACATCGCCAAATCTTGTTCTAGTATGTCGATAGCAGAGGATACAATGCCGTCCAGTGAATATATTCTGGAGGACAAAGTTGTTAACCCATTGTCGACCACAGAGAGTGTTTTCTCTAAATTAATACGATCAAGTTCACGTATTCGTTCTGCGGCCTCAATTTGTGATACTTTCCATGCTTCGTTATAGGCAGCATAAATGCCGGCATATATGAAACGTTTTTGACGCGGTTTTCTTGGTCCAAGCAAGAAATCCCTAAGGTCTGTGTCTTTTGCAAGTAAGGTTAAGTGTTGTTTCACATCCTGTAGTGTAGACTTATGCAGCCAATCGAGACATCATTTTCCTACACTGTATGTTGTTACTACCCCCGGATGTTGTCTTTGGACGTATCTTGGGTCTGGCCTATGAATGGTAAAACCCTGAGTTTTATTCAGGAATCTTTCCTGACAGTTATTCGTGTCTGTGGGCCAGATCAACTATTTTTTCCAATCAGGATTAGATCTGTTGAGTTGTAGTATATTGTCAACTGTCACCACTGCCTGTGTTTCATTATTCTTTGCAGGAGTTGGTACAGAAGGTGTGTTCATCTCTTTGATCTTGGCTAATCCAAGACAAGATGTTTGTTGGATTGTTTCATTCAAAAACATTATTTGTTCAGGGATGATACAGGCTCTAAATAAAGCTTCTATCCCCTGCACTTGCCATTCTTTAGTACCCCACAAAATTTTTGTGTCTATTGTGTCTTTCCAAAAGTCGAAACCCTGTCTAGACAGTTGGGCATTAAATAATGCAGAATAAATCTGTTTTGTATTTGTTAACATAATTTTCAGTCCTGTCTTGTTTACATTTTTATAGTATAACATTTCTGGATCAGATGTATTGTAACCTGAAAAATATGGAAATTTACTGGCAAATGTTTTTGAACTACCTTTAGGTGGTGTAGGACAATGTTCCCATTGGTTAAACATAAACACATTTCTTGGATATGCAGATTTATGCAAATAATGATGACCATAGTGGTTATAACAATACAGTTGTTCATAGTCTGATGAACCCTCTAAATATTCATTTTTAGAAAATGCAGCAGATTTTTCTAGGTCAAACATTATATCATTGACAGTCTCAAAGTCCCAATCATCAGAATAGGTACTGGACGAGATTAGATCACTTAGTGAAATTTTAAACAAATGTGGAATGTTCAATTGTTCCATCGGACCGAAGATATCAAAATCTGTTTTGTCCCACACTATACCATCGTGTATAGGAACAGCTGTGATGTTCACTGATGACAAGTCTCTTGCTTCACGATGGGAAGATTTATGAGGTTTCAAAAGTACGTTCACGCCTTTTCCTTCAGTGTTCACATGGATGTATCTGCCACTTATAAGCACGCTCACAGTTGTAACCAAAGCTAGCCAGAGCAGAAAAACAAAAAGTCCAGATATAATCCAGAGTTCAATCCATGGAGAAACCAAATAAGTCTTTTTCAGAGAGTGAAGAAAGTCTTGTACTTGCTGCTTGAATTTGAATGATGCTGGCGTCGTTTCAGGTTCACTTGGATCTTCTGAGAACGTATCAAAGTTAATGAAGTAGCCAGAAGCAGATCTATCAATTGTTGGAATTGCATCAGGATTTGTAGAAATCACTGGAACCAGTTGATCACGTGCTACATTGATGTAGACAGGTGTATTTGGATGAACTGTTACTTGTTCTTCAAGAGGGATGATTTCCATAGCATTGTTGCTTAGTCCTTCATCTGTTTCTGCTGAATTCTCGATGGTTATCAGTCTTTCAGTATGAACCTCTTGGATAGTAGCGAGAGGAGTGCGTTTGCTACTAGGTCGGAGTCCACGAGGCCTACTATTTAGTATTGGCCACATACTGTGGTTTGATGAGGTCGATGGACACAAATCTTTTCTCCTTTCTTACAGCAAGGGGCGGCAGAAGTACTGTTCTTGTTCCTTGAACTGCTAGGACAGGTATTGGTTGTCTGTAAGAAGGTCCAAATTCCTTCTTGTCCGCAATTTTTTCTCTGACTAGATCCCCAACTTTTGGAATCCAGGCAGGCCTTGCTGGGACAGCCGGTTGATCCCCTGTGGTGGTTGGCTGTAGGAACACGTTGCTTTGTTTCGTTCTTAATTTGTTTAAGTCCTGTAAAACAGCCAAACGATCTTTGATATCAAAGGGTTTATTTTCCACCACTGTGCCTACGTGTTCAAGGTCTGGTACCCACATTCTTGTCCCAAATAGGACCTCATATGGAGTGACCCCCCCAGAGAACTTCTTGGCAGGTTGTTTAAAGCACGCTGTATCCCACTAAGGTGTTTGGCCCACCCGTCACCTGAACCTAATACTCTAGCTGTTATAGACTGCTTTATGTCCCGGTTTTTCCTTTCCACAACCGAATTTCCCTCAGGATGGAATGGAGAGGAGTACCGCAATGCAACGCCCAGACTGGCCATGGCTTCTTTGTAAGCCCGAGAGCTAAACGCAGGGCCCTGGTCAGAATGTAGCGTGCCTATTGCGTATATGCCGATAAAGACTCGCAAATCTTTTATAACAGTTTGAGCGTCAGCTGAGCGCTGAGGCCATAACCATAGGAACCTAAATTCAGTATTTGTGGGAATGCCTTTGTCCAGTAGGACGCAGGTGCATAGATAGTCTAATGCTGTCTAACAATGGTGTCTGCACTGGGTTGCCGCATTCGCAGCATGGTGTCTGGTGGCTCTCTCGCTGTAATTTACAGTCTAAGCAGTTGTTGATGAATATGTGAATTTCTGTATTCATCCCAGGCCACCAGTACATCTCTTTTAACGTCAAGATTGTTTTAGAGATCCCTTGGTGTGACAGACCCTCCCCCAAATGTGTTTCATAAATCAAGGCTGCTCTACGTTCCATGTTTGGAATTACCCTATCCCCCACTCCAGGGATTCGAGCAAAAGGAACGTTATTCGCATCAATTACATAAGAGTACTTGAGTGGAAACTTTTTTGGTAACGCTGCACTGCTGCCTTTGCTTGAAGCCTTGACAGCCAACATTATCTCACCGTCTATTTTTGTTTTTGAACGAGTGATCGCAGCTACGGAAGCCGTTTGCACAGCCCCCTTTGCGGCTTCGTCAGCCAATGAATTCCCTGCAACGTGAATGCCATCACGTTGATGACTCAGTGTGTGGATCACGTGAGCCTTTGGTTGTTCGTTTTTCAACTGAACTACTTGTTCCCAAAGCATTTTGTGCTTTATTGTGCCACCTTTCGCATCTCTGAAACCATTTTCAAGCCAGTTTTGTATATATTCATTATATGACTGTACACAGTAAAAAGAATCGCACACTATTAGTGTGGGGAATTCGCGATCTGTAGTTTCAAGTGCCAGTTTGAATGCTTGTAGTTCAGCTCGCTGAGCTGTACAATCTCCTAGAGACTGCGTTTTTGTGACCATAGGTCTGAAGATGCCATTTCGCATGCGACTTTTAACGATTGCACACGCTGCACTGTAAGCTTGCTTACTCCAGATTGCGGGTTGTGCGGATCCGTCAGTGTAAATTATAAATTCGTACTGATCGAGAGGCAGAATTTCAGTAGGCAGAGGACATTCATGTTCATACTGCAGGAATGCTTGTGTTTTTAAATCTGGATCAAAAACATATTCAACATCTGTTGCAGCAAGAGAATTAACCCATTGTATCCATCTCGGATGTAATGCTTTAGCATTTGGAATGCTTGCTTTTGTGACCGCTTCTAAAGCTGGTACTGGGGTGACGACAATAACGCGTTTCCCTTGGGCTAAGGCTCTTTCTTTTGCTACAGCTGTTTGAACTGTTGTTAGAATTTTTTCAGTTGAACTGAAGCGCATTTCCGCTTGTGTGTACAAATGAGATTTGTACGCTATTGGTATTTTCTCACCCTCATTAAAAGTTAAGTAGGTGAATCCGCATTGACCCGAAATTATTCGGATCACCAAATTGCGTTGACTTACGCGTGTTTGTAAGTGATTTGTTGCTAACATGTTAGCCTGAAGTGAACGCAAGATTTCTGTGTGTTCTTGTGTCCAGTTTCTGATCGAAAAATCAGGTTTATTTAATGCGTAGAGGGTTAACCCTTTCTGCGTAGTTTAGAATGTATGTTCTTCCAAAATTTAAGAAACCCAGGATGGATTGTAAGTTTTTTTGCGTTTTTGGAGGTTGGAGCAGCGCACACTTTTCTAAAAAGTTAGCTGCCAAGCTCTTGCCTTCACTTGAAAGCTCATATCCTAGAAACAGGACATTGAGATGGGCAATTCTGGACTTTTTAAAGTTGAATTTGTAGCCCTCAGAGGCGAAACCCAATATAATGGTGCTCACCCTGTTCAAGTGTTTGTCCAGGTCATCGTCTGTCAGATAAATATCATCGACATAGGACAATGCCTCATTGTCATAAATTTGTAGTAACTCCATTACCCTCGCTGAGAATAAACCTGGGCTATTCTTGAACCCTTGTGGGAGTCGACAAAAGTGACGCTGGGTCCCCATTATGGAGAATGGTGTTAAGTACCTGCTTTCAGGTGCTATGTTTTGACAAAAGAAACCATTTGAGATGTCTAATGTTGTTTTATATTTTTTACGCACAATGTTATTCATTAATTCTGTGCTATGTGCATTTTGCACTGCAAAAGTTTTAGAACAAGTGTTTAGGTGTCTGTAGTCCAAAACTAGACGATATGTATTGTCTGGTTTGGAGACAGGAAACAAAGGATTGTTCATTGAGGAGGTGCATGTTTCAATCACCCCTTGGTATTCAAGTTGATCTAAGATCTCCCTGACCTGTTTTTTAGCTTCTTGCTTTATAGGGGACTGCCTTTGTGCAGTAGGTTCATGTTTCAGATGTATTTTATGGTGAGGTGAATCCTCATCCCATCCTACATGATTTTTATATAATGCTGGGGCCTGGGCTACTGCCCATTTCCTGGCATATGTATATTTTAAGTGAATTGGAATATGGTTGGAGAAGGCAGGCATAATAATGTCCTCGCCATGTGGGCACTCCCTGACAAATTGTGGTGGCCAGTCTTTTTCTGCTAGAAGTATGTCATAGCCCTTTGATAGTCTTTCCCAAAAAAGTGCTTTCACCTGTCTAGGTTTGTCTCCCTCCATCCGGAGTGTTATTTCAAATAACTTTTGTGGAGTACTAACCCTGGTGTCTACAGTCTCTACTTTAATGTATTCATTCAAGTCCACTATCTCCAGAAGTTCCTTCACGTTCTGGCGAACTATTGTGACTTCTGCTGCACTGTCCAGCATGGTCTGAGCCCATTCTCCGTTCTTGAGTTGTGTTCTCAGTATTCTCGGCATGTCTGATTTTTAGACCTGCTACTTTCTTTTTGGAGAATTGAGGTTTAGCCTTAGTTTTTGGAGCGTGTTTGTCGTCTTTCAATTTCACGCGTTCTTCTCTGTGTTCCGTCCGTCCTCTTCTTTCCGAAGTCTGTGATGAGATCTGAAAGGGACGAGAGGAACGTGTATCAGTATCTTGATACCTGTCAGGTTTTCTCAAATTATCCCTATTCCTGAGGTTATACCTCCTTTCAGAGGGCTCCTTTTGAGGAGACCTACCTCGGGATTGAGAACGTTTCTCGTTTGAATTTTGTTTTTTAGACTCCCACTTCTTTTTAGAAGATGTAGGAGTTTGTTTAATTGAGTCCTTCTCAGGACTTTCAGATAGCTTTGGCTTCACTGGTCTTCCACCCAAACTATCTCTGCCTAATTCTGCATAGGATTGTTCTATTATTCTGGGTAGCTCAGTTTGATGTTCTGTAACATCGAATTCCCTCAATTTCTGGCGGATCGCAACTGCTGCTGCCTCTCCTTTAATATTAGATAATATTATTGTTGAGACCTGGTCGAAATTTTTCAGTAATTTCATACCTAAATTTAGAGCAGGCTCTGCCCCGTATTCATTTTGAATTTGTTTGAGGACATCAGGTATTACCGCAATTGACGGAATGCCATGTGTTTTAGTATAGATGGCAGCAAAGACTGAGCCCCAAGTGGTGCAGTCTTCCAGTTGTGGTGAGATCCCCATTGGTAAACTGATTGTTAGGATTCTGTGTTTCTCATACGGGCTAGTATTTGGAAATACTGCTTCGATTTGAGTTATTTTTTGAGCTATCCAGAACGGAATTTGCTCACGTCTTGTGGGCATTTTACCCATGACTGAGTTGAGAGTCTGTGGTGTAATTTTTAGTGTAGTCCCCTGATGAGGGGTCTGATTTTGCAGTGTGAATGGTGGGTGGACTGTGAGAGTCCGCATGACATATTGGACCAATTGTCTGTAAATTTTTATTAACTCTTGTATTTGAGTAAGTAGTTCCTCATCTGTCATTATATCCAGTTCAGGATGAGGTGTGTAGCCGGCTAAAATCGGCCATGTTGCTCCTGGTCTACCTAGTGGACGAAGCCTGGTAATGTTTTTGTGATGTTTTAGGGCGCCTTTAAACCAGAGCTGATGCTCCTGGTATGTTAATGGAATTTCAATATCCTCGAAAGGAATGTATTCCTCTGGTAGTTCATCTTCTTTGTAGAAGTGAAATGTGTGTGATGTTGGATTGCATTCAGGAAGTATTACCCATGAATAGAATACCTCTGTCTGAAAGGATTCATGTGCCTCTATCACGAAAACTGCTCTACCTCCTCTTGGCGGTAGGCCATGTTTTATAAGTTTTAGAGTTATGGCTCTTCTTAAGTTTTGAGGGATGTCTATAACACCCTCCTCAGTTTCATTTAAACCTGTAAGGTTAAAAACTGCTGCTTGGGCTTGATCAGCCGCAGCTCCACCGTTTTCGGTGTTATTGTCTCCGTCAGGCATTTTGTTTTTTGAAAAATGTAGAACAAGTTTCAAGGAAACAAAGATACGGTGCACAATATTTTGGAACACTGTATCCTTTAACGTTGAGCAAACCAAACAGCTAATATATAGGGTACTTCCCTATGTAGCCGTGGCGGATACTAAACCCTGCCCACTCCAGACGTCTTTTGGAGTATATGGGTAGGGGTCTTGAGAGAAAATAGCACGACTGAGTTACTCAGTATCTAACGTTGAATTACCGCCTTACCAAACCGTTGGGCGCCATGTAGTGTAGCTCCTATTTCCCTAATAGGCTCTGCGCATTGGAATAATATATCCTATAGGTTTGACATAGGACTAAGGTCAGTATGTCCCTATCGAGTATAATAAACTTAATTACTTGTGCCAGCTAGCTCAGAGGCCACTAGAAACTCCTTGACAACAAGAAGGGAGTAGTTTCTGGCAGCCGCAAAACATGACCACTATGTTTCCCTTTTAGAATCAGAACGTGTCCCAGAGTCGTGGAAACAATAGATAACTATTTCACTCAGCTCAATCGTGCATGCTTAGTTTTCTCCAAGTTTACACAGAAAGAAATAGACGGTCGTTTTCAATAAAGGATTTATTGAACAGTCTTGTTTCTGGTGTAAGTTAAATGTGCTGTTACGATCACAAGACAGTATGCGAGATAAATAATGTACATGGTGAGCAGTAGAAATAAATAATACTGCGATAGCCTTATCTTTTAGCGTATATTCACATACATAAATAACATGAGCTAAAAATGCGAGTACTCATACGATGCGTTTCTAATCTAGTTCTACCCCAATGTACCTAACCTAATCCTAGGTGTAGGGAGAGGTATGAAGTAGGTGAAGTATTCCTTACTATGGTATACTAAGAGTATGTTAAGCCTAGTATGCCTAGTATGCTTAGTATGCCAAGAGTCCCTCTATGTTCTTATCAGCTCCATACCTGAAGAATGAGAGAGGTAGGAATCTCTTTGCCAGACTCGAACTCCAACACCCCGCAAGGGAAGTCAGATCACTGGAAGCTGGATTCTCTGCGTGCAGGGATGACAGCGTCTTCTCAGTGCGTCAGGCCGGGAAACGGGCTCCTCTGAAGTCGAGGTCTCCTCTAGTTTACAAGGGCTAGGGAAGGTATATTTATACCTGAGAGTACCTAGGAATGTTAGCATTGACGTGAATCGGACAGCGAAAGACGTCATGAATGAACCCCTAAGGAATAACGGTTCATACATAATATATTAGTCCTTGAAGAAATCAATAGTCCTGGACTAGGGAAACTCCCGCAGCCTAAGGGTCTGTTCTTCATGTACTCGTTGTGACGTTAGGGTGGACGGATGTCGGAGACCATGCCTGTATTTGGAGTGCATGGTTTAATGCCTAAATAAGGCCTGGGATTTTATGCCTATATAAGGGCAGGGTGAATTGTGCCTATATAAGGACATGATACTGGAAAGCCCATTATGGACACCCTAAGAGGAATACAACACCATTTGCTGTGGAGGAGGCCGCGAGGAGCAGGAAGAGTGTTGCGGATGGTTGTCATGGCATCGTCAACGGTCATTGTTTTAGTGCGAAGATCCTGTCAGGTGTCACAAATGTCGTTGCTAGAACTTTGCATTGGAGGTCATCATGGGCTGTTGACGCTGTAGCGCAAAGTGCAGATATTATGTTGCCAGTCGTTGCTGGCGGTTGCTGTAGCTGGAAGAGTTAGGTTCACTTGAACTTTTTGTTGGTGGTCGGTGTAGGTGGCAAGATCTTGGTTGTGAAGAGCCCAGAATTTCAGGATTTCTCCTTTTCTTACAGGAAGAGCTCACCTGATGCCACACCATAAGTCCAGGACCTGGGAGGCACCTCTTGGTGATCAGGAACTCACTCCAGCAGAGGGCAGCAGGACGCAGGCAGGTCAAGATGCAGGACTAGACATGTCCAGTTGCAGCAGGTCAGCTGGACAGTTGCAAAGAGGCCTTGGAGCTTGTTGTTTCCCTGTAGCTCAGACCAGGCGGTCAATCAGCTGACCCTTGAAGTCACTTCATCCTGGGATTAAGGGTGCAGATCCAGTCTTCCTTCTCAAACAGCAGGGCAGGCCTCAAGCAGCAGTTTGTCCTCTGGTAGCAGGGCAGACCTTCTTCTGTAGTATCTACAGGTCGAGGAGTAGACTGAGCGGGTCAGATGGTCTCCTTTTTATACCTGGTGCCCACTACGAAGTGGAAGAAACTTCTGTAGTCTTGCCCTACAGAAGTGTATCAGACTTCCTGCCTCCCTGCCCTGGTCCCATTCTGTCTGCAGGCATAGTAGGCTAGTGTGAAGTCCTTTGTATGTGAGCTGAGGCAGTGTCTTTGAAGTGCAAGTGTGACAGGTGACGGCTCCACCCCTCTCATCATCTCAGGATGCCCCATCCTGCCAACACCCAGACCCTCTAATGTGTTGCTGTTTGGAAGGAATACACAAGGGCCAACTGCCAGCTACACCTAGTCATGTCACTCAGGATACAGGCATCAAATGGTTAGGAGAAACAAAATGCCAACTTTCCAAAAGGGACATTTTCAGAACTGTGACTTAAAATCCAACTTTACAATTAAAGAAGGTTTTAAATTATAATTCCTGAGACTCCAAACGTGGCATTCCCACCTCCTCCCAGGCAAAAGTTATCACTTATTAAATGTAATAAGGTAACCCAATGTTATCCTATGGGAGAGTTAATCCTTGCAATAGTGAAATACGAATCTGAGAGTTTTTCATTACCAAGACATGTAAAACTTTAAAGTTCATGTCCAACTTTTTAAATACAATGCACCGTGCCTGATAGGCTGTTTAGGGCTTACCTTAGGGGTGACTTATACGTATTAAGAAGTAAGGTTAGGCCTGTCAAAAAGGTTTATTTTGCCAGGTTGAATTGACAGTTTAAAAACTGCACACAGGCTGCAATGGCAGGCCAGAAACATGTTTAAAAAGGCTACTTAAGTGGGTGACACAATGAGTGCTGCTAGCCCAACAGTAGCAATTAATTTACAGGCACGGGGTACATGTAGTACCACTTTTCTAGGGACTTAAAATTAAATTAAATGTGCCAATCAGGTGTGAGCCAATTGTACCATGTTTTAAGGAGAGAGCACAAGCACTTTAGCACTGGTCAGCAGGGATAAAGTGCACACAGCCCTAGGGCCAAAAAAATGAATAAAAAAAAACAGGAGGGGTGAAGGCAAATGTTTTGGAGGTGACCCTGAAGAGAGGGCCCAGTCCAACACCATGTGAAATTAATTTTAAAGTGCCTATTCTAGATATAGCTCTTCGGCCTATTTTAAGGGAAATTGTACTGAAAAATCCACTGTTTTTTCACCATTTTTTCAAAGACTTTCTGAGGAGGGCTAATCCCAATAATGCCTGTGAAACATAAAGCTTGGAGGGGACATTGTAAAACTAATGGAATATTTGATTGTGCATGGACGTCAATTAGGGTCGCCAGAGGTCTCAACCTTGTCCCCTGGCACTTCCGTTGTAGCCCCTGGTTCTACCTTTGCAGCCCCTTGCCTCAGAGGAGGCACAGATAGCCAAGTCTGGTGCATTGAAGGTTTGACATGTGCAGTGGCATAGTGCCTTGTGCCTATCACACCACGATGTGGCCCTGAACCAGTGCATCTCCATGGGACTCTGCAGCAGCAATCTTCGAAAGCCTCTTAGTGAATATGGATTGACAGGGACTGCAGTGAGCAGTTGCTGCATGTACTGCTTCTGTTCACACAATTCTGCTCTCACTTCTCAAAAGTAAGAACCCAGAATCACCCTCCTCCCCTTTCATTTTGCCATGATTGCAATGTGCTCAGCTGACTGAGCTTCCTGCAGTTGAATCAATGTGCAAGACACTTCAGGCTGTTTAGCGCCAGCTGTGTTCTTTCTTCGTTCCATTTGAGAACAACAACATATTATTATTATTAATATTATTACTACTTCTAGATCAAGGGACACCAGGATGCCTGCCTCATAGTCTTTCCCCTCCCTCTTGAGACTCACTATCCTCTCCGGATCTTTCACAGTCCCTCTCGCTTCAATCTCTGTCCATGGAAATCACTCTTCCCATGGGGCTCAGTCTTCAATTAGGGGCTGCAATCTGTTTGCTTCGTCTTAGCACTTTCAGGTTTCCCAGTACCATGAGAAAATAACACATTAAGTTCATGTATTTGTTGGCATTCTGGAACTTGTAGTCTGTCTACACCAGTACAAAATCAGGACTATAAGTACCAGAATGCAAAGTTAAATTTTGTTACTGGATTGGATTAACTACTGACTCATAGTTTTGGGAAACCTGAGGGATCAAAGAACTCACTCTTATTTTGCACACCTTACCCTCACTCTTTCCAGTTGGTCCCTGCTCTATCAACATTTTACTCACTTTACCTCAGATTTCACTCTCCTCTGAGCCTCACCCCCTCTTCGCCTGGGCCTAACTCATCCCGTTGGCCTCATTGTTTAACAGACCAGGGCCTTAGTCTCCTTTGGGCCTAACTTGCTCATGTGGATGGGAGAGAGGATAGATTATTGTGGCCCTCTTCTGGTTGCTAGTAGCTTTTTAGATCTTGTGCCAAAGGTCATATAATTTCACTTCCTGTGAGGTCACTGGGCCAAAGAGTGTGTAATGTTATTTCAGCTACCCAGCTAGGGTTTCCACCTGGATGTCTTTTTTTGCCAGCCTGGTCTGTTTAATTAAGTCCATGCTGGTAAAAATATTGGGAAACGCAGTGAAATCCAGTATATTTTCAACCTAAAACAATAACTCTAAAACACAAATACATAAAGAAATCAGTTTGAAAAGCATTTCAGAGCTGTCTAAATAGTTTCAGAAATAATATTGGAGTAAACAGAGGGATAATTGCCACGTTAACCTTTTAAGTGTGGGTGTCGGCCAATTGCCAACACCCAAACTACTTCCACAGTGCATGTGTCACCATTGGCCGCCACTGGGGAGATAAATAAAGGCCTGTATGGTGCGCTGCACCAGAGGGTGTCCGTTATTTTTTCTAACATCCGGCTGCTCGGGAAGAGCTTCCAGAGCAATCTGATTTCTTTCTTTTTTACTGAAATGGCAATCGGCACGCAGGGCGTGCTGAAGTCATTGCTGTAAAAGTGAAAGTAAAACGAGCCGATGGGCTCACTTTACTTTCACTGAATCAGTGCTCAGGGGATATCTCAGCCCTCCTGAGCACTGATTCTAACGGGAGAAGTATCATTGGAAAGGGAAGAATTCCCCCTTTCAAATGGTACCTTTGCCCAATGGATCCCTGCTTGGAGATCGCCACAAGAGAGCGATCCCCAAGCAGGGATCCACACACCAGACACCAGGGATGGGGAAGCAGCCCCTTGGGCAAGGGCCTTTGCTCTCCCTTGATTATTTTTCTATTTCAGTCTTTCTGCCCCCCATGGGGGGAAGATGAGGGCAATAACCCCTGCCCACTAGACACCAGGGATTAAGAATTTTATAGGTTTTTAGGGGTAGGGGCTGCCCAGCATTGGCATGGCCATGCCCCCACACCAACTACATGGGACAACAGTATTTCTGCCTCCCTTAGGAGGCAGATTGGGGTAATTACCCCTGGTCTGCCCCCCCTCCGGGGCAAAAAGCCCACTAGAAGTCAGGGATTTTTTTTTAAATATACGGATGGTCATGCCCACACCCCAAGAAAATGGACCAACAGTCTTTCTGTGCCCTGGTGGGGGCAAATAGGGGTAATTACATTTGATCTGCCCCCCGGAGGTGTAGAAAGCCCACTAGACTCCAGGGAGAGTTGTTTTTTTTTTTTAATATAGCGGTGGGGACTCCCCACCATGGACATGGTTATGCCCTCACCCCAACTAAAGAGGGCAACAGTTTTTCTGCCAGACAGAAAGCCCACTAGACAGTCTTTCTGTTCCCCAGGGGACAGATGGGGTGATTACCCCCAATCTGCCCTGGGGGGCAGAAAGCCCACTGTATGGCAGCAATATATATTTTTAATAAAATAATGGGGTGAGTCTTTCCCATACTAACATCAGGCCCCATCCTCACCCCTAAAATCTCGACAGTCTTTCTGCTCCTCTGCGGATTAAAGCATCCCATCCCGAAGACAAGCAAGAGGACATTTGATCCTTTTGGGTGTTGTTTTCACAAATGGTCCAGGAGAGTCCCCTTTGCAATAGTGAAAGGCTGCACGTTTTGGGCTTGGGTAGGCTACCACCTGGAAAAACCTAACAGACCCTCAAACTTCTGAAAACATCTAGGGGAGTCCAGGTGGTGTGCTTTGCATGCATTCCACACCATTTTCTTACCCATAATAAAAAACACACATTTTCCTAACATTTCTGTGAGGAAAACTTCTGGAATATGCAGGGAGCCACATATTTACTACAGAACAGCATTCCCCTAAGTCTCTCGATAAAAATGGTACCTCACTTGTCTGGGTGGGCCAAGAGACCTTGACACAAAAGGCCCTAAATTGCTATGTGGAGAGATCAGCAATAGTGGTAGCTGCGGGCTATGGGGCCATGCTCAGTTGCCACCCATGGAAGCCTACCAAATACAGATTTTTTTTTTTAAATGTAGACAACCAAGGGATTCCAGGGTGGTGTGCCATGTGTGAATCCCATAAGGTTTCTTACCCACAATGCCTTTCAAACCTCAAACTTAGCCTAAAATCATGCATTTCTGTAATGAAAATTTCCAGAAATCCCCATGAATCCACAAAATTCCTACAACCGAGCATTGCTCTACTTGTGCCGATCAAAACACTGCACCACTTGTGTGGTTGGGCCTAGTGCAAGTGACAAGATCAGATCAAACTGAGGTCAATGAGCATCCCCATGCAAGGGCTCTCATTGACCCTGGTTTGATCCGTTCCTGTCATGGTGAAAGCCACGCAGGTCACCCCAACCTGCATTCCCCTAGGTGTCTAGTTTTCAAAAATGTACAGGTTTGCTAAGTTTTCCTAGGTGCCGGCTACATTACGGCCCAAAATCCACAGCTACCTACTTTGTGAAAAAGGGTCAGTTTTCAGTGGAAAAATGTGATGTGTCCACATTGCATTTTGGGCCATTTCCTGTTGCGGACACAAGGCCTACCCACAAAGTGAAGTACCATTTTTATCGAGAGGGGAAATGCTCGGTGGGTGGAAGTTTGTGGCTCCCTGCAGATTCCAGAACTTTCCATCACAGAAATGTGAGTAAAATGTGTTTTTTTTTTACAATGTTTGAGGTTTGCAAGGGATTCTGGGTAAAAGAACCTGGTGTGAGCCATGCAAGTCACCCCATCCTGAGTGTCTAGTTTCCAAAAATGTAAGGTTTGCTAGGTTTCCCTAGGTGCCGGCTGAGGTACAACACAAAATCCACAGCTACCTATTTTGCAAAAAACTGGCCAGTTTTGAATAGAAACATGTGATGTATCCATGTTGCGTTTTGGGCTGTTTCCTGTCACAGGCACTTGGCTTACCCACAAAAGTGAGGTAACATATTTAGCAGAAGATATGTGGAAGAATAGAATAGTTGGATATTGTTATTGCCAATTAGATGTTGCTGCATTAATGCCTTCCAAATGAAAGACAGTGTGTAAGAAAGAAGACATTTTGGAAAATACCCTCTAAATCATATTCTCCTATGGGTACCCACAAATTCAGAAGTGTACATATAACCACTGCTCCTAAATTCCATATCTTGTGCCCATTTCAGAAATACATTACGTTACCTTGATACCTATTTTTCACTGTACATATTTTACCATATGAATTGGTCTATACTCAATACACAATGAAAAACCATTGTATGGTGCAGCTAATTTGTTGACTCTGGGTACCTCGGGTTCTTGGAGAACCTACAAACCCTATATCAATCAATCAAAACTTTTATTTCGGATTCAAAGATCCTTTAAAACCACATAGATACATAATCAAAAGACGTTAAAACAGGCTAAAAATTCTAAAATATCAATGCAATGTGTAATATTAATTATTTGTTGCACTTACACTGAAATGTTGATGTTGGTACATGCTAAAAGCTGATAATCACAGCATTAGATTAAAACTGATTCGCAGAAATAGATAAAAGAGTACACAGCATTGCAGTAACCCTTCAATTAATGGTCGCGACCAAGCACTATAATGAACAGTTGCATATTGATAACATAAGCCATCAGGAGGCGTCAACATCAAATCAACATAAAGTGACCCGTGCCTTATCAACCTGCATGCCTATAGAAACTGGCAAGTATGGCTGAATATTGCAATCTACAACTTCTCTGGCACTCCACTTGATTGACGTGAGGACGAGATACAGTTTTTTGTTCTCTTGCACAGAATGGCGGTTACATCGAAAATGGTAAAGCAACCAAGCCACTACGAATTTGAAGAAAGTTGCCTCACCATTGTCCTTTTATGGGTCAGCCATGCCAAAGCCAAGAATTTGGAAACACAAATATAGATCTTCTCATTAGTGTCCGACCTCATTATTCTCAGGGCATGGTCATCTTTTCGTACACCTAGCTGCAGCCACATAGGCTTAATACGTTTCTTACAGGCAAAAACATAAGCTTGACAAAGGAAGAAAAAGTGGTGTAGTATTTCCTCATCTAGATTGCATAACAGGCATTGAGTACTAGTGCAATAGTCAGTACCCCATCTTATGCAAAAACTGTTGATTGGAAGTGTGCTATATCTAAAACGTTAAAACAACCGTTTCGCTAAGGAGATAAAAGCTTATCTAAAAAAGGCTCAAACGAGGGAACGTGGGAACATGTTTGTAATCCAGAAACGCTCAAGACCTGGCTCTTCAACTGAACAGAGCTGCTTACCCCCCCCCCGCCCTCGCCAGCGCCTTGAGACCCTCACGGGTGAGTAGCTCGCTTACAATTCCCCTGATTGATTGATTGATTGATTGAGAAATCTATCAGTGCAGCTCCCCTGCTTTGTTTTCCTAATCTCTTCTTCCCAAAAGAAGAGTTTTCGTTTTTCTTTTAGTGTGGACCTAGCAATTGTGGATACAGATTCTGGTGAGTCCCAGAGAGTAACCAGGTTCAGTTTGGAAAACTTTTCCTTAATGTGGCTAAGCCATGGAATCTTTTTAGAAATATTGAGGCACATTAGGTCTGTCAGAGAGATTCTGTATAGTGCCAAGTCTTCCTTTGACCACAATCTGTGCCAATGCAGCAAATGCTGCATTTTACAGATCAAAGCAATTGGGAGTAGACCTACATCTATAAACTGTGGAAGGTGATGGGTGCTCTGCGGAACATGCAACCTAACTCTTACAAATTTGTTTTCCACCAAAGAAAGGCTTTTTATTGTTTCTAGGCCCCAGAGCTCCACACCATATAAAGCTGAACTCTTGGTCTTAACGTTGTACACCTCCACAGATGGGGAAAGTGGTCTTGTTTTTGTCATTGTAAGAGTCACCCTCGACTCTTGCTGTACCTTGAGGGTACACCAGACTGTATGTGCGTGTCATGATAGTTTACTATTGAGTTTAACCCCCAAATAATCAAATTCCTGCACTTACTCTAATACCTTCTCCTGGGCTCTAATATTACACCCCCTGGAACTATAGGGATTAAAAGCCATGAACTCGGTCTTCTGAATATTACGTTCCAGCCCCCTCTTTTTGCAGAATTGTGAAAACCTGTTCACTAGAGTTTGTAAGCCAGAGCGTGTCTTTGAAATGAGCAAGGTATCGTCCGCAAATACCAGTTAGTACTTTTCTTCTGCCAATTTTGGGTGCCTTGGACGTCCAAATAGTTTACTAGGTCATTAATATACAGCGAGAAGAGAGTAGGGGCTAGGATGCAGCCCTGCCTCACTCCCTTCTGGATTGAGATGGCACTTGTCAATTCTTCTTTCCTGCCACATCTGACTCAGGCATAATTCTCATTGTGTAATCTAATGATGATTGATAGAATCTATACGGAGACCCCCATACTTCCCAAAACTGACCACAATTTGCTTCTAGGAATTAATTCAAAGTCCACAAATACTACGTATAAGTGTCTGTAGTAACCACGCTGGAAAATAGAAATACACAATGAGTGTCTAAGACTAATGTAGTGATGCAACAAGCATTGGAAACCAAAGAGAAAGTAACTTGCATAAAGTGTTGGAGAGGTGTGTGTCACTGTAAGCATAAAGCAGTGCACACCATTTGAGAAGGGCGCCTCCTTGAATGTCAAACTTGGCACAATATGTGAAAGCTGTACAATATTGAATGGAAGGTGTGTGTATCACCGCGTGACACACTGTTTAAAGATGGTGCAACCTGCACTAATTCAAATAAAGTTGTACAATTTTGAATGGAAGGTGTGTGTATCACCGCGTGACACACTGTTTAAAGATGGTGCAACCTGCACTAATTCAAATACCAAGGTGTGTGTATCACCGTGTGGTACACCTTTTTTTTTTTTAAAAACACAAGGTGTGTGTGTATCACCGCGTGACACACTGTTTGGAGCTGTTGCTGACTGTACTTAAGCTTTTTACGAGGTGTGTGTATCACCGTGTGGTACACTGTTTGCCAAGGACGTTTTACGAGATGGACCCCAATCCAAGATGGCGGCCGCTGCGTGAAGTACGTAAAACAGCGTTTTCCGAGACTGACCCCAATCCAAGATGGCGGCCGCTGCGTGAAGTACGTAAAACAGCAGGAGAACACGTCACAACCAGAAGAGAACGGAGACTCAGAGGGAAATGCCGGCGCTCGGAGAAAAATGCTGGTAGAGGAACAACGTTGCCAGGTGAGTGTTGCTAGGTAATAGTAGATGCACGAGGGTGGGCGCGAGCAACACTAAGTTTAAAAATGCCACTTGCGCGTGGTACAGGTTGGAAACAAAGTCAAAGAAAACAGAAAAGTCAAATTTGTCGTGCAAGGCTAGCTTATTAAAGCTAGAGAAGTTAAGACAAAGTAGCGGCGAAATGAGTCATGGTTGATAGCCTCAATGTGCATACGTGAGCGTGTTAAGAGGCGAGGCAAAGAGTAAAGGTCCTACCATTGTAGATGGAATGACCAGGCTTCGCCGTGTGGTACTGTAGGTTTCTTCTGTTACTTGTTTGACTTGATGATGAATGATGGCTGGAGAGTAGGTTGTAGACTTGATGAGAATATGGATGTTAAAGGCGTCACACGCGAGGGTAATGCCATGTAGCCTTAGATCGTCGCCAGTAATTTTGTAGTAACCACGCTGGACATGGTTAAAGTATGAAGGTTTATTAAGGCTACATGGAGGAGAGAGAAGGCAAGCGCCAACTCCCACAGCAGCTCCAGCTGAAACACAGCACAGTTGCTAGGAGCTGGGAGCATTCTAAGAACATTGTGAAAAGGGCATTTACAATACAGTAAGGCAAAGTGATAATACATAAGGTATAACAGTGTCCCTCCTCTTTTACCACTGTCTTCCAGTAGAGAGTGCACAACCTAAAGATTTGGTCCATGGTGCTTACGTTTTGTTGAAATGAAAGTCCAAAAGTATGTTATGGTCTTGGATCCAGTCTACTAGCTTTCATAGGACCTGCCGACCAAACAGTTTTTGTAGCCCATCGATCAAACTGATTGGTGTATAATTGCGAGGGTCATCCCTGTTGCCTTTTTATATATGGGCACAATATCTGCTAACTGCCATGACTTAGGAATGGGGGCACCTCTCAAAATAAAATTGGACAGTAGGTTTAGATACGGGCCACACACTTGGGGCTCTGAGTCAAATAGATTGCCCGGGATTCCATCGGGGCCTGGGGCTTTTCCGTGGCCCATAGCAGCTATGGCCTTAAGCGATTCATCAAGAGAAAATTCAAGAACATTTTGCTGTTCCCTAGAAGTGGGCAGGCCCAGGTTGAGGGCGTCAATAGGGTAAGTTTCCTTGTCGGAATAGAGCTTTTCAAAGTGGTCAACCCATGTTTTAGGCTGCATAAAATAGCCAACATGGGTTGTAGCAGCTTTACTGGCATAAGCTATGATGCTCCAATGGATTTTGTGTCCCTAGCTCTCACTGCAGTGACAAGGTGATCCCACATATCAGACTCCCAAGCTGTTCTTGCTTTAGTTAATTGATATTTGTACTCCCTTCTTTATTTTGTTATTCAGTTTCTGTTCTTAGATTTATACCAACTTTGCTAGACTGTATAGGTTGGTAAACCATGGATGCCTTTTCCCTTCCTTGGGTGGTCCTTTACACTCTTTATTTGAAATAGATACCCAACTGATCCAAACAATTGTCATGGTTTTTTAGGCAATCCACTGGATTAGTACTTTCAGGATCTATTCCAATCATATGCTCGATGGAATAAGCGTTCTTCATGTAAATCTGGGTCATAATAATGGGGTCGCAGGAAACTGAGGGCCATTTTAAGGCCGCTTGTTGTTGGTAAGAGCAAGTTCCACGTGCAGCCTAGACAGGGACCAGTCTCCATGGGAAAAAAGAGGTTGCATCATCTCCAAGTGTAGTACTTTGTGGTCTCTGTTGAACCTGCTGATAACCCTCATATCCTCTACCAATGGCCATAGCATTAGGGAGATTAAGCTATATGGCCTGATTATGAGTTACCACTGCACTGGCGGTCCAACCACCGTTTATGACTTTGGCGGTCGGAGCACCATAGGACCACTGCTAGACCGCCAGAGTTCGCGGAGGCCACAATATGATTCCTCACAGCCCTCCTTTTCCTGATGGTGAGCTTCAGTGCACGGGGGCACATGGTGTGCCCCCCTGTATTTCCGCACCCCCAGTTCCAGCACAGCATGGACTTTAAAATCCATGCCATGCTGGAACATGCTGTGGTGGTCAGAATGACCCTTTGAAAGGCAGCACCGTGAGCCAGCCGCCGCAGGACCGCTCACCCGGATTATAACTGTTGGCAGTGTGGGAGTAGGACAGCGGCATGCCGCCCCGCTCCCACACTGCCAAAATCATAATCAGGCCCATAATCAATTCTACTTGTGAAATTATGACGCTAGAAAGTGTGCCCAACCCCCTCATCTGAGGGCATTCAGCCACTACACGCTCTAAGGCCAAGTGACAATGTGAGCCCTAAAAGTGGTGTTGCCAGGGTAGAGCACTTTTTCAATGGCTCTAGATCTAATTGCGGAATTCCCAGTGCCTTATCCTTATCCTCTGTGATGCTAAAATCTACACAATCAATGACTTCATAAGTTACATTAAAATCACCTGCCACAATAGTCGATCCACTTGGCAAGATACCCGAAAGGCACTTCTCTAAGATATTTAGAGTACGTGATTCCTTGTGGTGGTCCCCAGGTCTACTGTACACATTTAAGAGGGAACCAGTTGAAGCCCTAAGATGTCAGGTGAAAAATGTTTCTTTCACAATTGAGCATGGTTTTAGCCCAGGTAGTGAGCCCACCAGCAGGACGCCCCTTCCCCAAGGCTAAAGCATTACATGAAAAATTTGTAAACCCTGCTCTAAAGGCTGTACACCATGTCTCTTGGTATACAAATATCAAAGGAGTCCTAAAATGTCCCCAGTCTGGATCGGCGAGCTTTGATTTGAGCCCAGCAATATTCCAGGATAAAAGGTTCCAGTTCTCAGATGATGGGCTAGCATATTTTTTCCCAGTGGTTGTCTCATGCGTGTAAATACACAAAGAGGGCCCAGCAGGGGCGATGGGGGGGGCATCACATAGTCCAGTGGGGCCTAGGTTTTCCAGAATAGGGAGAGCGCTCATGCAGCTCCAGGGGCTTGTGTTCATGGTGGCAACAGCGGCACTATCCCGCTCTCCTATATATTTTTAATTATTATTATTTATAATTTTAATTGTTGAACTGTTTTAAACTATTTTTGCAGCTTTATTTCGGCGAAACACTTACCAGTAGTGAGAGAGGGTGTTCCTCACTCCAGCAGGCAGGCAGTTACCATAGAGTGCGGTAAAGAGGTAGAGTTACCCCTCTCTACCATTGAGTGCACTCGGCGTTGGAGGTCAGCAGTCTAGTTTCTAGACCTCTGACGCTTCAAATGAAGGCTGGGCAGCAGGCACGCAGCGGAGACTGAAAACAGAAGGTAAAGGTATTCCGTGGCGTACCTCTAGCGCCCTGTATTTTATAATTTTAATTGTTAAACTGTTTTAAACTATTTTTGCACCATTATTTCGGCGAAACACTTACCAGTAGCGAGAGAGGGTGTTCCTCACTCCAGCAGGCAGGCAGGTACCATAGAGTGCGGTAAAGAGGCCGAGTTACCCCTCTCTACCATAGAGTGCACTCGGCGTTGGAGGTTAGCAGTCTAGTTTCTAGAACTCTGACGCTTCAAATGAAGGCTGGGCAGTGGGCGCGCAGCGGAGACAGAACACAGAAGGTAGAGGTGTTTCGTGGCGTACCTCTAGTGCCCTGTATTTTATTATTTTAATTGTTGAACTGTTTTAAACTATTTTTGTAGCATTATTTTAGTGAAACACTTACCAGTAGTGAGAGTGGGTGTTACTCACTCCAGCAGGCAGGCAGGAACCATAGAGTGTGGTAGAAAGGTAGAGTTACCCCTCTCTACCATATAGTGCACTCGGCGTTGGAGGTCAGCAGTCTAGTTTCTGACCTCTGACGCTTCAAATGAAGGCTGGGCAGCGGGCGCGCATCGGGCGCGCCACTGTCGGGCCGAAGGTGAGCCAAAGGCAAGTCCGTCTGCGCCCGTCCGTGCCCCAACGGGTCCAGGGGCCAGGAACCCTGCCCTAACTCAGCTGCCATAGGCAATATACACCAGTAACCAGCTACGCCGTCTTAGGCTGCCTCATGAACCTTGCTGTGAGAAGGGCTAGCAATTCGATTGTGGGTTAGCAGGAGATCAGGTATGTAGGCTGTGCAATTTTGAGATAAAAATGCCGGCAGAGCTTAAGATGGACGCTTGCTGTCCACACACGGAGATGAAGGCCTGGAAGCTAGGCCTAATTAAGAGCCGATCCCTCCCTAAACACAAAACCGAAATCTGCCTGTTACTAGAGGAGGCAAATCTCGACGTTTTGCTCATAACTGAAAGCTGGCTTAACAACCGTTCCACCCCAGATATCTTAATGGCCCTCCCTCCAGGATTTAAAATCTATAAACTGGACTGCATAGGTCAGGTGGGGGGTGGACTTGCCGTCCTGATAAAAAATTAATTTAAGTGCGTCCTTAACCCCCTTTCCATCCTTGGCTGTGAAAGCTGCCAGTTTACCACGCTCTCGCCAACATATACCTTTTTAGGGCTACTAATATACAGGCCCCCTGGCCCCTATGGGGAGTTCTTAGATAGCCTGACCGATACACTAGCCAGCTTTTTGGTGAAAAAAGCCCACATCACCATTCTAGGAGATTTAAATCTGCATTTCGAGGACCAGAATCTCCCCAGTGTCAAGAGGTTGTTGCTAGATCTCGAGGGACTACAACTATCTCAGCTGATCACGTCTGCCACACACATTAAGGGTCTCATACTTGATCCAGTAATCTCAAACAACCCTAATATCTCAGTCTCCACCCCAATACCAGTACCCTGGTCAGACCACTTTCTTATCCCGTTTGCACTTGGCAATAGGGAAGCTGGAAAGACAAAGCACCTACCTTTGGGAGGTACAAAGACAAGAAACTGGTCTAAGCTGAACACAGATACATGGGGGATCTCCTAACTTCACTGGCCACTAAGATACAGGACAAGGCCGATGAAGCTCACTCCAGCTGGGAAAGCAGGATTACACTATCATTGGATAAACTGGCCCCTAAAACATCTACTAAACCAAAACCCATGCCCAAAAAAGCACCATGGTTTAACACTCAACTAGTATCTCTAAAGAAAAACTGCAAAAAAATCGAAAGGGAATGTAGGAAGACTTATGACTTACAACTCAAAGCCAAGTATAAGGCAGCTAATAGACTGTACCACAATAGTATCAAAGAGGCACAGGCAAAATTCTTTGGCCTAAAGATCAAACAAGCTCAGAATTCCTCGAAGGAACTCTTCTCTGTGGTCAAAGCTCTAACCTCCCTAACACACGACAACCACATTGCTGAGGTTACGGAGGAACAATGTAACAAGCTAGCCACTTACTTCCTCAAAAAAGTTATGGACATTTAAAGCTCCTTCATGACCAGGAGAGAGACATCTACAAGTCAGAAAAGTGATCAGGCGCAGACCCCCCCACGCCCATTCTCAGTAGCTTCCCACCAGTCAATACAGAGGATGTGAGATTACTGATGGATAAGGTGAAATCAGGCTCGCCTTTAGACCCTGCTCCATCTCATGTGCCTAAAAAGGACATAGAGGTTCTGCTCCCGACACTAGTGAAAATCACGAATCTCTCGCTAGAGTAGGGCGAAGTACCAAGTGCATGGAAACATGCAATAATCAGACCATTGCTAAAAAATATAACTTAGACCCAGCCCAACTAGGCAACTATCATCCCATTTCACTCTTGCCATTTGTCGGTAAGTTGGTAGAGAAACATGTAAATGGGGTGCTGACAGAGTTTCTGGAAACAAGCCAATGCCTCCACCCCACACAGATGGGTTTCCGCGCAAAGCATAGCACGGAATCAGCACTCCTGGCAGTGGTAGAGGAACTAAAAACGACTTTGGACCAAGGAAGGTCAGCCGCTATACTACTTCTTGACCTCAGTGCAGCATTCAATACTGTGGGCCACCACACTCTGCGAAACAGACTATTGGACCTTGGCATCCAAGACAAAGCCATGGAGTGGCTGTCATCCTTCCTGGAGGGCAGAACTTTTCAAGTGATGGAAGCCAGCTTTTTTTCAAAGACGATGCCATTGACTTGTGGGGTACCTCAGGGCTCCTCGCTCAGTCCCACACTGTTTAATGTTTACATGGGACCACTAGCACGGATAGCCCAAGAGTGAGATGTCTCCATGATTTCATATGCAGATGACACCCAGTTGGTGGTCTCCCTAGATCCCAGATCCAACAGTGACTCTGACAGCTTAGCACCCTGCATGGAAAGGGTTGTGGAATGGATGACAAACAGCTGTCTGAAGCTGAACCGGAACACAAGGGAGCTGATGGTCCTCGGAAATAATGCGGTTCCCAGGCCTCTGATGAGCTGGCCTAACTGCCTGGGTAGCCCACCAACTCCGAATGTGACCACCAAGAATCTTGGCTGCTGGCTCGATAAGGATCTAACAATGGAGATCCAAGCCAAAAAATTGGCAGGTAGATGGTTTGGATTGCTCAGAATGCTCCGCAATGATTTGGAGCGTATCCCCATGCAGCCTAGGAAGACAGTAGTCCATTCCACGGTCACATCACGTTTGGACTATGGAAATTCCCTCTTCCTAGGGGCACCAAAATATGTCATCAAGAGACTCCAAGTGGTCCAAGACTGCTGTGTAAGTTCCCAATACACAAACCAGTTAGAAAGCATTTAAAAGCTCTTCACTGGCTCCCGATTGAGGCCAGAATCAAGTGCGACCTATTGGGAAAATAGGTAGAGGCTAGGGTTCCATTGCTTACAGGGTTGGTGGGGGCTAGATGTTGGAAATAAAGCCCAGAGGCAGAATCTTTAGTGGGCTTGATTTTACAGTGCCAGCCCTAGCTTGTGCCAAAATCTCCCCAGCAACCAGGGGTCTTTGGAAATGTATAATTATGCAGTCCCCAGGGTGCTGTCCTGCTAAGGGCCATGCCCTCAACCCTGCATATGAGGTGGATTTCTTTGTGGATGTCACAGAAGCGTCTCACGTTAGTGTTGAGCCAGTGAGTCACCTTATATCTTAAATCCTGTGTTGACTCTGTTGTCCCGGGAGGCAAACTTGGCACATTGACTAAAATGGCTACATACGGGCAAGAAGCTGGAGGGAGATTAATCACAGGAAGGGGGTCTGGGTGGTCTTGCCTCCCTTCTGATTGATTGCTGTTACGTTTCGAGTGAGCAGAATACCTAGCTAGCCTCGCTACTTGGGGGGTCTAAGAGCAGCTCCAGTAGGTTCAGCAGTCCTTGGGGCACTAGTGACTCCCCTCTTGTGCTGTTCCCTGACCTTAGGTTGCAATGTTGTTACCGAGAGAGCTGGCCTTGCAACTGCTCTGGCGTGCTCCTGCCATGGGCCCATGACACACCTCTTTTCGATGTTAGACAAGCCTTTCAAACTGGCCTCAATGGCGTCAACCTGGTTGTGTAGGGGTGTAGCTTAAGGTCAAGCAAGTCGCCAAGACTCTCCCAAAGACCAGAGTCTGATATTTGGGGGGCTGGCCAGAGTAGTCTGCTCTTAAGAGGCCAATAAGGATTTCAAGTTCCCTGGAATGGGTTTCAAAATCCTTTTCCTTCGTTTGGCCACCGAGCCAGAGCCAGACGAAGGTGCAGCAGACTCAGGACTGTTTAGACCCTCCGCTTCCATCAGCCGGTCCCTTCAAATAGCGGGGTTGGAACAATATCGCCAGCTGTGAGGGAAAGCTGCCATCCTGCCAACTTAATCTTGTTGGAGATAAAGTCAACAGTCCGCACCAAGAAGTTATCAATTGTAGTGGGGTTGAGGACCCAGATTTTATCTGGGAGAACTACAAGAAAAATAAAAGCGTGATATTGCACGGTACCTTAAGGATTGTGGACGACTTGTGCAGGAGGACAAAAAAATAGGCCCATCAGTTAAGGGGTTAAAAAAGAATCCTGGTAATTTTACACAAATTGGTTTTCGCCTCTCAGCTCTTGGGTGTTCTAGTATATGAAAAAGTAAACAAATGGCCTGTACTTTTTACTTTTTTCTAAGAGCGGTGGCAAACCTAGCTACTCCTGGGATTTTGGTGAACGATGTGGTTGTGTTGTAAAATTCACCATTTTCACATTTTTTAAAATTGCATTGGGGAAGAACCCCTTCAAACCCTGCCAATTGATGATGATGGCTTCGGGACCTAGCGGCCATGTGTTGCCATGGGTCCTCAGGGCTCTGGATACAGGCAGCTATGGATGTAACTGTTTGTCCCCTGAGCCTTGAAGTGTCCTAATGCCTACATGGAGCAGACCAGTGCTCAGGGAGGAGAGGCCGGAGTTTGACCAGAGTGAGCTCAAAGTGCACACGTGCACAGTTGGATACATTTGGTGGAAAAAACATAGAGGTGAGAGCGGAGGACACAAACAAAAAAGAATGACTGCTGCAACTTAGTGTCCCTGGCAGCACCATCCTCTCAAAGGCCAGCCAATGAAAGGAAAAGGAAGGGACTTAAAGGCTGGGCTCAGCTGCTTCCTTCAGCCCTTGAAACTTGGCACTTTTATGTTTTATAGAAAGCTTTACTCCTATTTTCAGCAGGTTTACGATAAAAGCAACAGCCTTAGTAAAGACACAAGAATATCTATCTTAAGTGAGTTACATGTCATTAGTTTTTATAATTAACCCCCCTCCTCTATAACAAAGTATTATGCAGCCAATGGTACAGATGTTCAATAGCAATACCTCTAGATGCACATTACAAATTGTTGAGCTCAAATTCTGATATAGAGGGACCCCATAACTTCTCATGATTCTGATGACTCTCTGGATTCTTAGTTTGGGGATTCAGTGGTCTTGCATTTGTGCATTGCGTGAATGCATTGTTGCCTACAAGGTACCATGGAAGCCAACCAATCTTGCAAAATATGCCATCTGGCTTACACCAACCCCAGGGTAATCGAGGTTTCACAATAGCTATTACACACACTCTCTCTCTTTCTCTCTTGGTGTGCAAGATTAACCTGCTCTCCAGGCTTGGGGAAGCTGTAGTTGGCCCAGTTGGTCAATCTGCTTCTCCTATGTTATGCAGATTTGTACAGCGCACTATCACCCGGGAGGGTATCCTGGCGCTGAGCAGGTGTGAGCCTAGCCAAACCAAGGGCCTGGTGGGACTACTCAAATAGCCAGGTCTTCAGCTTCATGCGGAATTCAAGAGGTGAGGAGGAGGCAATTATGTGTAGTGGCAGGTCGTTCCAGGCTTTAGAAGCAATGTAGGAGAAGGATCAACATCTGGATCTGGTTTTCTGTATGTGTGGCATGTGTGCAAGTAGGAGCCTGGAGGAGTGGAGTTTTCTGGAAGCCTCGTGAAAGCTGATGTGTTTGTTGAGGTATGCTGTGCCAGTGTTATGTAGTGCCTTATAAGTGTGGTGAGGAATTTGAATTGTGATAATTTGTGTATGGGGAGCAAGTGGATCTCCTTCAGGTGTGGTGTGATGTGAGTGCGGCGTGTGAGTTTGAGAGTGATTCTGGCCACCGAGTCCTGAATGGTTTACAGCCTTCTGGTGAGTTTTGTGTTGATGCCAGCATAGATGTGTTCTTGTAGTTCCACTTGCTTTTGACCAGAGCGTGCATGGCAGTTTTCCCGGTGCGGATTACGAGTCATTTGGAAATCTTCCTGAGCATCTTCATGATATAGAAGCATGAGGCGGTGACAGCGTACACTTGGGCAGTCATGTCAACTTTTCTGTCAATGACGATCACAAGGTTCTTTGGCGTGGGTGGTGATGGTAGGTGTCGGACCTAGCTCTGTTGATCTCCAGGTGGAGTTCCACGGTGAAGTTATCTTCCAGAACATCATGATTGCGGTCTTGTCAGTGTTTGGCTTAGAAAGTTGGTCTTCTTTCAGTGGGCAATTTGAGTCATGCAGTCATTGAACGGGAGGATAAGTTGAAGAGGTTCAGGTTCAGGGAGCATCCTTGCAGAACTCCGCAGATGAGGTTGCCGGAATCCAAGGTGTACAGTGCCAGGCTGACTGTCTGGGTCCTTTTAGTCAGGAAGGAGCAGATACATCTGAGTGCATGTCCTAGGATTCTGATGTCATGCAGACGCTGAATGAGGATAGGGTGGGAGAACATGTCAAATGCTGCAGAGAGATCCAGGAGGATGAGATTCACTGTGTCTCCTCTGTCAAGAGACATGCCGAAGTCATCTGTGGTGGGGTGAGAACAGTTTCCATGCTATGCTATGCTGAAAACAGAATGAATGGTATCGAGAGGTTTGTGGATGTTGAGGTATTTGGTAAGACGTCTGTTGATTTTCTCTGAGACCTTATCCGGGAATGGTAGACGGGAGAATGGTCTATAGTTAGCGAGCGCTGAGGGGCTCGTGGAGGGATTTCTTCAGCAATTTAGCAAGGTCTAGGAAGTGTCCAGGTGTCTGGGTAGGTCTCCAAAGTGGTGGAGGCATTCAAAATGGGTGTGATCATGGTCCTGATGGGTTGCAGTACTTTGAAGTAGGCGTGGCGGAGGCAGAGGTCTGATGAGGCCCCTGCGAGGATGGATTTCATGGTCCTCCTACAGGAGTGGTGCAGCACAATCCCAGAGGACCCCGAGTTGCAGTCACCCACTGTTGCTTCCGATTTCACTGCTATGGGCCATTGTACTGATTGTTAAACTCTCAGATTCACAGGTATTTTCATCGCAAATAGGTCACACTGTGCACCTATGTCAATGGCAGATTAACCAGGTTTCAATGGTTCTTTTGCGTGGCCTGTTCATTTGAACATCTCTCATTATGCACAAACGTTTGGCATAATCAAAACAAGGACTTTTACCACGTTTGTTGTTATCCACCACTAGGCAGCTCTGCATGATTTCTGCATCTATGGACTACAAATAGTCTGATCCCATGATGTTTGCACCTATGAACCACCAAAAGACAGACACTCATCACTTCTCCGCTAATGAGCCACCACTAGACAGCCCCCCATTATTTCTGCACCTATGAACAACCACCTGACTGACCCCATGATTTCTGCACCTATGAACCACCACCTGACTGACCCCATGATTTCTGCACCTATGAACCACCACCTGACTGACCCCATGATTTCTGCACATATGAACCACCACCTGACTGACCTCATGATTTCTGCACCTATGAACCACCACTGCACGGATCCCCATCACTTCTCTACCTATGAACCACCACTAGAAACCCCCCCCATTATTTCTGCAGCTGTGAACCACCACTAGACAGACCCCCACACCACTAGGCAGCCCCCATTATTTCTGCACCTATGAACCAACCCCAGACTGACGGCATGATTACTGCACCTATGAACCACTACTACACGCATCCCCATCACTTCTCTACCTATGAACCACCACTAGAAAACCCCCATTATTCCTGCGCCTGTGAACCACCACTAGACAAACCCCCACACCACTAGACAGACCCCCATCATGCTTGCACCTATGTTTTCACCTCTGAACCACCACTAGACAACCCCCATCATATAAGCATTTAAAAGTATGGATTTCTAGAGTAAACACTGACTAAATAAATACTGTAGACTGGAATGAGGAGGCAAAGGTATTATTGTTCCAAATGTTCCTGTTTGAAAGAACTTTAAACTGTTTAGGAGGATATCCTTAGGCCGAGACGTTTACCATCCATCGAGGATAATAGTGCTCCTTGTGTACCAAATGTCTGAATAAGCAATATTTAATTACACACGTGTTTATCGATTTTTTTTCCTGCTGAGGGCAATGTATAGTCTTGTTTATGCTTGATCCGTGTGCTAGTCAATTAAACCTGATAAGGTGTCACAGCACATGATTACTTGTTGCTAGGGTTTTGCCCAGCCACAGGTTGGCGAAAGTCATTCTTGCTTAGCCATGTGTGTGCTGAATGTGGTGTGTTTGGACTGACCACGCTGCAGACACATTTCAGCTTGAAGTTGTTGCAGAATAGGTTAAGGGGGGAGAAGTAACTCAGTGAGTAAAATATTGCGCTAATATTAGTCAAATCAGAGGCCATAAATCGTGCTCTGGCTGGTACCAGTTTCTGTGGTTGGATTCCAGAAGGAAGGTGTTGGCCGTATTTTTTCAGGAAATGCTCTGACTCAGTAAGTAATTAAGATAGGTGTTGGCTTAAGGCCACGTGCTCATCCAATTAAATAAACTCTATGTTTACTAAAGTGAATAGTTTGTGTATTGGCTGAAATGGTAGAATTATTAAGATAAGAATGACCACCAACTCATTAGTCATTACACTCATTTAGTGTGTATCTCTTAGAGTTATTAAAATTCACATCACTGGACTAATTAAAGCCTTGAATTCATTGAATGCAATACGGCATATAGCATACATGCTATTGTGCAATCCATGTATTAAAACTTATCTCCAACTTCTTTATATTGGAGGCTTGTGACACACCCAGTTGCCTATTATAATAAAATGATGTCAGACCTCAACTATAATAACTTATTAAATTTGAGTCCTGACCTCACAATGCCACTGCCAGAGCCAGCAGCCATGCCTAAGGCAGGTCTCGTTTCAGAGCATAATTAAAGCAGCTGTTTAAGGAACACAATCAACATTGCTTTTCTGTCTTCTGCTCTTTTTTTTCTAGCTTTATAGTCACAAGCAGAAAGGAGATATTTATAGCAACATGTTTATTTTTTCCATTCCATAGGTAAATTACAGAAAAATTTGAATCTTTCTGCATGTTTCTACACATTCTGAGCTATTGTGCCTTTAAAAAACAACTGACTCACAATTAACTGATTCTAATATTTTTTTAAAACAAATATATAACAGCTTTTTTGGTGTGCTTAATTTTGCACTAGAGATTCTATTTTTAATCTTCAAGGTTGCAAACATGCTTTCTCTTTCATATGAAAGTGCTAGGCATCAAGAATTTAAGTGGTTTGTGGGAAAGGCGATGGTATTATATGGAATAAAGTACCCCTTGCTGTAAATGATAAGGATATCGTAAGTCACCGCCTTTTTCCATAGCCTTGTAAAGAAACTCAGCCTTTGTCTTCTTTCCTCCACATTGTCATGGTGCTCCTCAGTGACTTGCAATAACCTTATACTGTACGGCCGGGGGGTACTTTATCCCATATATAGTACATGAGATTTCTGCAAAACGATATTTCTGCACAGATCATTTAGTGAAAATGTAGCGTCTACACCTGCTAAATGGTGCATGTCAGTGTTAAATTACACTTGAACTAGTGCAATTGATGCAATTTGTAAATGTTAGTTTAAAAATGCTTGATCACAAATGCAATCTATGCAAACCTAGTTGTATATTTATTAAATTTGCTTTCATAGTGCACATGTGCCTACATGTCTCCATGTTGCTAGAAAGTCATGGCACAGGAAAAATAGGAAGAGTGAGGAAACCAACAAAAACAAAAAAATAAATAACAGGAACCGGAACATGTAACACTCCTGGCACTAAAAAGGAAGCAAATAGATCCACAATACGTGTTGTATAAAAAAAAAAAAGACCATAACAAAAGAGGCACATCTTTAGGGCCTTGCAGAAAACAAATGTTTATCCACTGTTAATAAGTGAGATAGCAAAGGACATGATTTAGAGTTTGGAGGATGGTGACGGAGTACCCTGTCTACCAAAACTCTCTGTCCACACACCCTATCTTGAGTCAGACGGAAAGCCAGATTTACACAGATGGAGTAAAATTTACTTAATGGCTGCAAACCTTCCCCAACAGCCCAAGAGAGTACGGACCATCGGATATCAGCCATTTACAGTAGCCATTAGGATGGCTTTTGTACCGTCCATCACCACCAGGAATATTCTGAAGGTTCTACATTTGGCGGATGGAGTAAAGGCAGTGAGGCAGACATGAAGTCTCCACCTCCCTGGCAGCCTTTACTCTATCTGCCAATGGAGCAGGCTTTCACTAATGAAAGGGGTGAATCTTTTCGCAGAGTAAAGAGCAGGCTGGTGTGTATGATAGTACTACTTTAGCAATTATTAATTGAGTACTTTTTAAAAGGTGGGTGTGACTTCGGGTCTGATTTAGAATTTGGCGAACAGGTTACTCCATCACAAATATGATGGATCTCCCATCCGCCCTATTACCAATGCGTTGCATCCTATTGGACTTGCAATAAGATGGACGGGATATACATCCCATTTGTGAAGGAGTAACTTGTATTCCAAACTCTAAATAAAGCCCATAGTTTGAAAGTAAAATAAGTTTGGTCTAGGACATTTATGTGGTGTTTTATTTGTCTGGGAGGGGATGGGTTTTGTCTATTACTCGACCAGGTCACAATCCAGATGGGTGTCTATAATGCAATGTTGTGGACATGAAGAAGTGTTAAGTTTATGCTAGTTTGACTACCATGCTACTGGTGTGTATGTTAGTATGGTGTGTAACAGTGATTTAACATTCCTTTGACAACTTCATGCTTTTGGTGCTGGTTTGTGAACATAATAGTGAGAAGGTTCTGTCTAGCCTGGGCTGTACGAGTATGACGAGTTTTAGACAAGGGTGGAACAATGGTGTGCAGTGTTCTTGTAACATATAGATGTCGAACAAGAGCCCAAGTATGGCATGCCTGATAGCTCTCGAATGTGTAGCTTAATCCTTAATCAGGGATCTTACAAAAATGTCTTTAAGGGGTGGCTTGGATCTCAAAATCAGATGGAACTTAATAGGGAAGAGGGGAGACAGAAGAATAATCTGTGATCCTCATGTGCTCCTGGGCAGAGTATCATCTGCGACTATCTGGTCGGCCAGCTCTATGGGTATGTAGCCTACTTCCCCAAGAATACACACTCAATTTTAAAAACGAATCATGAAATGCTTCTCCCTCCTTTACTCCAGAGATCTTTACACTACCAAGACTGTATCATTTTTAACTGCACGACCTGTGATGTGATAATGTCTGAGGTGTGTTATGTGCATATGGCAAGGACTGTCCATCATGTGCGCCTTTGGAAGATTTGTGGTGAGTCTGTGGTTTGTGGGGCATGCACATCCACAAATAGTCATTCTTTAAACAAGAGATAATGACTGTGCAATTGTGATGTTAAACATCACGACCTCCATCAGGTTGGAGGAGAGAAGCATAGCAGACAAATCAATTGCAACATTGCAATTTCAGAATTATCGCAACTTGGTAGGAGCAGCAATCAGTATGACTAAATGATGATTTAGAGACTACTGACACCACATCGGTGTGACCTGTGTTGGAGAGCGGGCTATGCCTCTGTTCTGTCACCCTGTCACTATTTCAACCACTAATAAAGGAGAGCGAGGATGCAAAGAAGCCATGTGGTCCCCCTGTGAATGACCCACATCATCAGGGCATTCAAAGAGGCGGAAGCACAAGCCAAAGATGGGATTGAGAGTGGGGAGAGGAAATTACAAGGACCTGTCAAAGGGGAGAGGTGCATTCTAGTTAGGTGCCCACACACAGTGGTAAATCAACCCCTCAGAACCCTGAAGATAGACTGCAGTTGTCACAAAAACGGTGTATGTAGGGGATGGATGGCACCCTTCGTCAGCAATAAAACATCCCAGACGAGTGAGTACCAGCCCAGAAATGGGGAAAAAGAGAATGGCAGTGTACCAAAGAAAAACACAAGCTGGGTGGTGCGCAACAAAGGGAATATAAAAGGAAGAAATACCCAGGATCGGACTGGTCTAACGAGCAATCTGGTAGTGCCCAACAGGCTAGTCTGACAGGTCAGTGTGTGGCCCAGTTTTTTTTGGGCTGATTGTGGGTCTGTTTAATGATCTGCTGATATTAAAACTAACATTGTCTGAGCAAGCTCAAAGCCATACAATCTTCCATACTGTTGTATCTTAGCTATAGTGCTGTTCATGTCATCCACTGCTCCACCAGTGGAACCCTGTATGGATGATGTAACATGGAATGTTGGTGTATGAAAACCACAGTTGGATAAGGGCTGAGCACCATGCTGACTGCTCCTGGTGGGGCTGTATTACTGCTGTACTATTGATCTACAATAAATACTCCTAAAACATCTCAACCAGCTTGGAGTTATTACTACAATTTTATGGCGACGAGTTGAAGCAAAGAATCTGCGTTTGCTACCTCTAAGGCCTTCAATTTCAAGTCTGGAGTATCTGAGGACCTACTCTCAAGCTAAAGCAACTCTTCTGTCCACAGCTGCACTTACTTAACTACTGGCTACACATCAGCCCCACCAGTGACCTCCCGTCGGTCGCCCTCTACGCTAAAGTGCCAGTTCCAGTCTCTACACAGCTCAAGTCTCTGCCTTCTGTTCCTACAGCATCTCTAAAGCTGCAGCCCAAGCTCCTGTGTCTACAGAGCCTCTACAAATAAGGTTATCAGCTACTGCCTGTGCTTGTGTGGTTTCCTCAACGGAGGTATTTAGAGACTGTCTGAGTTCTTGTTTCAGCACGGAGTGAGGTTCTTCTGTTCTGCCACATCGATCTACAGTGTCTTCAATCTTGAGCATCTTCAATAAAAGGGCACCTTCTGGGACAGTATTATCCTGCCACAACCGCGTACACTGGTTGGACACATGGACCTCTCAAACACCTTCATGCTCTAGGTGGTGAGTCCATTTTTGTCTTTTACGTGGGGCACAGCAGTCACTTCATTGCTAGTTTTGTGTGACATGCGATGGCAGTTCACGCTCAAACACCTTCACGCTTGCGCAACCTTTGCGCGTCACCTAAGTTTGAGTGGTGAGATGATCCAGTTAATTGTCATATTTCTACATTGCCTAGAACAGTTTTTTTTGGGTGTTTTACTTTAGTGGCAACAACGGCAGTTCTACCGCTACTGGACATTTTGAAAATATACGCGCGTGCACACTCAGCTTCGTGTGTGCCGCCTGCCTACTCTTCGCCGACGTCTCTCCTTCACGTTCACGGAACCTTCGGCACTGCTGCGTTGTTTCTGTTCTCTGTTGGTGCGTGGGCGCACTGTGAGCCACCCTGCAGTGATGTCAACTGCGTGCCTCCATCTTGCGGTTTGCAGAAGTTTTCTCTTGTCCTCACGGTTGGCGGCAGTTTCGTCATTTTTTTTCACTTCCGTTTTCTTCCATCAACCCTGCCTTTATCATCGGATCGTCTTTACCGTCGCGGTGTGAGGAGACAAGCTCTTCATTATGGGAAAAATGCAGCGGGCCCCAGCACCAACAGCACCGGATTGGGTGTCCAACACATGTTTTACAACGTTATGTACATCGATCACGACATCGGGTGCATGGATCAGCTGCCCAAGACTAGAACACTGTACTTTGTTTCCAGATTGTGTGGTGAGTTCTCCACAAGCTCATTTGTTTTTCCATCTTCAATCTGACATGGTGTCTGCTGCAAAGTACTTTGCTTATGGCAAGCCCATGTACACTGCATCCCATGCAAAGTATTTTCATGCGGCAAGTCTTCTGGAGCTGTTTTGTTTCTACAATGTCCCGTTTACCTACTATGAACGCCTGTCCCATTGTATCACGGTGACAGGCACACCTTTGGCATTGATGTTTTACGAATTTGTTGTGGACTTTAACATATTATAACGTTATTTTCACAGGCATTAGACATTTAGCGATCTACAGTATTTCATATTTAATGGTTGTTTCTGGTTGTGCACGTTCATAAACCGTTTTGTGTTTTTTCAAGACATGTCATGTCATATGCACATTGCTATGTAATAGTCTAATTTTCCGGTTACCTCACTTTGGGCACAATATCTGCACCTCCATACGGGGTAGGGGTTTTTGTCCCGTTTATTACAGTGCACGTTGTTTTTACCTCTTCATGGGGTGTTTCACGTGGGTTGTGTTTCCGCTACTCTTGTGCACAACATTGACCTCTCCACGAGGTATGTCTCTTTTGTTACAGTGCACAATGTTTTTTTTACCTCTTCACGGGGTGTTTCACGTGGGTTGTTTTCCCTCTACTCTAGTGTACAACATTGACTTCTCTACGATCTGTTTAATGGGTTCTTCTCATTTAGTTCTGTGCACAATGTTTTACCTCATAGTACACTAGGTGTGTCGTGTGGACGGTTGTCCCGCATCTACAATGCACAATCTCTTGACCTCTCCGGAGGTGTGTTTGTTGGGTCTTTCCCTATCATCCTGTGCTTAACATTTGACCTCCAGTCGAGGTGCGTCCTTACACGGACATGACTTTACATGACCTTTACCTTCTCTACAGTGCACGTTCTTACCTTACTTAAGGTGTCTAGTGTGGGTTATTTTTTTATTATAACAGTGCACATTGCTTTACCTCCACTCGAGGTTGCCCATGCACAAGCAAATTTTTACTCTTGGCGAGTGTATGGTTTCATTCACCATAGTGCATGGGTTACGTTACGCTGGGCGTTTGTTTTTTAATGCTTCTTGCTTCGTTTTCAACATTATAGCCCAGTGGTGTTCTCTATTTTGATTCATTCTTCTAAATTTTATGGAGAAGTATGAGGACATTCCTCTTCTTCTCTGTTGTCTTGTTTCCTCCTGATGTGGGTTGCCTTCTCGCATACTTACCTGGCCAGTAGGTGTGCAGAGGTTAGTCATTGATGGTTTCTCCTTCTATTTTTCTTTTCTTTTCTCATTTATAGAAAGGAGGATGGGAAACAGGTTATGTTTATCTGTTTCTTCAAGTTTCTTGGTTGTTTTGTTTCTCTCTATCTCTGCCCTGTTTCTCCCTGTACTCTCCCCTCTATTTTGTTCTTCTAGTTTCTACATCTGATTCTATATTTCTCTTTTCTCTTTTCCTTCTGGAAGAAAGGAGGATATGTTGTATCTTAGCTATAGTGCTGTTCATGTCATCCACTGCTCCACCAGTGGAACCCTGTATGGATGATGTAACATGGAATGTTGGTGTATGAAAACCACAGTTGGATAAGGGCTGAGCACCATGCTGGCTGCTCCTGGTGGGGCTGTATTACTGCTGTACTATTGATCTACAATAAATACTCCTAAAACATCTCAACCAGCTTGGAGTTATTACTACACATACCTTGCAAAACACCCAAACAATGTGTTTTTACAAGTTCAAAACTACCCCAATTTACAAACATGGGCCACTTTTTTAGCTATCTAATTCACTATCGGGGGCCACTTTTATTTTGGTGCCCGGGCCTATTTTCTGTCCCAGTCCGACCCTGGAATTACCTAATTGCCAAACATATCCTTTAAGTCTGAAGATGTGAGTCCACAATGAGTGAAGTCTGAGAGTACTGGAAGACAGCACAGTACAACAAAAGGTTGCGAGAGAAAAACATGGGTGTCCAGTGGATGAAACATTTTTAAAAAAAGGCAGTTTCCGGAGGATATGGTTTGGTCCGATGAATTGCATATGAAATAGCTGCTTACTCAACTGCCACTGTGCTGCTCCTCATATTATTGTGGGCCTCAATATTGTGATATCAAGGTACCCCCTTTTACCAGAACACACCAATACCGGTTCATGTTGTGTGATTTTCTGAACACTGCTTCACCCCTGTCCCAGTACCTCCATGGCATTTTACAAGGCTCAATAACCTCACAGGAGTTGGGTAAAGATGAAGTGACTGCCAACATGCAACACCAAAATCCAGAAGGCCAATGATAGGGCTTAAAGATCCATCATCTACCCTCTCCCTAATTAACCGTTGCTAGGCTTCATCCCAAAGGAGCAAAAGCAACTTTCTGTTATGTGCAAGTAGATGGTGAAGATATGCCTGATATCCCTTAGGTAAAAGGAACCCTGATGAATGCAAAATATCTGAACACCTACATGTAAGAAATGGGGTTGTGAGTTGTTGGAACTGGCACTTTCTGGTTGGCTGAGGTGATGCCCCAGCCAGGCAGAAGCTCTCACATCCATCAGGGATGGGTGATTACACTCACTGTATAACCTGCGCTCACCCTTGGGTAGCTTGGCACTGAGCAGTCAGGCTTATCACAAAGGCAAAATGTAAAGCATTGGCACAGCACTCCCACACAATAAATACACTGAGCATCACAAAAGAGACTTCACACTTGGTGTATGTAAATAAAGTTTATATTCAATACACACATTAATTAACACAACATGAACATCATGTGTTTCTGGGCATAAAGCACACTCGGAAATATTACTAGCAGTACAAGGTCCAACGTGTTAAATTTACATCAGTAGTATGCACACTTGGGAAAGATCCTACTTTACCCCCAGCACCCTTATGCGGCGCAAAACGTTGTCAAAGCTAGACCACCCTGGCAACCGTTATAATTCAATACCACACATTTATAGGGTGCACCCAAGATCACACCAGATATCAAAATTATGTACCTGCAAAGAATTACAACCCTTTTAAGCAGCACCGTGGGCCGAGGCCTCATGGGTAAAAACAATTTCAGACGTAGTATTCTGTTGGCAAGGAATCAACGTGTAAAGCAACACTGCCGGGCGGTGTAATGAAACCCAGCCAGTCCGCAGGCATTCACTCCCACACACACACAATCACACAGCACCGATACGTGATGCAATAGATATCAGGCAGGTTCGTATGGAACACACTCGTACACATAAGCACACAGCACACTGCAACGCGGTGCAAACGATATCCAGGAGGCCAATGGATAGCACACTGCAGACCCCGTGGTCCAAGCCGCCCTCCACCTTCTAACTCACCCCGACTACCTTACGCCCACGAGTTGGAGATAACCAGCCCACCCCCCATGGATACTAGATTGATTGCGGCCAAAGACACATTTAGAGTCCCCGGGAAGAAGATGGGGGTACGCAGCAGGACTAATTCAGGTTGTAGGACAAATTGGGAGGCAGTCGTCAAATGGGGGTTTACCACCACCCCGGAAGTTCGCCCACAGGATATGGAGCAGAAGTGGACTGAGGGCAATAGTCAGTCACTCAAAAGGGTCTCACAATATGCCTTCCGGCACCAACCCAGTTCTGGGAAGCAGTCTCTTGACCTGCTTCCAATCGCTCTCAGAAGTGCTCCTTCTGCCAATTAATCACCCTCATTACCCAGGCCTGATCCGGGCAATACTACCAGGCAACACAATGTCATCGGAGGCTGGGTGAGGAGAGGGCAGTTGGTTCGCTGCACTGAGGGCCCAAAAGGAACAATCAATGAGGAGAAATAAAGCAGGGGAGCCTCTTGGAAGAAAGAGGCCCCTCATCAGGCACATGTTGATCGGAGTAGCACTCAGGCAATCCGGGCACAATGTCTGGTACGCAATGATATGAGTCGCATCAGACAATTCCGGTCTCAGACAATGCAGAGTAGCAAACTCAGTACCTCCCTGGAAATGAGGCACAATGTCTGGTGCACGTTGATATGGGTCGTACCAGACAATACTGATCCCACACAATGAAGACTTGGAAATTTCGTACCTCCCTGGAAATGAGGCACAACGTCTGGTGAGCATTGAATTGGGTCTCACCAGACAATCCCAGTCACACACGCCTGTGGCGCATTGGTACTAGTCACACCAGGCAATTCTGGTCACACAGACAGGTGCAAGTTTAGCAATGCCACACTAGTAGAATAAGGAACTACTGTGGTTCTGCCCTCACCTCTGAGGGTTGCAACCTGTGAATTGGACACCGCACACAATAAGCATGCAATCGGTGTGAGAGAGATGCAGCACAATGGACGAAGCAGGCCACACTGGATCCCGCAATTGGTGAATCCGCTCACCACCAAGAAGACGCTTGAGGTCCCCATGTTGCAGAGGCCGTACTCCTTAGATGTGGGCAATACTTTTGGGGCTCCGCACAAGGCAATCCAGGCTCAATTCTTAGTTCCACACTCACGCCATGCTACCAGTTGGGATCCAGCAGACAATGTGGGCACTTAAGAAAGAGGGCACCACTCTCCAGATGTCACAGGTATTTATTTATTATTTATTTATGCATTTTTATATAGCGGGAACTTTACTCGAAGAACCAAGTTACATTACATAAGGACTTCAGAGTACATGAATTACATAAAAGATACAAACAGATAAACTCTAAACTCACATAAGAATGGTAGTAAGTACATATGTCTACCACAGATACTAGTGGTTAAAGTTACATATATACAAGTTGCAAATTCACTCAAGATTACACTTTAAGAAAAGTTGAAGCGATTAGGGTTGGACAAATATATATTACATATTTACAAGGCATGATCTTCTCGCCATTGCTGGGGTTCTTGCTTTCAGCCCGGCCTTCAGGGTGCTGTTGCACTCACAGGCGGTGATCTTGGGTCTTGAGGGATCCCCAGGCTGGTGATAGGCAGATGTCCTCCACGCTTATAAGGTAGATGGTGTGGGTCCCTCACGGGAGGTCTTTGATGTCCCCGAGATCTCCATAAGAGAACAGGGGGCAAGCCAACAAGCAGTTGGAGAGCACACTTCAGGGTGCCACACAGCAACAGGCCAGCCACTATTCAGGAAGGGTGCACGGTCCCTTCCAATGGCAGTAATCCTCCTTGTGCACAACAGATTCCTCTGGCAGTGTGTACCACACAGTTCCAGGTTCTCTGGTCCCACGTCCCCACAAGTGCATTCTTACCCTGCTGAATTAGGGCACCAGTAGTTATAATGTAGTGTGCCTTTGAAGTTGGGGGTAGTTCATAGGGTTTCCCTTTGAACTACAGATGTCTCCCCTAAATTTCAGGCGTTTCTGCCATGGACCCATGGAATGCAGATCTTAATCTTTAGTGGGGCCATGATCTGGCTTCTGGAGGCCAAGTGTCAAAACATCTTCCTCCAGTCTGTCCTGGCAAGTCCTCAAATGGCAGAGGTCTGTTGTTCCAGTTGCATGCCCAATGTTTTAAAGTTGTTGCTGGCAAATGCACAGATGTGCTCCCCCAGCTTCCAGTGTGGACTGGAGTCAAAGTAAAAGCCACAAAAAGAGTTTTAGAGCATAGAAATGCCCACTTTCTAGAAGTGGCATTTCTGAGCTAGTAATGACAAATTCTTCTTTACCACTGGAGAGGGTTTGTCATTGTGAATCCAATGAGAATCCAATGATAGGAAAGATTATGAGGCTGCTGTACTATTGCAGCTTGAAGTAATTTCAACAATTCCCCCATGTTAACCTCTAGCAAGAGCAAACCTCATATGTTGTGAAATCACACATTGGTATTCTTCACTACCTGGGAAGGGAACACAGGTGTACCTGCCCTGCCTTTCACCTACCACCTGCTTCACCCCTTAATACTTACCCTAGGGGTGCTCTAGTGGCAGTGAAAGGTACTATCTGGATTGGCATTTAAAATTACCAATGTGAATCAAGGAGAGAGCGAGGAAGTTATGGGGAACGTCCCTATCCCCAGTTCAAATGTATGCGAAACAATGTGGACGTACCCACTAAGAAAAGAGTCAGGTCTCACTGTTATAATGAACAGTGCCAAGGAACCATTAGGTTTTATTAAAAGACCCCTCACACACCAACCTGGTTGGTGTCATGCTTCATCATTAGGGTCCCAACTGGGTGGCCGAATGCCCCCTGGTTGTGCTACGACGCCTGATTACAGCGGAGCTGGTGTGGTGTATTTTGTGTGAAGTGGTATAGTGAGGATTTAAAAGTATCTCTGGGAATCCTTGCCTTATGTGTTTATTAGTGGCCGCCGCTGTAATCAGGCATCGTAGCACAACCGGGGGGCATTCGGCCACCCGGTTGGGACCCCAATGATGAAGCATGACACCAACCAGGTTGGTGTGTGAGGGGTCTTTTATTAAAACCTAATGGTTCCTTGGCACTGTTCATTATAACAGTGAGTCCTGACTCTTTTCTTAGTGGGTACGCATTTAAAAATACCAACCTGTATGTAAGTGCAATTGTGCACACACAGGCCTGCAATGGCAGGCTGGACACATGTTTAAAACACCATAGGTGCAAGTGCGCACACTCAGGCCTGCAATGGCAGGCTTGAGACATATGTTTAAAACATCAGGTAAGCACCACTTCCTAACTTGTGTAAGAAGGGCAAGCGCACTTCCACACTGCATTTACAGTAGGAAAGTACCCAGAATCCTAAGTCCACAGACGGAGAATCGCAAAACCCAGAAGGAAAAAGCAAACAGTTTAGGGAAACACAACCTGAAGATTATCAGCTCTAACATTGGTTGACAGGGGTGTGAGCCCTGGCCAAACAACAACCACAATCCTTGTCAGGGTGAAGTCACAAGCAAACCCTAAATTAACCCGTGCTCAAACCTCGGGTAGCATGGCACAGAGTAGTTAGGCTTAACTTTGAGGCAATGTGTAAGGTATTTGTGAAACACTTCAAACAGTAATAAAATGCAAACCCACCAGAAATGGAATCCCACACCAGATTAGAAATACAGAGGAAGTAAAGATCAATATAACAGGAGCAAAATGACAAAAAAAACAATTAATAGTTGGAAATATCCAATTTTAAAGATTTTCGTACAAATAGGCCACAAGCACGAGCGCCAACTGTGGATATCTGTCACACCGGACCGGGACAAAGTCACAAGTTCAGGGTGACTGTGATGGAGCACGGGTAAGCTACAGGGAACAAGATAGGCCAGCTGAACGGAGTACCTTAAATTCTGGTTTGCGGAGCTTTGCGAGGATCTGCTTCGCAGATGTGTTGTGCAGCCAAAGCAATGCTTTGGTTCTGAGATGAGGCGAGGCTGCAATCGGAGGTCCTGCGTCTACGTTGAGGATCCTTCGACGAGGGCTTGCTAAGCGAATTCTGGCATCAAAGGTGCATTGTGCAGTTGATTCATCGGTTCCGAGGAGCTGCATGGCTGCAATGTGGAATTCGGCAATGTTGTGGCGTCTGCTGTCGATGAGGGATGCGAGGCCTGCACTGAGTTGGCAATACACTGTGGCAGTTCCGAAGAGGTTCCGGGCTAGGATGGCAATGCGAGTCTTTGCGATGGTTCCGATCCACACAGCAGCGGCGATGCATCGGTTCTGCTTGGGGTTGTGCCGCGCAGCAAAGGAGATGAGCCAGTTCGGCTGGCTCTACAGAGAGAGGACCTTAGGCCCATTTCCAAGGGTCTAGGACTGGGGTGGCATCACTTGGCAGGATTGACTCACAGATGGCAGAGTTCAGGTGCTGGAGTCACAGTTGTCTTCTGTCCCTGAGGCTCAAGTCAGAATGTCAGTCAATTAGCCCTTGGAGTCACTCTGGGGTCCTGAGTTTAACAGAAGCAGTTCCAGTCCTTGTCACTGAGGCAAGATGGCAAAAGGCAGCAGGTAGGACAGCAGGGCAGCAGTCCTTCAGAGCAGCAATTCAGCAGAGAATCAGTCCTTTCAGCAGCACAGCAGCACAGCAGTTCTTCTTCCTGGCAGATTGTCCTCAGGTCTAGAAGTGTACTAAAGAGTTGGTGTCTGAGGTCCAATATTATGCCTAGTTCAGCCTTTGAAGTGGGAGAAACTTCTAGAGCTTCCACTTTGAAATGCACAGATGTCCTGTCTTTCTTGCCCTGGCTACAGACTAACTTCAGGGGGTATGCAGACCTTTGTGTGGAGGCAGGATACAGCCTATTCAGTTGTAAGTAGGGCTGCCTCCAGCTTCTCCCTTCCATCCTGCCAGTGATGGCCCATCAACACACACTTAAGCTCTCTATTGTGTGTGGCTGTCAAGGGGGAATACACAAAGCCCAATTGTCAACTGCCCCCGTTCATGTTCCCAGAGACAGGCAGCAGGCACCAAATGGTTAAGGAGGGGAAAATGCCCTTTGGCATTTTAAAAATTGTAATTAAAAATCCAACTTTACCATAAGAGAGGATTTTTCCTTACAATCACAAAGACAACAAACATGAACTGATTACTTGTTCCCTTATGGAAGTCACATCTTATTAAATGTATATAAGGTAAATCCAATGTTATCATATAGGAGAGGTAGGCCTTGCAAATCGAAAAATGAATTTGAGAGCTTTTCACTACCAGGCAATGCAAAACGTACAAGTACATGTCCAGTTTTTTAAACACAACACGCCATGCCCCATGGGCTGATGGGGGCCTACCATGGGGGTGACATATTTGTTAAAAAGGAAGGTATAGGCATGACAAAAGGTGTATTTTGCCAGGTCACAATGGCAGTTTAAAACTGAGGCAGGCCTGAGACATGTTTTGAAAGGGGTATTTAAGTGGATGGCACAATAGGTGCTGCAGGCCCACTAGTGGCACTTGACGTACAGCCCTGGGTACATGTAGTACAACTTTACTAGGGAGTTACAAGTAAATAAATTAAATGTACCAATTCGGCGTAAGCAAATTTTACAATGTTTAAAGGAGGGAGCACACGTACTTTAGCACGTTAGCAGTAGTAAAGTGAACAAAGTCCTAAAAGCCAACAAAAACAGGTTCAGAAAATAGAAAAGGTGAAGGCAAAACGTTTGCGAATGACCCTGCAGAGGGGGCCAAGTCCAACACTAACTATAACTTGCTCCCCCGCCATCTTGAGGGTTATGTGGACTGTTTAAAAGATATCTTTGACAGAAATTTGGTAACCCTGCCACAGATAATTCAGGGTAAGGCCTCCTCCTTTCTGCTCAGAGTTTTGTATGACAGAATATCAATTACAAAACAATAGTGTACACAAATATTATAACCAAAATAACAAGTTCCAAAACACTGTGATGGTGTGTATAGATAGTTCAGTATAGATTTACTATTTTTAACTCCTTGTTCCTACTTTGGGTGTCTTGCTTAATACCACTTGTAAAAAATAATGTTTTCAATCATATTTGTCTGAAATGTTTTCTAGCAAGGGAAGATATATTCTTTTCAGGGTGCTAATACATTTGTATATTTTAGAGTAAATAGGACCTGAATATAGAAGAGAGCATGCAGTCAGTCGAGATTAAATTGTACTGTGATTCAGATCAGATAGAGAATGGGATACATGTAACCTGTGTGCCAGTTGTATCAGCTGACACAATGTAAAAGCAATTTTCAGCACACTTTGGGAGACTACACAATCTGTGGCCAGAATTGCACCCACCACACCAAACATGACAGTCGTAATTGTTCCAGTGATAATTACTCAGGAAATATAAAACAATAGCTGATTAAGCTTGCTCCCCATGAATGAGCAGGTTTTATATTTACTCCCTTAAAATTGGGCCTTTGGTACTTTCTCTAGGTTTATGACTGATGTGTAGCGTGCAGGCTGTTCACAAGACACCTACACAATTGCACAGCTCCTTTCAGAAGTTCTATAGCACCACTGCGGCACATGTTAAAATGACTATACCCAAGAGATCTTCCCTAAAAACTCAAGCAATTTTATTTTTTGTACGTATTTCTTTATATTTGCACTTTTTGTGTAAATGCATGTGGCACAATAACATTACATTGCACAAAGGCCCCGTGTAGAGGATACTGACTTTGATTTACCAACATCCACAATAAACATGAACTCAAACTTGATCTGAAAAAAAAATATATATGATTTTATGCATTTGTTTCCTTCTAACTTTCTTTTTGTGTATTTTCACTTTTTTATTTTCATGCTGTTTCAAACGTAACATTCCTATGCAAGTGGCATTTAATCTAATTTAGTTTCCCTTGCCATTTTTTTGTCTTTGTCATCCTTTGACATTTGCATCTCTTTATCTTCAAATTAACCCCACCATTTTCTACATTGTTGTTTTTTTCTCCATTTCATACTTTGCCTTGGTGATGCGTCACACAGGTGGAGTACTATGTTCTTCTCTTCCCAGTACTTCCAGGCAGCCTCACCCACTGGAAGACAATTAACCTACCTGCTTATCACTGATTGCCTTATAAAAGGACACAGGCAGTCTTTAAATTCCAAATAAGCATTGGAAGAGCATCAACACTGTTCCACCTCCAAAAACTGAGCTTGAAGCTACAGGTAAGGAAGGTCTGTATATATTTTTTACAATGACATCTGTAATTCTGAGCTTTCCAGAGGAATAATTGCCTAGTCTCACCATGGGCCTGACTAACAAAGACCTTTGCACCATTAAATCTGAATTGCAAGCACCAACAGGCACATCTATGGCTTGCAGGATATACGCCAAAGGTAACTCTCTCAAGGGTAGTGGCCAGTGCAGAGTGCATTGTGTCAATGTACAACACTGTTGCAATGGGACTACATTTTTTAACAAGAAATAACACTTTTGTTGAGCCATGTCCTGGGTTTGTCTCAAAAGGAATTTAAACAAATTAAGGATGAGCCACATTTTGTTTCAAGATCCTTAGAACTGCAATCGCAGGTAGGCCAGAGAGTTTAACGCTAAGCTTTCTTCTTAAGTGCAAACTTGAGTGAGGATGAATTTTGCGTTTAATGCATAGTAGAGCCACACCTTCAGATAAATAATAGATTGGATCTTATACGTTTTTGTCCCCTTAAGATCCCATTGGAACTACAATCTTTCTGGCTAAGTGTGAGGATTTTGTTTTCCTTCATAGTATTAAAAAGATTACTCTCACAGTTATGTTGTTCCAAAGATTGAAGAGTTCACTGAGGTCCTACTGATGTTCTGTCCAGGATTATAGTTTGGTCAGGATATTAGAGGGTGTGTATGTTTGTTTTACCAGCTATGGGGAAGAATCCAGAGCACTTTCCTGCTGGCTTCCTGGCCTTCTCAGCACCCATGAGTGATGAAATCCCATGCCCTACCAGTAAAGTCACTTTCATCACAGATATCCCTGCCAGGGACACTAGGATCTCTAAATGTGGTGCGCAGTCCTGTGCCAGCGGGTCAGGGCCCCAAAGACCTGGCAGGCCACCCCTAAGCCTGTAATGCATTTTAGTTCTTTGACTATCAGCTTCTTTTGAGTCTTTAAGTTAATCATAAATCAATTGTTAAATAGACCCTTCTCAAATTTTCTTGTTTGCTTCTTGACCTTCTTTCGTTTAAAGACTCTCTGAAAACCTAATTGAGAGAATTTTTCAGTTTTTTGCATGTCTCCTGTTCTGAAGCCTCCACTTCTCGGATACCTGGGCTTTAGTACTGACTTCTGAAGGATAGGCCTGTCCTATCTTTTTATGTGTAGAGTTCTCCACCGTAACTGCAGAGTCTCTGCATTCGTAAACTTACGAATAACTCGCAGTTTGTGAATACAAATATAAATGTACAGAAAAAGGTAAGTTTACCTTTGTGAATCAGGCCCCATCAAGTCGCAGCATGTTTAATGGTTTTGGGTACATTTTCAGGGAGGAGTGCTCAGGGTGGATTTAGGATTTTCAGCTGTGCAAGCTCTATGAGCCTGGATGCACTTTGCCGCTATGGTGTCCCGCAGTAGTCAGAACTGAAGAGCATGCACGGTCTTCAGGGCTTGTTAACTGGGGTGTTTGGGCACAGAACCAAGCGAGTGCCTCTAAAGAAGTAAAGGCCTCATTTATGGGATTTTGGCATAGAGCAGTGGAGCAAGGCACCTTCCGCGCTGCCCTACATCAGAGTAAAAAGGGCAGGAATGCACCGTATTTAAGCAATATAGTGCATTCCTGTTCTTTCTCCCTGCGCTGGTGCCATTTCGGCACCCTAGCGCCAACATAGGCACCCTTGCACCATGGTGCGTCCGTTGCATGCCGGATTATTTTCGTGCAGGAAGGCACTTTCTTCTTTCTATGTGTGTTGCAGAATGCAGCACACATAGAAAGAGGAATAAACTAGGAGAAATAAACATATTTCTCCTTGTTACGCCTCACCTCAGGAGGCTTATGGATTTGGTGCTTCCCCAGAATTACATCACTTTGTAAATCTGGGGCAGCGTCAAATTCCATGGTGTTGCGTAGGAACACCCACCGCAACTCCATTGGAACCCCTCCTGGGCGCAGAGTAAGGTGACGCAGAAATTTGCCCTGTTCTTTTGTCTTCGTCTGTCAGATGCCTTCTGACAGTGATGAGGTTTTGGATACCGAGGCAATAGCCTCATTACTCCACATTCATTTTGAGTTTTTTAGTTGCTGTTTCGGTTTTCTTATCGATGTGACACTTTGTCACAGTTGAGGTGGGTTCACAAGGTCAGCGCTGTGATGGGAAATTTGCCCTGTGTCGTCTTACTCATGATTTGTACGGCCACTCAAAGCCACGCAGGGTGGCTTTGCGACGCTTCATAAATCGAAATGAGAGCCCTGGTCACGCATGTACTACATTACGTGGTGCAGAAGTGACACAGGACTCTCATAAATAAGCCCCTCGGTGTCTAAAGGCGGAAAGGCAGAATGGGGCAGGTGCCAGCTTTAATGAGCAGCTGAAGAGTGGAAGTGGAACAGCTGATGATAGCTATGGAAACATTATTACACTTTGTAATTATCCTTCCGTGCGCCGATGCAAAAATCGAGAGTGTACATAGGAGACACTGGTGAGTCAACCAGTTATTAATGCACGTTTACACAAGTTTTATCCTCTTAGTTGCATGTGGGCAACTCCCTATAAGAGCCAGTGTACATATAATTATGTAAGCAAGGTATGCATTTAATGTACTTTGGATTCTTCTGTACACTACCCTTATTACTGAACAGGTTTACCTAAAATCATTCCTGTTTGTAGCAAATAGGCACTCCCCCCATAAACATCCACTTATTATATTATTATGCAAGTTTTTCTTACTGCAGAAATATTTTTGGGGTTCAGGGCAGGTGAATAAGAATATTGTGAGAATGGTTCATCAATGTGTATGACTGAAAGGGTCGGTAGTTTGAATTGTGGCGCCACTTCCGGAATGTGTGGTCTTCAGACAGGAAAAGGATAGGGAAAACTCAGTTGGAGACAAGGACTGATGGTGAGTGGGTGTCAGAGAATACCTCATCAGTAGTAGGTCACTTGGTGAAATTAGAAAGAAATTTCCAGTCCAATAGGACCTTGACCAAAGAGATACAGGATCTCAACACCACTGCTTCCATTCAGCATCACACAGGTACAGCTAGGAGGTGTAGGTTACCTGAATGCAGTCAATGCTTATCACTTCAGTACCCAAGGAATAAATGCTTTGCCACAGATATATAAGGGAACAAGAACCCTTTGCAAATACAAGGCAGCACTCCCATATTAGGTCACAATTCACAATCAGGACATCTAGTGAGCACAAAAGCTGCATTCACATTTTTAACCTTTCCCTCCTTGCACAGCAGTGCAGTGGACATGCACTCACTGCTCCGTTATGCATTGCGTCACATGAGCCATGTGTGCATGGTGAAGGGACCTGCTGATATCACAGGGTTGTAAGATGAGGAGGCTTAGATTTACACTTCAGGGGTCACGTCATTTTGTGCTCCACCTCTCATGTGTTGGTGTGCTCCATGAACATTGATTACACAATATCGATGGGATAGAATATTGAAAATAAAATATTGACAGCTAAGTTAGCCTAGATGTTCTAGACCTAGCTCCACATATATCTACCTACGGAGTACGTCTATCTTCAAGGTACGCAGATGTTGAATTAGGAATAGTAAATCTATACTTCCCTATATGCACTTACCTTCTGATATTCTGTCCTCGATATTAGTATGCCTTAATAGTATTGGTGTCTATATTCAGTAGAATAATCTCATGTGTTTCATGAGTGGTGTATATTCAGGTTTATGATGCAGACATACGACATTCCCGGCTCCTGCTTCCATTCCACCTTCATCCGCAGCAGTCCGGCGAGGGGTAAGGCTGCTGTAGTGGAATGGGAAGTCTGCCAGGTGCAGTTTCCACCCACCTCTGCATGTGCAAGGGATGCTTTGGAATCTGCTTCTTTCACATCTCTGAGGCAGTGCTTTAATCTCATCATGGACATGTACCGGCCCCTTCTGGCCATGCATGTCCGGGCTGCTAACACTGGTAACTTCTGTATGGAGATGGGCTTGCTGATATCAACAGTCCCCTGTCCCTGTGTCCAGGTGACTCATGGCAGTGGATACATAATAGAGGATTGGACATGCAAGCTTCTTTGTATGAATGTAGGCCACAAATGGAATCCTGGTTGGCCTCCAAACTGCACACATGGCCCATTATTGAACTGAGCTCTTCTGAGTTGGAAATGCTGCCGTGCATTTGAAATGGACAGAATTACCCATTGTAAATATACAGTCACAGCCTCATCATTCAAGGAAGTACTAAGGGCATCTGCCTCTCTTCCTTGTCAGATATACATGCTCTCCTTGTAGTTGTGGGGCAGCCTGCTGTGTCCGTAAACAGCTGTCAACAAGGAGTACCTGTTTCTCAGACTTCAAAGGCCTGTGTGAACCTGTAGGCTCCAATTAACTCTCCATGTCAATTAAAGTAAGAAACTAACAGGAGCACCCATCTAAAATTGCCCAACATAGAAGTCAGGGTGGCAATGTCTAGGTCTGGCGACATTTTAGCTGCATTACCGGCATCATATTTAAAACAATACGTTTATAGAGTGTCTTTTAATCAACCCTCTTTATCCATTTGCTTTTTCAAATGAAATTATGCTTCCTCTCACTACAGTACACAGTATATGACAAAGGGCCATCCCACTTCAGCCATTGGCTGCCTCCATTTTGAGCAATTGCATTATGCTTGTGAACATGTATACATCCGCCAAAATATAGTCCCTCAAGTTTCAGAAGTTGAAGGCACCTCTACTTTACCATGTCTACTAGTACCTATGTATAAGCAAGGTGTCATTACCTACTTTCAAAGCAATCAGGAAATGTATGCAAAGCTCGCCATGATAAACCACATTTGGCATATGCAGCTTCTTTACAGAAAACAAGCCCAAATCTTTAAAATAGCAACAATGTATATGCAAATTCATATATTGAAGTCACCCCCCCTTAGCGGTGAAGGACATCTGTGCATGTATATATAAGGTATTTTTATAGCACAACCCTAACCAGAAGGCAGCAGAGACAAACAAGAAATTGTGTCTGACTTGAGAGGGACATCTGGTAACAAAGTAAGGTACTGCATCCTTCTAAAGACAAAGTGATTGGATCGGACTCAAAAAGGGCGTCTAGTACTTGATGTTTTGCAGCTTTATAAAAGAATGACCAGACTGTTGTAGCTGACTCAAGAGGAACATTCAGTCACAGCTTCCAGTACTGCAGGTTTTGCATATCTTGCCTGCCTCATGTTGCTCCAAACAGTTTATTTTCTCACATGCATCAGTACAGCTCAGCCCTAGACAGTGCTCACTATAAACAACTCTGAGTTTGACGCCACACAGGTGTATCTCAGTTTAAGAAACAGTCTGCGAAGAACCAATTTGAAGGCACTTGAATTTACCAGTGACTGCTGGTACCTATGTATACATAAGGGTTTCTCATCAGTGTTTTCCTCAGTCTCAGGGTTATCAAGACAGTTATTCAAGTTACAATAGTGACTCATCATCTTTAACCAGTTTTGGCATGTTCATTTAGCCCGTAGAAAACAAGCACAAATCATTAGGAGTAGCAAAATTGTAAATGCATTTTTTTTTTATTTTGACTACTGCTATTTTGTGAACGAATTTTTACTCTCATTTGAGAGAGACATCTAGTAACCTCTAGAGGGGCTGCAGTCCTTAGTGAAGTCTTCAAGTTGTTGATTCTGACCCGAGAGGGACATCTGGTATTGGCTTGAGGTACTGCACTATGTGAAAGGCCAGACCCATTGACTTTACCAATGCTTTTTTGTGGTACAGTGCAGAATGTGCAAAAGCATCGCAGCCATATCCAACATCAGTGCGTTTCTCATTCTTCTTTCCAATAGGAAAACTGCTCCAGCTGAGCTACATCTGCTGCTCTTCAGAAAGCCATGGACACCTGGAAGTGGGTCACCCTACTGGCTGGTGTGCTTTTCCTGGGGGCCTTTTCCCCTGCAGAAGCCTGCAAATGTATAATCAATCATCTACAGCTCTCCTATTGCAATTCAGACATTGGTAAGTATCTATATTGATCCATTTTTCCTGGTATAGGTTTTTGCTTTGACAACCCAAGGGGAAGCAGCCATTTTTAATAAATGACAGGACGACTGGCCACTGACATCGGCTGTGGGTAGACATGTGGCAGACTGGTTTCCCCCTTTAAATATGGGTACAAAAGGCTGAGGTCTGTTTATCTAGTCTTTGCAAGGCCAGGGAGAATGGTTGTTTTCCAGATACTGAAAGAAAGGTGAATAGATGAACTGTAATTTATAATTTGTTTTCTTTCGAACCTTCCCTTCACCTGCAAAACCTCGGCCTACAAACAACCATGTGCTTCAAAACATAAAGTCCAGCAAAACAAATCTGAAAATAGGTCCAAAATTCTTAATTGTTTAGTGGAGTTGTAAATCTTCTCATTAGACAATAGCTAAATATTTTTGCACCTCAATATAGTTTGTCTATTTTTACGAATATCATAGAATGGAGCAGATTTTACTTAATTTGTGCGCTATGGAAGCAGGGGTCTAGCTATCAATAGTGCAGCAGGTGCAGAAGCACCAGGCCCATAAGTCAGAGAGGCCTACTCAGAGCTTAATTTGTAAAAAAAAAAAGAAAAAAAAAAGAAGTGCCAGGGCTCTCGTCAGGAGACCACTGCAGCTTGCATCACACATTGCCCCTGCCATGCTGTCAATGACAGTACCAGCACAGCTACTAACCCTCACACGCCTATAAGTGTGAGAATTCAGACTATTTCAGGCCCCCAAAGTTATAAGACTGACTAGGGCTGCAGGTAATAGTCATTTATTTTTAATGCATAATGAATTATTGTTTAACTGTGGTTGTGCTCATCTCTAAATTAGCCAGACAGCGCCACCTTGTGGCAGACTGTCACAAGCACCGTTGTTGACAATTAAGTGCCGGTGCCGAGCACGAAAACACCTGCTCAAATTAAGCACTAGGCCTACTGCACTCCAACTATTGCTATTTTTTACTACCAATCCAGGGGATGGGAGTCCCAGTTTCCTTCCTTGCACTAGGATCTGTGCTAGAACACTGTTGGCAGTTGTTCGGTGTAAATAACAGCATTCAGTAAAATTATGGGTGTGCAAAGTTGCGGGTTCCCCACCTGTAATGTAGGATTCAATCTTTGCAACTTCTAAAGCTTGGAAAGCTTTTTTTCTCAAAACAGGCTGCTTTCGCCTCAGTGGCTCTATTGTGAAGTGGCCTTTAAGTCCAGTTGCCCCACCCTGCTGTGTCTTTCCCCTCAAATTTGAAAATCAAGGCCTCCTAATTTTCCCCGGCACTGTGAAGGAAGGGGAGAACAAGACTTGCAACTCTTACACTTGATGAGTCTGAGGCCACTCATCCATGTAGGCAAACTACAGGTTACCTACGACTTGACTTGAAATTTACTATGGGCACCAAATTCGAGGGAAAATACAGTTATGAAAGTTAGAATGAAATAAAGCTGTAAAAATAAAAGAAGGGAATATCGTTCGCAAATTGATAAAAGTCAACCAAGCAGTTCCAGCTCAAGCCTTGCCCTTCGAGCTTTCTCTAGTTAGTTCTTAGGCCAGAGCTATCTCCAACATAATAAGATGGGCTTATAACCTTCTACATGCTGAACAGGGATCCTTGCAGTATATATTAAAATTGGAGACCGTTGGTAATGAATCACTGCAATATAGCTTTAAACAGAATTTGTCTTGTGGATTGTTACCTGCCTTGTTATGTTGGCCTAGGCCTGGCTGCCATGCTGCTTTTCTTTGCGCACGTTACACTGAGCCGGGCCTTCCTCGCCCTTTGCTCGTGCCAAGTTCTTTTGCACTGTCTGCATTTTCTGTTGTTCACCTTTTTGGGCTCAGTCTGCACAAACATGTACAAGGTCACATAACAATGTATTTTGGTTCTTCCGGATATGGCCAGTCTCGCGCACCCAGACATAACATTATGTACAATTGCCATGAAGAATTTGATATGCTTTTAATGCTGTGGTTTACTAGCGCTTAACACACTTGGAGAAATCCCTTTCAGTGAGAAGAGCTATGATGTCCTGCTGATGTAATTCTGCATCTAGAGACTGAGGTATGGGGGTTCGTTAGTCAAAGCCCAGAGGTCTTCTATTATTATAATAAACTATCTTACTGCAAGGGAGGGTGGTAATGTTATTTATACGTTTATCCACTGAGCTCTGAGATGCTTTCCCGTTTGTATTCTATGGAATTGTAACCATGCTGCTTATATTAGTCATATGCATTATGCTATTAGTACTGACACGTGTACTGTACATTAGAGCACGTAAGTTGGAATAAACATTTTAACCTATCCAGTGTCTCTTCCTACGCATCTTGTGGACAAGTACGAGTGAGTGATGAAAGAGTGTTCTTGCTTCTGCGAGTCCTGAGATAAAGATACCGTGTTCTGGGTTGTCCAAACATTAGTACTTGGGTGCTAATGGGATGCTAAGCTAGTTGGGTTGGGGTTTTTGGGTGCTACGGTATATGGTGGCAAACCACTGTATTCCGGGGTCCCATTTTCCTGTGCATAGCTCTGTGTATGTGCAGAAACCTTATGACATGGCGCGACCACCGTGGGGCAGCTTATCTACGTAGACGCTTGAGTAGTACTTGTGCTTGTCCACAAACCCCTCGCGTACGCTTCCGGAGGCGTATGTGACGGTGATACCTCCTATATTGAATGTTTTATAGGTTCTTTCAAGCTTGATATTATTAAAAAAGGTTAGTTAATAGACCCATTTTGTGCTCCCTGTTAGGTTGTCGAATATATCTGTTTAGTCATGGCTGGTGTGGCGATTGCTGCACATAGTCGAGGGCACTCCGAGACCACTTACGGTGTGTATGGAGTGCCTGATACAGGGATCGAGTTGGTCTTTGTGGTTCAAGCCGATCCGGCTTACCACTTTGAGGTGTTTTACACTTGGATCACTTTTGAAGCGGTGGAGGCAGATGATAATCTGTTTCATGAATATAAGCCCACCGCTATTCCTGCTGCCTATCGACCCTATACCACTCTTGAAGTACCTCTCACGGCTTGGCAGCACCGTGTTTGGTTTAATGGCGCCCTACCACAACCAACTACCGCAGTTCGTTTAGGCCCCTTGTCAATTCAGGGGCCACTTGGCCTGTATTGGCCGGGTATACCCCGCATCCAAATTATCTGGCATTACCGCTTGCGGAACTGCGCACTATGCATACCGAATTGGTACGAGTGCATCGAGCCCTAGTGACATACGTTACAGGTAGCCTCCATGGAGCTGCTCCTGTAGTCGCAGGCCAACCAGCTATTGCAGCTGGGGTGACCATAAGTCCTGTCATGGTAAATTCTGTGATGGGCAAACGTCCACAAAATAAGGACGACTATCCTTATTGGCTTGCCGAAAAGTTCGATCAGATAGAAGCGGTGTTTCCACATACGTCCCCAGTGGATAAACATCGCATCCTTACGATAAGTTTGCCAAAAGACATAATCCCCGATTTGACATCATGTGAAAACTGGGGTAAGGTATTCGCAGCAGTTTATTCAAAATGTTTTGGAACTCCTTCCATGACGGTTCTACCCTCTGTAATTAAAAAGTACAGGATGAACATGGCCCTGAAGCGGCTGTGGAATTAGGGATGAGACTAGTGGGAGTGTTTGATGTAGTAGCTGAGCTGATCCTTGGAAATGTCAAGGGCGATGCTATGAACTTTCAAGTAGCGAATGCTTTGGCTTTGGTCCCAGAGTTGGACAGGCCTCGCGAACTACCGAAAATAATAGCCCGGGCTTATAAAACAATTGGAAGAAATAGCCTAGGCAACAAGCCTTTTGTAAAAATGCAAACTCAATCGCAATCACAAGTTATACAAACAAAAAGTGCATCTGAGAAAGATGATAAACCAGTCTTCACTAAAAAGAGTTGGAGACAGAAAAACAGGGTAAGCAACAAAAGAAGCCGGGGTCGAGAGGCGCTTCCCCAGTTTCGGTTTCTTCTGAACGTACTTATGATTTACGTGATAGGTCAAGGATTAAATCACCAGAAAGGTTTCAGAGCTCTGATACGCGTTCTCCTCGTTCTTCACAGGCCCAGACGTCGTCACAGGCTGGTGGAGGAGGACGGCAAGATAGAGGAAGGGGCCGAGAGGCTCCCAGGAGCGAGACCAACCTCGACAACAAGTCAGAGGGAAAGCAGAAGATTTTCATCTTCCTCGACCGCAATTTCAGAAGAAAAGGTTGCCGCTGTCACAGCGAAATATGCCTCAGACCGTGAGAACGAGACTCCAGAATTGGACGTGGGCAGTGACCCTCCTAGACAGCGCCGCAGAAGTTACCATAGTGCGGGAGGCGCTACGTCCTCATATGGAGGCGACAGCAACTGAAACATTTGTTACAGTAGAGACAGCTGACACGAGAGTGGCACCCCTGACAGACTATATAATATAGTTATACAAATCGAAGGTGACATACCGCGTGAAATAAAAGGGATTTTTTGGGAAAATCTAACCTCTTCATATGACATTTTGTTAGCAGAGGTGGATTGGCCACCCTCATTCGTTTTAGCTGCACATAAAGGAGAGGAGGTAATCCTTCCAAGCTTATCAAGGCATGTCCCAAAGGACAAAGCTGAAGCACTTGCAGCTGAGTGGGCTGTGTACCTGGCACCAGCGTTATACCGCAACCATGTGGGATGGGATGAAGAATCACCTCCTCATGCAATACCTTTGCGGTCACTACCGCAGCCACAACCCCAATATCCCATCAAACGGCAGGCAAAAGGCCCCGTCTCCGAAATTCTGACACAGTTGGAATATCAGGGAGTAATTGAACCATGCGTATCACCTATGAACAATCCCCTTTTCGTGGTTTCTAAACCCGACGGATCGTACCGCTTAGTTTTGGATTACCGGCATTTAAATACTCATTGTCGGAACTTTGCGGTGCAAAATACACACAGTTCTGCGCTTGTAGACAGTCTTGTTCGTAAAAATACAAAACGACACTTGACCTTTCAAACGGTTTCTACACGCACAACCTAGCCCCGGAGAGTGGTCAATGGACCGCATTCACTTCCGGTGGTAAATTATTCCAGTTCCGGCGTTTACCCATGGGCTACAAAAATAGTCCGGGTATATTCGCCGCCCGTGTTGTTTCTTTGTTAAATGACATTGATCAAGACGCATGTTCGTACGTAGATGACATCTATCTGACGGACGACGAGTTATATCAACATCTGTCCCGTGTGGACCGCATTATTCTTGAATTTGCGGAGCAGGGTTACAAATTTAACTTTGCTAAGTCACACATTGCTGAATTTACCATTCTGTTCTTGGGCTATGAGCTCAATAACGAAGGTAAGGGCTTAGCCCCCATTTCTTGGAAAAATGTGCACATTTGTGCCCCCAAATACACTGAAGAAGCTTCAGTCTTTGCTGGGTTTCCTGAACTTCGGGCGTACTTACATTCCCGAATATGCCCAGCGTATCAAGCCTTTGTATGCTTTGATACAACCTACTTATTCAAGGTCTTGCTGGCTGCCTGAGCATACCTCAATTCTGCAGTCTTTGCAGACAGACCTTTTGGAGTCTAAATATCTTTTGACTCGTGATAACCACACAAACCTGGTGATTAGAATAATTCCGGGGGCGGTGGGATTCACCTATTTAACCTTTAATGAAGGTGATACAGTACCTATCGCATACAAGTCACATCTGTACACTTCCGCTGAATTGCGCTTTACATCTGTTGAAAAAGTTCTGACTGCAGTGCAAATAGCGATTCTAAAAGAACGCGCACTGGCACAGGGTAAGCGGATTCTGGTGGTAACACCCTGTCCTGCCCTGGAGGCAGTAACAAAGGCAAGTGTACCGAACTCTAAAGCAATGCATCCCCGTTGGATACAATGGGCTACATCTTTGACGTCTTCGGACGTCACTTTTGTTTTTGATTCTTCTCTTCAGACTCAGGAGTTTTTGCAGTATGAATTCGTTCATCCTCCTCCTTTGTTTTTACTACCGCTTGAGGATTACAAATGTGTGATCTACACCGATGGTTCGGCGCAACCGGCCACTGGGTCCAAGCACGCTTATTCGGCTGCATGTGCTATTGTTGCGGGTTCCTTTGTGAATGGAACGTTCAAATCCTCTGAAGTGCACACTCGCACACTTGGAGACAGTACCGCACAATTGGCCGAGCTGCATGCATTGCTACTTGCACTTGAGTTCGCTTCACAGGATGAGACCACTCTTATTGTATGTGATTCTTTTTACTGTGTACAATCTTACAATGACAATCTGTTTTTCTGGTCGAAAACGACTACAAGGACGCAAAAGGGAGCACAATTAAGCATAAAATGCTTTGGGTTCGAGTGGCAGAATTGCAACAACGTCTGCCCCTCACACAGGTGGTACACACCTTAGGCCATCAGCGGGTGGGCGCACACGCTATTGGTAACGATCTGGCAGATGAAGCTGCCCGTTCAGCAGTAGTCACGTGTTCAGTAGCAGCGGTTACCAGGTCCATGTCTAAAATAGACCCTGTAATATTAGCAGCTATTGCTGCAACCAAGGAAGGTAATAATTACCCTACAGGTTTCCCTTCCAAGTATTCTTACACATTAAGTCCCGATCAGGTTCCTTATGTAACTATACCTGACGTTGGAGATCGGCTGATCCCCAACGCGGACCGCAGGAGTGCCTTGATATCAGCTGCACACGAAGGCATGGCTTCGGCTCATGCAGGTGTGTCAGCTACAGTTTCCATCTTGCAGCAGCGTTATTGGTGGCGTGGGTTATATAAAGACACCCGTGCTTTTGTTCTTTCTTGCGACGTTTGTCAACAGATTAAGCCTTCCACGGTAACACGTCCACCACAAACACCGCTCTGCATTGCTAACAGACCCTTTGGGTGTGTTTACTTGGATCACTGCGGTCCATTCTCATCAGACACTGCTTATAAATACATTTTAGTGGCAGTGGACTCGTGCACACGGTTTCTCTGGGTCTGGCCACAACGGAGTGCTGACGCCCGAAATGTAATCAGGGATTTGCGTGTCTTTGTGGGAATTTTCGCATGCGGCACCTTCCATTCGGACCAAGGTCCAGCGTTTGCCTCTAGGGCTTACAAGGATGCAATGGCTTCGCTTGGGGTGCGGGTGAAATTTTCGTCTCCGTATAGGCCTGAGGGCAACTCTATCGTTGAACGAATGAACCGTGACTTAAAGCAATCCTTAACAGCTAGGGTTTTAGGTACTGGCAGGAACTGGCTGGCCCATTTGTATACCGTTCAGCGTGCACTTAATAATCTCCCTAGAAGACCTCTGGGTGGGCGGACCCCATACGAAATGCTCTTTGGCATAAGAATGTTTGTGCCTGACCTTGAGGGTCCAGACATCGCGGCGCAATCCGCCAAGTTTGATGTAGATAACCATTCTGCTATGTTACAGGACTTACAAGAAGCCCGAGACAAACTTGCAACTACACATTTGCCTTCAGCCACAGATCCTGCGTTGCAGATTCCGGTAGCCGGCTGGCTTCCGAAAGTTGGGGAACTGGTTCGGGAGAAGGTTGAAAACAAAAAGAATTTGGCCCTCTTTTCGTGCACCGGTTCCAGTTCTTGGTCTGAAGGGAACACGTACAGTCATTTTACCACCGCTTCCTGGTCGCAAAGAGAACAGATACATCTCAGTTGAAAATGTCAAGCTACAGCGCCTGGCCGATCCTGAATAGTGTCACACCAGCGGTCTCTTGTCCTGCCATTTATCGGACATATGTTCGTGGCCCATCTACACGAACGATCGCTGATGCTGTAATTGAGATGGTTGATTTGCCTGAAACTACGATTGATCCCCAACTCTCCACCAATATCGACGAGGACGAGTATACTTATCCTGCATCAGAATCGGTGGCCCATCAACCAACAACGCCACTAAGCCCGACTCGTTATTCCTTTGATTCGGATTCCACATCTTCAAAAGTCCCGTCCAAGTTCAGTATTTTTATATCCTGGTTTAGAGACAATTTTTTGATTCCACCCTGGACATACATCTGGTTGGTACTTTTCTTGATATTTTTGTTCATGTCCATTGGCTTTGTCACAGTGTTTTTTCTACTAATCAATGGTCACTATTTACCTGAACGCTCTGCTGTAGACTATGTTTCTGGAACTTTGGCTCCTCATTCCTCGTCTCACATCATGAAGCGTGACCACACATTTGTGAACATTTCAGCCTTCCCAGTTGCTGATGGCATCGTATGGGATGCAGTGAACTATCAAATCCATGGTCCGACGGAAATTATTAATGTACCTAATGTCCTTCGTGTTTCAATGGGTGATGTAGTACAAAATAATATTCATTCTGATGATTGGGATGTGCATGCCGTTGAAGCTTTGTTTGCCGATTTAAAATATTATGCATCTTTTAATGCTGAAGATCTATATATGAATTCTGCTAATTATGCCGATTTGTATTGTTACCAACATTGGGGTAATCATTTTCTCCATAAGCCCAGTGCCCTGCGTAGTTCTGTTAACTATACCCAATGGGAACATTGTCCAAACCCCTTGCCAGGTAGCTCTCAAACTCTTCGAAATAAGTTTAATTATTTTACTGATTTTAATCGGTCGAACCCTGCATCCTATTATTTTAGACTAAATAACACATCAACTCAGAAAATTATGTTAACACACACCAAATTGCTTTATTCAGGTTCCTTTCTAAGTGCCTTAGCTGTGGGTGGTTATGAGTACTGGGATAATACAGTGGATTTAAAATCTATTTGGGGCTCCAAGCCATGGCAGGTACAGGGAACCGAGGCGTTGCATCGTGCGTGCCTCATCCCTACCCAAATTATGTTCCTAAATGCTTCCATCTATCAGACTACATGTTGGGGCTTAGCAACCACTAAACAATTGAATACGCCATCAATACCATCCCTGTCGAGTTTTCCAAATGAAAGCTCACGATTCAATCTGTCCCTCGTGTCCCTGCAGGCAATGTTACAAAATAACTCGTTTAATGTTTCTGAGCTGGTTCAGTCACCCTGGTTAGTATGGCCTATATCATCTAATGCATGTCAAATGCGTTTTCATGATACTGGTGCTAGCTACACACAGAATAGGCCTGATCCGAGGTTTACTGATGCCCGTACTGTCACTACATACTCTGTTGGTAAATTATGCAAACAATGGCTGCAACATTCGTCCCTTGATTCTGTTAAACAACATTTGTCCCTCCTTTCAGGCAATATTGATCTGTCCGACTTTGTTTTGGGACCTCGTGGTCCCCGACCTAAGAGATTCATTTATGAAACATATAATGAACTCTGGAAGCTATCACAAATAGAAGCTGCTTCCCGTCTTCGGGAAATAGATCAAGCAAATATGGAAAAGGTGCTTGCTGTTGTTGACAATAGTATTAATACCCTGTCTTCTCGCATTTACACTTTAGAGAATATTGTGTCCTCTGTTGTTGATATTGTACAAGATGATGTTTCTATGTTATATCATGGTCAGACTCAATTGCGCTCAGTTATGCAGTTTGCATGGACTTTGCAAACACTTAAGTTAGGTAAAGTGCCTTGGCATTTCTTGAACACCTCTGCCTTATTTCTACCTTTTAACTTAACTGATAAACAGCAATTTATGTCCATGAAGGATGCAACTTACAATCTATTACATATCGAAAAGGTGGATCCATTGCCGTTCTCTGTTGCAGAACTCGATTCGGCTGTATGGCTAGTCCATGGGGTTATAGCTTTACCATTTTCCTTGTTTGAATTTGACTCATGCATGAAACATTATCCTGTGGGCCGTTACCGGCCATTGGGCAGTGCTTTCCTGCATGAACTCTGGTCCTTGCCTTTCATGTATAAATGCCTTCGGGACGGCAAGGAAGTCTTTCTCACGGGGAGTACTGCGACTCGACTATAGGTCATTCGCTTATTTGTAAACACATTAAATTGCATGGCTCATGCAGCGTTTCCTCTCCTAATCTTGCTTGTGTGCTGAAAGGTATTCCTGCTCCTGTTATTTCACCTACTTTCACTCTCCTTTCCAATGGTAGTTATTTACTTTTAAATAACGAAAACTGTTGTGGCCTGCAGGCTGGCATTCCTTACATTGTAACAGTTTCGCACCGGGTTGTCTGCTGCAAAAATGTGCTTTTTCCTCCCCCTCATGGCAAGGTTGATATCTCTATTTGGCCTTCCATCCCTACCATGGAAGCAGATTTCAATAGACTGAGCAGAATAAAGGCACTATTATTAAACGAGGAAGTTATGCTCACGTCCGCCCGGGAGACATTCATTCTCCAGGTGGCGAGTACCCACAGTGAAATACAGGCCCTTTTAAACACTAATCTCCCCCAACATTTTGGGGAGTTAATACATCGTATTTTTAACGCATCTAACACTGAAGGCCTAGTGCACTTTTTAAGGTCGTGGGTCGGGTTTGGTGTCCTCCTTCCAAACTATTTTTGGTGTCATCCCGGCTTTCATACATTCTATTTTTTCCAGTGTCTTTGGCGGTTTCCCATTGATCCTCGCTTTAGCGGCTGGTGTCTTGCTCTTAATTTGCTTTCTGCGCAATGGCTGCTCCCCGATGGGACCTGCTCGATCCAGAACGCCTCCAGCTGCTCCGTGAGCGCCTTTTGGCTGGTTTTGGTGTCTTGCCATTGGCGACACTGAGTGTGTCATATACTCTTTCATTTCGCTTTGCGTATTTCACTTGCGTGCAACCTGTGATGACTTGTGTCCGCTGTCCTTTCACCTGGACTCTGGATTATTGCCTCTCCAATTCGTCATTGTCTGTTCCGGATTTTGTTCAGTTGATGGGTCCCTTAGAGGCCCATGAGCAGGACTGTTCCGTTGCTGGCTGTATGGCACGTGCGGCTGCACTGGGGATTTTGGCGCAATGGGATATCTGGGCGGCTGCCCAGGATCTCCTACAACGAAGCTGTTTCAATTATCACGCAAGCTGTCCCGCATTGCTTCTGGATGCTCCCTTTGCTGAGGAGCATTCCTGCTCTTTGAACTCATGGATTGGATGGCATCTATGTTTTTTGACGATTCCAATGATGAACTCTTGGAGGGTATGGCTTTTTTCTGCACTTTCACTTTCATGGATTGACCTGCCCTTCGCCGTTTGGGCGCTCCCCTGTGCTCCGACGGCTATTTCTCTCCTCTGATGGGCCTCTGTCCTGGCCGCCGAACTGTCCAGGGGAGGGTGTCTTGTGGATTGTTACCTGCCTTGTTATGTTGGCCTAGGCCTGGCTGCCATGCTGCTTTTCTTTGCGCACGTTACACTGAGCCGGGCCTTCCTCGCCCTTTGCTCGTGCCAAGTTCTTTTGCACTGTCTGCATTTTCTGTTGTTCACCTTTTGGGCTCAGTCTGCACAAACATGTACAAGGTCACATAACAATGTATTTTGGTTCTTCCGGATATGGCCAGTCTCGCGCACCCAGACATAACATTATGTACAATTGCCATGAAGAATTTGATATGCTTTTAATGCTGTGGTTTACTAGCGCTTAACACACTTGGAGAAATCCCTTTCAGTGAGAAGAGCTATGATGTCCTGCTGATGTAATTCTGCATCTAGAGACTGAGGTATGGGGGTTCGTTAGTCAAAGCCCAGAGGTCTTCTATTATTATAATAAACTATCTTACTGCAAGGGGAGGGTGGTAATGTTATTTATACGTTTATCCACTGAGCTCTGAGATGCTTTCCCCGTTTGTATTCTATGGAATTGTAACCATGCTGCTTATATTAGTCATATGCATTATGCTATTAGTACTGACACGTGTACTGTACATTAGAGCACGTAAGTTGGAATAAACATTTTAACCTATCCAGTGTCTCTTCCTACGCATCTTGTGGACAAGTACGAGTGAGTGATGAAAGAGTGTTCTTGCTTCTGCGAGTCCTGAGATAAAGATACCGTGTTCTGGGTTGTCCAAACATTAGTACTTGGGTGCTAATGGGATGCTAAGCTAGTTGGGTTGGGGTTTTTGGGTGCTACGGTATATGGTGGCAAACCACTGTATTCCGGGGTCCCATTTTCCTGTGCATAGCTCTGTGTATGTGCAGAAACCTTATGACAAATTTAAATACAGCACTTTACTTCTCAAACTGCACATTAGCACTTTTGAAATCCTGGACACCTGCTCACTTGAGGCTTTTTTTAAAACACCTGACCCCAAGAATAAGTTATGATTTTGATGTTAAACACTGCTCTCAACTAAAACATTATCAACAGTATGCAGAATCAATAGCATATAAAATTCAGCAACGTTATACTCGTTTTACCTTAGTTCACGGGGTCCGGCGTTGTATTATTTTATAACAGGTAGGGATTTTACCATCTAAAGCTTTTACATCGAAATGGAACACCTGTGAAAATACCACCAGCTATTGTGATTTATGTAACGGAGGAGTGCAGGACTCACCACACGTGCTGTTTGAATGTCCAAATCCGATGCTGTTCGAGGCCAGATATTGGCATATAAACCCTATCCGTATCAGACATAATATAATCACAGTACAAGGCCTTATATTGCTGCTTAAATCACCGCCTGATGAATTTGTTTGTTATAACCTGTTTACATTTTTAAAGAGTTTTTTAAAACTGTTTTAATGTGGTCATATTATCATCGTTTTAACAGAATGTATTTTTATAACTTGTTGTCCTCAGCTGAGGACTAAATCAAATTAAGTAAGTTTAATTGACTTGAAATTTACTATGGGCACCAAATTCATGGAAAAATACAGTTATGAAAGTTAAAATATAATAAAGCTGGAGGGCTGAGTGCATGGCTTGACAATGGGACTAGTTGCCGTCCGTTACTCTTGGGCCGCCCATATTATGGATGGATTCCTACACCTGGAGCATCCTCTTTTCCTGTGTGGTCAGAGATCAGAGAGAGAAGCAGGAAGTGATGAGTTTCCCAGACCAAGAGGGAGAAAAGATACATGAGTTTTCCCTGATGAAGTGAGTGGAGTGATGGTTGTGATGTCTGTGCTCCTTTGTTGAATGGATATGTTTGGTATTATTGCACTGTGAGACCTTTCAACAGAAGAGCATGAAGTTTGGTGTTCAATTTAAGGTTGCTAGGAAGAGAGATACAGAAGGGGCTTGTGGCCAGGGCCAGACTGGGAACTGAAAGCAGCCCTGGCAAATTTTGCCAGACCAGCCCCCGTCCGTCGCGTAGCGAGCGAGCGTAGCGAGTGAGCCCAACCACTATTGGGGTGGTTTGGGGGGATTCTCCCCCCAAGAAAATTTTGGAAGAAGACAGACCAAAATGGTGAATTTTACAGCACATTTTTCATTACATATTCAATTGTATCAACTTTCAAAGTTGTGTAATAATGGAAGACTAGTGCTAGAGCTCACCATCCTTGAAGAGAATCTCCCCATGAAGTCCCTGTATCATTTTGAATGTTTAACACAGGAGAGAGTTTACGGATACATATTCTTTAAAGTTCTTTTAAAAGTATTCTGAGTGTTATGTGAAGCAGATTAGCAGATACGTATGTCCATTTACTTTGAGGAGTTAATAATTGGCATATCCCACTGCCATTGTATCAGCAGCAAATAGTTACAGACCCTACCACCAACCATTTAGCCCAACCGTGAACATGAAGCATAGGTTGTCCTCAAGGGCACTTATGTGACAGTTCACTTGTGTGACAACTTGTAGGACACTTTGACAGGCATGTGCTTCACATGTGCATCGCATGTGCGCAGCCTTTTGAATCTCAAAAGAACCTGGAGGGGACTACGGAGAGTAATCCCATTTAAATGGATGGCTATATGGATGGATGGCTGGATGGATGGCTGGATAGATGGATGGATGGATGAGCTTTGATGAGAGGACAAAGATGTCTGCGAAGGACATTGTGAGAGTTTAGCCCGACAGCTTTATCACAGTATATCTAAGATAAAGCCCTCGCAGGTTCAAAATACAAACAGTGCACCATCATATATTATAATCGCACGGCCTATACACACATTGTGTTAATGCATTCAATTAAAAAATCTGGGTTTGCAATCCGGCATATCTGTTCCATCTCCCACCCGTACAAAGCTGAATAAAAGCGTAGTAGCCATCTCCACTTCTTGTTAGGGCGGACACAATGCCTGCGCGCCCCAAATCAAAAATGTTAATTATGATGATTGTCACATTGCCAAGGTATTTAAAATGATCATTTGCCCTTAGAAGGGTAGACACTTCCTCTACGTCTATATGGTCACCTGCTATCAGCATATACATTGTTTTCTCCCATTTAACTAAGAATTCAGACGTGTCCCCACATATATCCCATATTTGCATATCTGGGCAAAGATCGTTCAGGGTCTTCTATGCATATAAAAATATTATCCGCATTTAGCAAAATCCTGTCTTCCTTGGATGACCCTTCACCGAAACAACTGATCTACACAATAGCACCGGACCCATGCGACTGATTGTTCAATGACCTGTGTAAACAGAAGGGGCAGGAGGGGGCACCACTCCCTTGTGCCCTTTTGGATGGGGCAGGGGGAAGACAGACAAGGTCCTATTAACCCAGACCGCCGCCCAGGTGTCCTTAGTGAGGACCCTCACATGCCTCTGAAAAAGTTTACCAAAATTCATCTGGGCTGGTAGTTGGAACAAAACCAGTGCATTGAGTCAAAGCCTTCTTAAAATCAATTAAGACAAGGGCCCGCTCTTATTGCAGTACTGGGATCATTTCAGGGTGCCAATTAGACGTCTTAGTCTAGAGAGAGTGTCTCATACTGCGACCGGGTATGAAGGCTACGGCGTTCTGGTCACTGTGTATCAGTGACTGAGCAGCTTTGCACAATCTAGTTGCCAGAATTTTGGCCTAGATTTTAGCTTCCAGGTTAATGAAAGTGATGAGGCAACAGGAGGAGCATTGTGCTGGGGGCGTCCAGGATAACTAAAATTGTTGCAGCACATGAATCATAAGGCAGTGTCCCTTCCTGCGCGGGCCAGCCCCAGTGAGTGAGTAGCCCTCGAACTGCACGTTGCTCCCCCCTAAGAGGTGCAGCTTGGGCGAAGCCAGAGATAGACTGCTGCACTGTGGCCCTTCAGAATCACTCTGTGTAAGAGTAGGAGCTGTCTCTATGTGATGCCGTTTTGGCTGATTGAAGGGAGCTGGTGTTTCAGGGCGAAGCAGAAGGAAAAGGCATCGAGGCAACACCAGAGTTCATAGATCCACGTCACACTGCATGCACATCAGTCTGCTTCTGCTGGGACGTCATTCACACCCTGCACTGCACTCCATCACTAGCTGCAATGAAAGACCCGGGTGTGTGCTGCTTTACAAGTGTTCTGTGGTGGAGTTTAGTGCTGTTGCCACTCAATGGTGCGGGTGCCTCAGTGTTCACTGTGGAAATCTGTGAAGCAAACATCTGGCTGCACCCTGAATAGCAGCTTTCAGCAGAGCTACTACAAGGAGGGAGACTTCATGCTAAGAGGGATAGTACATGTGCAGGTTACACGACTGATGCACCAAAGATCGGCGATAAGTACGAACTGCTCGGCTCCCAGATAAATGGGAGCCCACGAATGATTTACAGTAGACATGAAAGACAGACATGAAAGTATGACTGTCTGGCTTTGAACAAGGATCTGACGAGCAGAGCAATGTGCGGAGAAGAGAAGACAGCCCGTCTATTAAAATCGTTTCTCTATAGAATCAAGGCCATTCTTGAGCTGAGTGAGAGTGGTGAGTAAAGTATGTGTAGGACTATGTGCCCGTAAGTGACCCATTGAGGTTCAATCAGGTTGTCTTGCCTGCGAAGGGAGATCATCAGGCACCACTGCCTATTTCATCTGCCCGTCCAGCACCCACTCTTCGAACAAGAATTCAGTGATCCCAGCCTATGTCATGCAGTTTGCCACTGGCTGTAGTCTGAGATTGGGAATGGTTGTTGTAATGCATAATATCCTCAACCAATTTCCCTTGAAACTTGATAACACGTGTTTTTTTAGGGTCACTTAAGCGGTACTTTCGGCTGTGCACCGGGGATCGCTCCATAAACCAGTATTTTATTTATTGCATTGCTCTCGGGCACGTCTGCATGCTGCAATGTTCGCTTTATGTGGCAGGTAAGGGGTTTAGCAAGTGATTCGCTGGAAACTGTAGCTGGCCTGGTCACCCGTAACTCAAGAGTTATAATCACGGCAGCACAAACTTAGCCATCACCCCACCGAGGTCCGGGTCCGAGGTCCTGGATTCCAGGTTGATGCATGTTTCGACCTCGGAGGGGTGATGGCTAAGTTACATGGATCGGGGATAGGTCCACTCCGCAAGGATTTCGGACACCTGCATGGGACTTCACGACTGATTTTCCATGGATCGATGTGTACACTAGCATCTGGGTCACCCAAAAGTTTGCTTTTCATTCCGGCCCGGTCGCGACGCCCCCAGACAGTGCCATGAATCAGATCAGGGATTGCATGCAATTTAAACGACTGGACCGACACTAGACTCACCTGCGGGCGGCAGACCGGGGGGCTAGAAATAATAAAATTATGGGGTGCCTCTGTTTCTCAGTCGTCTCTCTGGCCTCTGAGATGCCTGCCTCCTCGACGTCGCCTCACCAGTCACGCGCACTTTTTATTGCGCGAGCCCCAATGCGCATGATCATCACCAGACCCCACCCTAAGGGTGAACTGTAAGACCGCGGCGCGCAGACGCGGCGGCGGAGACATCTGCGCGCTGCGCGCGGCATGGTGCAGGTGGATTTAATTTAATAAATTATAATCATAGCCTAAATGAAATCGGGTCACTCACGGACACGGACGGTGCGTGCGGTGCAGCACCAGCATTATGCAGATAGTTGTGCTTGTTTGGTCAGACTACTACTGAACTGACTCAGACTCTGTCTCTGACTCACGGTCGGTCACGGTCAGGATCCAAATCGGCCTCAGCAACAAAACCACCCCTCTGTCACAAAACCGGCCCCCACCCCATCCAGCCTACCGGGGGATTGCCCAGTGCCCGGAATTACCAGTCCGGCCCTGCTTGTGGCCACTGAAAGTGACTGCTGTTGAGCACGGCAGCTTTTGAATAGAGGAAGTTCGATGTCAATAATCAACATATTTTTAAAACTAACACTAACAATAGTTTTTTAATTATTACAAACAAATAATTTCTATTAACCTTTATTAAATATTATAATGTCGGTAAGGATGTTTTTTTAATTTGGGTAAAAGATGGTATTTATAATTTAAATTCATTTATTTTAAATAATTAGTTATTTAATAAATACACAATTTGATGAGTTATTGTGCTGTAACTTTTCATTGAATTAGTTAATTATTTAAAATTGAATTAATTTTAGCTTACATTAATATATTTTGAATTGTTTCATGCCGAGATAAGAAACTAAGCTCATCATGCAGTCAATCTACTCTTTCGAGCGTGGAACCCCCCTCTAATCTGGACTGCAACCCTTCCCTTGGAAGTGCTAAAGCTCGCCTAAACTGTATGGCAGAACTAGCTGGAGCGCTAGTTCTAAATTCCAGAGCCAAAAGGTTTTCAGCCAGAATCGTGTTTGACAAGGTAAGCTCAATACAATCATAACATTGGGCAGGAATAGTAAGTCTACGTGCCCGGGCGATGTCTTCACGGATCACAGAGCGACAGCCTCTTGTATAGCGTATCCAATGAATGACCTTATTAGTCAAAGAGTCCACACTTTCCATATCATTAAGTGGGCCAAGCTTAGGTACATTTATCATATAGATATTAGGCCCTGCAAGGATGGCAATAGATATGTATCTCTCCGTTGTCGAGATTGTGGTGGGACCTCCACAGGCCTCGCGATGTTTCTCAGTTTGCAGGGTCCCGCCAGGGCTGTTTGGCCCTTATTGGGCACAGATGGAACGATGGAAGATTTGTTGGTTATCTTATATTCAGGAATTATAGTTCTTACCAATGTTGGACCACGCTCGAAAGAGTAGATTGACTGCATGATGAGCTTAGTTTCTTATCTCGGCATGAAACAACGGTCAGCCAACCCCCAGAATTGTATGTGCCCTTTGATTTCCCCCCATGTAAAAGCTTACTTGGGGAAACTGGGGTGGGGGTGGTCCATCCTCCTCAGGGCTCGCAAGAGATTATCTCCGATACGCCTCCCGACCTTCAAACAACATCAGACCTTTTAGTTTCTTCTTGCTCTTCAATCCCAAATTGTACACATGAGGGGGCCTTGGCCTCACAGCAACAACAGCTAAAAATTTTATCATGGAATGTGGCAGGCTTATTAAACAAGTTATTGCTGCCGCATTGGAACCATTTTGTAGAAAGCTTTGATATTTGCTTATTTCAGGAGACGTGGAGCCTGGTCCCACTCTACAAATCAGGCTATGCTTGTTACTGCATCCCGGCCATTACAAAGGGGAGAGGGCGCCCGTCAGGAGGGTTGATTATTTGGGTGAGCATCTCTTTAGGTTGTCTTATCACCACATATCCGACTACAAGCCCTGACATTTTGAGATTATCTGTCAAAGGTCCCAGGGGAGGGGTACATTGGAGTTGTTTAATGTCTATATAAGAGGAACAAAGGGAGGGCAACAATCTCCAATTGTCACGCTTTAGACCACTCTCTATCCAGTTGTAAGCCTGAAGCAAAAACTATAGTAGCAGGAGACTTTAATTGTACCTTCGAGCCCTTGAGCTCAGAGGATATGCTGGAGTTAGAGGACGGGGACGCTAAATGGTCGGTCCCTACTCTTAATATTTCCCCTATTAAAAAGTGGTCACCACTTGCAATTCAACTGAATGCACTGACCATTGAACATGGTCTTAGAGCTGCTAATGGCCGATCCCATTCAGATATACTTGGTGCAAACACCTTTAACAGAATAGGCTGCCCTTCACGCATTGATTATATCTTAGTGGACGTAAAACTGTGGGCCCAAATGATAGATATGCATGTGGGCACCACAACAGATAGCGATCACAACCCTCTTTGCTTGACATTGGCGATGCCCTGGACCACTTTTCTTTTGCATCAAATAAGGGGGCCTACAGCACTAGCTATAAACATCGTTCCTTCTAATTGTAAGAGATTTTTGAAATGGCATAACATCAGTCCACATGATATAAAATTATCTCGTGTTAAGGAAGTTGTTTCTTCAGGTATTGAAGCACTTCAGGCAACATTACTGGCTGCCGATCCTTGTGTAGAAGCTTCTTTAGCACACTCCTGTACTATAGATCAGCTGAGCACTCTGTTTTTAGTCACCCATAATCATGCCATTACCAAGCTACCGCGGTTAAGACAGTACTCGTGGTATACTAAAAAATGCAGACTAACCAGGCAATCGCTGGCAGCCGCAATCAGGTCTAGGGATACTGATCTGATTAAACTTCTGAGAAAGGAGTATAGGGAAGTACTTCATGAGGCTAAAATTGAGTGGGATGAATCTCATTGGAAGAATTTGAAAGAGGCAAGCCTGGAGAAGAACAAATCCCAGTTCTGGTCCCTTGTTAGCAAGGGCACTAGTCGAGATCCTGCCGCCTTGTCTAATCACATTACCAGCCGAGAATGGTACGATCATTTTAGGAAATTGTATTCCGTTCCCGCTGGTGAGTGTCTGGAGGAGTTAAGCGACTCCACAGACATTCCCCGGGTGGGAATACAAATAACCCCTTCTCGTTGCCTGAAATTAAAATGGCAATCTCAAAGATAGTGCCGGGTAAAGCTCCCGGACCAGACGGTCTCCCAGGTGACCTCTTTTGGCTGATCCGGGGAATTGGTCACGTTATATCCAACTTTTGACCAATAGTATAGCTAACGGATCCCCAATTCCCGACTCTTGGAAAGGAGCGCTGGTGGTCCCGATTTTTAAAAAAGGAGACCGGGAAGATCCATCCAACTATAGACCTATAAGCCTAATAGATGCCATGCAAAAGTTGGTAGGCAGGGTCCTGCTCCAACGTATACAGATTTGGGCTGAAGAGGAGGACATTTTATCCCAATACCAGGCTGGGTTCAGAAGAAACACTGGTACGATTGACCAAGTTTTTAGGCTACTACTTATTTATTGGAAGGTTGTTGTCATAGGCAAGGGAAGTCTTTATTTGGCCTTTATCGACTTAAGAACAGCCTTTGATCTTGTTCCTAGGCTAAAACTATGGCAATTGTTGAGGGACATGGGTATTCCCCTCTCCTACTTGACTTCTTAATTCGATTACACGAAGGTAACTTCGCCCAGGTCAGGTGGGGCCCCCAGGGGGAGGTTACGGAAAAATCCCAGTAAATAGAGGAGTCCGCCAGGGGTGTGTTCTGGCACCCACCCTGTTCTCTCTATATATTAACGGGGTGGTGAAATTCTTGCAAGAAACCCCGACAGACGCGCCTACCCTGGCGGGTGAGAAAGTCCCCACACTTTTGTTTGCTGACGACACCCTTCTGGTGTCGAAAACCCCGTCAGGGCTACAAAAACTTCTTACTCGATACCAGTTATTTTGTGATTCCCGGGATTTGGTTGTCAATACAGATAAAACAAAATTTATGGCTTTTAATCCCCACAAGACATTTAAAAATAACTTAATTTTAAATAATATCCGACTAGAGAGGGTAAATGTGTTTGATTATTTGGGCATTCGCCTTTCTGACAAAATGAATTGGAAGCCGCACCTAGCCAAGATGCTATTGAATCACAAACGTGTTGTTGGGGCTCTTAGTAAAGAGCACCGGGCCTCTTACAGTAGACCGGTAGCTCCTGCACTTGTAATATATGATGCAAAGGCTGTTGCCGCTGCCTTGTACGGGGCAGAGTTATGGGGCTTCGAAAACACAGAAGACATTGGCAGGTCCGAAAATAAGTTCCTGAGGGATTTGGTGATGCTTCCTAGTAATACTCCATTAACTCCCTTGATGTTTGAGATGGGCAGACGGCCACTGAGGGATATTGTTAAACTGCGCCCCCTTCTTTTTGGGCACGTATGATCCGCACCCCTGAGCTTGCTAATTATGCTGCAGCCCTAACAGAGGTGACTATCCTTGATACGGGGCACAGGATCAAGTGGATAGCCAATGTTAAAAGGTTACTGTCTGAGTTGGGCCTCACGGAAGCATGGGAATCTCACGCACTACCCAGTAAGGTAGAGCTTAGGAGAATTTACTGGAGCTGGGTTGATAGTAAAGCGCTGTCTAACCCAGAATTGGGCAGCTTGACAGAAGAGTTCTTTCGCCATAAACAGTCCAGAGGCTTAGAGCCTTACATGGATATCATCCAGATTCCACGTGACAGGCAGTTATACATCCAATTCAGGCTGGGTACACTACCAATCCATGCAACCACCTCAAAATGGCATTCTCATAAATACCAAAGCGAGGCATGTCCCTGCTGCAGAGCCCCGCTGGAAAGCATGTCCCACTTTCTGTTCGCTTGCCCGGCTTATTCCGCTGTTAGGTCTAGCTGGCTAAAACCAATTTGTAAAATTATGGGTACACGCGATTACAGGACTGCTTTGCGTATTCTAAAAACGGATCCAGGTGTGCTTTACTCGTGTGGGGTGGCGAAATTCTTGAGCAGAGCCTGGATTATCAGAATTAAAGCACTGAAGCACTTTAATACGTTTGCGGAGTGATAAAAGTTATGGTAGCTAGTTTTTATTATCTTTTATCATTTTACCGTAACAACATCTAGAGTTTTTTTTTTTTTTTTTTTATTCATGTGTACTGTGGAGAAGCTCGTGTTCTGTGGAATGTCTTGCTCTGAGTCATACTTCCCTATTTGTGGTGGATTTTGTACATTTCCGGAGTCATCTTTGTATAACTGTTTTTATCTTTCATGCCTTGTATTTTAATTCTCGGTTTTGTGCCTAATGTTTATTCTCTTACTCATTATCTCACAAGGACTTATAATAGTAAAAAAGTGAATGAAGTTTTTAACTTTCAACCTTTTAAAAAATTTTAGAAACTTTTAGGTCATAAATTCATCATCAGTGTTTTTTACTTGTCTTGACAATTTCGCCAATTCATGTATCAACAGTGTGGTGACATATTGCATATATTTTTTTTTTTTTATTTTTTTTCTCTTTTATTCCTTTTCTGTTTCTTGTTTGTTGCTTTTATGATTCTAGTAATCGAAATAAAGCATTTGATTGATTGATTGATATTTTGAATTTGCTTATGGTTTAATACACTTTACTATTTTTCCTATACATCATCAGAAGGAGATCTCCACCCTGATACAGTGGCGTAGCAAGGGGGGGCGGCCTCCCCCCAGCTCTTACCTGCCGTCTCGGGGGCAGCAGTCTTCCCTCCCCCCATGCTGTTTAGTGCGGCCATCGAGGGGGCGGCAAGAAGCTGAGAAATCTGCCAGCACCCCACCCCCCCGCCCCGGGCAGTCTAAGGGCTAGCTACGCCACTGCCCTGGTGGTTAAGCTCTCTTCCCACTTGTGAAACGTTACTAGTAGCCATTTTTCACTTGTAAATTCTATCTTCTATGTTGCCACGCCTGAATTGAGGGGGTGGAGACATAGAAATGCACATTCAGGAGTAAATCTACACTTGGAAAAGATCACTTGGAAAAGAGTGTAGACTCACATTTTTATATATGAGTAAATGTACACATGTAAATTCACCTTTGTGAATCTGTTCCCACAGCACATAGCTCACCTGCATGGAGCCGAGCACCCTGAATCTACGTTGAGCACCCCTATATTGCCTGAACTTTTTTGAGTAGCATGCATAATCTGCAGTTTTCTTTGAATGTCGTAAAAGTTTACAACGTTAAAGGGCAAGAAGTTCGCTGCTGCGCGATAAAGCAGAAAAAAAGTTTTTTGCAACACCATTTTCAATATTGTTTATCTGCTGCTTTTATCGACCAGGCCACGTTCTGCAACCACTACACAAAAACACCTAAAAATAGAGATACAAAGCTAGATACCTCTTTGTTCACTAACTAGCCTCTTGGGTGTGTCTGTTCTTAAAATTTATGACCATTTTCTTTGGTATTGTCATTTGGTTCTGATTGTCTGTTTTCTCTCTTACAGTCCTCAAACTCAAGATCCACGAAGCCACCACGCAGGCCGGGGAGAAGGGCTACAAAGTTGAAGTTGACAAGGTAATTTCAAGGAAGGCATCAAAATGCTTTGTCAGAAGAGCTTTGCTTGGGAGATTTACAAACGTAAAGCAGAGTCGACATCTCAGGTTATGCCCCTCTTAACACAGTCAGCGGGCTTTAGGGGCCATGTTGCTGCCCTCCCCCTCCTCCTGAAAGATGCCGTGTTCTACCAATAGGAAGTCTCAGTGATGTTGACTCATCAAAATGCCATGTGTATGAGAGATGACATCACAGATCCTCTCGCCTCCAGCGACATCACAGGGTTGGCCTCTTGTTCCCACCTTAGTCTCCCAATAACCTCCTATTGGCTGCTAATGGACTGACTGATGGAGCAGGAACTAGAGCAACTACGACAGGATCTTGGAGCTTTCTTCACTTTTGTTTCTTGCCTCATAAGCCCTCAAGAACAAAAGTACCATAGTCAAGACCATGGGTAGCAAAAGGCAAACCAGAAGTAAAAGCAGCTAACTCAGGCAAACCCTAATCAACGTTCACTGAAGTGTTTTTGACAGCATTGAGATCAGGTACTACTGAATATCAGAACATTGGAATGTTCGGAGCTCCCTCAAAAACAATGGAGGGCTCCGGGCTTCTAATGTCAGGTAAAAGCTCACAGCTCCAACATTCCAATGTTGTCATTCACAGCTGTTGTTGTGAACAAAGGCCTCAGGGGCTCAAGGGGATTTCAATCCACTTGGGCTCTGTGAGGCCTTTGTTTTATTTGTTGGAACATTCTGCCCTCTAGTGGTGTAATGTTCTAATACCCCTATAGCCCTCCATAGCTGGGCTATACCTGCATTAAAATCCCACTCCCTTGTTAAAGGCCCTGAAGGAGTAGGCCTTTAATGACCAGTATTGCGCGCTATGGTGGGCTACACGACTATATTGTAGGCTTAGAAATAGCACCCCTGTGCTTGACTGGATCAAGTGTGGAAAGGAATGCTGACTTCTTAAAAAGCAACTTTTCACATTTCACTGTGTCAGGCGTTTTAATGTCATTAAAAGCACTCAAATAAAGCATTGACAAAGTCTGTATTTCTGATTTAACTTAGGTGTGAATTCTTTGTTGTAAACACTGCAATGAAAGTTGCAACTACCCTGCCAAATGAATATATTTCAATGTGTTTTATATAACTAGATAATTTGTGATGTTTTTCAGGGGCAGCAGCACAGATGGGAGCAGTGTAGTCATTAACCTACATGGATATTTAGGTCAGGACTGGCATAAAGTATTGCTGTTTTATATACTTTAAAGGGAGCTAGCAACAATGCAACAAAGATACATTTTCATGAATGCCCTCTGCAACAGTTATGCAGTGGCGGCCCCTCCGCTAAGGCAGAGGAGCGCCGCCCCACTGCTATAAGTGCAGAGCAAAGTAAAAAAAAAAAATGAGAATAACAGAATGTTATTATCATTTTATTTTTAGTCTGACTTTAAGCTCCAGGTTAGGGTGGGTGGGGCAGGGCTGTGCTTGTGTGACGCCAGCAGGGGGACGAGTGCTGGCTGCACCATAAGTGCGCATGATGGTTTCATCGGCCTCCTTGGACCGGTCACACCGTCATTCGCGCTTTGCATGTTCTTCACCGGTGGTATTGTACTGCCTGGTTGGAGAACATGCCCAACCTTCAAGTCCCTCTTAGAGCACCAAACTACAGCCCTCAGACCAATCACAACGCTGCTGTAAGTCAGCGTTGTGATTGACCAGGGGAGTCTGGGAGCCTGGATGTTTCCGGAAGGTAAGATACAGCGCTGACGGAGGAGAGGCAGCAGTTGGCGACCCACAGGTAAGTCTTTTTAATTTTTTTCAAATCGCCCGCCGCCACCATCCCCTACCAGCCGCCACTGCAGTTATGGATAACTGAGGTTATGTAACACATATAGAGTGAAATATGTAGTGACAGTTCCTCTGCACTGAAAACTTCATTTTCAGTTTCGTATAGGCACTCTACCCCTCAGGTCGTTTACAACAGGCCAGAAGGGCGAAGGAGGTAGCACTTGTCCTATATGTGACCACCAGAAGGAAAGTGAAGCACATGTTATGTTTGCTTGCCCAGGCTACTTATCCCCCCAGCACAATTGGTTGGCACCGATTTGTAGATCATTAGGTGTACGGAACTATCAGGATGCCCTCCATATCCTTAGATCAGACTCTTCCATGCCAATGGTTATCTCTATTGCAAAATGTTAGGGTGCAGTGTGGGTGCTATGCAAAAAAGCCCTGGGTCACTCTCTCCCTCGATGACTTATATTTCTGCGTGTCCCATCTGGACCGTATTGGGGGAATCCATTTAACATTTAATTTTCAATTATATTTTTCATTTTTGTTAGTAAGTGTGTATAATTATATATATATATATATTTTATATGTTTTTAGGTACTATTGAATGTATTTATACTATTTCAGACATATGTCGTTAGTGTGATGAATTGTACTTTTATGGCACAGGTGGCCGAAATAAAGGGTTTTGAACTGAGTGAAATATGTAATGAGTACTGATTTCTTCAGACTTAATTCTCAGGTATTTAGTAAAATTGTCTCGTGCATGGAGTGCCTGATTGATCAACAGCAAACTCCAAAGGATAAAGACGGAGAGACTTGCATATAAACACCACCCTTTCCCACTCAAATGGCTTACATTCTTTTCAATCTGTAGTTGAAATTAACTTTTTTGAGACTGAAGTTTAGTTTGGCAGGGTATAATTGGAACTATCTGTGTAATGTGATGTTTTCCTCATGCGTATCTATCAATAGAGCAGTGGGTGCAGTGGCACCGGGCCCATAGTCTTCTGGGACAATGAGACCTTCACATCTGATGAAGACACACATTGGCGATCATCAGATGCACGGTGCATGTGCTACAGGCTCAGGCAGTGGCATAACGTAGAGAGGGTAAAGGAATTTGTGAAAATAGGGGATAAACATTTACTTTTTTTGATTTGTGAGGAAAAGGGCTGATTGGATGGAGTAGACGTGTGTATTTACTGTTAGTAATAATTCATGATTTATTGCTAATTAAAAGCCATTTGTGGTCTCAACCGCATAGAGTTTTGTTGATCGGTCACCAGTGGTCTACCACACATTACCTTTTTCTCAAGGAATCTTCACTTGTTAACCTTGCCTCCATGACCCCAGTAAAAGAGGGGGACTTTGGAATGCCCACAGAATACTGCAGCTCAGAGCTCAAGAGGTGTGATTACTTCTCATGGTCCACATTATTATTCATGTCTTCTGCTAGGTGCTGAGGGGCAGTGTGGCATTCAAGTCACTGAAGTTCATCAGCACAAAGTCTGGGACCGATTGCGAATACTTTCATCCTTCCACCGACTTCCACAAGGATTACTTGATCACAGGTAAGCCCCCTCTGGGGGTGGTTGGGAGAAGACAGATTTATGCAGTTCAAGTGGGAGATATTGGGTATTCCTCATGATATAGTATCACTGTGTCCCATGGACAATCACTGTGATATCTGTACATCCACTACTTGAGGCCCCCCACTTCCTGCAAATATGCACATGCACTGCTTAATTCCCCGCCCTACTTCCTACACTTTTTCACTTACCCCACTTGAGCCCCCTATCCCACTTCCTCCAAACCTGTACATGCATTATGTGAGCCCCTTGACCCAATTCCCCCTTGGCAAACCCTCTCATGTGAAACACCACTTGGTTTTTGATTATCATAATGGATATGTTACTCAGTGCTCACTGCCTAGAATGTTTCAAAACACCTAAAACAGCAAAGCTCAAAGATAAAGACACCAAAAGCGTGGACTGGAGACACCAGCTGCACAATTGTTGTCTGCACTAGAAGGTGTAAGCTCTAGGAGCGGACTCACTTTTATTTATAGAAAACTAATCTGGATGCCACCAAGAAAGAGAGATGCATGTTTTGCCAATGCTGCTATGTACAATCATTAAACACCCAGCATTGCGTTTTAATATCGTGAAAAGCCTCCATGTTCCTTTACTTAATAAAGAAATGAGTCAGGATTTGAGAAGTTTGGGACAAACTAAAGAAGCAGGAAAGGTAAACTCCTTATCTACAGATCTCTCCCTCTCTAATCTTGAGGCAAGTTCACTAAAGTTTGTACAGTAAGAACAAGACCAGATGTGTGCCTGCAAAAACACTAATTCTTTTGGGTTAGTAACCCCTGTTCACTTTTGTGCATTGGTTTTTCAGATTTTCTTTGGAATTTTGCACGTTCTCAGATGTGACAAGAACAATTTAGAAAATGGGACAGACATGTCATGACGCACTTCTGCTTGGCACATGGAGCTATTGAGAAACATTGGGGCATATTTACAATGGAATGGCAGAGCGTGGCGTAAAGCACAAAATGCTAACGTCACGCTTCGCCATTCCGAAAACGCAGGGATGAGCCATATTTACAAAGATACGGCACATCTCTGCATTTTCCCTAATGCTGGTGCTAAATTTAGCTGCCTAGTGCTAACGTAGGCACCCTTGCACCATAGTGCATGGTGCCTGCATTGAGTGAATGATTGTTTATCTGCAGGAAGATTTCCCTTCCTGTCCATAAACAATCACAAATGGAAATTTGAAACTTCTATGTGTGCTGCATTGTGAAGCACACATAGAAGTTGCAAATCGTCATTTTTTGTTAAGGATTGTTTATGTGCAGGAAGGCACACCTTCCTGCACATAAACTATCCTTCATGGCTTTTTGCTGTTTCTATGTGTGCTGCACACTGAGAAGAAATAAAGCATTTCACCACGTTTCGCCAAGTTAAGACCAGGTTTTCCTTGGTCTTAAGTTTGGTGCTGCCTCCTACTTACACCATCCTTGTAAATAGGGGGCAGCATCAAAATCAATGGGTGTTGCGGCGGAACGCACACCGCAACACCCATTGCCCACCCCTTTCACGCTGAGTATAGCTTGAAAGGGTGCCTTATTTACAAGGCAGTGTCAAGCCACCATAAGTGGCTTAACGATGCCTTGTAAATAAGGCGGAGCACCTATAGCCACAGGAACGTTGTGAAAGGTTATGTTCCTGTGGCGATAGGAGCTTGTAAATATGCCCCGTTATTGCTAGTAAAGAGTTATGAACTGAGATCCTAAGTCTTCTGAGATTGACCATGACTTGTGATCTTCGCCCAACATGATAGTATTGCTCATACACTGCGATGCTGTTTTGATTTATGGAATCCTCCTGCATAAGTGCTAAGAATTACTAAATCTTGGACTCAGAAGGTGTTTTTTAATGAGTACTTATTTTTAACTACTCTCCATTACTTACCCATAAACAAAGACCTATTATATTTAGAAGACATAGCTATAACTGTTTACTAAATTTCATGATTATGATTACTGTGAGATCCAAACCTACTAATGTATCATCAATGAATCCATTCCTTTCAAACAACACAGTAAATGTCTGAGCTCTTGGTGAGCACTAACTTACCTCAAGCTCGCCGCAAAGTGATTCAACGCCTCCTCAAGGGTAGAAACAGCTCTAGAAATCCAGGGCCTTATTTATGAGCTCTTGTGTTACTTTTACGCCGCAGATGCGTCACTTTTTGTGACGCATCGCCAGCGTAAAAAATGCGCCATGTTGCGGACTATTTAGAAAGAGACGCATCTAGGCAGATGCGTCACTTTGTAAACCCCTGCGCTACATTATACCTGTGTCAGGTATAATGTATGCAGGGTGGGTGTTCCCATGCATCCAAGCCTCGTAGAAGTGGCGCATTGAAATCTATAGGATTTCAGTGTGCAACTTCGAGGACGTCATTGCGTCAAATCCTTACACCTGCCTCATAGCAGGCGTAAGGGTGTTGCAGTGCCATCTGCATATCCCTCCGCCCTGCATTGGTGGAGTTGCATCATGCTTCCAAAACAACTCCAGCAATGTGTCAGTTTTGCGCCGACAGATACGTCAATCTGTCATTCCTTGTGACATGATGCTTCATACAGTAAATATGATGCATCCATCATGTGGCAAGGAGGGTGTTTTCCCACAGCGATACGTCACTTCTCATAAATAAGGTCCCTAATTTATAGTAATGAATCAAGCCTTGACTGCTCAACCTCACTACCCTGGGAGAGTCAGTTGCACAAATGGAGCAACTCGCGTACCCAGTGTGAGTGACTCATTGTCAGTGAAATTGCTCTCCCACCCTCGCAGCTCCACCATTAAGTGAGGCCTGCCCCTGCCCCTGCACTCTCGAGTGTTGGTGATCGAGGCCCTCCTCCACCCGCAGGTTTCCCTGCGCCTCATCCTTGGTGGTCCAGTGGACCTCTGTCTCCTTCCTCTCACTCTGCTCTTTCACTCGTTTTCACTCGTTTTTCTACCCTTTTTATCTTTCACCTTTCTGCACATTTCTGCATCTCTGCTCTTTTGTGCCTTATTTCTGCTCATTTTCCCTTCCTCTCGCTCTGCTCTTTCACTTGTTTTCACTCGTTTTTCTACCCTCTTTTATCTTTCACCTTTCTGCACTCTTCTGCATCTCTGCTCTCTTGTGCCTTATTTCTGCTTATTTTCCCTTTTTTCTTTATCCCTTATTTCCTCCCTTTACCTTTCCCCGCAGCTGCTGCCCCCGCGGCCCCTCCCCCCCAGCGAAACCGGCCCAATCCAGCTCCCCTCCCCGCTCCCGCCTCCCAGCTGTCCAGCCCTCCCCGACCCCTACTTAATGGTGGCTACTGCGGGGACGGACGAGCAAGACCACTGACTCATTGTCAGTGAAATTGCTCTCCCACCCTCGCAGCTCCACCATTAAGTGAGGCCTGCCCCTGCCCCTGCACTCTCGAGTGTTGGTGATCGAGGCCCTCCTCCACCCGCAGGTTTCCCTGCGCCTCATCCCTGGTGGTCCAGTGGACCTCTGTCTCTTTCCTCTCACTCTGACTTTCACTCGTTTTCACTCGTTTTTCTACCCTTTTTTATCTTTCACCTTTCTGCATCTCTGCTCTTTTGTGCCTTATTTCTGCTCATTTTCCCTTCCTCTCGCTCTGCTCTTTCACTCGTTTTCACTCGTTTTTCTACTCTCTTTTATCTTTCACCTTTCTGCATCTCTGCTCTTTTGTGCCTTATTTCTGCTTATTTTCCCTTTTTTCTTTATCCCTTATTTCCTCCCTTTACCTTTCCCCGCCGATGTTGACCCTGCGGCCCCTCCCCCCCAGCGCGACCGGCCCAATCCAGCTCCCCTCCCCGCTCCCAGCTGTCCAGCCCTCCCCGACCCCTACTTAATGGCGGCCACTGCGGGGACGGACGAGCAAGACCACTGACTCATTGTCAGTGAAATTGCTCTCCCACCCTCGCAGCTCCACCATTAAGTGAGGCCTGCCCTTGCACTCTCGAGTGTTGGTGATCGAGGCCCTCCTCCACCCGCAGGTTTCCCTGCGCCTCATCCCTGGTGGTCCAGTGGACCTCTGTCTCCTTCCTCTCACTCTGCTCTTTCACTCGTTTTCACTCGTTTTTCTACCCTTTTTATCTTTCACCTTTCTGCACTTTTCTGCATCTCTGCTCTTTTGTGCCTTATTTCTGCTCATTTTCCCTTCCTCTCGCTCTGCTCTTTCACTCGTTTTCACTCATTTTTCTACCCTCTTTTATCTTTCACCTTTCTGCACTTTTCTGCATCTCTGCTCTTTTGTGCCTTATTTCTGCTTATTTGCCCTTTTTTCTTTATCCCTTATTTCCTCCCTTTACCTGCCGCTGCTGCCCCCGCGGCCCCTCTCCCCCAGCGAGACCAGCCCAATCCAGCTCCCCTCCCCGCTCCCGCCTCCCAGCTGTCCAGCCCTCCCCGACCCCTACTTAATGGTGGCCACTGCGGGGACGGACGAGCAAGACCACTGACTCATTGTCAGTGAAATTGCTCTCCCACCCTCGCAGCTCCACCATTAAGTGAGGCCTGCCCCTGCACTCTCGAGTGTTGGTGATCGAGGCCCTCCTCCACCCGCAGGTTTCCCTGCGCCTCATCCCTGGTGGTCCAGTGGACCTCTGTCTCCTTCCTCTCACTCTGACTTTCACTCGTTTTCACTCTTTTTTCTACCCTTTTTTATCTTTCACCTTTCTGCACTTTTCTGCATCTCTGCTCTTTTGTGCCTTATTTCTGCTCATTTTCCCTTGCTCTCGCTCTGCTCTTTCACTCGTTTTCACTCGTTTTTCTACCCTCTTTTATCTTTCACCTTTCTGCACTTTTCTGCAACTCTGCTCTTTTGTGCCTTATTTCTGCTTATTTTCCCTTTTTTCTTTATCCCTTATTTCCTCCCTTTACCTTTCCCCGCCGCTACTGCCCCCACGGCCCCTCCCCCCCAGCGCGACCGGCCCAATCCAGCTCCCCTCCCTGCTCCCGCCTCCCAGCTGTCTAGCCCTCCCCGACCCCTACTTAATGGCGGCCACTGCGGGCGTGCCGCTGTTGCGCCGTAGGCGCGTCAAAGGCAAGCCCGTCTGCGCCCGTCCGCGACCAGCGCCAGGAACCCTGGACCTCCGCCCCGCCAACGATACGACCCAGCAGCACTCCACGCACTCAACCCAGGCCGCAACAACAACTGCAAGCTAGCATCACCAGCTGACACCCACGGACCCTTCAGCTGTCACCGCTGCCGGCACACCTGCAGCACCGCCAAGAACACGGATCCAGCACAACCCGCCCACAAGAACACAACCGAACCGAAGACCCTGCAATGCATCCTCCTCAACGTCCAATCCCTCCACAAACACGCCACAGAAATCTGGGACCTCCTCGACAGCACCACCCCGGACGTAGCGTTCTTCACCGAAACCTGGACCAACACCACCTCGGGACCGGACATCGCCATCGCCATCCCCCAAGGATACAAGATCTCCAGGAAGGACCGCCCCACCCGCCCAGGAGGAGGAATCGCCATCGTCCACAAATCCAGCCTCCGCCTGAGCACACTCCCCGACGAGCCCACAGAACTGATGGAACACCTTCACTTCAAGATACTGGCCAGCCCCACCGCCACCCTCCGAGGAACCCTCATCTACCGACCCCCTGGACCCCGCGGACCCTTCACCAACTCCATCATGGACATTATCTCCCCGCAGGCCATCGCATCCACCAACTACACCCTGCTGGGAGACCTCAACTTCCACCTCGACAACCAACTGGACCCCAACACCACATCCCTCCTGGACAACCTCCACAACATTGGACTCCGCCAGATCGTGACCGAGCCCACGCACTCTGCAGGACACACCCTCGACCCCCTCTTCACTACAGTTAACTCCATCACCTTCAGCCACACCACCGAACACCCATGGACCGACCATCGTTGCGTCCACTTCACCTTCAGAACACCCACCATCCACAGACACCAGCACCTACTTCCATGAAGAAACTGGACCAAAATCACCGACGAGCAGCTCACCTCCTCACTCAACAACTCCACCCCAACCATCGCGGAAAACGACGACCCCAACACCACAGCCCGAACCCTGCATAGATGGATCTCGGACAGCACCAACACCATAACCCCCCTCAAGAAAAACAACAATACTCGCGCCAAGAAAGCCAGATGGTTTACCACCGAACTTCGAGAGTCCAGACGCACATGCCGCCGCCTGGAAAAGGCCTGGAGGAACACCAAATCCACAGAAGCCACAACAACTTCAGAGCCGCCACCAACGCCCACCATCAACTCATCAGAGAAACGAGGAAAAAAGCGATTGAAGACAGAATCTCCACCCACGCGCACAACAGCAAGGAACTCTTCAGCATCATCAAGGAGTTCGCCCAACCCACCAGCGAGTCTACCGACATCCCTCCCTCACAAGACCTCTGCGACAAACTCAGCACCTTTTTCCACCACAAAATCAAGAGCATCTACGACAACTTCGACGAAGACAACCAACACACTGAACCCTCACCAACCACCCCTGACACCCGGAAACCAGCGATTGACGACTGGACAGCCCTCACCACTGAAGACACACTGAAGACAATGAAGTCAATCCACTCAGGGGCCCCCACGGACCCCTGCCCCCACCACATCTTCAACAGAGCCGCCGACACCATCGCACCCATGCTCCGCCACACCATCAACCGCTCCCCGGCGACTGCCTCGTTCCCCGATGACTGGAAACACGCTGAGGTCAACCCCCTCCTAAAGAAACCCTCAGCGGACCCTACCGACCTCAAAAACTACAGACCCATCTCCCTGCTCCCGTTCCCAGCGAAAGTCATCGAGAAAGCCATCGACAGCCAACTCGCCACATTCATTGAAGAACACAACATCCTCGACTCCTCCCAATCCGGCTTCAGAAAAAACCACAGTACGGAAACCGCCCTCCTCGCCGCAACTGACGACATCCGCACCCTACTGGACAAAGGAGAAACAGTAGCCCTCATCCTCCTCGACCTATCAGCGGCGTTCGACACAGTCTCCCATTGCACCCTAATACGCAGACTCTACGACGCAGGAATCCAGGACAAGGCCCTCGACTGGATCCGCTCCTTCCTCTCTGGCAGGACACAGCGGGTCAGACTCACCCCTTTCCTCTCAGACACCACACCTACCACCTGCGGAGTCCCCCAGGGCTCCTCCCTCATCCCGACGCTCTTCAACATCTACATGGCTCCACTCGCCCCCATCGTCAGAACCTACGGACTCAACATCGTGTCATACGCAGACGACACCCAGCTCATCCTCTCCCTATCCAACGAGCCCAACACCGCCAGACGCAACTTTTGAGAAGGCATGGAAGCCGTCGCCAAATGGATGAAAAACAGCTGCCTACAACTAAACACCAACAAAACAGAAGTACTCATCATGGGCCCAAACCCCGATGCCTGGAGCGACACCTGGTGGCCCCCCGCCCTCGGAAATCCGCCAACCCCCACGGACCACGCACACAACCTGGGAATCATCCTGGACTCCGAGCTCAAAATGGACCGCCAGATCAACTCTGTCTCGTCTTCCTGCTTCCACACCCTCCGCCTCCTTCGTAAGACCTTCAAATGGATCCCCCTCGAACACCGAAAGACCGTCACTCACGCCCTGGTAACCAGCAGACTCGACTACGGCAACGCACTCTACGCCGGAATAAACAAAAACCTCACCCGCAAGCTATAGAACATCCAGAACGCCGCCGCAAGACTGGTCCTCAACCTGCCAAAACACTGCCACATCTACCAGCACCTGCGCACACTCCACTGGCCCCCCGTCGAGGCGAGAATCACCTTCAATATGCTCACCCACGCACACAAGGCCCTCCACGGCACCGGACCAGCATACCTGAACAGCCGACTCAAATTCCACGCACCCCAAAGGACCCTACGATCAGCCCAGCTCTCCTACGCCGTGGTCCCCCGCACCAGAAAGACCAGATCGGGAGGCCGCTCCTTCTCCTTCCTCGCAGCCAAAGCATGGAACGCCCTTCCGCTCCACCTCAGACAGACAACATCGCTCCCCATCTTCGCAAGAAACCTCAAAACCTGGCTCTTCGACAGACCCCCTTCGTGATGGAATGGAACCTGCACCCCCCCACCCCTAGCGCCTTGAGACCCTTACGGGTGAGTAGTTGCGCTTTAACAAACACCTGATTGATTGATTGATTGATTGAGTGCAGTGATACCTATGCCACTTGTACACAAGTGGAAAACAGTGCTCACTATGCTTTAACCACAGATTGCAAGCCATGTGATACAGAGTCGAAGAGTTTAGCATGTTTGAATATGTTTCTATCAGTAGCACCACGTCCATCAGAACATTGTAAATGATGCACATATCTGAATCCTGCATGTTGCTCCGGTCCAGGTTTTCCTTTGAATTCTGGGAGTTGTAGTCTTGTGTATTGCTGGAAAATGTCCACCCAGATCTGCAGCGAGTCACCATCACCTCTGACACAGTAGAAATGTCTCTGTTTGAAATCTGCTGCATTTGGCTAAGCTTCTGTAACAAGGAACAAGGATTACATTTCAGACCCTTATCGAATCTAATAAAAATCACACAACACTAGAATGACTTCTGGTTCGCTTCTTGGCACTGTATCTGCCACCACAGCAAGTATAAAGAATCTTCTCTTTATGGCAGATGGTGGCAACATTCACTCTGCCTTCTCCTCACCTTTGCACCAGCCTGTGTCAGGCTGCTAATGCACATGCAGGCTTTAGATTGCATGCAGTCCAGCATATGGCTCAGTTAGCACAGTTTCTACATTAAAAAAAAAAAAAAAACTGTTCTATTGATAAGTATTTGCTCTATCATTTTCTTTCCTTGTATTTTTAAAGGACTGGATTGAGGTTTTATTGTTCTACTTGTTAGGTCTGGCATTAGCCCGAAAGAGTAGCCAGAAAATTAGAACACCCCCACTCTGAACGGAAGCTCTTATTGCATCAAGCAAGAGAAGCAACTAAGCCTAGACTTTCCTAGAAGAACTCCCTAGTCTCTTCCATCTCAGAATGTATCCATTCATCCTTTCACCCTTCAACCCACTTGCTGATATCACCTATTTCACCTTTACATTTTGTCATCCCTTCATTTTTTCACATACCATTCAATCTTTGCCCATCCATTCATCCATCCATCTACTTTGCCATCCATCTATCTGCTCTGTCATCCATCAGTCCATTCACTCACTCTGCCATTTATCCATCCATCCATCCATCCTGCCATCCACACATCATTCATCCACTGTACCATCCATTCATCTAGCCACCCATCCTCTCTGCAATCCATCCATCCATCCACTCTTCCTGCGACCCATCAATTCATTCATCAACTCTGCCATCAATCCATTCACCATCCATCAATCTATCTACTTACTGCCATCCATCCATTCATTCATCCACTCTGTAATCCATCCACTCTGCAGTCCATCCACTCTGTCACCCAACCATCCATCTACCCACTCTTCCATCCATCCATTCATCCATCCACGATGCGATCCATTTTCTCACCCATCCTCTCTGCTATCTATAGATGTATCCTTTCATTCACTCATCCATACATCCACCCCTTTACCATCCTTTCACCTGTCCCTCCACCTTTCCATTCACTCACTCATCCATCCACCCCTTTACCATCCTTACATCTGTCCATCCACTTATACATTCACTCATCCATTTGCAAACTCTTCCATCTTCCCACTCATTCATCCACCCACTCATTCATTCGTCCACTCATCCAGCCATCCTTCCTTCCACCCCTCCGTCTATTCAAAATTCCTTCCTTCTTTTCTATTTACCCTTGTTTCGTTCTTCCTTGTTCCTGCTTGCTCTTCTATTGACACTGAATTCCTTTATAGTGTTTGATGTGAACTTTTGTCTGCCCAATTGCAGACACAAGAGGCCCATAAGGAACCACACCTCCGCTGTAGCTGCTAAAGTGAGTGGCTCACTACGCCCCTGCTTTAGCTAAGACCTTTTGATTTTAATAAAATAATATGTATAATATACTTACTTAAAAGGGCTTTCAGACACCTCTCTTCATCCATTGCTTTGTTGTTGCAGCATTCACATTTAGCATCCACCCACTACAGCATTTAGCATGGGGTAATGGGTCGCCTACTTCAGCCACTTCACTTTGAGTGACTGCATTTTGCTCTTTTACAAGAAGCATGTCGGCAGACAAAATTGTTTTTACAGATTAATTACTTTAGTGTTGCCTTTATGTTTAGAGCTTGAGGTGAAAACAGGACTTTCTACCAGATGTGAACACAAGCTACATTCCATATTGTATCAGTTCCTGTCTCCTGCCAATGCTGTTGTAAATTTCTTTTGAAGTGTCCTTTGATTTCTGACTGCTGGTATGTCACAGCATAACAGATTGTGTCCATTTAAAACTGTTCTGTATTAAATTACCCTCTTTTTACTATGCATGCCGTACACTAACAAAAGCATTATTATTATACATGTGAATTTATAAGTTGGCAGCTCTTTTGAACATATCTATTCTGGACTCAGTTTCACCAATGGTTCTTTAATAAGCTTTGGGCAGGAGGAAATTAGACTTTATTGTGTTTAATTTGCAGCACTTTCTTTCTTCTTTCTGTGTTTCGTTCTTTTGTTCTTTCTTGTTTTCTTTCTCTCTTGCTTTCTTTATTTCCTTCTTTCCTTTCTTCTTATCTTCTTTCTTGACTTTTTTCTTTCTTTCCATATTACTTACTTTATTTCCTTCCTATTCTCAATCCTTCTTTCCTTCTTTCCTTCTTTCTTGATTTCTTTCCTACTTTTCTGCCTATCTTTCTTTCCTTTTTTTCTTTTTTCCTTCTATCTTCCATCCCTATTTCATCCAGTCTGTCTAGCATTCTTTCTTTCTTTCTTTCTTTCTTTCCCTTTTTACTTCTTTCTTTCTTGCCTTTTCCTTCTTTCTTTCTTGCCTTCTGGCCTTATTTACGTCCTTTCTTTCATTCTTTCTTTCCTTCTTTCTTTCATTATTCCTTTCCTTTTCTTTAGGTTGGCAGCCATTTGTAGAATGTTTGTCTTTTTTAGGTCTGTGTTAGCCAAGACCTTTTTATTTTACTAAAATTATGTGTTTGACATAAATGCTTTTTAAGCCACACTTCATCTGTTTGTCTGTGAATGCGTCATTCACATTTTTCTCCAACCCACTCAAGTATGCATCAAGGAGCAATGCATCAGCCCATTTCAGCCATTGGCTGACTGTACTGTGAGTTATGGCATGCCGCCCTTTCACAATCAGCCCATCCACATGCAAAGCAGTTACCTTCAGAGCAGGGAGTACTATGGTAATGTGTGCTTTTTTGAGACGAAAAAACATTTTTGCCTTTAGTCAATGTTCTTTTTTAAATTGACAAAAAAGGCAGCGTCCCGAACAATAAAGTTTTGCAAAAACCATGACAAAACAAAACAAAAATTGCTGAATTACCTATTGGCTTTGCCAATGCTTGTTTAGCTTTCTGCACATACCACAATTTGTGTTTATTTATACTTTTATGTGAATAATGTTTCAGATTATTGAATATACTTTGCTTTCCGTCTTGGTGCAGAAACAAGGTACCTTGTCACTGATGCCAGGATTTCCCAGGTTGCATTTCATTTTCTTTGCCCGAGTACTTCTTTACTTTCTTTGCCTCTTAGGCATGTCACTTGCCTTGGCAATGCCCACCTCACCTACTTCCTCACAGATGGTAGTGTCTTACGTCGAACTACTGTATGTCTGCTGCTACTGGTGCCTGTAAGGCTACATTGCTCATGTTTCCTAGACCCCTGTAATATTGCTTTTACGTCTAAGAGAGGAACTTTTGTCTTCCAGTACCAGTAATCTACCAGAGGGTATGTTATTGTCTCCCTTCTGACACTAGTCCCTTGTATTCCTATAACCTTGTGGTTTGTACCTCATTGCACCAAAGAAAGCATATAAAAGTTTCTTCTATTACTTTCTAAGCTGTGCATGGGTAAATACTCATTCTTGAAGTAAATATAAAGTCAATGTGTATGATTTGTTTCTGGAAAGCTGCAGAGATATTATGTCTTAAAATAAACCTGGGTCTTTGATATTTCAGTTCCTTGGCTACCCTCCATGATCCCTCAGGGCAGGAGATGCCGTCTCACAAGTAGACTGTGCTTTGCACCAGGGAAGTGATTTACCCTTCATCAGTACATTTCACCAATCAGTTTCTAATCTCACAAGTAGGTTGCGCTTTGCACAAGGGAGGAGGTTTAGCCTTCATCAGTATGTTTCAACGATCAGTTTCTAATCTTACACCTACTGCATTCAATCAAGCTCAAGTTCCTGCCTATATCAAACTCCTCTACATATCTCACCATTTCTTTCTGCTTAGTATATCATCCATCAGGCATGGCATCCTCCTTTGGTTTTTCTTTTATTAGTCCCATTGCATCATTACTTTTTAAGATATCTTTAAGATGTCTTTGTCTTGTTCAGTGGTGTTGATGCGTGGGCAAAACTTCCTAACCACCTTGGAATTTCCAGTTTGCTTCAATGATATGACAAATTCTGGAGAATATTTACTCAAAATGGCTTGGCTATTACATCAACTATATTATTACCTTGGTCTGGTCACAGGGTGATTATTTTTCTTTCTGAGGCTTTCCTGCAGTGTTCTCACCAATTCGGCCTCCTTTGAAAGACTATGTTCTTATGAGATGATGGGCAAATGATAAAAGGCAGCTTTAGCCAAGTCCTTGCCCTGCTGATTGTTGCATGCATTCTAAGGACGTTTCTAACTGAGCTGATCCACTGATGTTCAAAACCTCTTACTATACCCAAAAAATAGCATTTGCAGTTTGGTGTAGCACTACCTCTATCCACTCAAGGTGAATTTTAAGCAAGCTAAGTGATGCTGACATACATCCTACAGTACAGGATGTTTTGTGTGGAAGGATGCAATATTTTTTTAATTATCTTTTCATGGCCCCCAAATCTCTCTGAGAAGCCTTCAAGAAGGCCATTGAACTCGCTAATCCTAAGTGTATCAGCTCCTCTATTCCTGACTTTGTAGAGCTATGTGATGAACTATGCGCTTTCTTTCAGTCAAAGATAGAACTAATTCAATCATACACATAACTTCTACCATGGTTGGGACCTCCAAGATATGGTTGAACCCCTAATGTGATATGCCTTGAATGTTTGCACTAGGTAATTACTAGAGACCTTGGATTAAAGTTTTTGAGGACCACCTACTATATACACTCTTTAGCCCCGAAGGAGTTCCATAATGTGGGAATGAAACATGTTGACTGTTAACTTTAACTGTGGTTATGGATAAAATAAAGAATCTTCAAAAGATATGGAGTGTCATTGAGTAATGGACTCCTACAGTTCCTTGGTAATATACAGTGCTTTGCTTTTTTAACTAAGCAAAAATTTACTTTGTCTCTCCTTTCTGTAATTTTAAAATAACTCAGCTTTTTGCAATTCTCTTTGCTGTAGAGTACCTCCATTGGGTCAGCTTTGTGCTCCATAACTGATGTTTCATTCATTCACTCATTTTTTGATATTTCAAAAAAAGTCAAATCAATTCTCTTTGCCAAGATCTAGGTACGGGAGGCACACTCGGTTTATGATGGACTGATATTTACTCACAAACTTGGAGTTGAGGTTAGGTTTATTGTGATCCGGCATGCTTTGAGAGACTCGAGGAACAAGAGTTCGGACAACCATCTGTTGATGGTACCACAGAGAAGGCTGATGAAGTTTCATGGCAATAGGGAGAATCTCCATAATGGATCTTGTTGTTCGCAATGATTTTGTAAGTGAGAGAGATCTTCCTGGCTGAGGGATTGAAAAGATTCCTAACCTAAGTGGTCTCTTGGGATTAATATGTAAGTAATGACTGCATTTGTAGGTGTTGGAATGGTTAAACAAACATGGTTTAATTTGTCTCTGTACGTAAAAAGAATATTATTTCAGCTAAACTTGCAAAAAAATGTCAGCAGCTGTCAAGGGTAAGATGGTGTTTGTCTGGACTTCTGCCATATTAGAGAATAGATAGATTGTACAATAGTCAATTTACTTTCCTTTATTTTTCCATTGCGTAGACCTTTGCAGCACTTGGTTGCTTTTGAAATTAAAGCAAAAAGCACCATCTACATTTGTTTCATGTTTAAGTATTGTTTAAAATGAACAGTTTTTGTGTTCCTACAGGAAGGAATGAAATAACTGCCACTTGGGGGTTGATGGGAATTTGATGTGTGATTATTTTTATTTCAGAGATAAAAAAACAATATGTGTTTACCTTGTTGCTTTTCTTGTTTACTGTATCAGCCCTATCAAGAAAAGAGGGGTTTAATAATATCTTACTAAGGAATTGATAATGGATATCTCTACAATGGAAGGTGGAATGCCAAGTGACTCTGTGGTTGCGAAATGTATTTCCATTATTGGTGTGGCATTTGTTTTGTTTTAGAATAGAGCTTCTGTAGGTGAAGGGGTTTTGGTGATTGATGTTACATTGAACAATAACAGTGTTCACACATTGAAATCTTCGAGATCCAAGCTGGATGAAGCATTCAATTATTCTGTGGAGCTTTTCATGATAATAGAGAAGCATTCGTAATAATATTAGTAGCAATTAATTTGTTATGTAGCACTTGTTATTGAAGGTTGCTGTTACTAGCGCTGTAAATGCAATGTTCAACACGAGTTGTTTAGATGAATAGTTCGAGAATCCACTGTAGAAGGAAGAAGCAGGGATGGCGTCTTAGGCATAATATAGGGATATCTGTGTCCTTGGAAAGGTGACAGAAAGCAGGAGAGATCTGTATTACTGAAAAGGTCTTGGAAGTTGGTCCGACAGTTGATACCTAACCAAAGAAATGACTTGTGGACACAAATCTGAGTCATAGTTGTACAAGATCCAAGGATAAAGTTGCAGAGCATCTATGAAGTTAAAGGGAAAGAGGTGGTCTACATTAGCCTGATTGTATTTACCTGTTGTGAACTGGGTTACTTTTAAAGAACGGAGTCTTGTGTTGTTGTTTGTGTGATTTTGGCATGAATGAGTGTTGAGTGTAATCTGCTCTTTCTTCCTGCCAATTTACAGAGTCAGATTTCATGGGAGTATTGTCATCACTGGAGGTTGATTGGCTATATGTAGGCACAGACCCTGCAATTGTGTCCACCACAGTTGTTGACCAGCAATTCAAGCCACTCCCTCTGCGTCTTTTAGAAGTTGCCACCATGCCTCTAGCTCTCCATCAGTTCATAATGCAGGAAGAGTCTTTGCTTCCCATATAGTGGAGGAGCCCAGTGCTAACCAGTGCAATTAATGTATTATGATATCCCCATGGAGTGTTCCTTAATCTACCTAATTCCACCTTTAATCTAATATGTTTTGCGGAAATTGATGGTGCTTGTGATGGAGCGCTGTAGTCCGAGTGGCTATGGTAACAAACCGTAATGGAAGTATGTTGCTTTCTCCACTGTCCATGAGCAGCTTCCAACGACAATGGTAAAGTCTCGGTGAGCAGTTGTAGCTACAGTGTCCGCTGGGATGAGATGTCACATAAGCAGAAGAAGGGCGTCGAGGGTAAATACAACAAAGGATGTCCTTGTGCCGTAAGTATGCCTGAGAAGTTGGGTCCTGTTTGTGCTGCTAAATAAGTGGGAAAAGAAAAGACAACCGGGGAGAGGGCGAACTAGTGGAGACAACATGGAGAGGAATTGGGAAATGGATTTACACCCTCTTGTGAGTGCAAATGTACAAATATCAGGAATTCACAAAGGTTTCCTAGAGTACTAGAAGCCTAGAACAGTTGCAGGTTTCCAGGCTTACTCCAGGAAAAACTTTGAGGAGGCCTACGTTTTTGTATGTGTAGGGCTTTCCATATGCCTCATTCTATATAGTGCACAGTTGTGCATGAGGAAATTGTGTCACACTTGTGTGATTGCACCATTTTTACTATTTTTTCTCAAAGGGGCATATATCTTTCCCTACGGAGAAACCCTTTCCCTTGGATCTGCCAATTTTGAGGGTGCTCTCTTTCCTATTTCCACCCCGAAAAGGGATTTTCTTCTGCCTTGACAGAGGTAAATCTCTATTTTCAGGGTAGTTGTGCATTAGAAATAAAGCTGTGAATACCAATAAGCTACATTTTGAGGGTAATCCCGAAGAATCCAGGCAATCACCACCCTGGATTTCCCATTCCTCAACCCTACAGCAGAATTTGCTCATGCATTTTCATAAGGTGATAGTGAGGGTACACGGTGTAATATTACATGTGGTTAAACAGATCTCCGAATGCAAGATATCCTCTGTGAAACCACCCCGTGGGCCCATGTAAATTCAACTTGTAGACTCAAATGCTGCTTATCAATAGGTGTGCGCTTCCAACACCCTTCTGTAGTCACCATATGTAGTTGTCCATTACAACATTGCAGCCCAGCGTAGTATTAACAAGAACGATGCGATTCCCAGTGCAAGGCTAGACATGGTCCAAGATGCAGAGCCTGAAAACATCATTTCATTACACAGCGGCTCACAACCGACCTGGGTCCATTTTAAAGAAACGTTTCACATTGCAACAAATGTGAAAAGCCATCTTTTGCACTCGGACAGAACCGGGAACTGCATTGACATTGAGTGCACATTAGTTTTGCACCCCTTCCTTTGTTCCCTATCTTGTAAGTGAACCAACTGGACTTTAGCAGAACACAGCACTTACTGTCATTCACATTCGAAAAGTGAACAAAATACTTTGTTCATTTCTTATGTCACACAGAAACAAATATTGTGAAATCCTTCTTAGTCATGTTTGCAATGCTACAAATATTTTTTTCAACATTCCCTTTAATTCCCTTTCGCAATTCGCAGTACACATAAAAAGTACACAGTGCAAAAAACTACTTGTATCATGTGGTTCGGCTGCAAACGGTGATGCAATTCATACGCAAACGTCATTTGCACCTTCCCACTCTTCTCTGATAGACTCCTGTTTTTTAATTAAAATTTCAAAACATATTGTGTGGGAAACTTCCTGCCTTGCCCTGGTTGCATCAGTTGCCCCAGTTGTGATCATCAGACCGCACGTCACTCCTTCCTCTGACTCGTCGCCCTGCTATCACCCCCACCAGTCAGACCTGCTTGCAAACCCTAAAGATAACCCCCTGCTCTCGGGTCCTAATGTCTATTCCGTTCAAGCCCTACCAGTCTCCTCCTCCTCTTAAGCCTTACTAATCATTCAGTGATCTCATTCCGTGCCAGTCACTCCTTGCTCTCATTCCCTTCCTGTCACTCCCTGCTCCATGTCCTACCAGTCACTTCCTGCTCTCATTCCCTTATAGTCACTCTGTGCTCTCATGCCCTTATAGTCACTCCTTTCTCTTATGCCCTTCCTGTTCATCCCTTCTCTCATGTTCTATTGGTCACTCCCTGCTCTCATTCCCTTACAGTCACTACCTGCTCTCATTCCCTTAAAGTCAAACCCTGTTCTCATTCACTTACAGTCACCCACTGCTCTCATTCCCTTACAGTCACTTCCTTGTCTTATGCCCTCATAGTCAAGCCGTACTCTCATTCCCTCCCTCTCTCATGCCCTTACTGTCACACCCTGCTGTCATGTCCTACCAGTCTCCTCCTGCACTCATGCCTTACTAATCACTCCCTCCTCTCATTCCCTTGCAGTCATTCTGTGCTGTCATGCCCTTGTAGTCATTCACTTGCCTAATGCCCTTCCTGTCACTCCCTGCATGTCTTTCCCTGTTCTTCTGATCTTTCGGTCACTCCCTGTTCTCATGCTCTTACACTCACTCCTTGGTCTCATGCCCTCATAGTCACGCCATGCTCTTGTGCCCAGCCGCGGCCGCTGCAGGTAAGAGCGGTGGGGCGGTGGGGCTGGCTGGGGGGGGATTTCGAGAGACGACCACTAGGGAAAATTAATAATTTATTTAATTTTCCCTTGTGGTCGTCTCTCGATATCCCCCCAGCCGGCCTCACTGCCCACCGCTCTTACCTGCAGCGGCCGCGGCTGCTTGTGCCCTCCCTGCTCTCATGACCTTCCTGCCACTCTCTGCTCTCATGCTCTACCAGTCACTCCCTTCTCTCACACACTTATATTCACTCTCCACTCTCATGCCCTCAGTGATCCCATCCCTACCAATCATGTCATGCCAGTCACCTCAGTAGCGTCACAAAACGTGACAATGCCCCCCTGCAAAGTACATGGAGGTGACCCCCCAACACTCCGGATCCAGTCAGGAGCTCTCAGGCCAGGGGCCCTCCGCCGCACACAGTGCCGGAGGCGACCCCTGGAGCTCGGGACCCCCCCTGCACCGCGGGGGCTGCAGGGGCTATTGTTACACCACTGAGTCACCTGCTTCCTCTGCTGAACCCACCATCAGGGAAGTTGAGAGCAAACCAAGGCCTGTGTTACCAAAAGAGCACACTTTCCCTGTTTGCGCCACTGCGCACCTTTAAACATGTGCGCCGGGTGCGAACAGGGAAAGTGTGCATTATTAGAAAGAATGCGCTCCCCTTGGGGCAGCATATTTAAGTGAAATACGGAGCAGCTGTTTGAAAGCTGCTCAGTGTCTCACAGTGCAGGTTCAAGAGGGGTCAGAGATCACTCTGCAGGCAGGATGTCTGGGGAGGGGTCCATGTGACCCCCTTTTACCCTTCAAGAGGGTTGCCCTTAGGGGATGCATTCACAGTGTGCCACCTTTTTTGTGGTGCACTGTCAGTGGGCCTCCTGAGGGCATGTTTGCCTCTGCGCTCATGTCAGTAATATGCCACGGGTGCAGAGGCAAAGTAATTCTGTAATTTACATGGGCCCAGGCCTGACGCAAATGAGGGAACTCCCTCTTGCAATAGCGCAGGCGCTACATGTGCGCCAGGACTATCATTATTACTGAAGGGCCCGCACAAGCAACTCCAGCCCTTTCTGTAATACCAAAGAGCCCTGGGGGTGCACAACGAGGGCACAAATGCCAGTTGCATCCTTGGGGCACTTTCTGCACCATAGCCCCTGATCACAAGTCCTGATGAAGGTGGCAGTCCTGGGGCAATCTTTCCTCCTATCTTTTAAGAGGCGCAAACAAGGTTACTTCAGAAAGAACTTTATTAAGTTCACAGGAACAACCCACAACACGATCTCTCCCTGCAACTGCCAGCTTCCCTTCTCATGGCCCAGCTCTCAGAACCTACATACTGGTTACCATGGAAGGAATGCCATGCATGTTGCTAGGAGACAATAACAAGATACATAGTGTAAGGTACATGATGTAGATACAACACATCTTCCTTTCTTATGGAAACAAAACAATAGAACTGTTACAGAATGTAAGAAAGAAAACTAAACAAATATGATACAAGTGTGTCATTGATAACACAAAGGAGAATAAAATGATGCCACATATATTTGGTCAATAAGTTATATAATCACTATGCCATTTAGGAATCATTCTAACACGTTTCTCGCTGCTGGAATCAACACGCTCCTTGGTTGTATGATCATTACCACCCCTTCCCAACCAGGTGTCAACTTCCAGGTTGTTACATAAGGTAACGCTACGAATGTTCCACATTTTGCCATCCTTCAGCCAAACACTGTTGCCCTTGACCTTGATTATGCGTTTAGGAATGGACCATTTTGATAAACCTCTTTTCTGATGACCTACACTGTTTGTCCTTACCCAATCGCCGACAGTGAAAGTACGACTATTTCTTTTTATCTTGTCGTTGTGCCTGTGCACATACTTGTCCTGATGTTCCTTTACTCTATTCACTAAACTTTCCTTGCATACAGGTCGTGCATAATCCTTAAACATCCATCCCGGAGCAAATTTTGGGCCCGGTTGCCTGCCCTTAAGGAGTTTGAAAGGGGATTCCTTAGTGACCGAATGAGGTGTAGTACGGTAGCTCCACAACATTTCCTTTACCACCTCCTTAGCATCCCCACCACTCTCTTCGGCTAATTGAATACATTCTTTTAATACCCTATTGAACCTCTCCACAAGACCATTTTCTCTAGGATTATAGACAGCTGTGGTTTGGTGTGAAATACCCATCATGGCTAGGTATGTTTTAAATTCATTAGAAATTAATTGTGGACCATTGTCAGTGATTAATTTTTCTGGACTTCCTTCTCTGCGAAAAATTCTGTCACAAAATTCAATGACATTGCTGGTTTTGATGTCACCAGAAAATGCCACTTCCAGCCATTTGGAATGGTAATCTATTAATACTAATGCAAATTTGTTAGTTATTCCCTTGGTCGAGAATGGACCGCAAATGTCTATGGCTACCTTTTCCCATGGTCTACTGGGAAAGTTAGTTGATGAAATGGGTGACTCTTCCACCTTATGGGTTTTATCACTACACATGCATTCTACGCATTCACGTACATGCTCCTCTATATTTCTGTCCATCCCCGGCCACCAAAAGGTTTCTCTCGCTTTTCTTTTCATCCCAGACATGCCACTATGTCCTTCATGCAATAGCTTGAGCAGTCTATTTTGCAAACTGTTGGGAACTACTAACCTACCACTTCTGCGTAACACTCCATCCACAACTGACAATTCTGCCCACACCGTCCAGAATTCACCAAATTTTTTCTTAAGGATGGAAATTGTGCTAGATGGTTTTGACAGATCAGCTATGAGTTCCTTAAAAGTAGCATCGTTGGTTACAGCTTCCTTCCATTCGTCGCATGATATGGCTCCCTCGCATGATTCAACCACACTTGCCACCACACAATCATCATTAAAGTCCACATCATCATCATCGCATTCCAAAGGCAACCGTGATAAGCAATCGGCATTAACATTGCGTATGCCAGGAACATATTGAAGAGAAAAATCGTAACCTTGCAGTCTGTATAACCATTTGGCTATCCTAGGAGTTGCTTTTGCTGCACCTTTAGTGGTAAATAACTCTATAAGCGGTTTGTGGTCAGATCTAATCTCAAAGCGTGTGCCCCATATGTAATTTTTGAAGTAGTTCGTCCCCCACCAGCATGCAAGTGCCTCTTTTTCAATGACCGAGTAGGTGGCCTCTGCTCCCTTCAATGTACGGGATGCGAATGCTACTACTCGTTCTTGTCCTATGTGTTTTTGCATCAATACTGCACCAAGGCCATATGCACTAGCGTCCACAACAATTATACTCTGATGTGAGGGATTGAACGGTTTCAAAGAAACAGCTTTTACAATTTGATCTTTAACGGACACGAAATCCTTTTGACAATCATCCGTCCACTCAAACTTGATCCCTTTTTTCATTAATGTTCTGAGCCTGTGGACTTTCTCAGCAAAATGATAAACAAATTTGGAATAAAATTCCGCAAGACCCAGGAAGGAACGTAATTGTTCCTTGTCTTGAGGTGATGGGGAATTTGTAATGGCATCTAGTAACTTCTTCTTCGGTTTAACACCATTCCTAGAAAGGGTGTGCCCTAAATAATCAATTTCTGTTACACCAAATTTGCACTTCTTGACTCCCACTGTTAAACCTGCATCTTGCAACTTTTGCAATGTTTTAGATAAGATTGAGTCATGTTCAATACGATTGGGTCCCCACACCAACACGTCATCTTGAAATACTAATACATTATGTAACCCAACCAATATTTTACTCATTACCCTTTGGAAAACCGCCGAGGCGGATGCCAAACCAAATGGCATTCTAATAAACTGAAAAGCGCCTTCTGGTGTAATGAAAGAAGTTAGATGTCTAGAGGAGGAATGCAACTTAATTTGATGATAAGCATTCGACAAGTCTATCAACGAAAAATACATAGCATTGTTTACTGATGATACCATTTCATTTATGTGAGGTAATGGGTATCGATCAACTAGGATATTGCAATTCAGGTCTCTTAAGTCAATACACATGCGTAGATTTCCATCCGGTTTTTGTGGCAAAACCACCGGACTAAGCCATTCAGATGACTCGATGGGTTCAATAACCTGAGCTGTGCACAACCTTTGTAGTTCTAACTTCAATTTTTCTCTGAGGGTGAAGGGTACACTTCTTGCCTTATGTACACATGGAACGTTATTATGTTTCAGAACAATGCGGTGTTCAAATTTTTTTAAACACCCTAATTTTTCTTCAAATAATTTAGGAAATTTTGAGCTCCATTTAGTTGTCTCAACATCTTCAGTGGTCAATACTTGTAGTGGGTGATTAGGATCTAATGTGATACCTAACATTTTTTTGTTCACCCCATCCCAACAATGCTCTACCCTTTTCAACTACATACACTTTGCTGGTAGCAGTCTTACCATTGTGGGACAGGGTGCAGTTGAAAAAACCTAACAAGGGAAGTTTTATACCACAGTATCCTACTGGTTCAACATCTGGTAAATACAACTCCTGATTTCCTACCCTCTCCCAAGTGTTCTTATCTATGATGGTGTAAGGAGAACACGAGTCGGCCCACACAGTTATCTTGGTTCCATCAATGCCTAAGTCGCATTTAGGTGGATTGTAGCCACCAGATACGTCATTTATAGCATTGTCACAAATAACCATCACTTCAATTACGCTTTCATTGTCTGAATTTTCGTCTTCAGAGTTCTCTCTAATGGCGTTCACAGGTGGTTTCCATCTAGAATTAGATACATATCCTGCTTTGCACATGCGTGCTAAGTGACCCATTTTTTGCATTTGTAGCATTTCTCCTTTGCTGCATAACATTTGTCAGAATCTGCAGTGTGTCTCGTGTTACCACATCTGTAACAAACTCTGCTGTTCTTAGTGAAAGTAGAGATCTTGTTATTACTTTCCTTCTTTTTGTGTGAATTTTTCTCAAGGGCACATACTTTGGTTGTGGTAACTTTTTCTGAGCTAAGTTCTTTGACATACTTTGAAGTGTTCTCAATCCGTCTTGCTACCTCTATGGTTTTTTGTAAAGAGGGATCCTTCATGTCAAGTAGTCTTTCTTGGATTTTATTATTGTTGGTTCTGTTGATGAATTGATCCCTTATTATTTCTTCATGAAGTTCCCTGAATTTACAAGTGGCAGCAAGTGTTCTTAAAACAGAAATGTACTGTTCTACAGTCTCCCTGGTAATTGTGAACGGGAAAAAAATGTATGCCTCTCTACTACTATGCTAGTTTTCTTGCCATAGTTTTCTTCTAGCGCTTTGACTGTCTCCATATATTTATCAACAGAGATTATCTCATCGTAATGTAGATCTGCTACTGCATCCCCCTCTTCTTTGCTCTCGCATTCGTTACTCTTTTCGCTAATGACAATTTGGTTCTTAATGGTGTTAACGGGTAAGGTTTTCAATACCTTCCTGCCTTCTATACCTAAGTTGTGTTTAAGTAGTGCCACCTTCCTAGAAGCTACCAAGTCTTCTCCACCAATGGCCTCTAAATAGGTCTCAAACGACTCTATCCAATCCTCCCATGGTAGAGTTGGTTCACCTGGGCTTTGTAGAAATTTTGGAGGAGCAAGAATAGAAGACATGTCCATCTCGATGGAACTGGTGATGGTGATTAAATGAGCAATACACTTCAATAATCTAACTTTAGATTAGTAAAAAAAACATCTATACTTATCTTATGGTAAGATTTCCACTGTTGCCAGATTCTAATGTATAGACCAACATGCAGGTGAGGGAACCACAAAACAATTAATACTGTGTAATATTGTCACCGTTGTTTATATGGTTGGTCTGTATTTCTTGCGTGTCTGTTGCACTGTTTGACATGCTCCGCTTGGATTGTCAATTGTGGTCGTGCCTTCCGTAATAGTCGGAAATCTTGCAGCGTAGATAATGTTATTTTGGTCCCCTTGGCAACTAACTGCTCGTAATTGACGCCGTGCGTCGCTCCACGCCGTGGTTCCCAGAATGCACTGGTAGTTGTGAGGCGCGGTGTCTCTCAGAGCTCTCTTCCGGAATCTGTGATGCGGTGAACGCGGAGGATCGAACCAAACCAATGGAACTATCCGTCTCTCGAGCGGCTGCCGGTAAGTGGATTTTGAATGATAACTTCGATGATGTCAAGGGTATGGCGGGTCCTCACACAGGGTCACTAGACTGTAGGCGTTGTTGAATTTGCAGCCATTCCCTTACAGTCCGTCATTCACAAGGACACACCGTGCACTTCAACCTCGCACCTCACCGCGCCACCTTCCACCTCGCAGCGCCAACAATCACTGTTGCCTCCTTAAGTGCAAACAGATGCTGCACTAACTACGCGTTGTAGTTGACCTCGGCGTCTCACGGCACAGTCCCAACCTCAATATTAATCGGAACGTCGCACTCAATCTTCACTGTCGTTCCGGTCCACTGAAAATGCTCAACAGTCCCCCAGAGAAATTCCTTGCTTACCGGGGTAAACTGTCCTTCGTGTCGTCCTTTTGGGGAAATAAGTAGCTCCAGTGGTTGCTGGGACGTCCGTAATGGCAGGTCCTCACAGGGTTCTCTATGAGCAATGATGGGTTCAATTCCACCGCTCTGTCTATGGTTGATACTGCTCTGTTGTGGGTTGATGCTCGACGAATTCAGCGTCTATAACCAGTCTGCTCCTCTGGGGAATTGCATCCCATCCTCGTCGCCACTTTTATGAAGCGCAAACAAGGTTACTTCAGAAAGAACTTTATTAAGTTCACAGGAACAACCCACAACACGATCTCTCCCTGCAACTGCCAGCTTCCCTTCTCATGGCCCAGCTCTCAGAACCTACATACTGGTTACCATGGAAGGAATGCCATGCATGTTGCTAGGAGACAATAACAAGATACATAGTGTAAGGTACATGATGTAGATACAACACTATCCCCAGCCCCACTCTCAGCCTGAATACTCACCGGTAATCTTCATTACTCTGAGTCTTCTATCCACTCCAGATTCTATAGGGACCCACTTTCATAGACTAAGGACAGTTATGCAGGAACGTCAGAAGGTGGCAATTGTTACGATCCTGGCCCCCGGGCGCCACTGGATCTCCTCTTTGGAGGACATCAAAGTAACATCAAGATCAAAGAACGTAGCACAATATGATTTGTCTGTGCAATCTGGTACCAGTTTGCTGTGGCCTTATAATTGTTTTGTCTTATGTTCTGAGCTGTGCATGAGTTTGGATTGGTGTAGGATGCTATGCTTATGCTGTAAGGTGAGCCTTGGGTTCAGTTCATCATAAGATGCCAGCTGAATATGGCACAGGATCCCCCCTCGAAAGCACTGACATCTTTCAGACCCTGGTCTATGGTTACAGAAAGCTCATAAATAAACAAATAACCAATAATGTCTGCCCTCCCCATAACAGAAGTAGTGAGAGAAGCTGGAGTCTTGGGTCATTCTATACACCAGACCCTTTATGCTTCTAGTATGATAGTCATTACTGGAAGCTCAAGCCTGGTCACGCGTGGCGTGGCACGCCACAGCCCCAAGATTCTTTCTAGAGTTACCCGATAAGTCATCGTTTTCACCTAGGTGCAAATTACAAACTCAAAACACTCTAGCGCACATACCATTTGCCCTGGGGAGCAGGTGTTATTACAGCTGATTTAAACCTATGTGTAAAACAATGAGGTTAATGTGCACAAACAAGGTAGGATGTGCTGTCCCTGTTTGTGCTGCGATGGGGAGCACATTAGTGAAACACGGAGAAGCTGATTAAAGTAGGCGGCCTGCCTTATACAGTGAAGATGGCGCCCGGGCTGCATTTCAAGAGGGACAGAGATCCCCTTGCAGGTGGGTGCTGTGACTGATTGCACCTTTCTGCAAGGGCATGTCTGGGAGAGTCAATGGGACTCCCTTCTCCCCTCCAGAGATGCCCCTTTGTGGGGCAGGACACTGACTGTGTGCCATCTCTGTGTGGTGCACAGTCAATGAGCCTCCTGACAGTCACTTTGCCTCTCCTCCACATCCATCTGACCCCAGCGCCTTGAGCAACTGGGTATTCCCTTACTCTATGTTGTGCATCCGTAATACGACAAGGGCGCAGAAGCAAAGTGTTTTTCCCATTTGCATGGGGCCACAACACCATGCAAATGAGGGAACGCCCTCGTAAGATAGCACTGGTGCTTTGTGTGCGTTGGCACTATCTGTATTACAGAAGGGGCCCCACATGCATCTGTGGCCCCTTCTGCAATACTACAACAGAGCCCTGTGGGTGCAAAAAATAGCCCCATGCACAGAGCTTTGCAGAGGCAATGGCCACCAGGTGAAACCTTTAAACAGTTCACACAGACACAGACACACACACACACGCACACACACACAGGGACACACTCATCCACACACTCATCCACACACTCACCCAAACACTCACATGCACAAACACACATGAACGCACGTGCACACACACACACACCACATACACACACAGCCCCCCACACACACACTCATACGTTTTTAATATATGTTCCGTCACAAATGTACATAAGCACTACAATGGGAGTAAAAAGCATTTTTGTCTATTTTGCCACTTGCTGACTGATCTAAAAAATGGAATAAGATGATTTTAGAGGCAGACTTCACCCTCCCTTATCTCTGTGATCCCTTGAGCTGTAACAGTTGTTTCAGAGAAATTAGCAGAATGTTTTTTTTCCAAGTGTAAAACGTTATGGAACTTTAAATTACTTGTAAAGTCATTGTTTCGGAGCACACCTTCTGGAGACTACTGATTCATGAGATAATCGGACCTTTAAATAGCTTCATTTTGTAGAACTGGGCTCCATTTTTTACTTTTCCAGAGATCATTAAACAATTATTGTCTATAGTTTTAATGATAGAAAAGTAATTAAACGATCCTAATGACCTATCACTTTTATTTAACAAATCTTTAAAAATTCTAAACAAAATAATATGTTCCATAAATCAATTTTGAACCTACATTTCATGAAAGTTTCTGCATCACTTTACCAAAATGTACATTTGAAAACATTAACCTCTCAGAAAGCTATTTTCGTACCTTCATGGTGAACAGCTTATGTTGTTTTTAATGTTCTTTTTCAGATCGTATCCTGCTCATCTCAGCCTTGTTCAACGGCACAGAAGACATGCACAATAGATGAATATAACGGCGGTGATGCTAAAAACCAGCTGAAGAACAAGGTCTGTGTCCCCATCAACACCACCACCTGCAAGTGGAAGGAAGTTTAATAGGACTAGTGTACCAGAGAGACAGCCTCACTATTCAAGAACCAGGCAGGATGACCACAGCCTGGAAGACAAACAGTACCCCAACTTTTAAGAACAGCCTGTAGAAGAGGGACAATTAATGCTCCAAAAATACACAGGGCTATGCCTCTGGTCTTTGCAGAATCTTCCACTGTATCTGATCTCTTCTGTAGTTGTGCACACTTCTTATCCTCAATTCACTGCACGTCTGTATCCTCAATTGTTGGTAATGTATCTTTTTGGTATGCACAACATTTTGCTGCTCTGTTTGCACATTATAAATACCCACAATAAAAAAAATAAAAAAAATTGCTTCTGGTTGTCAGAATCACTCAGTATAGTCCCTCAGTGTAAGAAGTTTGTCTGCTACCTTGTCTTTGTTATGCTTTTGCGAAATGACAGTACTTCGACATCTGGTTCACCTCTAGCAGCCAGTGGCTCATTAAGTCCTTTCTTGTCCTGAGGAAGGCCCTTCTAAATTCTACATTACAGGTCGATCCACATAAACACACTCTTCACTCACATAACTATAGATCTGTCTTGAAAGTATAGAAATTCACACATATACACCAAATGCACAAGTGCTGCCTTGTTTCTTTACTTAAAGTATATACAAGTATTATAGCACATTTTTATTTATATTACAATAATGTGAAGACAAATATGTCCAAAATGTGTTTGTTTAGTTTGAAACCTGAAATGATTGTAATACGTTTTGTTTGTGGAAATTACTTTTAGTGGCAAGGGGCTGCTATCTGACATATCTATGACCTTCACGTGAACCTCAGCGTCATTGGGAAGTCTACCTTTTATACATAATCCAGTCCCATGGATTTATTGTGGTGTCTTTCTGTTTTGGCTCCAATCTAAGGCACTGCTACCCTTGCTTTTAGTAAAGATGTTAAAATATCATAGGCCCTGTTAGAAATGGGGTTTCTGGTTGGCTTGGGTATGAACCTGAGCCAGGCAGAACCCACTACTCTAATCAGGGCAAGTAAGTTGCACACCAAAGATAACCTGTGCTCACCCCCGGTAGCTTGGCACAGAGCAGTCAGGCTTATCACTAGAGGCAATGGGTAAAACATTTGTGTGGCACACTCACACCTGTAACACAATGAATACACAGCAAAAGAGACTCCACACAGGCTTATATATAGTATATTGTGCATATAAACATAGACCAAAATGACATAATCATGAAAACTGTGAATATTATGCCAACCCTGAAGTAATACTCGTTATACTGACACTGCAAGGATGAAAACAGCATACATTAGGACATCAGGGCATGAAATGTGAAAGTAAAACACCTGTATCTCTTAGGGCCTTATTTCGATGTTGGACACCGTTGCGGATGCTGAATTTTAATGCCACTGCACATGGTGCGGTCGCAAACACCTTTTTCTGTATGGGAGCTTATGCTGCAGACAGAAACTGGCCACAGCACAAGCTCCCATACAGAATAGAAAGTTTGTGTTCATCCCTGCACCGCGTGACAGTTAGGTGGCCGCCATGCAGTGCAGGGATGAACATCGACCCCCAACCGGAGGCCGTTTGCTGAAGAGGGCCCTGCTAAGGGCCCCCAAAGTCAATTTCCGACAGGCTTTCCATATCAGAAAGCCCGGCATGGAAAGCCTGCCGGAAACCAACATCATAATCCGAAAGACCTAAAACCCCGTCCAAAGGGATTACGTGCCGGTTCCGACTGGCAGATGGGCTCCTTGAGCCCGTCGGAAGCCAGACGGAATGTCCTGCCGGTTTCAAAACTGACAGCCTCCATTGTAATGAGGCTGTTGGTTTTGAAACCGCGATGAGGCCCATAGTATCAACATAAGTACACGAAGCATGACAATTGTGCAAGAAATGCAAATGCGTCCAGGGACACATACATGAATTGCAGTTTATCACAACAAAAGCACATGCAGTCTTATGAAAACCCCAGGGCACAGTGAATATACTTCTGTGTGTACCACTTGTCAAAAATAAAAACAATGCACCCCCAATGCTAGCAGTGTAACAGGTTGGCAGGTATAAGAGCCCTGTACCCCCTTTGATCAGGACGGGCGCATGTTAAAAGTGAGGGAGATGAGATGGCTTCTAGCACTTCTTTGTTATGTTATGTTAGAATATTTGTAAAGCGCATGGCTGCCCCAGCAACGGGGCGTCCCAGCGCTATTCTAGGGAGATGACACGGCAAAAGAAGCAGAGGATTAGATAGAGAACAACCAAGTCTTCACGACCCTTCTGAAAGCCCAGTGATTAAGAATAGTCCTAATAGACAGAGGCAGTGTATTCCAGAGGGCAGGGGATTTCGCAGAGAAAGAGCGGCCTCCTGCGCTCAATCTTCTCACCCGAGGGACATGAGCTAAATGTAGCTTAGCAGACCGTATGGCTCAGGGGGGGACATAAGGACTGAAAAGATTGGCTAGAATGGGGGGGACCCTGATGAGTTAGAATTTTATGGGTGAAACATAAGGTTTGAAAAGAATTATTTGTTCCACCGGGAGCCAGTGCAACCTATGGATATAGCCAGAGATAGAACATGATTAAGGAAGGGGAAATAAAACCGGAGGAGCAGCATTCTGGGCTATCTGAAGCCTTTTGATCACTGTCTTGTTGGAACCCAAAAACAGCACATTTTAGTAATCCAGCCTAGAGAGGATGGTAGACTGGACAATCATCTGGCGAGTGTGAGAGTCAAAGAATCCCAGAATGGGTTTTAAACCACGTAGGAGTCCAAAGCAGATGCCTACCACCTATTTTGCTTGGGCTTCAAAAGACAGAGCATTGTTGACCCAGACACCAAGATTCTTTACCCCTATTTTGGGCTGCGGAGGTAAACGTAGTGCGAGAGGCCGACCAGTGATTGTGCCACATATGGGAATCTCTCTTTAAGAGAAGGATTTCGGATTTGCTGGAGTTGAGCTGAAGGCAATTGGCAGACATCCACTCGGCAATGGCCGTCACGTCCTCTTGGAATTTGACTAAGTTCTGCGCAGAATTTTTATTATTAGCGAAGGAGACCACCAATTGCATATCATCAGCATAGAATACTAATGTGATATTGCGTGATTTTGCCATCTGGGCTAAAGGGAGAATATAGATATTGAACAGGGTAAGACTCAAGGCAGAGCCCTGGGGGACACCATAGCGTAGCTTTTGAATCTGAGACTGATAGGGAGAGGAAATAACCTGGAAAGATCTATCAGTTAAAAAAGAGGTGAACCAAGTCAGTGCCACTCCACCAAAGCCGATTTCCTGAAGACGATGCAGCTGGATCTCATGTAAAACAGTGTCAAATGTGGCACTGAGATCAAGCATAATCAAGGCAGAGGATTCGCACTTGTCCAGGGTGTCGTGCAGGTGCTCTGTGACTGCTAGCTTTGAGTGGTAGTGCTTAATGTCTGAGCCAAAATTCTCATAGATCTGTTCTACTTTCCTAATAAAATATTTGACTAATTCTTCGCATTGGATATTAGAGGAAAGAATGGGATCAGCTGTCAGGGAGGGTTTAGTCAAGCCCTTCAGGAGAGAAAAAATCATTTTAGAGGAGTTACTACTGTTTTTTATTTTGTCCGCAAAATATTCGGCTCTCGACTTCCGAATTTGTTTGTGATATGCCTTGATAGCCTCTCTGTAGCATATTTTAGTCGTGGGCTCATAGGATCGTCTTCAAGCACGTTCGAGGACCTTGCAGTTTTTCTTAGCTAAGGTCAAAGACTCACTGAGCCAAGGGTTGGCCTGAATTCTTTTACTGTGTGCTAGTTTTGCTGGAATACAGCTGTCTAAGGCGCGCGTGATCCAACCATGGAGGAGGCTGTTAGCTGCCTCCATGATGTTCAGTAGTTTGGGGCTCTGTGTATGGGGAAGATTTCAGAATTTGTTGGGATCAAGCTTGTGCAAGGGCGCTTAACAGTGAGAGTACGATGGGTCCTCGTTTTAGAGCCTTCAAGACATATAGACATAGAAATAAGAAAGTGGCCCGACCAAGCCATAGGGAGAAGAACAGAGAACTTTAGCATAGGGATATTAGAGAAAACAGGGTCAAGCAGATGACCAGAGGAATGCATGGCATCAGGAACGAGTTGTGTCATTTGACATGCTTCCAAATCCCCTAAAAAATTAATACTGACAGTGTTGTGAGCTGTTTCCAGGTGTAGATTCAAATCTCCTATGATATAAAAATTGGCTGTCTTTATTGCCAGCTTAGCGGCCAAAGTAATCAGAGCTTCCTTAAAAGCTTTGGCCGGGCCCGGAGGGCAATAGATTAGCAGCCCTGAGTACGTAAAATTATATTGAGTGCAATTTTAAAGAGAGCGCTCTCACAGTCTGAAATATTCTCAGGAGTAAATCTGCAAGAATAAGACTCTTTCAAAATCACTGCAATTCCCCTCCTCTCCCACCCACTCTGTTTAGGTACTTCATAGAGTAGCCAGAGAAGGTATCGCGGGGGAGTCCTGGGTAAGCCATGTCTCAGTTAGAGTTTGTGAAGGAAGTCCATCGTTAACAAGACAAAAATGCACCCAGAACTAGCAGAGCTAGTGTGCAATTGTCAAGTGAAGCGGGAAGATTGGGATGCTGTTTTATGGGGCAATACGTGTCCCTCTGAAAAAAGTAAGCCAACAGGACCAGCGTCCCCAAGCTCAGGAATGTGGGCGCTCGCTTTAGGGAGGTTATGGCCATGTTCTTGACGAGTGCTTGGGGGCACACAAGAGAGTGGGATTCGGGTGCAGTCCTCCGTGCAGACACCGGGTGGTGAGAGTGGTCCCTGGGGACCCACTCTATGAGTCAGTGGCGGGTGGCACCAGGAGAGATCTTCTCCTGGTGTTGCGACTTCCTCGGGGGAGTAAGCCCCACTGAGGGGTTCCAGACAGACGGCTCAGGGGTCATTCAGGGAAAAGTTGGGGCCACTCGGTGTCTTCCCACAGGGCTGCTCATCGCACCCCCCCTCGGCTGGGGGGTTGTAGTTCAAAACAAAAGGTTTTGCTGCCAAACACGCTCACAGTGCCACGAGTGAGGTACTCCACATCTGCTTTCTTCCCCAGCATGGAGGTGGCAACCAGTGCTGTTTAGGAGCTGGGGGGCATGTTGGCCACGCACTAGTGTGCAGCTTATAGAGCGAAGAGGCAGCCAAACATAATGCGCTCCACACGCACTGGTTTGTGGCTTAAGGAAATCCAAGGAGCTGCAGATAGCGCTCTACACGCTTGTGCCACAAATGCAACGCTCCACAAGCACTATGGGGTAATAGGTTCCCAGCATGCCATTGGAGTCACTCTGTGTGCAGTATGTAGCCCTTCTTGGTGGGGCAAAGGTCAGCAGCTATCAGGGCAGCGCAGCAAGGCAGGGCAGCAGTTCCTGGGATCAGTCAGTCACAGCAATGGGGCAATCCTTTGGGAGCAGCAGCCTTTACTCCAGCAGAGGTTCTTCCAGGTGCAGAAGTGATCTAAAAAATGTGATGTCAGAGCCCTGTACTTATACTCAAAATGTCTTTGATGTGGAGGTAACTTCAAAAGAATCTTAGAAGTGCACAACATCCCCATTAAATCCCAGCCCTGACTCCAGACATCATTAGGGGATAATCAAGCCCTTTGTGTGAGGGCAGGGCACAGCCTATACAAATGTAAGTGTGCCCCACCTCCCTCCCTCCCAATCCAGGTAGACCATTCAGTATGCAGGTGCACCCAGTCCAACCTGTGTGATGACTGTCTGAAAAGTATGCACAAAGTGTAAGTGTCCCTCTAGCCTAGACTTTGGAATGAAGTCAGGCTGCAAACCACTTAGGGGCCGATTCCGATCTCGGTCGGAGGCGCACCCAATACCATTCGGTTGGGAAAAAAGCCATGCGAAAGCCTGTTTCCCGACCGATCCGTACAGCACACCGAAAGAGTAAGTACGATGCGCACAACAGCACAGAATCCGGCCGAGCCGTACTCACCCAAACCAGGTCCTGTTCCCCGACCGAGGCGAATCCGGAAACGCTGAATCGAGTCGCACGGAAGGGAAAATGCAGCTCCGTCCGGCCGAACGAGTACGATGCGCTTTCCGTACGCGCCGAATGCGTCGCTACGCATGGCACGTCAAAGCATCCGGGAGAGGCGCACATAAGCTCCGATTCGCGCCACATCACGATCCACGGCTACGAGACGAACACGCCAGCAACGAGGACGAGGCGAAGCGACGAGGACGACGTGAAGCGACGAGGACGACGCGAAGCAACGAGAAGGACGAACGACACGAACCAACCATGAATCCCTTCGTCCCGATCATACCAATATTCTACATTTACTACCGGAACAGGCACGGACGCGTACGGCGCAGAAGGTAAGTCAGACACCAACCACAAAACACATACAACACGTACACGACACATCACACACACACAGAGGGATGCAGAATATACTTACACCAGCAACAGCAGCACCATAGGGGCGGGATGCCCATCACCAATGCCACATATGCACACAGGGGCCTGAATGCGCACCACCACCCCTACCCAGGGGGGGCAGGATGCCTACCACTACTACCACCCTCACCCAGGGGGGGCTGGATGCCTACCACCGTTACCACCCTCACCCAGGGGGGGCTGGATGCCTACCACTACTACCACCCTGAGCCAGGGGGGGCTGGATGCCTACCACTACTACCACCCTCAGCCAGGGGGGGCTGGATGGCTACCACTACTACCACCCTCAGCCAGGGGGGGCTGGATGCCTACCACCACCCTTAGCCAGGGGGGGCAGGATGCCTACCACTACTACCACCCTCAGCCAGGGGGGGCTGAATGCCTACCACCACCCTTAGCCAGGGGGGCTGGATGCCTACCACCACCCTTAGCCAGGGGGGGCTGGATGCCTACCACTATTACCACCCTCACCCAGGGGGGGCTGGATGCCTACCACCACCCTTAGCCAGGGGGGGCTGGATGCCTACCACTACTACCACCCTCTCCCAGGGGGGCTGGATGCCAACCACTACTACCACCCTCAGCCAGGGGGGCTGGATGCCTACCACTACTACCACCCTCAGCCAGGGGGGCTGGATGCCTACCACCACCCTTAGCCAGGGGGGCTGGATGCCTACCACTACTACCACCCTCACCCAGGGGGGCTGGATGCCTACCACCACTACCACCCTCACCCAGGGGGGCTGGATGCCTACCACTACTACCACCCTCACCCAGGGGGCTGGATGCCTACCACTACTACCACCCTCAGCCAGGGGGCTGGATGCCTACCACCACCCTTAGTCAGGGGGGCTGGATGCCTACCACTATTACCACCCTCACCCAGGGGGGCTGGATGCTCTACCACCACCCTTAGCCAGGGGGGCTGGATGCCTGCCACTACTACCACCCTCACCCAGGGGGGCTGGATGCCTACCACTACTACCACCTCACCCAGGGGGGCTGGATGCCTACCACCACTACCACCCTCACCCAGGGGGCTGGATGCCTACCACTACTACCACCCTCAGCCAGGGGGCTGGATGCCTACCACCACTACCACCCTCAGCCAGGGGGCTGGATGCCTACCACCACTACCCCCCTCAGCCAGGGGGGGCTGGATGCCTACCACCACTACCACCCTCAGCCAGGGGGGGCTGGATGCCTACCACCACTACCACCCTTAGCCAGGGGGGCTGGATGCCTACCACCACTACCACCCTCAGCCAGGGGGGCTGGATGCCTACCACCACTACCACCCTCAGCCAGGGGGGCTGGATGCCTACCACCACTACCACCCTCAGCCAGGGGGGCTGGATGCCTACCACTACTACCACCCTCAGCCAGGGGGCTGGATGCCTACCACCACCCTTAGTCAGGGGGGCTGGATGCCTACCACTACTACCACCCTCACCCAGGGGGGCTGGATGCCAACCACTACTACCACCCTCAGCCAGGGGGCTGGATGCCTACCACTACTACCACCCTCAGCCAGGGGGGCTGGATGCCTACCACTACTACCACCCACAGCCAGGGGGCTGGATGCCTACCACCACCCTTAGCCAGGGGGCTGGATGCCTACCACTACTACCACCCTCACCCAGGGGGGCTGGATGCCTACCACCACTACCACCCTCACCCAGGGGGGCTGGATGCCTACCACTACTACCACCCTCACCCAGGGGGCTGGATGCCTACCACCACCCTTAGCCAGGGGGGCTGGATGCCTACCACCACCCTTAGCCAGGGGGGCTGGATGCCTACCACTATTACCACCCTCACCCAGGGGGGCTGGATGCCTCACCACCACCCTTAGCCAGGGGGCTGGATGCCTACCACTACTACCACCCTCACCCAGGGGGGCTAGATGCCTACCACTACTACCACCCTCACCCAGGGGGGCTGGATGCCTACCACCACTACCACCCTCACCCAGGGGGGCTGGATGCCTACCACTACTACCACCCTCACCCAGGGGGGGCTGGATGCCAACCACCACTACCACCCTCAGCCAGGGGGGGCTGGATGCCTACCACTACTACCAGCCTCAGCCAGGGGGGGCTGGATGCCTACCACCACCCTTAGCCAGAGGGGGGCTGGATGCCTACCACTACTACCACCCTCACCCAGGGGGGGCTGGATGCCAACCACCACTACCACCCTCAGCCAGGGGGGGCTGGATGCCTACCACTACTACCACCCTCAGCCAGGGGGGGCTGGATGCCTACCACCACCCTTAGCCAGGGGGGGCTGGATGCCTACCACTACTACCACCCTCACCCAGGGGGGGCTGGATGCCAACCACTACTACCACCCTCAGCCAGGGGGGATGGATGCCTACCACTACTACCACCCTCAGCCAGGGGGGGCTGGATGCCTACCACTACTACCACCCTCAGCCAGGGGGGGCTGGATGCCTACCACCACTACCACCCTCACCCAGGGGGGGCTGGATGCCTACCACCACTACCACCCTCACCCAGGGGGGGCTGGATGCCAACCACTACTACCACCCCCACTCATAGGATGGACAATGCATGATACAACCAGCACACCACAACCTAGGGAATGCAAGAAGAAGACATCCCCCCAACACCATGACAAGCGTGTGTAGACTGTGTCAAATGCCTACAACACCGAACATGACTCTGAACATACAATGTGACCCTCTAGCACATGTGCCACACATATATGTGTGTGGCACCCACAATGCAAGCAGGCCATGACCATTGTGGCAATGGGGTCCAAACCCCCATCATCACAGTGACCAAAATGTAAGTGTGGGGTCCATAGCTGAAGCACATTTTGAACATTGTGGCAATGGGGTCTAAACCCCCATCATCACAGTGACCAAAATGTAAGTGTGGGGTCCATAGCTGAAGCACATTTTGAACATTGTGGCAATGGGGTCTAAACCCCCATCATCACAGTGACCAAAATGTAAGTGTGGGGTCCATAGCTGAAGCACATTTTGAACATTGTGGCAATGGGGTCTAAACCCCCATCACCACAGTGACCAAAAGGTAAGTGTGGGGTCCATAGCTGAAGCACATTTTGAACATTGTGGCAATGGGGTCCAAACCCCCATCATCACAGTGACCAAAAGGTAAGTGTGGGGTCCATAGCTGAAGCACATCATCACAGTGACCAAAATGCAAGTGTGGGGTCCATAGCTGAAGCACATTTTGAACATTGTGGCAATGGGGTCCAAACCCCCATCATCACAGTGACCAAAATGCAAGTGTGGGGTCCATAGCTGAAGCACATTTTGAACATTGTGGCAATGGGGTCTAAACCCCCATCACCACAGTGACCAAAAGGTAAGTGTTGACAAAGAAAGAGGTGCAACTGCCAAACTGCATGGATGATTCCTGGTCACAGAACAAAAAACACATTAGTGGCAAAGTAGTGTATGTGTCCCATTGCAACATAAATTGGGGGAGCCAAATACTGCAGTGCAAATAAGACATACCTTTGGCCATGTGCAGACAAACAACACCCATGGGGGCTGACACCGTCAACAATCATCAATGACACAATGACAGAAGTGACCATCAGAATGCAGACCCACATATTTGCACCAATGGGCACACAAATGCAGAAACCCTGTGGAGACTGCAGATGTGAGGTGAACAGATACCATACCATGGCAGCAATGGGACACACAAACCATGATCATTGTGCTGACCGATGACCTAGGAGTCCCAGGGACAGCAGGGGAAACCCACAAAACTACATAGAGCCAATGGCACACCCAAGATATGCCAATGCAGTGGTGCAGATGCACAAACACAAACAGGCAGACCCACACTGCACATCATACGCAACAGGTGAGGGGGAGGGGGATGCCAGTGTCCCCAGGCAACCACACAACACATGAGGAGACCTGAATACCAATCATACAGATGTGCATACAGTGCCACACAAAGGTAACTCATGGATCCAAATCCCCTATGTGGGCAAGCAGGCATTGTCAGATGAGAGGGAGCACAAATCACACATGTCACACAGGCACGTAGGGACAGCAACTGACACAGCAAGACACAGACACACCACAGCACCACCCCCAGGGCCCCCACAATGTGGTGACCCTGGGCTGCATTACAATCCCACTGTGATGACAAAGCTAAATGTGGTTCACACTGTGAACCACAGTCATGTGTCCTGAGCAACTAACTACCATCACACCTACACAAGCACAAATCAATCAGCATGGCCAGTAAGCCAAGGCCAACATGGAGGCAGGGGCCTAGCCGGGCAACAACTCTCATCTGCACACACTCAACACCACACACCTCGACCTCCAACAATGTGCAGCAGTGAAGTACACATGCACTGGTGACATTGCACATGCACCCATGACTATTCCAGGGTGGTGGGTGGGAACCAAGGTGCAGAAACACATCACACATGGCCACTCAACAAGACTCCTGAATGTCTGACACACTGCACACTACGCTGTACATGGACATGACGGCAATACCACACCAACCAATGGGATCCCATCCACAGTCACACACCAATGAAGAAGCCAAGGTCACCCACAAAGAACACACATAGACAACAACCAACATTGCAGCCCGGACCCTGAGGAGTGCCAGCAGTCACACACACAACGTGTCACAATCACTGAAAGATAACACAAACTGGAAATCACATGACAGGGGCAAACAACAAGTGCCAAGGGGAAACCTGACTGTGACCCATCTGCGTCTGCACACAAACTCAGCCCTGACAGCAAACACACCTATGGGTGACACCCTGATGACCAGTAATGTGCCATGCACCCACATCACAGAGAACCCAGGGAGAAGACTTTGGGGGAACATAGGTCAACTCAGCTAGCATCACAAACAGGTACAACACTAGGGATCACAGCATGCACAGCTAAACGGAAGTGAACACACAGACATGCACATACAACACACACCTTGGGCGCAGGCAATGTCACAGGAGTACACACTGCCATGAGGGGACTCCACTCCTGTGTGAGGAAAGCTGTGCCATATGTTGCCTCAGTAGGGCCCCATCATGTCAGCTGAGCACTTGGTCACACAATCAACAATTAGCACCAAATGAGGGCTCCCGTAACATCAGCCTGGTCATGGAAGTGCCAACGGAATCATCAGCACAGATCCAACACACTTGTATAGCAATGTTGCACTGACAACACAGATGAGTCCTTCCCCATTGATGCCCAAACCTGCATGTCCACTGGAGATGGCCACACGGTCAGGGAAGTAGACGAATTGAACAATGGCAGGCACAACAGATGTGCAGGGGTGGAAGCCACAGATGAGAAATAGCCAATCTAAGTAGGAAATCCCATTGCCAAATACTGAACACATGACACCCTCAGATGCTGCTATGGATGACATGGATACACCACAGGATAGGACACATTCCCCCTGGACCACATGGGTTCCTGCACAGTAACACTTCATTATCATGAGACCAAATATCACCATCACTGCAGCAAGGGCATGGTTAGCATCATCAACATCATGTACATCAGAAGCAAAAGCACTAGAGAACAGAAAGTTGCTTTATTCAGCATATGTGGCATTAAAAGTAGAAGTCCGGTAGAAAATTAACAAAGGCCAATGGCCAGTCCATCAACAAAGTCACAAGTGGGTGACAGTGGCAGATGCCACCCTACACATGCCTGCACAAAACCAGGGACAATCCACTAGGAGGGGCAACCGGGGGGTAGGCCAGGCACCGCAGGGACAGGATCAGGGCTCACCAGGAGGAAGCAGGGAAGGGGTGGTGGGTGCTGGAGAGCCACTGACAACTGCAGTGGAGGTGTCTGACATGATGTGTGCCGGCACAACTGGGGGCATGACTCAGATGTTGTGGGTGCCGGCACGACTGCAGTGGACCCTGCAGATGGAGTGGACAGGTCCGCCACTGCAGTGCCCAAGTCAGACAGGGTGGTAGTGGACTCCACTGCAGTGCCTACCACCAGGGGAGGAGAATGGGGAACAGGCAAGGTGGGCTGGACAGAGGGGGAGGACACCCTCACCACATCAGTGGCACAGACAAGCGCAGCGGGGGTGTGGTGCCGGGAGAGCAAGTGCCAGGGGAGAAGGCCGGATCCTCTTGGGGATGGTATATCTGTGGGTGGGGGAACCTGGGGCAGGGTGTGGTGGGGGCACCTGTGGAGTGGGGGCCTGAGGGATGGAGGAAGGAGACCTGGTGCTTGAGCTGCAGGGCGGCGGCGGTGTCTTGCTCTTACCACTCCGGGGGACTTGCGGGTGGGGGCCTCAGTCTGTCTGCGCCTGGGGGAGGGTGTCCGGGGGCGAGGGGCACTCTGCTCCGTGTGGGGGCTTCCTCTTCCCCCTGGATGCTGGAGCAGCTGGATCGGAGGGGAAGAGGCCGAGGTCACTGAGGAAGAGGCGCTGGGTCTTTGGGGTTGCAGGTGAGGCAAGGGAGGGTGTTTTGGAGGGAGAGGCAACTGAGGACTGCGCAGTGCCCGTGGATGCGTGTGTGTGTACCAGGGCCCCATCCCCTGTGAGTCTGGTTTCAGTCCCCTGACTGTGCGTGTGTGTGCGTTTTGTTTGTGGCGTGTGTGTCTGTGTGCTGGACGTGTGTGTGCTGGTGTGTGCCTGTGCCGGTGTGTGTGTGCTTGGGACGGGTAAGGTGCTGGGGAGTGTGGATGGAGCAGAGGCAGGAGGGGTGAGGGACTGTCTGAGGAGGGACACTGCTGCCGTCAGGGAGGAGTCCATGGACCTATTGCCCCTCTGTAGGTCAGACATGCCCGATGAGATGCCCTCCATGAACGACACCAGCTGAGTCAACAGAGCGGTGTGCGCATGGAGGACACTCAGCATGGCTGTCTGCCCTACATGGAGCTGGCGAAGGAGGTACACAGACTCCTCACTCAGGGCAGCAGGGGACACAGGGGCAGGGGCTGCGGTGCCTGGCCCAAAGGAGACACGCTCCCGAACATGGGAGCCTCCACGGACCTGGGGAATGGGAGCCGATGGGAGGGCGGTGGTGGTGCTGGTGGTGGCGGGGACAGCAACACTAGCTGGGGTGTGGTGGCTGCTGACACCCGCCTCCAGAAGGGAGTCATCCTCCGAGTTGCTCTGGTCCTCAGCTGAGGTGGATGGTGCTGAGGACTCCTCAGTGTGGCTCCCCTCGCCCTCCGTGCCACTGGGTCCCTCCGACCACTCCTCGGCTGCTGACCCAGTCTGGCTCTCTGGCTCCTCCTGGTCCGTGGAGCTGTCCCCTTCCGTGGCCGTGGATGTATCTGCAAACAATGGGGAAACAGACAGACATCAGTCACCTGCACCAAACGCACACACCACTGTGAGCACAGCACATTACAGAGTAAGCCCTGGCATCATTAGTTGTACATTGCTAAAAGTGCCCTGACTGAACAGGAGAAGCCAATTGTCAGTCTGATGCCAAGCATGGCACTCACATCCCACATGGCCTTGCACCCATCTGTCTGGTGTCTGTTGCATTGCAACACCCCAGTGTGGACACATGCACCAACTACACAGTAGTTGGACAGTGCAGAGGACACGGTGTGGCATGTGGACATGCACACATCACAGCTCTTGCCACTGAGTCAGTACAGGTTTCCGGATGAAAGGGATGCCCAGAGTCAAATAGGAAATGCATGTGATGCATACCAGCGACAGACACCATGATGCACCCATGTCCTGATAGCCATCGCCACAATGGTGTGCATGTAGCACATGTCACTCCCCTGCAGGATCACCAATAAGTAGACACATGCCATGGCAGAGGCATGACTGCTAAGTCATACATCACTGTCTCAGTGATGTATGACTTGGCAGCCAGACAACAACACTATGCACTGTGTCACAATAGTAGGTCATGGGGAATGCAAGTCCTGGAGCTGCACAAGTGCACATGTACATCCCCCACACAACACATCATCTTAACCCTCATCTGTCCAGGTCATACCTATTGGACATATGGGAGACCTGTGACACTACCCTCTGAACCTGAGCCCCTCACAATCTGCTGTGAATGGGGAACAGCTGCCTGAACTTCACATTCGCATACCCCAGTCTGCACGGGCAGCTGATCAAACACCTATGTGACACACAAGTATCGTCTCCTATGGTCACATCTCCAGGGGCATGCTGAGCCCCTACCAAGAAACACCCCAGCAGTCCTGGCAACTAATCCACAGCACACTGACACAGAGGCAGACACCTGAGGGGTCAAATCACTGCGCACAATGTGTCAGCTGATACACGGGAGTGGGAGTACAGAGTGTATTGCATGGCCTGGAGTAGGCATGACTGTCCTGCTCCACATGAATGAGGGATGAGCCCTGGACAGTGGATAGCTGGCTATGTATGTGTGACACACGTAATCTGCACACTCCTGGGGCCCAAACATTGTTCCCACCCGCTGCATGGGCGTGTGCCACATACCCCAGGCACATGTGGTGGCTCAGCACAGCAAGTGGACCGCATATCAAAGCAACACGCAGATTACATGTCCGAACACAGGCGTAGTGTGAACAATGGACCCACCCATGATGCCCACAACAGAGTTAGGGAAACAGATGCTGTCCCCCACCTTTAGTGAAGCAAACTGCAAGGACACAGTCCCAAGTGACACAATTCCCTGAATGTAAGGGCCACACCTGGGTATCAGATGAGCAGTGGGCAGTGCACAATAGAGGGACATGGCTCCTGGACAACATGACTGCTGCACTGTGGCAGTTGAACCAGGCCAGGGGAGGGCACACAGCATGTAATACAGAGTTCACAGTGCAGTCTTTGACTCACCCCCTCCTTGCTGCTGTCTGGCCTTCAGCTGCCCATCCAGGTCTGGAAACACCACCGCCAGGATCTGGAGCATGTGGGGGTCAGGGTCCGTGTTCCGCCCTCCTGCGAGGAGGCGACAGCTTCAGCTGGACCCGTGCAATCCTCCGGGTCCAGCCCCGAAGGTCCTGCCACCTCTTCTGGCAGTTGCGGATCCGGCGCTTGTAGACCCCCACGGACCGGACAGCTCGGACGATGTCCTTCCAGATCTCCTGCTTCCGATGGGCATTAACCTGTCAGGATGACAAAGTGAAAAGGCCATTACTACACATGCAACATATCCGTGCATGACACAGTTGTATATACATGTCTCAATCACAGGGGCACATGATGTACACAGGCAGTGCAAAGCTGCCCATGGACAGTTTGCCAGACGTCACTACATGGTATCATTGCATGGGAAGTAAAACCTTGTTCAAATGCACTGTCACTGCACCATACCTGTCCAGTGCATGTCACTACACACTATGGGGGGTGACAACTACTCAGTGAGCCTGCTAGCCAGTGGCGTGCAGACTTTCAGCCTTGCTAGTCAGACAATATGCACATTCAGAAAGGCAGTGCACAGAACACTCACCTGCTCCCCTGGTGTCCCATACAGCTTGCTGTACTGTGGAAGTAGGGCTGTCCAGCAGGGCCTGGTTCTCCTCAAGGCTGAAGGCTGGGGCTCTCTCCACAGTACGTGCCATTGCAGGGTCCAGAGGGGCAGAGACAGCAGCAGTGCAGTGGCAGATGTCGTCCTGGAGCATGTAGTGCAGGCAAGTGAGCTCTCAGGGGAACAGCCAGCAATATATATGTGCTGGAGAGGCAGATACTGTCCCTTGTGTCCAAAGTGATAGGTCCAAGTCGTTTGCATCTTCTGAATCTGGCCAATCCATGGAATAGCAGCACCAAAACACGCCCACAGCATCCTTCAAATCTTCAACTTCATGACATACATGATTTTGCAACATTGTTGTGGGTGACCAACTGAATTTCCAGCAACAGACTCGTTCGAAATTCGAAACGCGTCCGTTGCCAGGCAAGCCCATTGTCAATGGGTGCGCACCGATCGGTCCATTGCGGTACAACGCGTACAGGGTACAACGCGTCCCCGCACACATTGAATGCAATGGGCCGGCCGGGGGCACCGATCGGTCCATTGCAGTACAACGCGTACAGGGGTACAACGCGTGCCCCGCACACATTGAATGCAATGGGCCGGCCGGGGCACCGATCGGTCCATTGCGGTACAACGCGTACAGGGGTACAACGCGTCCCGCACACATTGAATGCAATGGGCCGGCCGGGGGCACCGATCGGTCCATTGCAGTACAACGCGTACAGGGGTACAACGCGTCCCCGCACACATTGAATGCAATGGGCCGGCCGGGGCACCGATCGGTCCATTGCGGTACAACGCGTACAGGGGTACAACGCGTCCCCGCACACATTGAATGCAATGGGCCGGCCGGGGGCACCGATCGGTCCATTGCAGTACAACGCGTACAGGGGTACAACGCGTCCCCGCACACATTGAATGCAATGGGCCGGCCGGGGGCACCGATCAGTCCATTGCGGTACAACGCGTACAGGGGTACAACGCGTCCCCGCACACATTGAATGCAATGGGCCGGCCGGGGCACCGATCGGTCCATTGCAGTACAACGCGTACAGGGGTACAACGCGTCCCCGCACACATTGAATGCAATGGGCCGGCCGGGGCACCGATCGGTCCATTGCGGTACAACGCGTACAGGGGTACAACGCGTCCCCGCACACATTGAATGCAATGGGCCGGCCGGGGGCACCGATCGGTCCATTGCAGTACAACGCTGCATAGGGTACAACGCGTCCCAGCACACATTGAATGCAATGGCCAATGTGTGCGCACTGATCGGTCCATTGCTGTCCAAAGCGTATTGGGAATACAACGCGTACCAGCACACATTGAATGCAATGGCCAATGTGTGCGCACTGATCGGTCCATTGCTGTCCAACGCGTATTGGGAATACAACGCGTACCAGCACACATTGAATGCAATGGCCAATGTGTGCGCACTGATCGGTCCATTGCTGTCCAACGCGTATTGGGAATACAACGCGTCCCAGCACACATTGAATGCAATGGCAAATGTGTGCGCACTGATCGGTCCATTGCTGTCCAACGCATCCCTTTTCAAAGTGACTGGCATATGTCTACCATGCCTGTCTCAGATGAACATATGCCAGCCACAGATAGCTCCCAGGGAGTGAGGGGCACACCTACAACACCACAGCCTGTCCAAACTGTATCATGAGGCATGTAAGGCTGCATTTCCTATTGTGTGTATGTTGGTGTACATGTTGTCCTGTGGGTGTCACCTGGGGGCACCCACCCCCAGGCTGTGCACGTGTTCATGGGGACAGGATCCTGGGTGTCACGTGTACATGACCACTGTGATGTGCAACTGTTCATATCTGTGCATGTGCCATGGTCACATTTCACGGTGGTGTATGTGTATGTCATGTCACATACCCCGTGAGTCCCATGTGGGACGGTATGTTTGAGCCAGGGTGTCCCAGTGGCACAATAGTGATGGTCCTCCACAGTCTGTGTGCATGTAGTGTTTACAATGTCTCTGATTTCATGTGCACAATGGGAGACAGTCTCCACATCCACGTTGTGTGTGCATGGACTTTGATGTTGTGCGTGTGTGTGTCACAGACGTCCATGTCTGTCCTGCCGTGGCAAGTGGGACCACTACCTGTGGGGGTCATGGTTGTTTTGCTGTGGTGTATACATGATACTCCATGTAATGCCAGTGTCCATGTGGCAATACAGGGTCCCTGGGAATGTACCTGTCGTTGAGCTGTGGTGCCTGGGGCACATCTGTCCTCACATGTCACTGTGGGGGTGATTGTGACACGGCAGCAGGAGATGGGAACTGTGACACGGCCTCATGATATCCAATGGGCCAACCTGGGACTAATTGATGCCACTTGTTGGACCGTGTTGACAGATGTTGGCCATGTATGTACCATACATGTCCTTACGGAACTGCACACTTCATGTAGTTGTGCCTCATAATGATGTATGTTGGGATATTGAGTGTGTTCAATGCCGCATATGTGGGGTGACTGACAATCTTGCTTACTTCTCCTCTGCACTGCAGGGCTCCTGCTGTCCATCGACCATTCCCAGACCTGGCAACGATGGTGGAACGGGACAGCATCCGACGGTACCGCTTCACCAGGCAGATGATTGAGGATTTGGCAGTGCAGTTGTCCCCACATTTGCAGCCTGGCCGGCCGTATCCTACAGCGCTGACACCCAAGGTGAAGGTGATGGCAACCCTACACTTCTTTGCCACCGGTACCTTCCAACACACAGTGGCATCTACTGGTGGTATGTCACAGACTATGTTCAGCCGTGTGCTACGCGATGTTTTGGAGGCGATGTTACTATTCCTGAACCGGTACATCTATTTCCCTAGACTGCGACGACTCACTGACGTGAAGAGTGACTTTTATGCCCTGGGGAGGATGCCGCATGTCATTGGCTCCATTGATGGGACACATGTGGCTTTGGTACCACCACAGGCCCAGGAGCAGGCCTACAGGAACCGCAAGCACTACCACTCGGTCAATGCACTGGTGGTGTGTCTTGCAGACATGACCATCACACACGTGTGTGCCCGTTTCCCTGGTTCAGCACACGATGCCTTTGTGATGAGGAGTAGTCGCATCCCCAGGATGATGGCACAGATGCAGAACCAGCGTGCCTGGCTTGTCGGTGTGTACTGACTTTGTGCCATTGTGTGTGATCTGATCTGTAGTATTCCGCCCACTTTTCCAAGTCAGCTAATGTGCACTTGTCTGTCCGTAGGTGACTCGGGATACCCCAACATGCCGTGGTTGCTGACACCCCTCAGGAACCCTGTGACACCAGCCCAGATGCGCTACAATGAGGCACATGGTCGGACCAGGAGAGTGATTGAGCGGACATTTGGTCTCCTGAAGAGCCGCTTCCGCTGCCTGGACAAGACCGGAGGGTCCCTCCCATATGCCCCTGCGAAAGTGTGCAAGATTATCATCGTCTGCTGCATGCTCCACAACATGGCAGTGCGGAAGAGGTTGCCTCTCATCCAGGATGACGATGACCAACATCCGCCACCTGTTGAGGATCCTGGCCTGGACCACGATGCCAGTGACGATGATGATGATGATGGTGATGGTGATGTCCGCACACAGCTCATCACCAACTTCTTTAGCTGAATGTGAGTATCCTGAGGTGTCATGTCAATGATGTGAGTTGGCATGATATGTGTAGGTGGTGCTCTGGTGCTGTTGGAGTGTGTCCATGGGCTACTTGACTGGATGTGTGTTGCGATGTGTGCTTACAGGTGGGCTGTACTCCCCAACAGTGTTGACATGCTAACTTGGTTCTGGGTGGGTATCTTGTAACATGTATTGTGCATGAGTTTTGCTGTTCTGTCCTGTACTCCATTGCTTTTGACTGTGTGTCATTTCTGTCCTTCACAGGGTACTTCCAGATTCGTTTGGTCAACTGTGTCCACCGACGACGTGATTGCACTTCCAGGCTGGTAGCTGTTGTGTCCCTACAGGTGATGTGCGCCACACCCATGGACTCCCTTCCGTCTACAGTTGTTGACTGTGTGCCCGCTGCCAGGTGGGATTACCTTGCATCTGTAGTGGTTACGACATGTTGCAACTGTGTAATAAACCTGTGCTTCACTTTGTGATGTGCGTTGTCTGTGGTCACACATTTGACTGCCATTTGCTTACTGCACCTGTGGGCTACTTGACTACAACTGGGAATGGGTGTGGTGTCTGTGCATTGCACCGTCTTCCCTGGCAACATCAGTGTAGGCAATGAGTCAGATGGCCTAGGTGTGTATGTGTTGTGTAGCCCTGGTGGTGTGTCTCCCTCATATGTGTCACGTTGCCTTTACTCACATGCCTGTGTTGTACTTGCTGTTGCAGTTCGCATACACAGTGTAATTTTGCAGTTCATCATCCCCATAACAGCACCCACGTTGGAATCACAACAGAGGCAAGTATGGTGTATTAGTGTGTTTATTGTGATACATTTGTGTGAATAGTGCATAGGATGGGTAGTGCTGTACATAAATCTTGCAATCAGAAGTTCCTAGGTGAATTGAAAGTCCTGGTAGACAGAATCCCCAGTATCGGGGCCACAGTTGTCTGACACATTGGTCCAACTTGTACTCCCCATGCAATGTGTGGGAGTAGTGTTGCCGTCAACAGGGTGAACAGTCTGTGCACAAAGGTGAACATCCAGAACAGGTTCAGGCTTCCTGGGAGTTGCGCTTGGCCATCGGCCTCTCACTTGTCCCTCTTCGGACGACCCCTCTTCTTGGGGGGGGCCCTCAAGTACAGGCTGCTGCGGTGCAGGGGACTCTCCGCCAGAGTCATCCTCCCTCCCTGTGGCAGTTGCAGTTTGTTCAGCACCAGATGTTGTTGGCACACAGGGAGGTGTGGACTGGTTGCTGTTCATCTGGCGGAGGCATTGTAAAATGTCCCTGTGCACCGCCGTCATCTCATGCAGTGCATCCCACTTGGACTCCACGCGGGACATGTGTGAGTCCACGCGGGACATGTGTGACTCCACGTGGGACATGTGAGAGTCCAAGCGGGCATGATGGGCAGCCTGCTGCTGTTTCATGTCTCTGAGGAGCCCCACTACCTGGCTGAGGTCTCCGGTGCTGGACTGGTACGCATCAGCTATGCGTACCAGTTGTGGGTCATCATGCACACCAGCAACCTCTGCAAGCAGCGACCTCTGTCTCCCACCCCTCCCACCACCCCTGCTGACATGTGCAGTGCGTGCAGTGGCACGCACAGATGACCCTGGTCCACCTTGGGGGTTGGTGGTGGTGGTGGTGTCCATGGCCCCAGGTTGGTCCAGGGTCCCTGTGCTGGTGTTGCTCCTTGTTCTGTCCATGTCGGCAGGGATGGTATTTGTGGTGACAGTCGTTGGAGGGGTGGGTGCAGGGGGTGCAGCTGGTGGTCCTGCTGGTGCTGCAGCTGGTGGTCCTGCTGGTGCTGCATGTAGACTTGCACCGGATGTGCCAGGTTGGTCTTCTTCGTCCGAGGAGGGCAGAGGCTGTACGACGCCAGTGAGCTCCGCATCCTCTTGAGCCTGGGACTGGGACTCCTCAGCGTCTGCTGCTGTGTCCCCATCATCACCTGTTTTTGGGAGACACACACAATGTATGTTATGTTTCTGCAGGCATCAATGGTTGACACACATGACAGTTGTGACTGTGCCTCTGGGTGCGGGCCTGTACATTGCATTGTCCTAAGTCGTCACAGTCAGGGGTTGATATTGGTGTGGCACATTGTCCTGCATTATTTGGGCATTTCTATGTATTTGTTGGGATGTGAACATGGTCTGCATTGGTTGTATTTGGTTGACAGCCGGCCCTCCTTCCCACCCAGCCAGTCAGTTATCCCACCATGGACTGTGCTTGCATTGCAGGGAGTGGAAGTTGTCTCTCAGGATGTCAGTCAGTGGTGTCCTGCTGTTTGTTGGTGCACAGTTGCCAGCAGGGCCTTGTGCTCCCCACAGCAGTAGCCAGTGTCAGCCATCTTGTGAGTCCTTCTCCACTTCCTGTGATGTGAGCATGGTTCAGGGTGGTGTTGATGGGACAGTTGTGGGGGTGACCAATATCAGTGACTACGACTCCCATCATGCTATTGCCTCCACCCCCTTCCCAGCATGCCCATGCTTCCTTCCTTTTGACTCTGCTTCCCTGTGGGGTGGGCTGGCTGTGCTGACAGGATGGCTGGGAGTGTTGTCCTGGCAGTTGTTTGGCTAACAGTCCCAAGAGTGTCCCTGTGCTTCACACAACATAACCCAGGGTGGTGGTTCTTTGTGGGATCTTGAGTTAGGATGTGAGGCATTGCATTCTACCAGGTGGGTTCTGTGGAGTTTGTGTTGAGGGGGTGTGAGGGGAGGTGCTTGTGACTATGGTCAGTGCTGCAAGTCCTCCTTCCCACCCAGCCAGCCAGATATCCCACCATGGAACGTGCTTGCATTGCAGGGAGTGGAAGTTGTCTCTCAGGATGTCAGTCAGTGGTGTCCTGCTGTTTGTTGGTGCACAGTTGCCAGCAGGGCCTTGTGCTCCCCACAGCAGTAGCCAGTGTCAGCCATCTTGTGAGTCCTTCTCCACTTCCTGTGATGTGAGCATGGTTCAGGGTGGTGTTGATGGGACAGTTGTGGGGGTGACCAATATCAGTGACTACGACTCCCATCATGCTATTGCCTCCACCCCCTTCCCAGCATGCCCATGCTTCCTTCCTTTTGACTCTGCTTCCCTGTGGGGTGGGCTGGCTGTGCTGACAGGATGGCTGGGAGTGTTGTCCTGGCAGTTGTTTGGCTAACAGTCCCAAGAGTGTCCTTGTGCTTCACACAACATAACCCAGGGTGGTGGTTCTTTGTGGGATCTTGAGTTAGGATGTGAGGCATTGCATTCTACCAGGTGGGTTCTGTGGAGTTTGTGTTGAGGGGGTGTGAGGGGAGGTGCTTGTGACTATGGTCAGTGCTGCAAGTCCTCCTTCCCACCCAGCCAGCCAGATATCCCACCATGGAACGTGCTTGCATTGCAGGGAGTGGAAGTTGTCTCTCAGGATGTCAGTCAGTGGTGTCCTGCTGTTTGTTGGTGCACAGTTGCCAGCAGGGCCTTGTGCTCCCCACAGCAGTAGCCAGTGTCAGCCATCTTGTGAGTCCTTCTCCACTTCCTGTGATGTGAGCATGGTTCAGGGTGGTGTTGATGGGACAGTTGTGGGGGTGACCAATATCAGTGACTACGACTCCCATCATGCTATTGCCTCCACCCCCTTCCCAGCATGCCCATGCTTCCTTCCTTTTGACTCTGCTTCCCTGTGGGGTGGGCTGGCTGTGCTGACAGGATGGCTGGGAGTGTTGTCCTGGCAGTTGTTTGGCTAACAGTCCCAAGAGTGTCCCTGTGCTTCACACAACATAACCCAGGGTGGTGGTTCTTTGTGGGATCTTGAGTTAGGATGTGAGGCATTGCATTCTACCAGGTGGGTTCTGTGGAGTTTGTGTTGAAGGGGGTGTGAGGGGAGGTGCTTGTGACTATGGTCAGTGCTGCAAGTCCTCCTTCCCACCCAGCCAGCCAGATATCCCACCATGGAACGTGCTTGCATTGCAGGGAGTGGAAGTTGTCTCTCAGGATGTCAGTCAGTGGTGTCCTGCTGTTTGTTGGTGCACAGTTGCCAGCAGGGCCTTGTGCTCCCCACAGCAGTAGCCAGTGTCAGCCATCTTCTGAGTCCTTCTCCACTTCCTGTGATGTGAGCATGGTTCAGGGTGGTGTTGATGGGACAGTTGTGGGGGTGACCAATATCAGTGACTACGACTCCCATCATGCTATTGCCTCCACCCCCTTCCCAGCATGCCCATGCTTCCTTCCTTTTGACTCTGCTTCCCTGTGGGGTGGGCTGGCTGTGCTGACAGGATGGCTGGGAGTGTTGTCCTGGCAGTTGTTTGGCTAACAGTCCCAAGAGTGTCCTTGTGCTTCACACAACATAACCCAGGGTGGTGGTTCTTTGTGGGATCTTGAGTTAGGATGTGAGGCATTGCATTCTACCAGGTGGGTTCTGTGGAGTTTGTGTTGAGGGGGTGTGAGGGGAGGTGCTTGTGACTATGGTCAGTGCTGCAAGTCCTCCTTCCCACCCAGCCAGCCAGATATCCCACCATGGAACGTGCTTGCATTGCAGGGAGTGGAAGTTGTCTCTCAGGATGTCAGTCAGTGGTGTCCTGCTGTTTGTTGGTGCACAGTTGCCAGCAGGGCCTTGTGCTCCCCACAGCAGTAGCCAGTGTCAGCCATCTTGTGAGTCCTTCTCCACTTCCTGTGATGTGAGCATGGTTCAGGGTGGTGTTGATGGGACAGTTGTGGGGGTGACCAATATCAGTGACTACGACTCCCATCATGCTATTGCCTCCACCCCCTTCCCAGCATGCCCATGCTTCCTTCCTTTTGACTCTGCTTCCCTGTGGGGTGGGCTGGCTGTGCTGACAGGATGGCTGGGAGTGTTGTCCTGGCAGTTGTTTGGCTAACAGTCCCAAGAGTGTCCTTGTGCTTCACACAACATAACCCAGGGTGGTGGTTCTTTGTGGGATCTTGAGTTAGGATGTGAGGCATTGCATTCTACCAGGTGGGTTCTGTGGAGTTTGTGTTGAGGGGGGTGTGAGGGGAGGTGCTTGTGACTATGGTCAGTGCTGCAAGTCCTCCTTCCCACCCAGCCAGCCAGATATCCCACCATGGAACGTGCTTGCATTGCAGGGAGTGGAAGTTGTCTCTCAGGATGTCAGTCAGTGGTGTCCTGCTGTTTGTTGGTGCACAGTTGCCAGCAGGGCCTTGTGCTCCCCACAGCAGTAGCCAGTGTCAGCCATCTTGTGAGTCCTTCTCCACTCCCTGTGATGTGCGCATGGTTCATGGTGGTGTTGATGGGACAGTTGTGGGGGGGCAATATGTGTGACTGCGACTCCCATGATGCTATTGGCTACACTGACTTGGCCAGCATACACAGAATTCCTTCCTTTGAGTGGTCTTCACTGTGTGTTGGTGTTGTTGTGGTGGCTACATGTCTGGATGTGTTTGTTAGTTCTATTTGTGCCACTGCCTAGCTGTAGTTGTAGTTGTGTTTGTACATGTGATGGCACAGTTGGATGTGAATTTTTTGATGGCATGTGTTGTGTTTATCTGACTGACATACTCATTTTGGGATGATTCTGTTCTGGTTGCTGTGTAATTGCTATGAGTGCATGGTTTGACTCTCCCCTTGACAGTGATGTGTGTGTGTTTTGTGGCAGTATATTGTGTACATTTGTTGTGTACTCACCAGGCTCTGGGATGTCCTCTAGTCCATATACGCTCACTGGCGGAAGGATGGCCCGCACCTTCTCCTCCCAGGGCCTGAGGTATATTGGCTTGGCAGGAGGGCCACTGCCGGTGTATTGGCTGTTGATGTAGTCTTTCTTGAGCAGTTCCCGTACCCTCCTGCGCACGTCATACCACCTGTTCTGGATGTCGCTCTTTGTGCGCCGACATGGTGATTGTGCGTTCACCCTGTTGATGATCCTCTCCCACATCTTGGTTTTCTGGGAGTTGGGGTCTGTTGGACCAGTGTGCCAAACAGCCATGGCTCTACCCTGAGGATCTCGTCTACCATGACTTCCAATTCACAATCTAGGAACTTGGGATTCTTCTTGGGGGGCATGGTGATGGGTGGTGATGGTGAGTGATGTGTGTGTTGGTGTGCAGGTGAGGGTGTGTGAGTGTGTGTTTTGCTGGGTGTATGTGAGGTAGGTATTTGTTGGTGTGTGTGGCTTGTGTGAGGGATGAGCTGTGGGTGTGTGGTTGCTTTCTCTTGGGTGCTGGCAGTGGAATGGCATTTGCAAAGGATCATGGTTGTGATTTGTGTCCTTTATATGGGTGGAGTTGTGGGTGTGTCTTTGTTCTCTGTTCCCACCCCCATTATTTATTTGCTTAGTAATTGCTTGTTTGGCCTTTTTTTGTGTGATTTTTCCTTTGTACTGTCTGTGCATGTTGGAAACGTTCTTGTGACCGAGTCGGACCCTGCATTTGTCTCGTACGGTCTTCTCCGTTTCGTTCACGCTGTGTTTGTGCAGTTTTCTATGCTGCGTACGCGTCGGTCGCGGTGTTTTGTGTTACTTCGGCTCGGTTTTGTATGCGTGTCGGTCGTACGGCTTGTCCTCCGTTCGACTCGGTCGTGGTTTTCGCGCCTTGCATCGTACTTTGCGGTTTGGAGTTCGCGTGTACGTTTCGGTCGAATTTGTTCCGGGTGCGTGTCGGTCGGTTGGATTCGCGTGTTTTTCCGCCCGGATTTCTGTTTTCCGTGCGGCTCGGTCGTTCGACTTGGGTTCGGTACGTGTCGGTCGGATTTTGCACGCATTGCATCGTACTTGGCTTGTCGGGCAACACAGGTACGTGTCGGTCGGTATAATTTCCGGATCCGAGTCGGTCGGTGCTTTTTCCGGCCCGAATCGGAATCGACCCCTTAGTGTTATAAGCACAGAGAAATGCTCACCTTCTAAAAGTGCCAATTCTAAAATAGTAATAAAAACTCCACCTACACCAGTAAGCATGTTTTTTCACTACCATTCTAAACATACCAAGCATAGCCATGCTACTACTTTCATATCAGGAATTACCACCTAAACACATACGAGGGAATTCCCCATGTTAGCCTATAGAAGGAGCAGGCCTCACAGAAGTGAGAAACCAAATAGGCTGTTTGTCACTACCAGGACATGCCTCACAATAAAGGCACATGTCCTACCTTTTACCTACACAGCACCCTGCCCATAGGGCTCCCTAGGGCCTACCTTAGGGGTGACCCATATGTAGAAAAAGGGGATTTTCAGGCTTGGCAAATAAGTTTGAATGCCAATTCAATGTGGCAGTAAACTGTGCACGCAGGCCCTGCAGTGGCAGAGGCCTGAGACAGGTTTGAAAGGCTACTTCTGTGGGTGGCTCAAGCAGCGCTGCAGGCCTACTAGTAGCATTTAATTTACAGGCCCTGGGTATATGGGATACCACAGTACCAGGGACTTACATGTAAATTAAATATGCCAAACAGGAGTAAACCAATAATACAATGTCTAAGGGGTGGGAGCACATGCACATTAGCACTGATTAGCAGCGGTAAAGTGCCCAGAGTCCTTAAGCCAACAAAAAGAAGCTCAGAAAAATAGGAGGAAGAAGGCAAAACGTTTGGGGTTAACCCTGCTGAAAGGGCCAGGTCCAACAGGCACCCCTTTTTTTCAAGGTCATTACTGCTGCTTATTTTAATATCAAATAATTTCTGTGAATTTCCTGTTTTTTAAGGTTATATGCCCAACACAGATGATTCGCAAATGTTTATATGATTACATCTTACCTTTTTATATATTTATTTTTTTGTAATCAAAGTTCTGTCATTTTGGCTTAGGATGCAGACTAGCTGTTGGATCCAATCACAGAAGAAAAATATCCCAAAATGTGTCTTGCCATATTCTTTAAAAGTAATAATAATAATGTATTCATAAAAACCATTAAAATACACAAACAGAAAAGAAAATACCACAATATGATCTACGTTCCCATACTAAACCCGAATTGATTTCTTAAAAGTTTGATTAAATTAGTTAAGTAAAAAGTCTGCATTATATTCTAGCCCATCAATTCTAAAAGTCAGTTTCATTTCATAAAAGATTTTTTCAAGATAGGCCATTGAAAACATCACAGTACTTTCAGGGTGGACAATAACTTTAACAATATACAGCGAACACTGCTTCCAGGCCCCTCTTAAAACCACACAAGCTCAAGCATCAATATGGCAAGTTGGGATCAGCAGGCGGCTGGATAATAGACCGAAAGGGCTGTCAGATCTAGGACAGCACCAAAAGAAGGTCGGATAAAACAATTCCCAGCTGGACAAATGTTTTGAAGGAGGTTGTTGTAGGAGTAATTAAAATTACATAGTTCGACTATAATCTAGACAATTCAGGCAGTGGAGATTTTTGATTGATTTCTCCAGTAAAGCTGTTGCTAAATCCAGAAACTTTGGAAGTCTAGTCAGAAGCTGCACATTTATTCTATGCAGACATTCTTGGAGGGCTGCTTTGGTTGATCTAACTCCTAAACAATTGAAGCAGGGACGTAACAATTTTCTTCTAAGATCTAGAAGAAGTGGACATAGACATATCATGTGAAGTAATAATTCAGATTTGCTTCTACACACTCTGCAGTGTGAGCAGTCATCTTTGAACTTCCATGGTTGAGTGGTCTTTAAGGGTAATAAATGGAATCTGTTGTATTTGATACGTGTTGAGTGTTTCTGATTGATCAGAAAATACAGTTGCAGAGAGGGAGCAGCAAAGAATGGCTATAAGAGGTGTGCTTTTTGTACATTTCTAAAGGCCTCCAAATTAATTTTGAAACTTAAGTTCCTGGCAGCCATTTTAGACATTATCTTGACATGGTTGTAGCCCTGACTGGACTCCGACAACTCCCAAAGCTGGTAATTATTCAATATATCTTCAAGATGCTGCAACCCATTGACTTGGTGGATGTTAGGAAAATTGCCAGCTCGTTCCAGATCAAGTTTTTTAGAGACTCTTCAGGTGCCATTCTCAGCCTCCAACAGTAATTCAAAAAGCTGAGGTCAGCTAGTGCGGTGATATCGGATAGACCAAATTCAAGTCTTAGCTTACTGCCGGGCATGCTTTTTGACAGTGGAAAGATAGCCCTAATTAGTCACAAGTAAAACTTCTCAAGGTTCTTATGCAACGATGATGCTGAGATTGGAGCACCATATAATAGAGCAGTAATTACTTTGGCTCTAAATATTTCCAAGATGTATGTGCCTTTCAGGTATTTTAATTGGTTAGAGATATGCCTCAATTGATGTTGAAGAAAAGAACATTGGGCTAACGGAGCTTTTCATTGTTAGTCCAATTTGAATATTTCATCAATCCATACCCCTAAATACAGTTAGGCCTCAGTTGTTGAAATCGTTTGAGTGTTAAAACTCCATGAATATTTGGTCTTACAGCTGCAGAATTTACAATTTCTGTTTTGGACAGATTTATTTTTAATTCTTTTTCAAGATTGTATATATGAAGACCATTTTGGGCCTTTGGAGGCCGATTGGTGTCTGATCAAGCAACAGAGTGTGATCTGCTTATTGTAAAAGCGTCATACATTGACTGCTTAGTTTTTGTGGGTAAGTCCTCAAATTGGAAAGTGATGTTAATAAATCAGCTGTATAAAGGTTACAAAGAAGAGGGGACAGTACGCAGCCTTGCTTTTGGCCCCGGTAAGTTGTAATTTTCTTAGAGAGACCCAATACCCAACTTGATCTGAACCGATGTTTCTTTATGCAGCAATCTGATTGCCTTTAATAGCGGCTCTGGAATACCCCATGTTTGCAGTTTCGCCCACAAGGTGCCACGATTCACTTTATCAAATGCCACACTATAATCTAAAAAGCAGGCATATAAGGAAGAATCTTGTTTTAAGGCCTTATTTGAAATTAGGCTGATTGCAGCAATATTATCAAGGATTCCATATCGTTTCCTAAACCCGGTCTGGAAATTCTGGAGAATGTTTTGTTTTGAGGCCCAATCTCCTTGTAATATCCTAGCAAAGGCCATTGCCTCAGCATCCAGTAGGGCACTAGTTCTATAATTGTGTGGTTCTTGGGCCCTTCTTGTGGATGGGTTGGAGGACTGAGACTCACCAATTATCAGGAATGGCATTATCAGATAATATACCTGAATAAGAATCAGTAGCGGGGTGGACCACCGGGCTTCATCTAGCTTGAAGACTGCCATAGGGACACCATTTGGGCTGGGAGTTCTGTTTGTATAAGATGCCTTGAGCACTTTAGTCACTTTATCACTTGTAAGGCATAGTTCAGGAGTTTGGGACTTGGTCTGCTTGTTATTTATCCAGCTTCTGGCGGGGGTGTTCAATACTGAGCTTGGTTAGGTAATGGCAGGCACACTTTCTCTGTAGGGTGGTCATGGTTGAAGTGTAATATGTAAGCCTCGCAGGTTTATTCATGTTGTGAATTTGTTGATTTCTCGGGTGAAGCTAAATTGTGAATTAAGCTCCAAAATGCTGTGCTGTCCTTGGTATTGTTAACGCTGATCCTTATCTTATCTTTTCTAAGGATCTTCAAGTCGCCAGGATCTTTTTACCTGCTGAATAGTGTGAAGGGAAGAAAATCTTTCAGTTATGCAATCATTTCTTTAGAATCTAGTTCACCTGCAAAGACCACTGACTCCGTATTCAGTTTCGTGGGTTTATTACAGCCAAGAATAACTGCACGTGCAAGCACCTCAACACGAGGTTAAAGAAATAAATGGGCACTAATACAAATAGCATCCTACGCAGGAGTCTCATCCGACTCAGGATGAGAAGAATAATCGTTAGCTCCAAAAGTATTAAGCAAGCAATAACAGCTCCAATCTCTATGTTATTCCTCATTTATCTAAACCAGCATAAAACCCATTGGCTGTCCCTACACTACTTCTAAGATGACATACCTACTTAACGAATTTCCCAGGCAAGAGTAAGTAAAAGGTGCCAGTTGTGAAGACTTCCTAAGAAGTACACTCACATAGTACTTAAGCTCAATTTCAAGATGCTCCTTCACCGAATCCTTCTATGTCCTCCTCTCTGGTCTCCCCTATCTCTACTCTACCCTGGACCCTCGGGGCACTATCCCTAATACAAAATCCAAATACAATTGAACACGCCCTTTGTCACGCCTCTTCGGCCAGATCTTCCTTCTTGTACTTTTCCATCGAAACTCTTACTTCATCTTGGACGGTTGCGATGACCTTGAGTCCCAGGCACCTTCTCCGCTGAAAGTATCATCCCTAAATTCCATTGCACTCCCATTTCCATGTCTCCCATCGCCCTAACTCGTGAAACAAAGAGCCAGTCTTCAGCTAACGAGGCATGTGTCCTTGCACCTGCAACAGAAGATATGTTCAACAGAAACGCTCTACTGTACTAATTAAATCTACTGTCGGTGCCCAGAGAGCCTTTCCAAGAGAACCTTCTCTGCCTGCAAAGTAAGCTAACATAAGAACAAACAGGCCTTTCCTTGGCGTATATGCAGTCAGGCCTTTACACAATTTAAACACACAAACCTTAATCACTTCTATAAGCATTGGTTCATTACATTTCATATGTGAAAAGTAAACTACTCGTGCAACTTAATATGGTACACGTTTAAACTACTGCATCTCGATTACACATGGGCTGATTCAGTTAAGCATTACATGTGTATGATTAAAATAGCACAATTATGCTTCTATTTACTCTAATAACTGCGGTTTAGAACTACATCATACTGGCCATTCATTGATATATATCTGGATATATGCGGGTACAGACTAACGGTGATTATGATGCACCCCTACAAATTTCACGAGAACATGGCGCTCTATCAGTTCCCCCCTTTGATGACTCCTGTCATCACATTTTATTCAACTCCCTTGGAGAAAGAACCGACCTAAACAGAACTCGTTGCCATTCTCCCTGGTCTGTGATTCTCCAATCTCTTGAGTCTTTGATATTGACTGTCCTGCAGTCTAGCCATTCTCGTCTCATTTTCTCTCAGAGCTCTCTCAACTCTGCCTGCTCGATACCATTTGTAGGCTTTGATCAGACCCCACAGACAAACCACACAAACCACCACTATAAGGAGAGGTCTCAGAACATAGCCAAGGAATCCCTTCCCCAAATTCGCAAACCAGCTCCCCACTTGACCAAACCCTTTTCCAACTTTTTCCCAGGCTCCCTCTTCAGTCAAGTCCGTTATCTTCGTGTGAATAGCAGTGGCGGCTGGTGACATTTGAAAGTGGTGAGGCGTAAAGCAATTGTCGTACAGCTCTGTAGGTAGCGAGCGAGCCGGACCCACCTACGGGGGGTTTGGGGGGGTTTCCCCCAAGAAAATTTTGAAAAGAGTGGGCAAATGGTGCATTTTCAAGCAAATTTGAGTAAGCAGGAAGGTTAATAAAGCAATTGTGAATCAGTTCTAACAAAGACAGTGATTTCCTACACGTGACTCAGTCTACCACAGCCATTACAGACCTGCCGGTGGCAGGTTCATGCGGCTAAATTGGAGAGTTCTACCTGAGGGCTGGGTTTGGCCCTGGTCGACCTTCTTAATATCTGATGATTTAAATGGGACCGGCTATCTCCGTTTGCTTTCGGCTGGCTTGGCAGGCGAGGGACCCGGTGCTTGAGCAGAGTCTGTTGTCCGCATGCCTGGCAGCAGCTGCCCATAGCCTGGTCTCTCAGTGCCTGGCACACACAGACACAGTGCCCTCCTCTAATCTCTTCATCATCCAAGAAGGAATGTCGAGGGTGAAACAATCGCCATGTTATCTGGCTGACTTCAAGCAGTCAATCTGTACTGCCACATGTTTTATTTCCGGCTAAATATAGCCGGTCTCTTAATCAACCACAAACATCCATACTGCCGGGGGAGGAGCACGTGTAATGTGCTGATTCATGGCAGAAATTCCGCCAGCAGCACTGCAGCGTCCTTTCTTCAGAGTTGTCCCCTTAACTTAAACAAGGCCTTTAATCCTTATGTATCCAAGAAGGCCCGTTACCTCTATTTTTCATTTATGTAAATTATGTAAGTTATGTAAAAATACAATTTTTCATTTCTCCCTCTGTTTTCAAAGCGCGCTCTGGGTGGCTTCCTGTCAGGCCTTGGCTTTTCTTTACTTCCTTCTTTATGGTGTCAAGTTGTAGCCACTCAGACTGTATCTTCTGTAATGTGGGTAAAGCTGGCCAAGCCATAGCTTTTTATTACAGACACTATGTAGTTCACTTACATGCAGTTCCGTCACTGCTAATGCTGGATTTTGACATAAGCTATTTGATGTTCTGAACGTGTATAATGAATCCTTTACTTTATCTAGTGTTTTAAATAGTTCCTTTTGCTTGCAGCAGTCGTTCCAAAAGGCAAGGGGCAATATTAAATGACACCAGCAGCACATTTAAAATAAAAGGCATGCATCAACTGAAAATATTGAGGTGTGTTGCTGTACAGAAAGCCATGCATCCTAAGGATAGAAACGGAATTATGTCTCTGTGGTTTTGTTTTGTTTCGAAACGTACATAGCCTGTCTGTTTTTGTACTGTTAACGTAGCCAGTGAGCTCTTTTATCTGTGATATGCACCGCAGACCTCGGAAATGGCGGACGAGGGGACATGTCCAATTCCAGAGGGCACTTCAGGTAAAATAGCTTAACTCTATGTCAACGCCAGCTCCACCAGCGTCCAGAAATACGAGAAAGAGGCACCCTGCGCACCTAGCAGCCTGGACCCCATGCGCACCTAACAGCCTGGACCCCATGCGCACCTAGCAGCCTGGACCCCATGCGCACCTAGCAGCCTGGACCCCATGCGCACCTAACAGCCTGGACCCCTTGCGCACCTAGAAGTAAAAAGGAATTATGCTAAGAGGGTCGCGTGCCATGCTGCGGGTTTTCAGGGAACAGTTCGCCTGTGCTGGAGAGCGCGCGCTTATTCGGGGATAACATCAGCTGGCAAACAAAACAAGGTAACGTGCAGGACGAGTTGGACACAAATAGGCCTTGTTCCCCGCGATGTTCCCCATTATCTTCTTACAACATGTTGATAAGGTGTTATCAGTCGCGGGCGGGAAGATGGACGGGGGGGGGGATTCGCGCGAGTGTGGAGGGAGCGGGACTGTAAGCAAAATAAAAACGCACACTTACCTTGCTTGCTCCCACTGCTTCCTCCGGTTGGATTTACCGCCTCAGCTCCTACTGCTCCCGGTCGGCCGGGCCTGTGTTTGACCAAGGTAGCCTCCCTCCCGCTCCCCTAAGCCAATCACAACGCTGCAATAGCAGTGTTGTGATTGGAGGCGGGCGGCGCCCGGCCGGGCGCCTGTAGGCCAGGGAGCCATTTTCTCTATGTAGGCAGCCTACATAGAGGAAAAGAGGAAGTAGGCAACTGCGCATGACTGGGTTGGTCGGCCCTGGGGCCGAACAAACAGTCAGCACTCAAAGACATTGAGTTAGCCACGCCTCCCCTGCACTCGAGGAGGAACGCCCACCCGCCCGCCCCCAACCAGACACTCCTGCTTTCTCGCACTGCGAGAAGCAGAAACATGAAATGGTAGTTTTACCATTTCATGTTTCTTCTTCTCGCACTGCGAGGAAGCAGGGGGTGACGCCCACACGCCCCTATGGACGAGCCGCCACTGGTGAATAGTAGTGATGTTGCTTATATATTTCTCCAGATCCTTGCTGTGGTCTGGTATATAAGTACAGCACTCTTGAACCTTCAATAATTTACCGACTCTGCCCTCTTTTGCCAATAAGACATCCAAAGCAAGGCGATTCTGCAAAACCATTGTCCTTATCGACAACATCTCTCCCTCTACAAGTACTAACGATTTTGCTGTATTCATCGATAGCTCGTCTAACACAGTCGCCAGTCTCCGGATCTTCACATCATTTAAGATCACTCCCAAACTTGGTATCATAGCTCCAAAGATATCTCCCACTACTACCCCTGCACTCGCACTTCTCCTTACTCTCGAATGCTTTCCACCTTCCAGAAGTTCCAAATCCTCTGTATGGTAAATCTTTGGAAATATTATTCCCAAATAACATGTACCATACCAGTTCGCAGGCAATCTCACATATGCATTCCTTCCACACACAAAATACACCGTAGGTATCACTTGTACAGGACCTTGGAGAAAATTCTTTGCTGCATCTGCCATGGTGAAAACATGGTCACACGTACTCTGTCCCACTGGAACCTTTTCATAGTAGGTCTGATAACGTCTCACACACAGCTTTCCCCTCTGCTCTTTGTCCAAAGCTATAGGACCATAACTTCCCTTTGTCCGGTGCAATTTCTCCTCCTCTGTCCAATCCACCGTACTATGCCCTGTGTCTCGTGTCAGTGTTAGTTTTCTATATCTGTCTTCCACCTGATCCACAAACTTTTTCTCTACATCTGATAATGAGCACGTCAAATTATGTCGGTGGGCATATGCTGTGTCCAATTCCAGAGACGGTATGAAGAACTTCCTAAGTCTATCCTCCGACTTATAGTAATCATACTTATTCAAATGTTTATAAGCGGGGACTTCAGGAAGCACTGCATCGTAATTGGAAAAGAAATACTCAAACTGATCTCTTTCATAGAATATACTAAGCAACAAGCTACATGTAATTCCATATGTCAGTGGAAGATGGTGATACCTAATACCCTCATCCACTGAAGCAGGCAACTCCATACACACATAACAATCTTTCGCATCCATCGCATCCACATACTCGTATAGCAGCTTGGCATAAGCATTGAGCTTAAAATCACTTCTAGACAAATCTACATGCAATCTATGACTTTCTTCTATCAGCAAAGCTTTGTCGGCTCCTATGTTTACCTCTTGTTGGCTAGGTGTAGTAGGTGTAGGAGTCCCTGGCACCCCCTGCACTGCTAGCTCGTGTGGAACTGTATATGAAACTACAATTACTATGATTATAGAAACTATCACACCCCCTATAAGTATGCCTACAATCAATTTAGATCTACGATTTGGATCTCCAGCCTCCATGGTCTCGAAAGTTCTCAAAAGTTCTTAGTTTCGGCAATGAACACTCAAAAGTCTTTGTTTCCTCCACTCGTGACTTGCTTAACCAGTTCAAGCAGCACTTGAAACCTCTGGAAATCCCCTTTTCAACAACAGTCTCTTATTTACATAGTCCAGAAAAAGACTTCCCTAGGTTTTCGTTCCTCTTCTGTGGAAAGTCCCTAAGTTTATTCTTCTTCCACTCGGATCTAGGTTATCTTCTTCTTTAGACTTTTTATTTACAGCAGGTTATATTTCATCCACCATAAGATCCTCTGCAAGCGCTTCCAAAACGTGATACAAAAGTTCAAGACGAAGAATTACCATTTCATGTGAATACGGCTCAAATCCAAAGGACGGAAATTCGAGTCGATGCAGAACCAGTTCTCGGACTTTACTCAGAAGCGGGGGATTCGGAACGGTGAGGGTCAGTATTCCTTCGACTTCGAGCCCTGGCAACAACAGCACCACCTTCACTACCACATTCAGGCTCTTGCTGACCACCTGCACAGACCTCAGTCTCCCCATACTCACTACCCCCTGCATCAGTCACTGTGTAAGTCCACTCAGGGGTAGAGTATCTCCGGCAGGGTATTCTTGTTCTTTTCGACCTTCGCCGACCCTCTTGAGTCTGCTCTTCGTCACTTGCTTCTGTTTCAGACGTTTCAGACACTGGAGCAAGATCTCTTTCGGGTACCAACCTCAGATTCAGTCTCCTCTGTCTTTCAGGCCAACTTTCCTCGATTCTGGTCGTTCTTCCGCCTTCCCCTGCTATACCCAGTGCACCACTTCCTCCTTCTGCTGAATCTGACTCTACTACACCCACTGCACCATCTCTGTCATCTGAGTCAGAGTCGAGATTCGGGTTGTCGGAACCCCCTTCAGCTTGCTCTGGTGCACCACCAGCTGTGTCAGCGACCCTTACAGCTTGACTTGTCCTCTCATGTGGCCCTGCCACATCAGCTGGATTTTCGTTTATGAGAGGAGCTGTTTCTTCCAAGGGTGCTGAAACTCTGCGGGTATGGGAGGCATGTACCCAGTTTGGCAATCCTCCACACTTCACTGCAGTATTCGTTACCAGTATCACCTGGTACGGGCCTCGCCACCGAACATCCAAACAGCTCTTCCTCACGTGCTTTTGGACAAGCACCCAGTCGCCTGGACACAGGTCGTGGCACAGATCACTCGAGGTTGGAACGGCTGCAGCTTGCACCTGCTGGGACACAGAACGGACCACATCAGATAGTCCTTTACAGTAATCGAGAATCAAGTCATCAGTGATGTTTATCAAAGCTGTAGCTGGTACTGCTGGCAACCGCATTGCCCTTCCCATCAATATTTCATGAGGGGACAACCCGGTCCTCCTATCTGGGACACTCCGCATGCTCATTAGTACGAGCGGCAAAGCGTCAGGCCATTTCAGGGACGTTGATGAACACATTTTTGCCATCCGGGCTTTCAAAGTTCCATTGACCTGTTCCACCATCCCAGAAGCCTCTGGTCGGTAACTGCAATGGAGTCTCTGATCAACATTCAATGCGGCACAAAGCAACTTCATGATTTCACTGTGGAAGTGTCTTCCTCTATCTGATTCCAAAGAGGTTGGAATCCCAAATCTCGGGATGAGTTCCCTCAACAATAACTTAGCCACTGTGAGGGTGTCACACCTGCGCGTTGGGTAAGCCTCCACCCACCGTGAGAATACACATACCAGCACCAAGATGTATCTCAACCCATTGCACTTAGGCATTTCCACGAAATCTAGCTGTATCCTATTGAAGAGCCCTCCTGACCTCCCAATGTGACTCAAGGTGACTACTGTTTTCTTTCCAGCATTCATCTGCTGACACGTGACACACCTCTGACAAACTGCTTCAGCAATTGCACGAAATCGTGGGTTATACCACGTTTGTCTAAACACACGCATCATTGCATCTCTACCAAGGTGAGTAGGTCCATGTATTAGTCTCGCCATCGGACTCAGCAGGTTTTCTGGCAACACAGCTCTCCCATCACTGGAGACCCAAACATCCACATCCCCTCTTTCACACCCTGCTTTGACCCATCCGTTCCGTTCCTGATCTGAAACTTCATCTTGCAGTCGCTTGAGCTCCTCCCAAGTGTCTGCCATGGCCAACATCATGTTGAGCTCGGTTCTTTCTTGGCTCTCTCCTGTGTAACCCTCTGTAAATATGCATCCTTGTTCGGCACAGAAGCGGGCGACTTCGTCCGCATAATTATTTCCCAAAGACACAAAATCCTCCCCCTTCATATGTGCAGTGCACTTGACAACTGCGATTTCCTTCGGATATTGCAATGCATCTAACAGTTGTCTTACATGTTCTCCATTCCTAATGGGTGAGCCAGATGATGTCAAAAATCCCCTCTGGGACCACAACTGTCCGAAGTCATGAACCACACCAAACCCATACTGACTGTCCGTGTAAATTGTGATTCGAATTCGATCAGCGGCCAAACAGGCACGAGTCAAGGCAATGATCTCAGCTACCTGCGCGGAGCGTACTCCTTCTAGGCAAGCAGCCTCAACCACCCCGGAAGTAGTACATACAGCAAACGCTGCTCTTAGTTGACCAACACTGTCTCTTAAGCATGAACCATCGACAACAAAAATTTCATCTGGGTCCGTCAGTGGTTCATCGACAATGTCCGGTCTCGGTTTGGTGCAAAGTTCAGTCACATCGAGACAATCATGGTCCGCACAATCTTCATCATCTACATTGGGTATGGGCATCAATGTCGCAGGGTTTAAGACGGAGCACCTCTTCAGAGTCACATTCTCTGCGGCGAGTATGACTTGCTCATACCTTGTTAACCTGTTATTCGTTAGGTGCTGAGTCTTAGTCCTGGTCATCAACAATTCAACCGAGTGTGGCACATATACAGTCAAAGGATGACCCATTACAATGCTCTCACATCTTTCGATACTGACACCTGTTGCAGCAACGGATCTTAGACATCCGGGCAACGCAGAAGCTACTGGATCTAGAGTAGCTGAAAAGTAGGCAACTGGTCTACGGACACCTCCATGGTTCTGAGCTAAGACTGCTAATGCGCATCCTTCCCTCTCGCAACAGAACAATGAAAAAGCCTTGTTGTAATCAGGCATTCCCAGAGCTGGGGCACTACACAACTCCTCTCTCAGTTTTAGGAACGACACCAAACACTCCTCGTCCCATGGTACCGGATCACTCACATCCTTGTGCGTAAGCCTCTGTAAAGGCTTTGCTCTCAAGGAAAAGTTGGGTATCCACTGCCGACAATAGCCCACCATTCCCAAAAACATCCTGACTTCTCTCTGAGTGGTGGGCACTGTCATGTTCATTATTGCCTCAATTTGATCTGGTGACACCTTCCTCTTGCCTTTTTCTAATCTGTGTCCTAAGTACTGTACCTCGGTTAGGCAGTACTGTAACTTGTTTGGAGACACCTTGTGCCCATTCTCCGCTAAATGGTTCAACAGGGCTACTGTGTCTATCCTGCAAGCATCTTCCGTTTCTGAGGCAACAAGCAGATCATCTATGTACTGCACGAGAACCGAATTCTGTGGCAATACCAGACTCTCAAGATTCTTTTTCAAGATCTGATTAAAGATCGATGGACTTTCTGTATACCCTTGAGGGATACGACACCACGTTAACACACGATTTTCCAGCCGGAATGTAAAAAGAAATTGGCTTTCCTCATGGAGCGGTATCGAGAAGAATGCTTGACACAAATCAATGACAGTAAACCACTCGGCTTCGCATGGGATCTGAAACAGTATCACTGATGGATTCGGTACCACTGGACAACAAGGGACCACTATCGTGTTGACCTTTCGCAGGTCTTGCACGATCCTGAATTTCCCGCTCGGTTTCTGTAGTCCCATAATAGGTGAATTACATGGGCTACCTCTGATCTCCTTCAGAATGCCTTGGTCGATGAAAGACTCGATTACAGGTTTAATCCCTGCGATCGTTTCAGGCGACAGATTGTACTGGGGCGTTCTAGGGAACTCAACATTCTGTTTCACCTGGACCTGCCAGGTTCAACCCCCTTGATTAGTCCTATCTCTTTGCCGGTGAAGTCCCACACCTCAGGTGACACAGTATTTCTCAAATCCGGTGGAAGTTCCTCCACGGTCACCATTGGATACAGGTCTATACACAGATGCTGATTAGCAACTTTAAAGGTAGCATCATCATCCCTTGTCTGAACCTCCACTCCCATGGGTGTGCAGTAAATTGTGCAGTTCAATTTACATAACAGATCTCTTCCCAAAAGGCAAACTGGACTCGTATCGCACACCACAAACTGATGTCTAGTTTGGAAGGAACCTATCCTTACTGGAATTGGTTCGGTCAGCGGGCTGTTTATTCTTTTGTTCGCTACTCCAACAACTTGGATCGATTGTCCCGAGAGGGGTAGGTTGGGGACTACTGCTGATCTTACAGTAGACCGGGTAGCACCAGTGTCGACCAAAAGTGTGGTAGGATGACCATCAATGTCTGCCTCCACGAAAGGTCCTCTCTGGTCTACCTCCAAGACTGCTCCAAGGGTGCAGTCTTCCTCCCCCCTCAGGCACCGTCAGGATGTAGAGTCTGGGCTGTACTCATCATACCCTTCGAAAAGAGGCATCTGCTGGTAAGTCCGTATTCCCTGCGAGATCCTTGGTGGCTGTGGGACCTGTACTTGTGGGTTATACGTCCCCCCTTTCATCGATCTGGGCCTCATCACAGTATTGACTACCTCCGGCACAGGTGCCTGAACCCCTTCTCCCTCCTGTTGCGCTTGGTTGGCTGGGTTCAAAGGGCACTCGCGCTTCCAATGCCCGATCTGGTGACAAAGATGACACGCAGTGGTCTTCTTTAGTGTCGCCACATCCACCCCCGTCTTGGGATCTATGGGTTTCCCCTTTCCCTGACCTTGCCCATTTTGGTTCCCTTGGTAATTTCCTTGTCTTCTTCCTAAGGTCCCTCCATTAGGCTGGACCTGAGCTGTCTGCATTTGAACGAGCATCAATTTGTCTTTTAGCTTCCAATGCTTCGAGTCCACTTCATCGCTACAATACCTCGCATACCGCAAGATTTCATCTACCGGCTTGTTCTGCCAACAGATCAAATGGTGCTGTATCATGAGGCTGACTTCTGGTCTCAGACCTAGCACAAATTGTGAGACAAACTGTCCCATATCCTTGGGGTCTAATGCATCTAATCCGCTATACTGTTTAAAAGCTTGTAGAAGTCTTTCATAATATTCGTGCACCGTCTCTTTAGGTTCCTGCACAGTTCGGTCTATCTTAACCCAATCTATATCTTGAGGAGAAATCTTCAGTTTCAACCATGTAATCACTTGCTCAAATTTTTTCATAACGAGGGGTGACAGCATCCCTTTCAGGTTCAAAGGTTGGCCACTCGACGGCAATTTTACAAGCTGTCCACAAATCTCCCGGCACCACTATGTCAAAAAAGGTGTTCAAATCAGTCCACAGCACCTTCGAAATTTTAACAAACCGCTCAACCTGCTTGTACCACTCTACGGGTTTCTCCCTCAGCCGAGGAAAATCATTTGTAAACGCAGCCAAGTCACCTCTACTCCACGGCACATGTACGTACCCTCCGTTCTGTACTTCCCGTAAAGGAACGTTTCCAACGCCCGTCGCACCTCCCCCCGGAGGCGGCGTTTCTCCCACTATTTTCTTTGCTATTTTCTTCTTTGACCACCTTTCCTCCCATTTGTCCAACAAGTTCCATATACGCATCCCTACAATCAGATCTTTAGTATGCGTCCTCAATCCTGTGATCCTTTTCTCCTCTAGTTCCTGGACACTATATTGCAACCTATGCGGTCCTTGCAACGTCTTTGTTTTATTCAAATCCACCTCATATCTCCTAGCCAATGCTGTCAATTTCTCATGTGCGATCCTTGCTTTACGAGTAACATCTTTTGCTATGAAAAGCAGCTCGTCTGGCCCATAAATCTCTATTCTCTCCAAAGGTAGGCTCCCACTAATCATTTCGTCTACCTCCGCCTTTAGTCTTACTACGTCCAGCAACCTTGCCTGTACTGCACTCCTCAGTATTTCTTTACAAGCTGCGCCATTCCGCTCATCATAGTCACCACTTTGTTCTTGTGACTTGTTCTCTTCTATCGTATTCCTGGAACTTAGTCTACCTTCCGACATGTCTTGTCCCCTATCGCCTGGCATCCTATCACTTTGGTTTCTTACTGTTGGTGTCCACATCCTCAAAGCTGACTTAGATTCATGTAAAGATCTTGGTCTGACCGGTCTCTCATCCTCCTGCCTAAAAGAGGAGTCTGCCGTGGCTGGTAATGGCGTGCTTGTTTCTAATGGCTTCGGGAAGTGGATCACTTGTACTCCGAAACCATTGCCACCAGCACTGGTTCCCTCTTCCCCTGTCGTCTGCTTTGAACTTCCTTCTCTTATTCGGTCTGGGTCATATACCGGTACTATAGGACCAATGGTAACCGGTACCGTCAAGGAGTCCGGTAACCGGATATTCCCGATGGAAGGCGGTGTTCCCGCTCCCTCTGTTCCTGTAGAAATTTTTCCCACTACCCTCATATTAGTCTGATTCTGCGTCTCGCCAGTTTCTACTGCTGACGTTGATTTTCCCTCTTCTGAATCTGGATTAAATGGAGGTGGTCTCTCTGCTAGTAACCTATCTAACAGGCTGTCATCTGTATCACTGTCGTCCTCTTCAACCCTTGTTATTTTCCCATCTTTTATTAGCAGTGGGTACAACCTATCTCCTTCGATCGTGTCCACCCTCCACCTTTTCTCCAGTGCATCCCATCTCGCATCTTGAAATGCCCTTATCGATTTCTTCACCCTTTCCTGGCTTTTGTCTCTTTTCCTGTCGTACGCTGCCCTAATCCATGCATGTAATGCCTCAAACTGTGTCGGTCTAGGCAGTGGTCGTAAAGAAGCCATTATAGTCTTTAGCTGGTACAACACTTCCAACCTGAAAGTGCCATAGCGTGGGAAAGTCAATTCTCCTTCCCCTTCTGTGATTTTCTGCCAGTTCTCAAGCCAAATTATAGTATGCAATCCTACATTCGTAGCCATGTAATGTGCCGGCATATCCTCGGGAGGGGCTTCCTCTCCACCCCGAGTAACCACATGTCTGTCACCTCTGCACAGTTCTCGTAAAACTTTAAAACATTTCATGGTAAAGCAGATATCTGTTCACCCCCAGTATTTCGTTTCTGCTTCCTGATTGAATCCACCAATGCCAGCGCGGCTCACACCAACCGACCTATCGCAGCGTGGCACTGTCTGACGTCACTCTTCCTCCGCTCGCAGCAGTTCCCCTCTTTGCTAATTCTCTCGTTCTCGTTCACACGTGTCCCAATCACACTCTGAAGCAATGGTCCTTACTACCGAACAATTACCTCTCTGACTGTCGGTCCTCCAATGACCGATCAGCCTCTCGAAATTGTTGACCTCAATCTGGCAACTGTCTGTCCGCGACACGACCGGACAATCACCTCTAATACAATCGATAGGATTCAATCGCCCACTATTCTGCACACCACAACCTATGACCAGCGCCGGTTATCCACACACTCACACATGTACTCCCTATCTTCAGTGGTTTGATCAATGACGTCTCATGATCCCCACAATCTCTGGTCAACGCTCTCAATTCTGGGTGTCTTCTACACCACAATATCTCTCGGCCCCACGCGCGCTCACGGTCCGATCCTCAGTCACACGACTCTCATTCCAACTCCGCAAGACATTACACAACAATCAAACACCGCAATCTAACAAACATCACCCTGTTCATACTCACTCTACCACGAACTGCTACTTCCGTCGCACCATCACTCTCCGTCTGTTTTCAACGACCGCCGACGTCCTCTTCTTACGATCCACTGGATCACCATCACTGGGGTTCTATGGGGCAACTAATCTCTTATCCTAATCTAGATCTCCCCTTACTATCAGAGGAAACCATCCTACTCTGCTACCAACTGTTAACGCTGATCCTTATCTTATCTTTTCTAAGGATCTTCAAGTCGCCAGAATCTTTTTACCTGCTGAATAGTGTGAAGGGAAGAAAATCTTTCAGTTATTCAATCATTTCTTTAGAATCTAGTTCACCTGCAAAGACCACTGACTCCGTATTCAGTTTCGTGGGTTTATTACAGCCAAGAATAAATGCACGTGCAAGCACCTCAACACGAGGTTAAAGAAATAAATGGGCACTAATACAAATAGCATCCTACGCAGGAGTCTCATCCGACTCAGGATGAGAAGAATCGTTAGCTCCAAAAGTATTAAGCAAGCAATAACAGCTCCAATCTCTACGTTATTCCTCATTTATCTAAACCAGCATAAAACCCATTGGCTGTCCCTACACTACTTCTAAGATGACATACCTACTTAACGAATTTCCCAGGCAAGAGTAAGTAAAAGGTGTCAGTTGTGAAGACTTCCTAAGAAGTACACTCACATAGTACTTAAGCTCAATTTCAAGATGCTCCTTCACCGAATCCTTCTATGTCCTCCTCTCTGGTCTCCCCTATCTCTACTCTACCCTGGACCCTCAGGGCACTATCCCTAATACAAAACCCAAATACAATTGAACACGCCCTTTGTCACCTCATTTAAATCCCCAGTTTTGAGTACTTCATAGCCCAGGAATTTAAATTGATTGTCTCCAAGATAGTGTAATAATGAATTCTGAGTGAGACATTTTCTTAAGGGGTCTCTTGGAATGTAAACATTGCAAAGGAGAATTCCAGTATTGTTGTTAAAGATATTTTCAGAAGGCAAGATATAGTTTGATGGAATAGTAACTGCAGACAAGGCAAATTTAAGATCTGATGGAAGGTAGGTGGCCAGACCTCCTGATAGATGACCATGCGTTGATAGTTGTGTTGCTGGCCTTCCTATTGAGAAGAAACCAGGAAGAACAAACTCTTCCTTGACACAAGTTTCTTGCAGGCAGATGTCGGAGACTCTCTTGAACCAGCCAATCAGTTTTGCGTCTTTTGTGAGTTTATGCGCCCCTGACAGGTTTCAGGAAAACAATGAGAGGCAATGATTTGTTACATCGGTTACTTCCTTTTCGATATTTAGTTAGGAGTTGCTAGAGTCAGAAAGAATCTAGGCGGTCAACTCCGCTCCTTGAAGGCCTCTCCAAGAGTCACTTTGCGATTCATAATATAATGGTGAGCTGGTGCATTTACTGTTTTGGTTACCACGACTGATATGTATCCTCTTGACGCAGGGGTTCTGGGTGGACCCTGTGCACATCGCAAAATGCTTACAGGTTTGAATTTTGTCACCTGAGAGGGGCTAAATCCTTTCAGACTTAATCACCTGAAGAGCAATGGGTATTCCGCCTCAGCCTCCTGCTGAATATCAGTACCCCACACAAGGAGTATGATCAGTGAGCCTTAATAAGGGAGGCACTGTCTTCCTTACGGCAAGTCATTTTTGTTAAGCATAAGTTTGGGTTTCCAACATTTTTTGGCTCCTCCCAAAAGACAACACAGTGGATGTCACGTGATTTAAAATGTGAAAGAGCTGGAAAGGCAGCAAATGGACATAGATTCGTTACCTGATTTAATATATGGTGAGAGCTCTCACTGTTATATAGAGGTCAGAAAAGTTAAGGGGAACTCCCTGCAGTTGCTGCTGGTTATTACATTTATATAAAAAAAGATTGAGACAGTGGGCCGAGTTCTGATTGTTGCAGCTGATCTGAGATTCCAGTGCCGAACCTCTTTGTGGCCAGGTCAGAGTCATAATCTAAATTACTTCCGGTATCCAGCGTAAACTTGTTATTTGGGCCTTCATTAATCATAGCTAGGGAGGCACTGCAGTCCCCGACACAGTTTGCCAACGAGTGGTGGTAGTATATACTTTCTCCATCTTATCTGGACCGCTGCCAGATAGTGCTAAGGCCTCCCCCTTTACTTGTCCTAGGTCGCATTGTATTTCGACAGGCATGATTAGCTTTTTCACTGCTTGGGCATGGTTGTCGAGCCTCCTGTCAAGAGGGTGGTTGGCACTGCCTGAGATCTTACAGCCAATGAGAGAGGTAATGTTGTAATTTGGATTTTCCATTTGTTGTAGGTTTCCACTTTTGAGGTTTGTTTCTACATTTTCAGCAGCTGGGTAAGGACTCGACAGTGGAGTTGCTGGATGAGTAATAGAATGTACAGTTGGTGGAAACCCCTCTAGGTTGATATTAGACTTGACTGTGTGCGTTTGAGTTTGGCTGGGAATTTGATCTTCCCTTCCAGGTCCCTTTATTGTCCTCAGGCAAGATTTCTTCTCCGGGTTGTTTTGGCTGCTAAGTTTTGCTAGAGAAAAAAGTTGCTATATTACTGTGAGATTTGATTTTGGTTTTTCTTTAGAGGTTTTTTTAGTCTTTTGTTGCTCTTTCTTGATAATTTGGCAAAGCTTTTTTATGGGAGACCCTGGTATTGAGGGACAGGTTTATCATCCAAAGATTCTGTTGAGTGGACAACTGTTTTTTTTTTTTTAATAAAGCCTGACTTCCGGGGTGCTTACAGTGTTGGTTGTTATTTGAAGGATGTGCTTGGCTCCATACTGTCAAGTGTGCTCGGTAGACTGTCAGATGATTTATCAGTAAGATTATCATGTGACTCTTAGGAATTTGGGGCGTATTTATCAGGCCGATGGTTTATTGGAAGATGAGCCATAGCGTGTAGTCTGATGTCCTTTTCGATTTGCAACCTGCATATGATCATTGTTTGCAAGATGCTGGGTAATCTCCCCAGTTTCTCTATTATGTCACCACAAAAACAACCGGCCTCAGGAACGGAGAGAACAAGTGGCTTGATACCTGTTAGAAATGGGGTTCTCTAGTTGGCAGAGGTAGGTACCTTTGTCCAAATAGGGACCCTTGCTTCTAGTCAGGGAAAGGGGGATTCACTCCTAAAATAAACCCTGCTCACCCCCTTGGTAGCTTGGCACGAGCAGACAGGCTTATCTCAGAGGCAGTGTGTAAAGCATTTGTGAACACATACAGTAACACAGTGAAAACACTACAAATGGACACCATGCCAGTTTAGAAAAATAAGTAACCTTTATCTAAACCTAAAACAAGACCAAACGACAAAAATCTACAATACAGTATCAAAAATATCCTTAAAAATAGGTTATTCACTCAAATATAGCTTGTAGCAACAAATAACTCCACTTGGAGTTATAATGACGTCGTGACCAGTGAAAAAACCCAAAGTACGGTGCCGACCACGAGGTGCGCAGCGTCGGGCCCACAAAGAAAAGTACCTTGGAAACGATGAAAGCAAAGGCAGTTTACGGCGTCGGGGAGGCGATGCTTCGTTGGCGCCGCGCGGCGTTGGTTCCTTACGACCCCAGGGGAGGTGAAGCCTCTGTTCCTTACTGCAGCGCAGGAGAGGCGATACGACTGTTTGTTACTGCGTCGGGAGGTGACTTCACGATGGCGCCAAAGCCTCTGCTCCTTACGACGGTGCGCTGTTGATGGATTCGGGAGTCACCCACGTCGAGGATCGACTCCGCGATGATGAAGTCGGCTTCGGAGTCGATGCGGCACGGCAGCTGGCGTCGGGCCTACGTCGTAAGTCGGAGCTGCGCTCCCGGCTTTAGTGCAGGTGATGGCGTCGCTCGCCGGCGTCGGTGTTGCAATTTCCTTCGGTAGCAACTGAAACAACAGTTCCAGATGCAGAGAGACAGAAGGGGTGAAGTCTTTGTGTTCCTGAGACTTCAGAACAGGAGGCAAGCTCAGTTTCAAGCCCTTGGAGATCTTTTCTTCAAGCAGGTGATAAAGCAAAACAGCAAAGTCCTTCTTCTCCTTTCCTTGGCAGCAAGCAGCCACTGCAGGCCAACCCCAGACAGCAAACAGCACAGGGGCAGTATTCCTCCTCAGCTTCTCCGGCACTTCTCCGTGGCAAAGATTCCTCTTGATTCCCAGAAGTGATCTAAAAGTCTGGGGTCTGGGCCCCAATACTTATACCACAAAATCCTTTGTTCTCTGAAGGCAGAGAGTGTCTGTACCCAACCAAAGCCAGTTCTGTCCTCACTGGTGCATCTTCCTGGCAGGAGGTGGAGACAGCATTGTTGAAGGCAGACCAGGCCCATTCAGGTGAAAAGGAAATCTCCTCCCCCTACTCTAAATGCAGCCCTGGTCTATTCAGCCCAGCCCTGACTCAGCACACTTCTGGAGCCACTGCCCTTCTCCAGCCCCTGTCATCCAAAAGCCAGACATTCAATACACAAACCTAGCAGAGGCACACTGGATGGTTAGGCAAGAAAATACCTACTTTCTACAAGTGGTATTTTCAAACACAGAATGTACAAATCACCCTCACTAAAAGATGTATTTTAACATTCTGAGTTCAGGCATACTAACGTTTATTTTCCTATCTTGTTCCCAGGGTCAGTTATGTTTATAAGATGTTATAAACAAACTCCCCTTTCTGGCCTATGGTAACAGATAGCCTTGCAATAGTGAAAAACAAAATAGGCAGTATTTCACTATCAGGACATGCCACACACATCAGGGCATGCCCTACCTTTCACATACAATGCAACCTGCCCACAGGGGTACCTTGGGACTACCTTAGGGATGACTAATGAAGGAAGTGGACCTTAGGGGCCACCCGGGTTACTTACAACCACCTGCTAGGCCTTCCCAAGAAATGAAGAGTAGGTCAGGCAGTAGAGAATACAAACATACCTTTATTAGCAATACAGAGGAGTCCAATCTGACCTGCACCCTAAGATGTCTGCCGAGGGGACTGCCTCCTCGACAGTCTGCAACACCTAATCATTCCTCCAAGAACCTCCAACCACGCCCACAGTGGAAAGTTACCGGCCTGAGCCGAACATGAACAAAGAAGGCATAGGAGGATGGGCTACCACCCGCCAGATGGGTACATGCTATCTGTAATTCGAGGTCACCACGCTGAATCTCAGCGTCTCCCAACATGGGAGCAGAACTACACACTTGGATAGGTATGCGAGGGCAGAATGGCCTAGTATGTCGGAAAACAGCCTTGAATAGGAGAGAAAAAATAATAACTAAATACAGTATTCTGCTGAGGCAAGCAGAATGAATAATGAGGCCTAGTTCAGACACAGCCTAATAGGAATTACCAAATACAAAATGGAGTCAAGCTTGCACGTTGCGGGGATAACTCAGTGGGTTGCATAACGTGAATACAAATGACATCCATTTAGACACACACTGCTAACCTAATGTAGCATGATACGAGTGCATAGCAGGAATGAGATTTTTTAAATCTAACACTAATATGTAGAAAAGGGAAGGTTTAGGGACTGGCAAGTGTGTGCACTTGCCAAGTCGACATGGCAGTCCCAGACTGCACACAGGCTCTGCAATGGCAGGCCTGAGTCACATTTTGCAAGCTGCTTCTGTGGGTGGCACAACCAGTGCTGCAAGCTCACCAGCAGCATTTGATTTACAGTCCCTGGGCACACTAACCTAATGTAGTATGATATGAGTTCATAGCAGGAATGCGATTTTTTAAATCTAACAGACCCTCCTTTTAGCAGTGGTGGCTAAATGCTTTATTAGGCTATCCGGTAGGGTCTTTACAATTCTAAGTGGAAGGAAGAGAATGCACGTTCACTTCACATTACGAGAAAGAATAAAACGGCACATTAGAATCAACATCTGCTTAGTACTCAAAAATACCTTCGTCTATCAACATGAGATCCTGGATATCCTGCATTATCATAGTGGTTACCTTAGTATCCTGTCCTGGCAATCTAGGGGTAGGGGTGAGCTTGCTCACACAATAGGTACAACATGCTGGAAGGCAATTAATACAGAGGCAACATGTGAAGATGACACCTGCGATAGCTATTAGGGCAAGTAGTATCTTCCAACCCCATGATGTCAGCAGATCCCAGAACCACCCTGTGAGGGACCATGAACCATTATCCTGATGGATATCTGAGGCAAGCCTGTGTAATTTCTGTATGGCAGAGTATACACTAGGGGCGGTATCAGGAATGTACACACAACTACTGCTGATGATGTGGCAGGCTCCGCCCCTATCAGCAAGGATCACGTCTAAAACCATCTGGTTCTGAAGAGCAACAAGTCTCGTAGCCTGAAGCTCGACTGTGATATTAGTCAGTATACCTGCAGTAGTGTTAATGACTCCTTCAACTACTCTAGCAAGGCGACGGATATTACGGCTATTGAACATGGGGCCCCAGAACAGCAAAATGCCCTTCAGTAAATTGTTGTAGGGAAGCATATGTTTGATCTTGGCTCGGTGCAAATGGAGATCCCTACGCTGTAGTCGATGATCCTTGTGATAGTTGGATGGTGCAATATAAACTGGGGGCAAGAGGAAAGAAACATAACACCAGCCAGACCATCCCCTGGGAAGCCAGGTATAAGCCTGTTCCCCACAAACAAAGTATACATTTGGAGGCGTGAGCATAGGTGGGCTACTAGTAGTGTTCAATCGGTATGTATAGTTACAGCTACTCTGGCCTACTGGAATGCTCCCTGTACCTTCAACACAGAAACTGGCTGCAGTATTGATCACAGGGACGGGCATGGCTTTGTCTTCTGTTATATTTCGTTCCTGAAAACATTTAAAATATTCAGTAACATTAAAACCTTGAAAGTCCAGCATTTCGTTTTGCAACCAGTTGACATTCTTATGATCCTCAAAAATGTTGATACAAGCTTCTGGATTTAGGGTACCCTCCTTTCCATCTGCCCCAGGCGTATATCCTTGGTGTACCACTATATATTCCAACACTGCTTCGTAATCAGAGTGTTCCATATTCATCGTGCCAGAATAATAGTGCATATACACCATAGAAAGCAATTGGAACCATGGCTCACAACTACCCAAGTATGACAGGGGCAAGGACACCAGTAGATCGTTCCTATGCATAACTGAGGGAAGTAACCCACACATCCAGCAATTCATGGCATTAGTAGTGCTGTGCACCTGATGAAGCATCTGCAGAAACGCGTTCTCGACATAGGTCTGTCTATGTCTTTCCTTATGCGAGGCCAGTGTAACAAACTAATGCTCAGGTGGAGCCGGGGTAGTCCCTATCCATGAGTGCACAGGATGCTGTTCTTCTAAATACCACACCACCCCGGATAGTGTTATCGTTACGATGAGAAGGACCACTACCACTACCACCCTACTCCCGGTAGACCAACTAGACCACACAGGACCATTCTGCTGTAATGGTGGGGCCACTAGAGGCTGCTCCTCCTTCATAATTGCGCGGCCAAATGGGTACATAGAAAGAAACTTTTAGGAATTGGAGCCACAAAAACACAACCAACCAAAGGGGTGCAAATCCCCCAGTGTCCATCAGAGCCTCACTGGTAGACTCCTATTGTTCATCAACGACGGTGCTATGAAGCACTCCCACAGGGGAGCTGCGCAATCGCAGCCGTTGCTGGAAAACAAATCCTCTTCTTTCAGGATAGGGCACCCTCCCTCCTTGGAAGACACTCTCAGCTAATCCTGTCTAGTGTCCAGGGCAATGCACCAGTGCAACTCACTCTAATCTATAGCAGGCACCTTAGGCATAGCACCCACGCCCTAAGCTCGAGTCCTTCCCTAACTCCTGGACTGTCCTACTGGCGCACTGTCCTTCCGTCGGGGCCGCAAGTTGTACCTGGCCACCCCAGGCACTTCTTCATCAACAAACAGGGGAAGAAATTTAGGCTCAGCAGGGCACTGAGACGCAGGTGACTGTGTACCAGAATCGGGAGCATCCGGGGTGGCCCTTATCTCTGGGGGGACCGCTTCAAGTAAGGCCTCATCGCTCTGCTCGTCTGTCTGCGCCCACCTTAGTCGGGCGTCAGAGAAAGGAATGAAACAGGGCACGCGCTCCCCTTCCTGTTCAGCAATTCATTTGAGAGCCCACTGATCATACGGAAGTGGTAAAGGCACCCGTTTGACATGGGACGCGTGCACCCAGTGCTTCCGGCCTTCAAGCTTCACTGCAGTGTGGGTGGCGAGCAGGACGATGAGGTGCCATTTCCACCTCGGCTCCAGGCAGTTCTTCCATTGAAAACTTTTCACCATGACATAGTCCCCGGGTTGTAGCTGATGCCCGGGCCCCTCTGGTACTGGTTGCAGCGTGGTGTGAATCTGTTAGTGGACAGAACGAAGATCTTTAGTCAACTCATACAAATAGTCCACAAGTAAAGGGTACTCTATCTCGGAAAAGCACTTGGGTCTTGGGATGCCCCAGACTTGGGCGGGGCGCCCAAAGACCACCTCATACGGGGACAACCCTGTTCTAGAATGCGCTGTTACTCTGGTAGACAACAAAGCCAAAGGTAGAGCATTGGGCCATCGCAATCCTGTGCTTTCTTGAATCTTCGCTAACTTCAATTTGAGAGTACCATTGTACTTCTCAACCAGGCCTGCTGACTGGGGGTGGTTTGTTGCATGAAACTTCTGTCTAATATGCAAGTCTTTACACACCAATTCAATGACCTTTGAATTGAAGTGACTTCTGTTGTCACTCCACGTGGCAATCCATAACGCGGGAAGAACTCTTTTAAGAGTGCCTTCGCCGTCACCATAGCCGTATTCTCCTTAGTGGGATAAGCCTCAATCCATTTACTGAATGCGCAAATCACTACTAGCACACACTTCAAGTTGTTAACTTGTTCCATTTCGATGAAATCCATCTGGAGAACCTCGAAAGGGAAGGAAGGCGGTGCAAAATTACCTGCGGGTGTAGGGGTACCTTTCCCAGGATTATGTTTCAAACAAATGATGCTGTGTTTCACCAATTGTGTGGCTACCTTAGGGATATTATCATTTCGCCATACTGAGTCCAGTAGCTTACATATTCCTTTGGCACTAATGTACGCTGGGCCGTGGGCCATGGTAACAGCAGGGAGCACATAGGCGTTGGGCAGCAACCACCTCTGTTTCCCAGGCAAGTCAGTCCAACACCCATCCTCGTCCAAATGCCCAATCCTCTCCTCCCATTCTGCCAGTTCATCTACTGTTGCCTCACTCTGTATTTCCCTGACATTGTCTAATGTGTCCTCAAATATTCCATTATCTGGGACCCACCTAGCGGGACCTGCCACGAACATATTTTTCATCTTTGATCTAGCTTTCTCCTTAGCTGTCTGATCTGCAAAAGCATTGCCCCTTCCAACATCGTCTGTTACTGCTTTGTGAGCGCTACATTATATTATTGCCAATTTATCAGGAAGTGTCAGTGCTGTCAGCAATCTATGTATCAATGGACCATGTTGGATTCGCAACCCATGCGAGGTCAAGAACCCTCTCTTCGCCCAGAGGCGCCCCAAATTATGGGCCACCCCAAAGGCATACTGGCTGTTGGTGTAGTCATTGACAGTCAGTCCCTCACTCAACTCACAAGCCCTAAGGAGGGCAACTAACTCTGCAGCCTGGGCCGATTGATATGGGATACGGGATGTCTCAACTGCAGGGTGTAACGTTGTGATTGCATAAGCTGCAGTGGTAGTGCCATCTGGTAGTTTGAAACAAGAGCCATCGACATATAGTTGCCCTTATGGGTCAGATAAGGGAACATCAGTCAGGTCTACCTGTCCTTTCGTTTCTTCCTCAGTCCGAAATAAACAATCATGGACATCATTGTCCTTTTCTTCCAAAGGGAGGGGTAGTAAAGGGGCTGGGTTCAGAGTAGCACATCTCTTAATGGTAATGTGCGGAGCAAATAATGTTAACTCATATCCAGTGAGACGCGCACTAGTAAGGTGCTGCATCTTTGTCTTGTTCAAAAGCGTGTCCACAGCATGGGGTACCATTACTGTGAGAGCAGTATCAAGGACGAGCCCTGCCGATTGTCTGATAGAAACTGCCACCGCCGCGGCAGCCCTCAGGCAGCTCGGGAGAGCTCTGGCGACGTTATCAAGAATAGCAGAGAAATACGCGCAGGGTCTCTGCTTACCACCGAAACCCTAAGTTAGAACAGAAAGCGCGCAACCGTCCGCCTCATGTACATAAAGCACAAAAGGCTTCTAGTAATCAGGAGTACCAAGCACAGGAGCAGAGCAAAGCGTGACCTTCAATTGCCGGAAAGCTTGCTGGCATGCATGCAGATGTCCAAGGCAAGGGTTCATGCACGTCTTTAGTGGTCAGGGAAAGGAGGGGTTTTGTTAGTAAGGAATAGTTAGGCATCCAATGCCGACAATACGAAGTTATGCCTATGAACGCACGTACCTCGTGTTGGGTCTTAGGAACAGGCATATTAGTAATAGCAGCTATGCGTTCAGGTGTTAGTCTGTGACCCTCCTTTGACAGTAGGTGACCTAAATAGGTGACCTCCTATCGACAATATTGGAATTTCGAAAGTGACACCTTGTGTCCATGGTGTGCCAAATATAACAACAATTTAACTGTGGCCTCTTTACAACCATCTTCAGTGTCCGAGGCCACAAAGAGGTCGTAAACATACTGCAACAGCACATTACCAGGGGGAAGGTCCAAAGAATCCAATTGAGCTTTCAAAGCTTGACTATAGATACTCGGACTTTCTGGATAGCCTTGTAGAGCACGGCAGAATCTAAAGCTCCTTCCGGCTATTGCAAATCCAAACAGATGTCTGCTATCTGTATGGATTGGAATGCTGAAGAAAGCATTCTTCAAATCGATGACTGAAAATAATTTTGCAGATGGGGGAATCATTGTCAAAGTCGCGGTAATGTCTGGGACTACCGGATACTGGGGGACCACTATCTTGTTCACCTCTCTAAGGTCAATTACGAAGCGGTAAACATCAGGGTGAGCATCAGAAGAATCCAAGGGTGCCTTTTTAAGAATAGGAAGAATAGGGCTATTACACACATTCGCCACTGTCTCTTCAACCACACCAGACTTAATCAAATCCTGTATTATTTGCAGTAAGGCCTGTTCTCCTGCCTGGGATATCTTGTACTGGGGAATACGTGGTAATACAGCATTGTCTTTGATCTGTATAGAGACTGGTGGGATCTGGAGTAACCCCACATCCGTGTCTCCTGTAGCCCACAGTGTACGTGGCACATCCTGAAACTCAGCGGGGAGGGGGGCATCTTTTGCGAGGCATTGTTTAGCACGGGCCACATGCGGTCCAATAGTCATGTAAACACCGTCTGGGGAACAAAATATTGTTGCATGCAACCTTTTCAACAAATCCAACCCTAACAAATTTTCCCCACAATTTGACGTTAATAGAAATGGTGAATCAACCATGAAGGGGCCGATAGTCAAAGCAAGAGGTTTGGAAATGGGGCTGACAACCGGCATGACTGAGAAACCCACCGAAACATTATTTTGGCCAGACAGAGCTGCCCCCGGGACCAGTGAACGGGAAACAGAGCTATTCATAGCCCCTGTATCAGTTAAGAATTTCTCGGTCGTACCATGTAAATCTGCGGTGACATTGGGTCCACACTGATTGACAGGCACTGGAACTGGTCCCTTACCCTGTCCCTGGCTGTCCTAGTTGTGGGACATTCCTGTTACTTCGTCCATGTCATAGTCGTCATGATAGTACTGTCTCCCTCGGGGATCGTCGAAGTAGTTCCCGCTCTGTCTATTAGATGTGTTCTCCAATCGCATGTTCCCGCGACCTTCTCCTCCTCGTCCACCTCCCCCAAACCCCCAACCTCTCAGGGCCTCACCTCTCTGCGACAACTCCGGGCACTCATTCTGCCAATGTCCCTCCTGTTTGCAATATTCACATTGATTGAGCCCAAGGGGTGCATTCGAAGCACCACCCCTGTTAGTCCGGGGTAGCCGCTGGGCCGAACCCAAACCTCTTCCTCTCGCAACTTGATGCATCAACACCCTTGTCTTCAAATCTTTTGACTTTTTCTCCACCATCTCCTTGTCCTTATTCTCTCTATGCTCGTAGTACTGTGCCATACTCAAAATTACTGATGGGGAAGAGGTGTTCCAAGTGCTTTCTGGAGCCTGCAACCTAGTCGCAATCTCGGGAAGCAAATTGGTAACAAACCTCCTGACAAACAACCGGACACCACCCTCCAATGACAGATCCTGGCCACTAAAGTCGAGAAGCACCCCTTCAAACCTAGTAAAGAAATCATACACACTCTCGTCCTTCTTCTGACGACATGCAGTCAACTTGTCCCAATACACCCATCTCGGCGGGATAAGGGAATGCATATAGGTGATAATGCGGCCCTTTAAAGCCAATATCTCCGCCCTCTGCTTGTCACCAGGCTTGCGGTCCTTATCACACGCCCTGATCTGATCCCATGTTCCTCCCAATTCCACCACATGATCCTGTGTATGCACTTGCCTCCAAATATCCACCGGTACCAACAAACCAAAGAACAGCTTAATATCTGCTAACGTCATCACAGTGGAGGAGGCCGCCTCTGTCAACTCTTTATAATACGCAGTTGGGTTTTTTCGAGGGTCTGGCAACTGACTTTTAAGGGATATTACCTCACTCCTCTTCCAAGGAGTGTAGATCCACTGCTCCTGGAACCGAGCATCGACTCACGGCCGAATTACAGCATTTGTGGAGTCACGCAGTTCTGGTATTTCAGGATGATAAATGGGATGGACCTCTCTCATTGGGTACTGGGTCACCATCGTCGGAACCTTTTGGTGAAATCTGCCCGATAACCCACTAATGTCATTACATTGCTAAAAACCTCATTAGGAGCCATATCTGCAGCATATACCCTGTCCCGTATGTCATAGATGAGCTGCGGTGCAACACCTTGAAAACACGGCTCCCACAGTCCTATTAGCGTGGCCGACATGTGCTTAAGGGCATGTTGCTGTATGAAGGGCTCATAATCTCTCATCACACTCCACATATCTTCCACACTGTAGATCGGTTTCCGAGCCCACTGAGCCACCTGATTCGCCACCATTTGCTTCTCCTCATCACCCACAGCAGAACGCACCAACACTTTGTCCATACGGTCTCGTGCTGCTGCCCAGTTCCCTTCATGTATTCCTCGTACAGGGGTCTCGCCATTCGGCAGTGCTAGGGGTGTCATACTTGAGGGAGAAAGAGCAGATGAGGAGACAGGTATCATCGTGAAAGGAGACAGTGTCGTAGAAGTGAAAGGGGGTGTAGCAGTGGATACAGAGTCAGTAGACGGAACAGGAGAACTAACGGCTCCCACCACCGTCCCTAGCGTGAGCAGGGAAGGAGCAGGCGGGGCTGGGGCCGAAGCAGTTTGACTAGAGGCCAGAATACTTGGACGCGCAGCACCAGAGGCCGGGGACTGAGATGTGGGAACCCTTCGGTATATCCGCTCAGGATCATAAGGCGGAGGAGGGCGAGAATCCAATAGCTCTTCAACGAAAACATCACCTTCCTCTCTATTGACATAACATTTATCTGTCTCAATCGAAATTTTCTATCAGCACATTCTATGCCTTTTTCTATCTTTGCCCTTTCATAGGCCACTGCTTTCTGCGTTATTGTTTGTGTCTGCCTCTTCTGGGCCTCTTTCTCTGCTCTCATACGCTGCTGCTTTGCTTCCTTCTGCCATACTCTGAGAGAATCAAACATCGACTGCCTGCTCTTTTTGGCGAACAATTTGTCCTGCAAGAAATTCAATTTTTGCTCATCAAACGAGCCAGTAAGTGGCCACTGTAACTCAGTATTGTCCCTCGTATACTTATTCCACAATGTGCTAAACATAATAGGGCCAATACCGTGCTTGACGTATACATCAAAATTGGGGGTACCCTTCTGAGGTGCAGGCTGGCTCTCTTCCAATCGAGCCTCAGTAGAACAACACTGACATCCAAAACACCCCAGTTTACTTAAGCAATGCATCTTAATATAAGACACATGCACTGTCCCTAACGGACAAGTATAACACCAGAAACAGTAATATAAAGAAAAGATAAGCAACAAATATTATTCAGAAACCAAACCAAATTGTCCAAAGACCACACCCTACAGACCGGAGACTGTACCAAGTTCAATAAGACAGGCTCGTGCCCCAGATCTTTTCAAGCATTGACCAAATTACCAGTTGGCCTGGCAGATTGTTCGCGAACAGTCCCAGACCTTTTCAAGCGCGGGCCAAATTTCCACTTGGTCTGGTAAACTGCTCACAAGCACTCTGTGCCTTTTCCAAGGGTCCGCAGATCCACCAAGTTCAAGACAAGACAGTCCGAAGACCGTACCAAGACACAGCCCGTCAGCTCGTGCCGTTCAAGCAAGGCAATCCGAAAACTGCACCAAGACAGTCCGGACCCTGTACCAAGACACAGCCCGTAGGCTCGTGCCGTTCAAGAATGGCGCAATTTTTCCAAGAATCAAATCACTCACCTGGTGCACAAAGGTCGAGTCAAGTTATTCTCCACTGCCGACTCTTCGGACCAAACGGTCAACTCCAAGGTTTCGCCTCCTCAGGACCCCAGCCGGTGACCACTAGACGAGGAAGCGCCCGATCAGACGGGTGGGGCAGCTGCGAGAACCAAGCTCAATCGTGTGGGGTACCCTGATCCGCCCGACCGACCAGACACAACCCCAACCCTGCAACCCGAGTACGGGCGAGTTGGATCACCTTGCAGGGTCCCTGTTCAGGCACCAACTGAAGGAAGTGGCCCTTAGGGGCCACCCAGGTTACTTACAACCACCTGCTAGGCCTTCCAAAGAAATGAAGAGTCGGTTAGACAGTAGAGAATACAAACGTACCTTTATTAGAAGTACTCTGCAGAGGAGTCCAATCTGACCTGCACCCTAAGATGTCTGCCGAGGGGACTGCCTCCCCGACAGTCTGCAACACCTAATCATTCCTCCAAAAAAGTTACCGGCCTGAGCCGAACATGAACAAAGAAAGCACAGGAGGATGGGCTACCACCCGCCAGATGGGTACATGCTATCTGTGATTTGAAGTCACCGCGCTGAATCTCAGCGTCTCCCAACGTGGGAGCAGAACTACACACTTGGATAGGTATGCGAGGGCAGAATGGCCTATTCATTAGTAAGTCCGAAAACAGCCTTGAACAGGAGAGAAAAAATAATAACTAAATACAGTATTCTGCTGAGGCAAGCAGTACGAATAATGAGGCCTACTTCAGACTCAGCCTAATAGGGATTATGAAATACAAAATGGAGTCACACTTGCTAACTAAAGCTTGCACGTTGCGGGGATAACTCAGTGGGTTGCATAACCTGAATACAAATGACATCCATTTAGACACACACTGCTAAACTAATGTAGCATGATATGAGTGCATAGCAGGAATGGGATTTTTTAAATCTAACACTAATATATAGAAAAGGGAAGGTTTAGGGACTGGCAAGTGTGTGCACTTGCCAAGTCGACATGGCAGTCCCAGACTGCACACTGGCTCTGCAATGGCAGGCCTGAGTCACATTTTACAAGCTGCTTCTGTGGGTGGCACAACCAGTGCTGCAAGCACACCAGCAGCATTTGATTTACAGGCCCTGGGCACACATAGTGCACTGTACTAGGGTCTGACAAGTAAATCAAACAAGCCAATCATGGAATCACTAATCCGTAACAATACTTTACAAAGGGAGCACTTGCACTTTGGCACTGAACAGCAGTGTGCCCAAAGCATCTAGACCAGCAAAAATGGAGTCCAACACACAGCAAAACACAGGAAGTAGAAAAGAAAATGGAAGGGAGACCCATGCCAATGGTGCCAGGTCTAACAATACCTTTTCGTCAAGTGCTTGCAGCTGTGTTGCGGTTCTTCTGAGGATATCAATTTGTATCTCCATCTTGAGTGACTGCATGCTTAATGCTTCCACAACAGTAGTCAAAAGTGTGGTCATTGAGTTCAAGATGCCTACTGCGGAGGCTGTAGCTCTGATCTCAGGCTGGGTTGATGCCTCCACAGCGGGCACGTAGTTTTTACTAGGTGTGGCTGTTAATTGAGTTGTTTGACTTGATTTCAAGTTTAGGTCGCGTAACTCTGGCCAGTCCACTTTCAAAATGATTGCCCAATGTTTTTGGGTGTGGTTGTTTCGCTCATTGGTGGATGTTCTTCTTTGGGAGGATGATGCTTCAGTGTTGACACTCCTAGCCAGGTGCGTGCAGTGAGATTAATTAACGTTGGCCTTGTTACTGACAATTAGTTGTTCACCAATTTGCTTAGTCTGTTCGTGGTTGGGAGAATTGATGAGCACTGGAATTAGTTTCACTTCCTCTTGGCATCTTGTAGGTGGTATTGGGTGACTTAGTTCCCAGAGTAGTGCTTGATTGGTCTGCTTTACACTCAATGTTTTCAGAAGCTATTGGGTCCATTCCAGATGACGTTTGAATGAGAAAGCTAAGATTAGAGATTGATTGTGAACTGTCCCTATGTATCTCGGCCTTGAATATTCTGTGCTTCCCGAAGGTGGCTGGAGCGGGTTATTTATTTGTAGGCTCCAGCTGCAAATTGTCAGATGCCACAGACTTTGTTACTAATGATGGAACAGGGAGATATATGCCAGCTACATCGCCATCACTGTAAAATGCCTTCCTTGATTTTATGTGGGCCGTTAATCCCTGATTGTGCTGGCTGTACTGTCAGATGTTATAGAAGTGTGCTCCCAAGAACTTTTCAGAGATCGTTTTGCGGCGTTAGGTCTTGAGGACAAGGTCCCTACTTTTTGAAGCTTGGTCAGTGATCTGGTTTGTCTCATCCTGCTGTATGAGGCACTGAAAGCAGAAAGGGGAGCTTAAGTAGACTTGAATAGTTTCCAGTGAGAGGAGTTAAAAAGTTTCAGAGCCTTCGCTTGTTAGAGATTGTGAGCAATGCTGGACTGCTTGATCGCTTAATTTGTTATGGTCTTTCTGGTACTATTTCTGATGCTGTCTCTTACTCTATTCCATCCTTGATTAGTAGAGCCATAGTGCCTTAAAGTCGAGTAGTCTTGAAGGTCTTAAAGGGCTTGGAAATCCAAAATCTAGGGTCTCTCAGGCCCGTGCCTGTCAACATTTACTTGCGTACGGTTATGATTCTCTTAGGGATCTTGAAGGAGGCTTCAGTGGGGTATGAGGCTGGGAACCACTTCGTCCAGGTACGCAAGCCGCACCAGTCCATAAGCTGGCGGCTTCTGCAAGCACCTGCCTAATGCCTACAGTGAAGCTACCTCCTGTCCCCCCGTTTGAGCTAACTTTTGCTCGCATTCGGGCCTCTAAGGATCTCCAGAATCCTGTTGTGTGGCCCGCTGCTCTGCTGCTCCTCAGCCTTTCACCTCTGGAGGTTCTAGACACTCTCAGCACCTCATCAGCCTGTTGATTAGCAGGGCTTAGCCAGCTTGCCATATTCCTAACTCTCCAATAGTCTCAAGATTTGGTAACCCAGTTTATGATCACTAAAGCAATAAACACTACTCTAATACTGAGAATCTGTACCCTCCAACACTTTTATTCTCTGCATTAAAAAATTAACTTAACTATAGTACCTAAATAATGAACAACTCAAATACAAACACAGATCTTACCAATGACTGGCTCAGAACACTGTTTCCTATTACATACAGTTAACACTAAAAAGCTTTGCTCGATAAACTATAAAATGGACTTACAATATCACAAAGATACTTCAGGGGCTGTATTATAGAAATGTACCCCAGGGGCACAACAGGCATGTGTGCTCGCTTTATGCGCACCTGGGGCATGTTGGTATTACAGAAGGGGCCATTTTGTAATACAGATAGCGCTGGCACACATATAGCTCCGGTGGTATTACCAGATGGTGTTCCCTCATTTGCATGGGGGTGTGGCCCCAAGCAAATGAGGGAATCTCTTTGCGTCTGTGCCTGCCCCGTATTATAGACACGGGCGCAGAGGCAAAGAAGCTGTCAGGAGGCGCTCTGACAGTGCACCACGTAAAAAGGTGGAGCACTGTCATTGTGCCCCCTGATGGCAGCACCTTGGGGAGGAAAGGGGGTCCTATGGACCCCAGAGCTCACTTTGCAGGCAGGTGCAGTCACTCACTGTACCCACCTGCAACGGGATCTCTAATCCCTCTTAAATGTGCAGGCGGGTTGCCGCCTGCACAGTGAAACATGGAGCGGCTGCTTAAAACTGCCAAGTATTTTACTTGAATGCGCTGCTCCAGGGCAGTACGACTTTGAGGTTGCCCTTCGGGCAGCATATTCAATGTAATAAGTCGCACTTACTCTGTTTGCCCCTGGCGCACCTGTTTCCTGTTTTTGCCTACTTTGCAGGCTTTAGGACTCTGGGCACTTTACCACTGCTAACCAGTGCTAAACTAAATGTTCTCTCTGCTTAAAACATGGCGACATTGGCTTATCCACAATTGGCATATCTAATTTACTTCTAAGTCCCTAGCAAAGTGCAATACATGTGGCCCGGGCCTGTAAATTAAATGCTACTAGTGGGCCTGCAGCACTGATTGTGCCACCCACTTTTGAAACCCTTTAAACACGTCTCAGGCCTGCCATTGCAGAGCCTGTATGTGCTGTATTAAACTGCCATGTCTACCTGGCAAGTTAACCCTCTTGCCAGGCCCAAACCTTCCTTTTCAGTACAAATAAGCCACCCCTAAGGTAGGTCCTGGACAGCCTAATGGCAGGATGCAGTGTATTTAAAAAGTAGGACATGTACTGTTAAGTTTTAAATGTCTTGGTAATGCAAAACTCTTAAATTTGTTTTTCACTACTGCAAGACCTACCTCTCGCATAGGATAACGTTGGGATTCGCTTATTACATTTTATATGTGTCATTTCTAATTAGGAAGAGATGGGATCCCCACGTTCAGTGTCTCTGAAAACACAATTTAAAATCACAACTTATAGTAAAGTTGGATTTTAAATTGTAATTAAGGAAATGCCACCTTTAGAAAATTCTCATTTTCTTACTTTAACCATTTGGGGTGGGTGACAGCTGGGCTTTGTGCATTTCCTCTAGACAGCCACACACAAAGGGAGCTTAGGTGTGACTGATGGGCCATCCACATCCTAATGGGTCGTCCTGGGCAGGGTGGGAAGGAGGAGCTGATACTTACACCTGTATAGGTAGTGTCTTGTCCCCACACAAAGGGCTGCATACCCCCCTGTAGTAAGTCAGGAGACAAGGCAGGAAGGGCAGGGACTCTGTGCACTTCAAAGCCATCCCTTTGAAATCTACCCCACTTCAAAGGCACAACTGGTTATAAGTACTGGACCTCAGACACCACCACTTCAGTACACTTCTGGCCCTGTGGATACTATGCCAGGAAGACGGACTACTGTGCTGCTGGAAGGACTGCCACTCTGCTGGACTGCTACTCTGCTGGACTCCTGCTCTGCTCTGCTGCCATCCTTGCTTGGGAGTCAGAAGGACTGGACCTGCATCTTTCCGACCCAGAACCAAAGTGACTCCAAGGGCTTGCTGGTTTGCCTCCTGTCTTGAAGTCTCAGGGACATCAAAGACTTACAACTCACCCTGCTACAGCACCTGCACTCTGCCATCTGAAAGTCTTGCCCTGCCGAGTGGTATCAACCCTGTCCTGGACCCTTGGAAGTTGGTATAAAGTGCTGCTTCAGCAGAAATCCAAGCATTGGCACCATTGCGCGGCTCGGAACAGGCGCGTCTCCATCGACGGCGATTCATCACTGCTGCTGCGAGGATCGAGAACATTGCATCGCCGACGGCACAAGGCATCTCCTCCATTTCTGATGCATCTACGACTTTGTGTGGCTTGGAGCTGATGCATCACATGCATCCTGTGGTTCGATGGCGACACTTCGCCTTCATCCTAAGGATCAGTAACGAAGCATCGCCACCTCTGCTTCTCGCATCTCGTCTTTGACGCAAACAAGGTACTTTACAGCGGTTCAAGGCTGGTCCCTGTAGCCGATCGATGCTCCATTGCGGTCGACTTGAACTTTTGGATTTCACCCAGTCTAGCGCAACCAGATAGCCCCGGTAGGCAGTTTATTCTGTTAAGCACTACATTTCAGTTTATTCTCTGAAAATTCATACTTCCATTTCTACTTATTGGATTTTTGTCGTTTTGTTCTTCTGTTTTTTCATTAAGTTAAGCTCTATTTTTCTAACTAGGTGTTGTATCTTTTTGTGTGGTGTTTTCACTGTTTTATAGTTTGAAGTGTTGCACAAATACTTTAAACCTTGCCTCTGCTGCCTGACTGCTCTGTGCCAAGCTATAAGGGGGTGAGCGCAGGTTAATTTAGGGTGTGTATCTGACTGACCCTGACTAGGATTGTAGTTCCTGATTGGACAGGGTGCATACCTCTGCCAACCAGAAACCTAATTCCTAGCATTGCAAATAATACTGCAACTATCTTAATTTCGGTGAGCATCTTGCCCTTATGCCCCCCCCCCAAATAAAACTACCAGTTATGGACTTTAATTGGATAAACGGGGGCAAAAGTATGTAATGTATGCAATGCCCTAAAGAGAAAGTCAAATCTTGGGGTAGGCTGTAAACTCGCGAGGAGTTTGGCAAAACTCTGCCAGAAAAAACAAGCACTAGATCTCTCAATGTGGGCAGTCGCTGCAGCTGAAGTGATTGGCGTAATAGTTTTGAAACTTTAGTGAAGATTTGTCAAATGGCGCCAAAGTTATTAGAAAAACAAAAAATGCTTTGTCTATGGAAACTAGGTCCTAATTATAACTACCTACTGACAACAGCCAGTACGTTATATATATATATATATATCATGTGATCAAGGCCGCAGTTTGGCGGTCGAAACGCGTCATCTTGACATGATTTTGCAATAAATCAACTTTTCTGCATTTGCATTGGAGTCTTTGCCCGTGTTTTACCCGGCGTGGTGTAACCTTGGGATCTATATATATATATATTATCTACTGGCGGTCGCCAGTAATAGTTATAGTTAAAACCTATTATCCATAGGAAATCCGCGACATTCTATTTGAAATAACGTTGGCGCCGGTTGACGAATCTTCGCGAAAGTTTCCAACTTGTTGGGGCGCTCCGGTCCGCTCCTATCCTGAAAGTCTCGGGGTGATACGTCAAGCGGGGGCCGAGAAAAAAGGGGGGTCCCAAAACACGTTTTCCCCATTCATTTTTCCATAGGAACCTTTAGTCGCAGCTACAGCCCGAACTGCTGAACGGAATTACACCAAATTTGGCAAAGAGGTAGCCCTTGGTTCAGTGTCGTGCCTTTTGCTTAAATTGTGTAAATCCGTTCAGTAGTTCCTGAGAAAATAAAAAGTAAAGTCACATATATATCTGGGCGGAGCCTAACCACACATGTCATCGTGAGATCTGATTGGCTGTCAGCACTTCATCCTGGAATTGCTGGCAGCCATCTTGGGACCAATATAAATGATAGTATCTCATTGAAATGCATTGTAGTGAATAGAAGATTTTGAGGGTCACCAAAAGGAGAACTATAAAGGGTGATAACAGGCTTTAGTTACATTAGAATTTATTTGTTGATGGTACCATACTAATTTTAGGAATTGTGGTGTATTCTAAGGTGATTTTACCATGTGAAAAACCTTCTGCTGGGATATCATGAATCATGTTTGAGAGAACACTATTTTCTCATGCTTGTCCCATGGAGGTTTGGAAGGTACTCCAGAAGCTAAAATGAGAGCATATTTTCTGTAAATTCACATTATCTTTCTCACTCATGTGAGAATGAAGTCTGACATTCTCAGTAAAACATGTACATCCAACAAGGGCAGAGACTGTCAGTTGATTCCTTTGTGTTCTACTGCAGCTTCCCAGAGTGTTCTAAAGAACAACTAGAGTGCTAACAGCCTTACTTATAACAAAAGTATGGCACACCTGAAGCCATCTTGATTGGAATAAACTGGTAACACTTAAACAATTTAATTTAAAAAGGAACAAAATGATGGGGTTCATTTTGTCATAGAAATTATGGTTAGTGCTGTAGAAAGAAAAATGAGGACATGTTTCAAGTGTGATCTCAAATATCTTCCTGTTATATTTCAACAGGAGCAGCCTGCCAGTTGATGCCTTTGTGTTCTACTGCAGCTTCCCAGAGTGTTCTAAAGAACAACTAGAGTGCTAACAGTCTTACTTATGACAAAAGTATGGCACACCTGAAGCCATCTTGATTGGAATAAACTGGTAACACTTAAAACATTTAATTTAAAAAGGAACAAAATGATGGGGTTCATTTTGTCATAGAAATTATGGTTAGTGCTGTAGAAAGAAAAATTAGGACATATTTCAAGTGTGATCTCAAATATCTCCCTGTTATATTTCAACAGGAGCAGCCTGCCAGTTGATGCCTTTGTGTTCTACTGCAGCTTCCCAGAGTGTTCTAAAGAACAATTAGAGCGCTAACAGCCTTACTTATGACAAAAGTATGGCACACCTGAAGCCATCTTGATTGGAATAAACTGGTAACACTTAAAACATTTAATTTAAAAAGGAACAAAATGAGGGGTTCTTTTCGAAATAGAAATTATGGTTAGTGCTGCAGAAAGAAAAATTAGGGCATGTTTTAAGTGAGATCTCAAATCCTCTTCTATTTCATTAGAAAATTCTGACATGCAGACTGAAAGAATCACTTTCAATACCAGCAGCAGACTACCAGTTAACTCCCTGGTGAGCAGTAGCTTTACTCCAGTGATCTAATGAGCAACTAGAGTGCTAACATTCTGAATTTATGGCAGATGTGAGACACATCTGAATGCCTTCTTGATGGAATCAAAGTAAAAAACTGAAAGCATTTCCTACTGAGTAGACTGCAGTAAATGAAGAAATTAGGAAACTTCATAACAAAGAAGTCTTCCAAGATGGCCACCAGTGAAAAAAGAGCCCAAATGTAGCACAAATATTACCCAGATGTAGCCCACATATAGCCCAATGACAAAAGTGTGCAAAACACTTTTTATTTTTAGTTTTTTTGCAGTTTTATGTAGTGCAGACTGGTCAGGTATTGGAGCATTGCATCTTAAAACATGACCCCCTACACTACAAAAACACCACTGCACTACCTTAAACCCTAAAACACTACCCCCAGCACGACCCCCTACACTACAAAAGCACCACTGCACTATCCTAAACCCTAAAACACTACCCCCAGCACGACCCCCTACACTACCCAAACACCACTACACTAACCTAAATCCTAAAACACTACCACCAGCACGACCCCCTACACTACCCAAACACCACTGCACTACCCTAAAACATGACCCCTACACTACACAAACACCACTGCACTTCCCTAAACCCTAAAACACTACCCCCAGCATGACCCCTACACTACACAAGCACCACTGCACTACCCTAAACCCTAAAACACTACCCCCAGCACGACCCCTACACTACACAAACACCACTGCACTACCCTAAACCCTAAAACACTACCCCCAGCACGACCCCTACACTACCCAAACACCACTGCACTACCCTAAAACATGACCCCCTACACTACACAAACACCACTGCACTACCCTAAACCCTAAAACACTACCCCAGCACGACCCCTACACTACACAAGCACCACTGCACTACCCTAAACCCTAAAACACTACCCCCAGCACGACCCCCTACACTGCCCGAACACCACTGCACTGCCCTAAACCCTGAAACACCAGCCCCTGCATGACCCCCTACACTGCCCGAACACCACTGCACTGCCCTAAACCCTGAAACACCACCCCTAGCACGACCCCCTACACTGCAGGAACACCACTGCACTGCCCTAAACCCTGAAACACCACCCCCTTCACGACCCCCTACACTGCCCGAACACCACTGCACTGCCCTAAACCCTGAAACACCACCCCCAGCATGACCCCCTACACTGCCCGAACACCACTGCACTGCCCTAAACCCTGAAACACTACCCCCAGCAAGACCCCCTACACTGCCCGAACACCACTGCACTGCCCTAAACCCTGAAACATCACCCCCAGCAAGACCCCTACACTGCCCGAACACCACTGACCTAAACCCTGAAACACCACCCCCAGCACGACCCCCTACACTGCCCGAACACCACTGCACTGCCCTAAACCCTGAAACACTACCCCCAGCATGACCCCCTACACTGCCCGAACACCACTGCTCTGCCCAAAACCCTGAAACACCAGCCCCAGCACGACCCCTACACTGCCCGAACACCACTGCACTGCCCTAAACCTTGAAACACCAGCCCCTGCACGACCCCCTACACTGCCCGAACACCACTGCACTACCCTAAACACTGAAACATCACCGCCAGCAAGACCCCCTACACTGCCCGAGCACCACTGCACTGCCCTAAACCCTGAAACACCAGCCCCAGCACGACCCCCTACACTGCCCGAACACCACTGCACTGCCCTAAACCCTGAAACACCAGCCCCAGCACGACCGCCTACACTGCCCGAACACCACTGCACTGCCCTAAACCCTGAAACACCAGCCCCAGCACGACCCCTACACTGCCCGAACACCACTGCACTGCCCTAAACCGTGAAACACCAGCCTCAGCACGACCCCTACACTGCCTGAACACCACTGCACTGCCCTGAACCCTGAAACACCAGCCCCAGCATGACCCCCTACACTGCCCGAACACCACTGCACTGCCCTAAACCCTGAAACACCACCCCCAGCACGACCCCCTACACTGCCCGAACACCACTGCACTGCCCTAAACCATGAAACACCAGCCCCAGCACGACCCCCTACACTGCCCGAACACGACTGCACTGCCCTAAACCCTGAAACAACAGCCCCAGCAAGACTACCTACACTGGACGAACACCACTGCACTGCCCTAAACCCTGAAACACCAGCCCCAGCACGACCGCCTACACTGCCCGAAATCTACTGCACTGCCCTAAACCCTGAAACACCACCCCCAGCAAGACTACCTACACTGGACGAACACCACTGCACTGCCCTAAACCCTGAAACACCACTCCCTGCACGACCCCCTACACTGCCCAAACACTACTGCACTGCCCTAAACCCTGAATCACCATCCCTCAGCACGACACCCTACACTGCCCGAACACCACTGCACTGCCCTAAACCCTGAAACACCACCCCAGCACGACCCCCTACACTGCCCGAATACCACTGCACTAAACACTGAAACACCACCCCTGCACGACCCCCTACACTGCCGGAACACCACTGCACTGCCCTAAACCCTGAAACACCACCCCCAGCACGACCCCCTACACTGCCCTAACACCACTGCACTGCCCTAAACCCTGAAACATTACCCCCAGCACAACCCCCTACACTGCCTGAGCACCATTGCTCTGCCCTAAACCCTGAAACACTAGCCCCAGCACGACCCCTACACTGCCCGAACACCACTGCACTGCCCTAAACCCTGAAACACCACCCCCAGCACAACCCCTACACTGCCCGAACACGACTGCACTGCCCTAAACCCTGAAACACCAGCCCCAGCAAGACCCCCTACACTGCCCGAACACCACTGCATTGCCCTAGACTCTAAAACCCCAGCCCCAGCAAGACCCCCTACACTGCCCGAACACCACTGCACTGCCCTAAACCCTGAAACACCAGCCCCAGCATGACCCCCTACACTACACGAACACCACTGCACTGCCCTAAACCCTGAAACACCAGCCCCAACACGACCCCCTACACTGCCCGAACACCACTGCACTGCCCTAAACCCTGAAACACCAGCCCCAGCACCACCCCCTACAATGCCCGAACACCACTGTACTGCCCTAAACCCTGAAACACCACCCCCTGCACCGCCCCCTACACTGCCCGAAGACCACTGCACTGCCCTAAACCCTGAAACACCACCCCTGCACGACCCCCTACACTGCCCGAACACCACTGCACTGCCCTAAACCCTGAAACACCACCCCCTGCACCACCCCCTACACTGCCCGAACACCACTGCACTGCCATAAACCCTGAAACACCACCCCTGCACCACCCCCTACACTGCCCGAACACCACTGCACTGCCCTAAACCCTGAAACACCACCCCCAGCATGACCCCCTTTACTGCTCGAACACCACTGCACTGCCCCAAACCCTGAAACACCACCCCCAGCATGACCCCCTACACTGCCCAAACACCACTGCCCTAAACCCTGAAACACCACCCCTGCACGACCCCCTACACTGCCCGAACACCACTGCACTCCCTAAACCCTGAAACACCACCCCCTGCATGACCCCCTACACTGCCCGAACACCACTGCACTGCCCTAAACCACCACCCCCAGCACGACCCCCTACACTGCCCGAACACCACTGCACTGCCCTAAACCCTAAAACACCACCCCCAGCACGACCCCCTACACTACCCAAACACCACTGCACTGCCCTAAACCCTAGAACACTACCCCCAGCATGACCCCCTACACTACCCGAACACCACTGCACTACCCTAAACCTAAAATACTCCCCCCAGCACGACCCCCTACACTACCCGAACACGACTGCACTGCCCTAAACCCTAAAACACTCCCCCAGCACGACCCCCTACACTACCCGAACACCACTGCACTGCCCTAAACCCTAAAACACTCCCCCAGCATGACCCCCTACACTACCTAAACATAACTGCACTGCCCTAAACCCTAAAACACTACCCCCGCATGACCCCCTACACTACCCAAATACCAATGCACTACCCTAAACTCTAAAACAATACCCCCGCACGACTCCCTACACTACCCAAAGACCACTGCACTACCCTAAACCCTAAAACACGACCTCCTACACTACACAAACACCACTGCACTACCCTAAACCCTAAAAACTACCCCCAGCACGAACCCCTACACTACCCAAACACCACTGCACTACCCTAAACCATAAAACACTACCCCCAGCAGTACCCCCTACGCTACCCAAACACCACTGCACTACCCTAAACCCTAAAACACTACCCCCAGCAGTACCCCTACACTACCCAAACACCATTGCACTACCCTAAACTCTAAAACACTACCCCAGCAGTATCCCCTACACTACCCAAACACCACTGCACTACCCTAAACCCTAAAATCCTAAAACACTAACCCCAGCACGACCCCCTACACTACCCAAACACCACTGTACTACCCTAAACCCTAAAACACTCCCCCAGCACGACTCCCTACACTACCCAAACACCACTGCACTACCCTAAACCCTAAATCTACCCCCAGCATGACCCCCTACACTACACAAACACCACTGCACTACCCTAAACCCTAAAACACTACCCCCAGCACGACCCTCTTCACTACCTAAACACAACTGCACAATTTGTTACAGGCGTTGCAACGCAGGCCTGTGGTGCTTACTGGAAGTACCTGGTGGGCTAATTGGGCCCCAGGGACTCTCAGGATTCAAGGTGACCTAATCCTCCAACTTAAAACGCGCCACGGGCGCGTTTGCACAGTGGTGAAGGGAGGGCGGGGCCTCAGGTGACATGTGCGCAAACACGCCCTGTGGTGCGTTTTAAGTTGGGGAGTTAATTCCCTTTGAATCCTGGGGGCCAACTAGCCCACCAGGTACCTTCAGTAAGCACAACAGAGTTGCGTTGCAGAGAGGTGAAAAAGGTGCGTGGCCTCGGAACGCCTCTCTGCAACTCAGCTCTGTGGTCCTAACTATAGGTACCTGGGGGCTAGTTGAGCCCCAGGGACCCTCAGGATTCAAGGGGACTTAATCCCGCAACTTAAAACGCGCCCCGGGCGCGTTTGCACACATGTCACCTCAGGCCCCCTCCCTTCACCACTGTGCAAACGCGCACTGGCTCTGGTTAGTCAGAGTCAGTTACCACCAGTACCCGTCTGAAAAAGTTGTGGGCACAGGATGATTTTGCAACAAGGCCTCTTTCTGCTCCTCTGTTGGTTCTTTCTGCACATCTTTTGCTTCTTTCTGTGCGTTTTTTCTTCTTTCTTCACATGTCCTACCTCTGTTGGCATAGTTAGAAACTAGCATTTAAAAAACCTTTGAAATTCACTTAAAAAATCATAGGTTTCAGGCACGTTATAGTTAGAAATTAGCATTTAAAAAACCTTTGAAATTCACTGAAAAAACCATAGGTTTCAGGCACGTTATAGTTAGAAATTAGCATTTAAAAAACCTTTGAAATTCACTGAAAAAACCATAGGTTTCAGGCACGTTATAGTTAGAAATTAGCATTTAAAAACCTTTGAAATTCACTGAAAAAACCATAGGTTTCAGACACGTTATAGTTAGAAATTAGCATTTAAAAAACCTTTGAAATTCACTGAAAAAACCATAGGTTTTAGGGACAGTTATAGTCAGTTGGACATTGCACTCGTACAAAACCCGTGAAATTCCCCTGTTATAGTTAGTTCAGCTAACTATAACTTGCGCCCATAATGCACTGCTGATGACGTCACATATTACATCACTCATGACATGGTCAGTGACATCACTGATGACATCACTGATGACATCTCAAATGACATCACTGATGACATCATCCATGTGATAATTTCATGCATCTTCTCACACCCTAATATAACTTTTGATACACCCACTCTAAATTACAGACTGCCATTCTCAAAACCATAGACACTCCAACACCAAAAACTACATACCCACTCACTGATTCTTAGGTCTACACACACATCCACTCACTCACCTGTACAGTCACTCTTACTTACAGTCACTCAGTACAGGACTATCATATGCACTCATACACCTATATAAATACTCACACACCGCCACTCATCCATAGAGGTACTCACACACCTAGTCAGTCATGCAAAAAATTAATCACACACCCATTTACCCCGTTACCTGACCAGCTCCCATCACCCCTGATACTCACTCCGCCCTTATGCACTCTCCACTCTTTGACCATTCCCCAATCACATGCGTCAGCCCCTATCATGCGGTCACATCCAAAGGCCTTCTCACACACTGATTCGGACCTTACAACGAACATCCATGATCAACTAACCCCTTCAATCCCTAATAACGTTATCCCTAGGCAACCAGTTAATGAGATACTCACTCCGCCCTTATGCACTCTCCACTCTTTGACCATACCCCAATCACATGCGTCAGCCCCTATCATGCGGTCACATCCAAAGGCCTTCTCACACACTGATTCGGACCTTACAACGAACATCCATGATCAACTAACCCCTTCAATCCCTAATAACGCTATCCCTAGGCAACCAGTTAATGAGATACCCTTGCAACCAAACCTTATTTGCCGACCTCCCGCTACAATAGAACCCACACCTACTCACACATCTAATTATCCCAACGCTGATTGGATCGAACGATTCAATGAGCTAGCCAGTGGCCTAGCCCATCTCAAGGATGAAATGCAAAGTCTATCAACCATCACCAAAGAACTCCTAAACACACACAGAGCTACTAGTGCCACCGTGAACCGAATCAGTCACCTAACTAGCAGATATATCACCAAGAACTCACACCTCGAGGATACCAGACAGTATAAGATACCTTCCCCCAATGACCCATCTCGTCCTAGGAGGGCAACTGCTGTACTATCGGACAATGACATTGATGACCTCTGCATATCCTATGCCAGCCAGACAGCCATCAGTGAGTCTCGTTGTGGCACTATCCAATCCATTCAAACCAACCCCTTCAGAGAACCCACTCACAACCACAGATCCATTATTAGAGAAAACCTCACAAATATCAACATAGTGCAGACCACTCCCCCATCTGACTAGCAAGCTGAAATGTGCACTCATCAATTGCAGATCTGCTAACAAACATGCCCCTGACATTTACGACTTCATCCTCGCGAATGATCTTGACATTATCGTCCTTACCGAAACATGGCTAAACAGTTCCTCCTCTCCCATCTTGGACCTACTGGTACCCCCTGGACACGACCTAATCCGTCTAGACAGAAACATGCAACCCGGCGGCGGGATAGCCTGCATTTATCGAAACACTATCGCAGTCAATCAAGCAGACTCCACCTCTCTATCCTCTTGCGAATATCTCTGTATCAACATCTCTGATGACAAGCGCCTCGCCTGCAAACTTCACATAATATATCACCCCCCGGGTGATAATTTGACGTTCATCGATGAGCTAATGGAAGTTATTACATCCAATGACAACTCACAAGTACCACAGATTTTCCTGGGCGACTTCAATCTCCACTGGAATAACTCAGGTGATCTTGGTGTCAGTTGTCTCAAATCTTTTCGGGCAAATCAGGATCTGTCCCAACTATGTGACAGTCCAACCCACAACAAGGGAGAGACACTAGACCTCATCATAGCTAAAATGAACACTGTATCTTTAGAATCCATCACCCCCTGTGACTGGACAGACCATTATAGCATTCTCTTCTCCATCAATATCGTGGTAAGTCCTAAAAGGGGTCAACCCACAAAAACAAAACAATGGAAAAGGAATATACAAAATATCAACCCCATCGACCTGGTAAACCGATGCAACTCCGCCCTGACCCCCTCAACAGACATGGCAGACGTCCACGACCTTACAGTCTTTTACAATTCCACAATGCTTGAAATTCTTGACTCTGCAGCGCCCATCCAGGAAAAAACGTTTCCTCCAAACTCTCAAAACCATGGTTCAATGAGAATCTGAATTCGGAGCGGCGAAAGCTAAGATCAGCGGAGCGACTATGGAAATCAGCACCCTCCATTGAGCACTTATATCAACTCAGAGTGCTGAGGAATTCATACAATAGGAAGATCCTAAAGGCTAAAGCAGACTTTTTCAAATCCCAGCTGAACCAAGCCATCAACCGTCCCAAAAAACTATTCGAAATCGTCAAACAACAAGCGTGCAACAAGCCAAACTCCCTGGAACCAAGCGATTCGGTTACACCTAACTGCGATGAGCTGACCAACTTCTTCCTAGAAAAAACAAAATCCATTGAACTCAACATCCAATCTAAGAAGGTCCTCCCTCAAACTATGGCCCTTGATGATAAATCTCACTCTCAGATCAAGGTCCATTTTATTACTCCGACTGAAATCCCCCAAAACAATGCCTCCTGGCACACCTTCTCGCCCATCCCTGAACAAGAAATCTACAACACTCTTCTAACGATTAACCCCTCAAATCACTTCTCTGACCCCTTACCTCCTTCTTTATTCAAAATGATAAAAACCTCTATTCTTCCCCTATGGTCAAAGATCGTAAACGCCTCCCTGAGACAAGGGTCCATACCGGACTGTCTCAAAATAGGGCAGGTCACTCCTATACTAAAGAAGTCTGACTCCCCCACTGATCTCAACAACTACCGCCCTATATCCAACATCCCCACTCTGGCGAAATTGCTGGAAAAATGTGTGCAAATACAACTATGCAACCACATCGAGAATTACAACCTCCTAGACAAACACCAATCCGGCTTCCGGCATGGTCACAGCACTGAATCTGCACTCACCCACATAATGGACGACATCCTAAAATTGCTTGACCACAATGAATCATGCCTATTGATACTTCTTGACTTATCCTCCGCTTTTGATACGGTTAAGCATGACAACCTACTGTCCTTACTGGAACGAAGGATGGGCCTAACTGGCTCAGTGCTACAATGGTTCACCTCCTTCCTAAATAACAGAACACAAAGAATTAAGACGAAGAATTCACTCTCTCAACCCTCCATGGTCACCATAGGGGTTCCACAAGGCTCAGCACTCTCACCCATCCTTTTCAATTTACTCATGGAACCCCTGGCAAACGCACTGAACTCTGCGAACATTCTATATCACCTATATGCGGACGACACTCAACTGTATATGAAAATCTCCCAACCAGAAGACTTCATCTCCCTCAACGCTATTCTACAGAATACTCAAAGTTGGCTCACTGACAACCACCTCATGCTTAACACCAAAAAAACAGAATTCCTTCTCATCTCCCCTCCCAATCACACACCCAAGATAGACTTATGGTTGAAGCATCTTACTTCCTTTGACTGTGCTCCTCACATCATTGACTCTGCGAAATCCTTGGGAGTCATCATAGACAAACACCTGAACATGCAGGCGCAAATCAATATTGCCACCAAGGGAGCTAATCATCAGATGAGCATACTAAGGAAACTCAAGCCCTTCCTCCCACATAACGACTTACAAATGGCGGTTCAAGCCCTAGTGCTACCAAGATTGGACTATGGAAGCACCACCCTATGCGGTCTTCCCAAATACAAGCTTGCCCCTCTGAGGGCTTCGCTTAACGCTGCGGCCAGATTGGTCTCAGGAACTAAAAGAAATAATCACATTTCTCCAACCTTGAAAGCTTTGAACTGGCTACCCTACGAGGCTAGAATACACCTAAAGATCGCCTGCATGACCCACAAAGCCCTGCATAGCAATACCCCCAGCTACTTAGCACGAAAGCTTGAGCGCTCAGGAGGATGCAGAGTATTGCGTAGTGCGAGTTCACTACTACTGAAACCACAATCCTTCCACAAAAAGAGAACTGATTGCAGAGCATTCTCAGGGATTGCTCCAAAGATTTGGAACTCCCTACCACCAGTGGTTCGCGGGATCACTTCCTTTACCTCCTTCAAAAAAGAAGTAAAACAGCTCCTAATGAACAAATTCATATCCTAAGACTGTAATTGTATGATGTCTACCATTATCCTATGCTACCCTTATACCACGGTCTACCTCTTTTGTACCGAATGACTTATATCGAATGTATGCATACTACCTCAACCACCTAATATGCAATAACTTGTGTATTGTAAAGCGCTCTGATTCCCTCTTGGATCATTCCTTAATACTACTACTCTCCTATGCCACCCATATACTCCTATATACCTCTTTTGTACTGTATGGCGCAACAACTGTATTCTGTAAAGCGCTCTGATACCCCCGTGGGTCATGTTTGCGCTATATAAAACTTTATAAATAAATAAAATAAATAAATTTACTCACCTATACAGTTATACACACACCAGCTCACTTACTCATACAAATACTAGCACATTCTTACGCTCTTATACAATAACTGATACAAGCACACACGCATCCATACAGCCACTCTCACAATAACACACTCTCACTTATAGCCATTTAAATACTCTAACACACATATATACTGCCTTTTACATATGTAGTTACTCGCACATGTACCACTGAGATATACATTCACTCACTAACACACCCATACACACACTCACCCACCCAAGCAGTCCATCACAGATGCACTCTTGAAATCATGCACCCAGTGAATCACCCACTCACACATCTATGTATAGAGTCACACACACCCCACCCACACAAACACTCAGGCAGCCATACAGATACTCAGAGAACCAATCAATAACCCATATAGACACTCATGTAGCTATTCGCAAATCCATGCATCCACTTACACACCAACAAACAGACGGATACAGACATTCACACAGTTTAGTCACTAACCCATGCATTCAGTAAGATACGTTTAATCACTCACTTGTAGAGTCAGTCACTCACGTACTAAATCATCCATTCAGACACTTATACACCCACTCATTCTTTCAATACGCCTTTCCCTATATATATTAAACATATTTAAACTTTACAGAAACACACAGTCACTGGATGATGTCATCAGTGATGTCATTTGAGATGTCATCAGTGATGTCATCAGTGATGTCACTGACCATGTCATGAGTGATGTAATATGTGACGTCATCAGCAGTGCATTGCGGGGCGCGAGTTATAGTTAGCTGAACTAACTATAACAGGGGAATTTCACGGGTTTTGTATGAGTGCAATGTCCAACTGACTATAACTGTCCCTAAAACCTATGGTTTTTTCAGTGAATATATATATATATATATATATCAGCAAACCATCCTTACAGAACCAGGAATGACGACGCCATGTGTGGTGCAAATTTTCTCTTTATTCGGCCTCAGTCGAACGCGTTTCGGAGCCTGACGCTCCTTGCTCACCGACAATAAAGTTCAGAAAACTGCCATTTTTTACATTGTTTCTGTGTGTCACGTGAAAACTACCAACCCATAGAGTGTGAAAACAGACCTGTAGTTTTTCATGGTTCGGCGTAGTAAAACAAATTTGCATGCTAAAAACCGTGTCATTTTTACCTTTAAAAACAAATTGTGCACTTCATTAATCAATGTGTTCCATTGTCATAAAAAGTAAAAACCTTTTCATACTTTATAATAAAGGATTTTGAATGTTTGATGTAAAATATTTGATATAAAATATTTACAATTTTAACCTCATAATACACCGCATGGTAATATCATATTGTTAAGAAAATTCATTTTTAAAGAAAATTCTATTTTTGAGGGAAAAAATTCATTTACAAAATACGCCACTACATTTAGCCCAAGTGGGCTTTAAAGGCTAACACTTGATTTATGCATACAATTAAGCCCATGTGGGCTATCATATTGCAAAGAAGGGAGAACCATACTACGTTCCACGCCCAAGTGGGCATCTAAACTCTATTCATTACACTACAGGTCGGTTCCTAAATAACCCCTATTAAACAAAACACCTAACATGAATTAAAAACTTTCTCTTTGTTACATTACACAGCTTGCATTGAAAACATTATACCATATTCAAATATCTACAAATGAGGGGCCGATTCCGATCTCGGTCGGAGGCGCTCCCAATACCATTCGGTCGGGAAAAAAGCCATGCGAATGCCTGTTTCCCGACCGATCCGCACATTATTCCGAACGAGCAAGTACGATGCGCACAACAGCAATAGAATCCGGCCCAGTCGGACTCACCCAATCCAGGCCCTGATCTCCGACCGAGGCGCATCCGGAAACGCCGAATCGAGTCGCACGGAAGGGAAAATGCAGCCCCGTCCGGCCGGACAAGTACGATGCGCTTCCCGTACGCGCCGAACCCGTCGCTACGTCCGGCACGTCAAAGCTTCCGGGAGAGGCGCACATAAGCTCCGATTCGCACCACAACACGATCCACGGCTACGAGACGAACACGCCAGCGACGAGGACGAGGTGAAGCAACGAGAAAGACGAACACGACGAACCAACCATGAATCCCTTCATTCCGATCCTACCAATATTCTACATCTACTACCGGAACAGGCACGGACGCGTACGGCGCAGAAGGTAAGTCAGACACCAACCACAAAAACAAACAACACGTACACGACACATCACACACACACAGAGGGATGCAGACTTTACTTACACCAGCAACAGCAGCACCATAGGGGCGGGATGCCCATCACCAATGCCACATATACACACAGGGGCCCGGATGCCCACCATCACTACCACCTCTACCCAGGGGGGGCTGGATGCCTGTCACTACTACCACCCTTAGCCATGGGGGTGCCAGATGCCTACCACTACTACCACCTCTACCCAGGGGGGGCTGGATGCCTACCACTACTACCACCTCTACCCAGGGGGGGCTGGATGCCTACCACTATTACCACCCTTAGCCACGGGGGTGCCAGGTGCCTACCACTACTACCACCTCTACCCAGGGGGGGCTGGATGCCTACCACTACTACCACCTCTACCCAGGGGGGGCTGGATGCCTACCACTATTACCACCCTTAGCCATGGGGGTGCCAGGTGCCTACCACTACTACCACCTCTACCCAGGGGGGCTGGATGCCTACCACTACTACCACCTCTACCCAGGGGGGCTGGATGCCTACCACTACTACCACCTCTACCCAGGGGGGCTGGATGCCTGTCACTACTACCACCCTTAGCCATGGGGGTGCCAGATGCCTACCACTACTACCACCTCTACCCAGGGGGGCTGGATGCCTACCACTACTACCACCTCTACCCAGGGGGGGCTGGATGCCTACCACTATTACCACCCTTAGCCATGGAGGTGCCAGGTGCCTACCACTACTACCACCTCTACCCAGGGGGGGCTGGATGCCTACCACTACTACCACCTCTACCCAGGGGGTGCTGGATGCCTACCACTACTACCACCTCTACCCAGGGGGGGCTGGATGCCTACCACTATTACCACCCTTAGCCATGGGGGTGCCAGGTGCCTACCACTACTACCACCTCTACCCAGGGGGCTGGATGCCTACCACTACTACCACCTCTACCCAGGGGGGGCTGGATGCCTACCACTATTACCACCCTTAGCCATGGGAGTGCCAGGTGCCTACCACTACTATCACCTCTACCCAGGGGGGGCTGGATGCCTACCACTACTACCACCTCTACCCAGGGGGGGCTGGATGCCTACCACTACTACCACCTCTACCCAGGGGGGGCTGGATGCCTACCACTATTACCACCCTTAGCCATGGGGGTGCCAGGTGCCTACCACTACTACCACCTCTACCCAGGGGGGGCTGGATGCCTACCACTACTACCACCTCTACCCAGGGGGGGCTGGATGCCTACCACTACTAGCACCTCTACCCAGGGGGGGCTGGATGCCTACCACTATTACCACCCTTAGCCATGGGGGTGCCAGGTGCCTACCACTACTACCACCTCTACCCAGGGGGGGCTGGATGCCTACCACTACTACCACCTCTACCCAGGGGGGCTGGATGCCTACCACTACTACCACCTCTACCCAGGGGGGGCTGGATGCCTACCACTACTACCACCCTTAGCCATGGGGGTGCCAGATGCCTACCACCAACAACACCCCCACTCACAGGATGGCTAATACATGTCGCAACAAGCACACACCAACATAAAGAATGCAACATTAAGACATCCCCCCAACACCATGACAAGCGTGTGTAGACTGTGTCAAATGCCTACAACACAGAACATGACTTTCAACATACTTTCAATATCACATGTACCACACATAAATGTGTGTGTCCCCCACAATGCAAGCAGGCCATGACCATTGTGGCAATGGGGTCCAAACCCCCATCATCACAGTGACCAAAATGTAAGTGTGGGGTCCATAGCTGAAGCACATTTTGACCATTGTGGCAATGGGGTCCAAACCCCCATCATCACAGTGACCAAAATGTAAGTGTGGGGTCCATAGCTGAAGCACATTTCGACCATTGTGGCAATGGGGTCCAAACCCCCATCATCACAGTGACCAAAATGTAAGTGTGAACAAAGTAAAAGCTGCTACTGGCAAACTGCATGGATAATTCCTGGTCACAGAACAAGAAACACATCAGTGGCAAAGTAGTGCAGGTGTCCCATTGCAACATAGATTTGGGGAGGCAAACAGTGCAGTGCAAATAAGACATACCTTTGGCCATCTGCAGACAAACATCACCCATGGTGGCTGACACTGTCAACAGTCATCAATGACACAATGACAGAAGTGACCATCAGAATGCAGACCCACATATTTGCACCAATTGACACACCAATGCAGATACCCTGTGGAGACTGTAGATGTCAGGTGAACAGATACCATACCATGGCAGCAATGGGACACACAAACAATGATCATTGTGCTGACTGATGACCTAGGAGTCCCAGGGACAGCAGGGGAAACACACCAAACAACATACAGATAATGGCACACGAAAGATATGCCAATGCAGTGGCGCTGATGCACAAACACAAACAGGCAGACACACACTGCACATCAAACACAACAGGTGAGGGGGGGACCAGTGTCCCCAGGCAACCACACAACACATGAGGAGGCCTGAAGACCAAACACACAGATGTGCATACAGTGCCACACCAAGGTAACTCATGGATCCAATTCCCCTATGTGGGCAATCAGGCATTGTCAGATGAGAGGGAGCACAAATCACACATGTCACACAAGCATGTAGGAACTGCAACCGACACAGTAAGACACTGAGGCACCACAGCACCACCCCCAGGGCCCACACAATGTGGTGACCCTGGGCTGCATTACAATCACACTGTGATGACAAAGCCAGATGTTGTTCACACTGTGAACCACAGTCATGTATCCTGAGCAAAGAATTACCAGCACACCCACACAAGCACAAATCAATCAGCATGGCCAGTAAGCCAAGGCCAACATGGAGGCAGGGGTCTTGCCGGGCAACAACTCTCATCTGTACACACTCAACAATACACACCTCGACCTCCAACAATGTGCTGCAGTGAAGCTCACATGCACTGGTGACATTGCACATGCACCCATGACAATCCCAGGGGGGTGGGTGGGAAGCAAGGTGCAGAAACACAGCACACATGGCCACTCAACAAGACTCCTAAATGTCTGACACACTGCACACTACGCTGTACATGGACATGACGGCAACACCACACCAACCAATGGGATCCCAGCCACAGCCACACACCAATGAAGAAGCCAATGTCACCCACAAAGAACACACATGGACAACTACCAACATTGCAGCCCTGACCCTGAGGAGTGCCAGCAGTCACACACACAACGTGTCACAACCAATGAAAGCTAACACAAACCGGAAATCACATTACAGGAGTAAACAACAAGTGCCAAGGGGAATCCTAACTGTGACCCATCAGCACCTGCCCACAAACTCAGCCCTGACAGCAAACACACCTATGGGTGACACCCTGATGACCAGTAATGTGCCATGCACCCACATCACAGAGAACCCAGGGAGAAGACTTTGGGGGAACATAGGTCAACTCAGCAAGCATCACAAACAGGAACATCACTAGGGATCCCAGCATGCACAGCAAAATGGAAGTGAACACACAGACATGCTCATACAACACACACCTTGGGCGCAGGCGATGTCACAGGAGTACACACTGCCATGAGGGGACTCCACTCCTGTGTGAGGAAAGCTGTGCCATATGTCGCATCAGTAGGGCTCCATCATGTCAGCAGAACACTTGGTCACACAGTCAACAATTAGCACCAAATCAAGTCTCCCATCACATCAGCCTGGTCATGGGAGTGTCAATGAAATCATCAGCACAGATCCAACACACATGTATAGCAAGTTGCACTGACAACACAGATGAGTCCTTCCCCATTGATGCCCAAACCTGCATGTCCAGTGGAGATGGCCACACGGTCAGGGAAGTAGACTAATTGAACAATGGCAAGCACTACAGATGTGCATGGGTGGAAGCCACAGATGTGACATTGCTAATGTAAGTAGGAAATCCCATTGCCAAATATTGAAAACATGACACCCTCAGATGCTGTTAAGGATGACATGGATACACCACAGGATAGGACACTGTCCCACTGGACCACATGGGTCCCTGCCCAGTGACACTTCATTTTCATGAGACCAAAGATCATCATCCCTGCTGCAAGGGCATGGTCAGCATCATCAACATCATCAACATCAAAAGTAAAAGCATTATAGAACAGAACGTTGCTTTATTCAGCATATGTGTGTCCAAAACCTCAGAAAACAGTAATGCTCCAACAAAGGCCAATGGCCAGTCCATCAAGGAAGTCAATACAGGGTGACAGTGGCAGATGTCACCCTACGCATGCCTGCACTGATCAAAACCAGGGACAATCCACTAGGAGGGGCAACCGGGGGGGGCAGGCCAGGCACCGCAGGGACAGGATCACGGCTCACCAGGAGGAGGCAGGGGAGGGGTGGTGGGTGCTGGAGAGCCACTGACAACTGCAGTGGAGGTGTCTGACATGGTGTGTGCCGGCACAACAGGGGGGCATGACTCTGATGGTGTGTGTGCTGGCACGACTGCAGTGGACTGTGCAGATGGAGTGGACAGGTCCGCCCCTGCAGTGCCCAAGTCAGACAGGGTGGTAGTGGACTCCACTGCAGTGCCTACCTCCAGGGGAGGAGAATGGGGAACAGGCAAGGTGGGCAGGACAGAGGGGGAGGACACCCTCACCACACCAGTGGCACAGACAAGCGCAGCGGGGGGTGTGGTGCCGGGAGAGCAAGTGGCAGGGGGAGAAGGCCTGATCCTCTTGGGGATGGTGTATCTGTGGGTGGGGGAACCTGGGGCAGGGTGTGGTGGGGGCACCTGTGGAGTGGGGTCCTGAGGGATGGAGGAAGGAGACCTGGTGCCTGAGCTGCAGGGCGGCAGCGGGGTCTTGCTCTTACGACTCTGGGGGGACTTGCGGGTGGGGGCGTCAGTCTGTCTGCGCCTGGGGGAGGGTGTCCGGGGGCGAGGGGCACTCTGCTCCGTGTGGGTGGGCTTCCTCTTCCCCCTGAATGCTGGAGCAGCTGGATCGGAGGGGAAGAGGCCGAGGTCACAGAGGAAGACCCGCTGTGACTTTGGGGTTGCAGGTGAGGCAAGGGAGGGGGCTTTCGAGGGAGAGGGAACTGAGGACTGCGCAGTGCTTGTGGATGCGTGTGTGTGTTCCAGGGCCCCATCCCCTGTGAGTCTGGTTTCAGTCCCCTGACTGTGCGTGCGTGTGCGTCTTGTTTGTGGCATCTGTGTCTGTGTGCTGGACGTGTCTGTGCTGGTGTGTGCCTGTGCCGGTGTGTGTGTACTTGGGACGGGTAAGGTGCTGGGGAGTGTGGATGGAGCAGAGGCAGGAGGGGTGAGGGACTGTCTGAGGAGGGACACTGCTGTCGTCAGGGAGGAGTCCATGGACCTATTGCCCCTCTGTAGGTCAGACATGCCCGATGAGATGCCCTCCATGAACGACACCAGCTGAGTCAACAGAGCGGTGTGTGCATGGAGGACAGTCAGCATGGCTGTCTGCCCTACGTGGAGCTGGCGAAGGAGGTACACCGACTCCTCACTCAGGGCAGCAGGGGACACAGGGGCAGGGGGTGCGGTGCCTGGCCCGAAGGAGACATGCTCCCGAACATGGGAGCCTCCACGGATCTGGGGAATGGGAGCCGATGGGAGGGCGGTGGTGGTGGTGCTGGTGGTGGCGGGGACAGCAACACTAGCTGGGGTGTGGTGGCTGCTGACACCCGCCTCCATAAGGGAGTCATCCTCCGAGCTGCTGTGGTCCTCAGCTGAGGTGGATGCTGCTGAGGACTCCTCGGTGTGGCTCCCCTCGCCCTCCGTGCCACTGGGTCCCTCCGACCACTCCTCGGCTGCTGACCCAGTCTGGCTCTCCGGCTCCTCCTGGTCCATGGAGCTGTCCCCTTCTGTGGCCGTGGATGTATCTGCAATCAATGGGGAAACAGACAGACATCAGTCACCTGCACCGAACGCACACACCACAGTAAGTACAGCACATTACAGAGCAAGCCCTGGCATCATTAGTTGAACATTGCTAAAAGTGGCCTAACTGAAGAGGAGAAGCCAATTGTCAGTCTGATGGCCAACCATGGCACTCACATCCCACATGGCCTTGCACCCATCTGTCTGGTGTCTGTTGGATGGCAACACCCCAGTGTGGACACATGCACCACCTACACAGTAGTTGGACAGTGCAGAGGACACGGTGAAGCATGTGGACATGCACACATCACAACTCTTGCCACTGAGTCAGTACAGGTTTCCGGATGAAAGGGATGCCCAGAGTCAAATAGGAACTGCATGTGATGCATACCAGCGACAGACACCATGATGCACCCATGTCCTGATAGCCATTGCCACAATGGTGTGCATGTAGCACATGTCACTCCCCTGCAGGATCACCAATAAGTAGACACATGCCATGGCAGAGGCATGCCTGCTAAGTCATACATCACTGTCTCCAGTCACATGGGCAGGGCAGCCAGACAACAACACTCTGCACTGTGTCACAATAGTAGGTCATGGGGAATGCAAGTCCTGGAGCTGCACAAGTGCACATGTACATCCCCCACACACCACATCATCTGAACCCTCATCTGTCCAGGTCATACCGATTGGACATATGGGAGACCTGTAACACTACCCTCTGAACCTGAGCACCTCACAATCTGCTGTGAATGGGAAACAGCTGCCTGAACTTCACATTCGCATACCCCAGTCTGCACGGTCAGCTGATCAAACACCTATGTGTCACACAAGTATCGTCTCCTATGGTCACATCTCCAGTGGCATGCTGAGCCCCAACCGAGAAACACCCCAGCAGACCTGGCAACAAAGCCACAGCACACTGACACAGAGGCAGACACCTGAGGGGTCAAATCACTGTGCAGAACGTGTCAGCTGATACACGGGAGTGGGAGTACAGAGTGTATTGTATGGGCTGGAGTAGGCATGACTGTCCTGCCCCACATGAATGAGGGATGAGCCCTGGACAGTAGACAGCTGGCTATGTATGTGTGACACACGTAATATGCACACTCCTGGGGCCCAAACATTGTTCCCACCCGCAGCATGGGTGTGTGCCAGATACCCCAGGCACATGTGGTGGATCAGCTCAGCAAGTGGACCACATATCAAAGCAACACGCAGATTACATGTCCGAACACAGGCATTGTGTAAACAATGGACCCACCCATGATGCCCACAAGAGAGTTAGGGAAACAGATGCTGTCCCCCACCTTGAGTCAAGCAAACTGCAAGGACACAGTCCCAAGTGACACAATTCCCTGACTGTAAGGGCCACACCTGGGTATCAGATGAGGAGTGGGCAGTGCACAATAGAGGGACATGGCTCCTGGACAACATGACTGCTGTACTGTGGAAGTTTAACCAGGCCAGAGGAGGGCACATAGCATGTAATACAGAGTTCACAGTGCAGTCTTTGACTCACCCCCTCCTTGCTGCTGTCTGGCCTTCAGCTGCCCATCCAGGTCTGGAAATACCACCGCCAGGATCTGGAGCATGTGGGGGGTCAGGGTCCGGGTTCCGCCTCTCCTGCGAGGAGGCGACAGCTTCAGCTGGACCCTTGCAATCCTCCGGGTCCAGCCCCGAAGGTCCTGCCACCTCTTCTGGCAGTTGCGGATCCGGTGCTTGTAGACCCCCACGGACCGGACAGCCCGGACGACGTCCTTCCAGATCTCCTGCTTCCGATGGGCATTAACCTGTGAGGATGACAAAGTGAAAAGGACATTACTACACATGCAACATATCCGTGCATGACACAGTTGTATGTACATGTCTCAATCACAGGGGCACATGATGTACACAGGCAGTGCAACGCTGGCCATGGACAGTATGCCAGAAGTCACTACATGGTATCATTGCCTGGGAAGTAAAACCTAGTTTAAATGCACTGTCACTGCACCATACCTGTACAGTGCATGTCACTACACACTATGGGGGGTGACAACTACTCAGTGAGCCTGCTAGCCAGTGGCATGCAGACTTTCTGCCTTGCTAGTCAGACAACATGCACATTCAGAAAGGCAGTGCACAGAACACTCACCTGCTCCCCTGGTGTCCCATACAGCTTGCTGTACTGTGGAAGTAGGCTGTCCAGCAGGGCCTGGTTCTCCTCAAGGCTGAAGGCTGGGGCTCTCTCCACAGTACGTGCCATTGCAGGGTCCAGAGGGGGCAGAGACAGCAGCAGTGTAGTGGCAGATGTTGTCCTGGAGCATGTAGTGCAGGCAAGTGAGCTCTCAGGGGAACAGCCAGCATTATATGTGTGCTGCAGAGGCAGATACTGTCCCATGTGTCCAAAGTGATAGGTCCAAGTCGTTTGCATCTTCTGAATCTGGCCAATCCATGGAATTGCACCACTTACACATGCCCACAGCATCCTTCAAATCTTCAACTTCATGACACACATGATTTTGCAACATTGTTGTGGGTGACCAACTGAATTTACAGCAACCGACTCGTTCGAATTTTGAAAAAGCGTCCGTTGCCAGGTTAGGCCATTGCCAATGGGTGCGCACCGATCGGTCCATTGCTGTTCAACGCGTACAAGGGTACAACGCGTACCCGCACACATTGAATGCAATGGGCCGGCCGGGCGCACCGATCGGTCCATTGCTGTTCAACGCGTACAAGGGTACAACGCGTACCCGCACACATTGAATGCAATGGGCCGGCCGGGCGCACCGATCGGTCCATTGCTGTTCAACGCGTACAAGGGTACAACGCGTACCCGCACACATTGAATGCAATAGGCCGGCCGGGCGCACCGATCGGTCCATTGCTGTTCAACGCATCCCTGTACAAGTGACTGGCATATGTCACCATGCCTGTCACAGATGAACATATGCCAGCCACTAATACCTCCCAGGGAGTGAGGGGCACACCTACAACACCACAGCCTGTCCAAACTGTATCATAAGGCATGTAAGGCTGCATTTCCTATTCTGTGTATGGTGGTGTACATGTTGTCCTGTGGGTGTCACCTGGGGGCAGCCACCCCCAGGCTGTGCACGTGTTCATGGGGACAGGATCCTGGGTGTTACGTGTACATGACCACTGTGATGTGCAACTGTTCATATCTGAGCATGTGCCATGGTCACATTTCAGGGTGGTGTATGTGTATGTCATGTCACATACCCCGTGAGTCCCATGTGGTACGGTATGTTCAACCCAGGGTGACCCAGTGGCACAATAGTGATGGTCCTCCACAGTCTGTGTGCATGTAGTGTTTACAATGTCTCTGATTTCATGTGCACAATGGGAGACAGTCTCCACATCCACGTTGTTTGTGCATGGACTTTGAGGTTGTGCGTGTGTGTGTCACAGTCGTCCATGTCTGTCCTGCAGAGGCAAGTGGAACCACTACCTGTGGGGGTCATGTTTGTTTTGCTGTGGTGTATACATGATACACCATGTCATGCCAGTGTCCATGTGGCAATACAGGGTCCCTGGGAATGTACCTGTCGTTGAGCTGTGATGCCTGGGGCACATCTGTCCTCACATGTCACTGTGGAGGGTGTTTGTAACATGGCAGCAGGAGATGGGAACTGTGACACGGGCTCATGATATCCAATGGCCAAACCTGGGACTTATTGATGCCACTTGTTGAACCGTGATGACAGATGTTGGCCATGTATGTACCATACATGTCCTTACGGAACTGCACACTTCATGTAGTTGTGCCTCATAATGATGTATGATGTGATATTGAGTGTGGTCAATGCCACATATGTGGGGTGACTGACAATCTTGCTTTCTTCTCCTCTGCACTGCAGGGCTCCTGCTGTCCATAGACCATTCCCAGACCTGGCAACGATGGTGGAACGTGACAGCATCCGACGGTACCGCTTCACCAGGCAGCTGATTGAGGATTTGGCAGTGCGGTTGGCCCCACATTTGCAGCCTGGCCGGCCGTATCCTACAGCGCTGACCCCCAAGGTGAAGGTGATGGCAGCCCTACACTTCTTTGCCACCGGTACCTTTCAACACACTGTGGCGACTGCTGGTGGGATGTCACAGACCATGTTCAGCCGTGTGCTCCGCGATGTTTTGGAGGCTATGTTGATATACCTGAACCAGTACATCTATTTCCCTAGACTCCAATGACTCACTGACATGAAGAGTGACTTCTATGCCCTGGGGAGGATGCTGCATGTCATTGGCTCCATTGGCTTTGGTACCACCACAGGCACATGAACAGGCATACAGGAACCGCAAACACTACCACTCGGTCAATGCACTGGTGGTGTGTCTTGCAGATATGACCATCTCACACGTGTGTGCCCGTTTCCCTGGTTCAGCACACGATGCCTTCGTGATGAGGAGTAGTCGCATCCCCAGGATGATGGCACGGATGCAGAACCAGCGTGCCTGGCTTGTCGGTGTGTACTGACTTTGTACCATTGTGTGTGATCTGATCTGTAGTATTCCGCCCACTTTTCCAAGTCAGCTAATGTGCACTTGTCTGTCCGTAGGTGACTCGGGATACCCCAACATGCCGTGGTTGCTGACACCCCTCAGGAACCATGTGACACCAGCCCAGATGCGCTACAATGAGGCACATGGTCAGACCAGGAGAGTTATTGAGCGGACTTTTGGTCTCCCGAAGAGCCGCTTCCGCTGCCTCGACAAGACAGGAGGGTCCCTCCCATATGCCCCAGCAAAGGTGTGCAAGATTATCATCGTCTGCTGCATGCTCCACAACCTGGCAGTGCTGAAGGAGTTGCCTCTCATCCAGGATGACAATGACCAACATCCGCCACCTGTGGAGGATCCTGGCCTGGACCACGATGCCAGTGATGATGATGATGATGATGGTGATGTCCGCACACAGCTCATCACCAACTTCTTTAGCTGAATGTGAGTATCCTGAGGTGTCATGTCAATGATGTGAGTTAGCATGATATGTGTAGGTGGTGCTCTGGTGCTGTTAGAGTGTGTCCATGGGCTACTTGACTGGATGTGTGTAGCGATGTGTGCTTACAGGTAGTCTGTACTCCCCAACAGTGTTGACATGCTAACTTGGTACTGGGTGGGTATCTTGTGACATGTGTTGGGCATGAGTGTTGCAGTTCTGTCCTGTTCTTCATTGCTTTTGACTGTGTGTCATTTCTGTCCTTCACAGGGTACTTTCAGACTCGTTTGGTCAACTGTGTCCACCGACAACGTGATTCGACTTCCAGGGTGGTGGCTGTCGTGTCCCTACAGGTGATGTGCGCCACACCCATGGACTTCCTTCCTTCTACAGTTGTTGACTGTGTGCCCGCTGCCAGGTGGGATTACCTTGCATCTGTAGTGGTTACGAGATGTTGCAACTGTGTAATAAACCTGTGCTTCACTTTGTGATGTGCGTTGTCTGTGGTCACACATTTGACTGACATTTGCTTACTGCACCTGTGGGCTACTTGACTACGACTGTGAATAGGTGTGGTGTCTGTGCATTGCACCGTCTTTCCTGGCAACATCAGTGTAGGCAATGAGTCAGATGGCCTAGGTGTGTATGTGTTGTGTAGCCCTGGTGGTGTGTCTCCCTCATATCTGTCACGTTGCCATGACTCACATGCCTGTGTTGTACTTGCTGTTGCAGTTTGCATACACAGTGTAATTTTGCAGATCATCATCCCCATGACAGTAACCACGTTGGAATCACAACAGAGGCAAGTATGGTGTATTGGTGTGTTTATTGTCATACATTTGTGTGAATAGTGCACAGGATGGTGAGTGCTGTACATTTAGAATGCAATCAGAAGTTCCTAGATGAATTGAAAGTCCTGGTAGCCAAAATCCCCTGTATCGGGGCCACAGTTGTCTGAGACATTGGTCCAACTTGTACTCCCCATGTCATGTCTGGGAGTTTTGTTGCAGTCAACAGAGTGAACAGTTTGCGCACAAAGGTGATTATCCAGAACAGGTTCAGGCTTCCTGGGGGTAGCACATGGCCATCGGCCTCTCACTTGCCCCTCCTCGGACGACCCCTCTTCTTTGGGGGGAGGGCCCCTGAAGTGCAGGCTGCTGCGGTGCAGGGGACTCTCCGCCAGAGTCATCCTCCCTCTCTGTGGCAGTGACAGTTGTTTGAGCACCAGATGTTGTTGGCACACAGGGAGGTGTAGACTGGTTGCTGCTCATCTGGCGGAGGCATTGTAATATGTCCCTATGCACCGCCGTCATCTCTTGCAGTGTGTCCCACTTGGACTCCACGCGGGACATGTGTGAGTCCAAGCGGGCATGATGGGCAGCCTGCTGCTGTTTGATGTCCCTGAGGAGCCCCACTACCTGGCTGAGCTCTCCGGTGCTGGACTGGTACGCATCGGCTATGCGTGCCAGTTGTGGGTCATCATGCACACCAGACACCTCTGCAAGCAGCGACCTCTGTCTCCCACCCCTCCCACCACCCCTGCCGACATGTGCAGTGCGTGCGGTGGCACGCACAGGTGACCCTGGTCCCCCTTGGGGGTTGTTGGTGGTGTTGTTGTCCATGGCCCCATGTTGGTCCAGGGTCCCTGTGCTGGTGGTGGTGGTGCTCCTTGTTCTGTCCATGTCGGCAGGGATGGTATGTGTGGTGACAGTCGTTGGAGGGGTGGGTGCAGGGGGTGCAGCTGGTGGTCCTGCTGGTGCTGCATGATGACTTGCACCGGAGGTGCCAGGTTGGTCATCTTCATCCGAGGAGGGCAGAGGCTGTTCGACACCAGTGAGCTCCGTATCCTCTTGAGCCTGGGACTGGGACTCCTCAGCGTCTGCTGCTGTGTCCCCATCATCACCTGTTTTTGGGAGACACACACAATGTATATTATGTTTCTGCAGGCATCAATGGTTGACACGCCTGACAGTTGTGACTGTGCCTCTGGGTGCGGGCCTGTACATTGCATTGTCCTAAGTTGTCACAGTCAGGGGTTGATATTGGTGTAGCACATTGTCCTGCATTATTTGGGCATTTCTATGTGTATGTTGGGGTGTGAACATGGTCTGCATTGGTTGTATTTGGTTGACATCCGGCCCTCCTTCCCACCCAGCCAGTTATCCCACCATGGACCGTGCTTGCATTGCAGGGAGTGGAAGTTGTCTTTCAGGATGTCAGTCAGTGGTGTCCTGCTGTTGGTTGTTGCACAGTTGCCAGCAGGGCCTTGTGCTCCCCACAGCAGTTGCCAGTGTCAGCCATCTTGTCAGTTGTTTTCCACTCCCTGTGATGTGGGCATGGTTCAGGGTGTTGTTGATGGGACAGTTGTGGGGGTGAGCAATATCTGTGACTACGACTGCCATCATGCTATTGCCTCCACCCCACTTCCCAGCTTTCCCATACTTACTTGCTTTTGTGGGGACTTCAGTGTGTGTGAGTGTGAGAGCAATGGCAAGATGGCTGACAGTGGTGTCCTGCTGTTGGTTGGTGTGCAGTTCCCAGCATGCCCTTGCGCTCCCCACAACACAGCACCAGTGTCAGACATCTTTGATGGGCCTTTCCACTCTCTGTGGGGTGTGCATGCGTGAGTGTGAGCTTGCTGGGCCATGTGGGTGGGGGATGTTGAGCTGTGACTACGACTCCCATCAGGCTTTTGCCTCCATCCCCTTCCCAGCATGCCCATGCTTCCTTCCCTTTGACTCTGCTTCCCTGTGGAGTTGTGTGCCTGTGCTGACAAGATGGCTGACAGTGTTATCCTGAGGTTAGTTCTGCTACAGGTCCCATGTGTGTCCTTGTGCTTCACTCTGCATGACCCAGGGTTGTGGTTCTTTGTGGGATATATTATTGGGGTGTGAGGCAATGCATTCTCCCAGGTGAGTTGTGTGGAGTTTGTGTTAAGGGGGTGTGTGTGGAAAACTGCTAGTGACTGTGGTCAGTGCTGTGAGTCCTCCTTCCCACCCAGCCAGATATCCCACCATGGACCGTGCTTGCATTGCAGGGAGTGGAAGTTGTCTTTCAGGATGTCAGTCAGTGGTGTCCTGCTGTTGGTTGTTGCACAGTTGCCAGCAGGGCCTTGTGCTCCCCACAGCAGTTGCCAGTGTCAGCCATCTTGTCAGTTGTTTTCCACTCCCTGTGATGTGAGCATGGTTCAGAGTGGTGTTGATGGGCCAATTGTGAGGGTGAGCAGTTTCTGTGACTACAACTCCCATCATGCTATTGCCTACACCCCCCTTCCCAGCATGCCCGTACTTCCTTCCTTTGGACTCTGCTTCCCTGTGGGGTTGTGTGCCTGTGCTGACAGGATGGCTGACAGTGTTGTACTGTTGTTTGTTTGGCTACAAGTCCCAAGAGTGTCCCTGTGCTTCACACAGCATAACCCAGGGTGGTGGTTCTTTGTGGGATATTTAATTAGAGTGTGAGGCATTGCATTCTCCCAGGTGAGTTGTGTGGAGTTTGTGTTAAGGGGGTGTGTGTGAAAAGCTTCTGGTGACTATGGTCAGAGCTGTGAGTCCTCCTTCCCACCCAGCCAGATATCCCACCATGGAACGTGCTTGCATTGCAGGGAGTGGAAGTTGTCTTTCAGAATGTCAGTCAGTGGTGTCCTGCTGTTGGTTGTTGCACAGTTGCCAGCAGGGCCTTGTGCTCCCCACAGCAGTAGCCAGTGTCAGACATCTTGTCAGTTGTTTTCCACTAACTGTGATGTGTGCATGGTTCAGGGTGGTGTTGATGGGACAGTTGTGGGGGTGACCAATATCTGTGACTACCACTCCCATGATGCTATTGGCTACACTGACTTGCCCAGCATACACAGAATTCCTTTCTTTCAGTGGGCTTCACTGTGTGGTGGTGTTGTAGTGGTGGCTACATGTCTGGATGTGTTTGTTAGTTATATTTGTGCCACTGCCTAGCTGTAGTTGTAGTTGTGTCTGTACATGTGATGACACAGTTACATGTCACTATGAGATGGCATGTGTTGTGTTTATCTGACTGACATAGACATTTTGGGATGATTGTGTTCTGGTTGGTGTGTATTTGCTAAGGGTGCATGGTTTGACTCTCCCCTTGACAGTGATGTGTGTGTATTGTGGCAGAATATTGTGTACATTTGTTGTGTACTCACCAGGCTCTGGGATGTTTTCTAGTCCATATACGCTCACTGGTGGTAGGATGGCCCGCACCTTCTCCTCCCAGGGCCTGAGGTATACTGGCTTGGCAGGAGGGCCACTGCCGGTGTGTTGGCTCAGGAGGTAGTCCTTCTTCAGCAGCTCCCGTACCCTTCTGCGCACGTCATACCACCTGTTCTGGATGTCAGTCTTTGTGCGCAGACATGGTGATTGTGCGTTCACCCTGTTGATGATCCTCTCCCACATCTTTATTTTCTGGGCGATGGGTGTCTGTTGGACCAGTGTACCAAACAGCTGTGGCTCTACCCTGAGGATCTCGTCTACCATGACTTCCAATTCACTATCTAGGAACTTGTGATTCTTCTTTGGGGGCATGGTGATGGGTGGTGATGGTGAGTGATGTGTGTGTTGGTGTGCAGGTGTGCAGGTGAAGGTGTGTGAGTGTGTGTTTTGCTGGGTGTATGTGAGGTTGCTATTTGTTGGTGTGCTGATGGTGTGTGGCTTGTGTGAAGGATGAGCTGTGGGTGTGTGGTTGCTGTCTGTTGAGTGCTGGCAGGTGAATTGAATTTGCAAAGGATCATGGTTGGGATTTGTGTCCTTTATATGGGTGGAGTTGTGGGTGTGTCTTTGTTCTCTGTCCCCACCCCCCCCAGTATTTATTGGCTTTGTAATTGCTTGTTTGGCCTTTTTTATGTATTTTCCCTTAGTACTTTCTGTGCATGTAGGAGACGTTCTTGTGACCATGTCGGACCCTGCAGTTGTCTCGTACGGGCTTCTCCGATTCGTTCATGCTGTGTTTGTGCTGTTTTCTATGCTGCGTACGCGTCGGTCGCGGTGTTTTGTGTTGCTTCGGCTCGCAGTTTTGTATGCGTGTCGGCCGTACGGCTTGTCCTCCGTACGACTCGGTCGTGTTTTTCGCGCCTTGCATCGTACTTGGCGGGTTGGAGTTCGCGGGTACGTTTCGGTCGGATTTGTTCCGGGTGCGTGTCGGTCGGTTCGATTCGCGTGTTTTTCCGGCCGGATAGCTGTTTTCCGGCCGGCTCGGTCATTCGGCTTGTGTTCCGTACGTGTCGGTCGGGTTTTGCACGCTTTCCATCGTACTTGGCGGGTCGGGCACCACAGGTACGTGTCGGTCGGAATAAATACCGGGTCCGAGTCGGTCGGTGCTTTTTCCGGCCCGAATCGGAATCGACCCCTGAGTGTACAGATCTTCTTCCGCGTTCAGACCCTATGATTACCTGGAATTTAATACAATTATAATTCGGGACTCAAGTTTTCTCAATTTCTTCTCCCTGTTCCCGCCCCGTTTATTAGGTACTACCGCATCTATCACATAATATGTGAGACCTCTGCTGTCTTTATTGTGAAATCTCTCAAAATGGCGTGCAACCGGGTACGTCCGGTCCCCATTTTTGATTGCACACAGATGTTGTAGGATTCTCTTATGGACTTCTAAGATAGTGCTGCCTACGTACCTCAGGCCACAAGGGCAGTGAAGCACATATACAGCAAAATCTGTTTTACAATTGAATTTACCTCTGATGTTTTTCATTGCTTTAGACAGCCCTGGTTTATATTGAGTAGTATTAATACCGTAGAGACATGCCTTACATTTAGAGCATTTCAAGAATCCATTTTTCCTACTTAACCATGTTTCCTTGGATTGCTGTTGTTTTAAGTTGTTTTTTACCAAGATTTGTTTGAAAGATTTCACACGTCTAAAGGTCAACTGTGGCCTCTGTGGTACTACCTTACCCAGTATAGGGTCATTTTTAATAACATGCCAATGTTTATTTAGAATCCTTCTTAATCTATCCTGCTGAACACTATATTTAGTTATTAAACGACATTGATTCCCTGAAACTTCTAGTTCTTTCTTTTGTTTCATTTCAGGTTTATCAAAAAGAATTTCCTCTCTTTTCTTTTTTGCCACTTTGTCCACTGCCTCATTTATCCATTTGTTCGAGTACCCTCTACTCAAAAATCTTTTTCCAAGACGGGTGAATTCTTTCTTAACTTCCTCATCATTACTGCAATTCCGTTTTGCTCTTATGCACTCTCCAAACGGAATGCTTCTTTTCAAATTGATGGGATGGAAGCTAGTTGCATGTAGCAACGTGTTGCCGGCAGTTGGCTTCCTATACAGTTTCGTTGTCAACTTGCCTTCTTGGATATACACTGTGAGATCCAAAAAGTTAACACTATGCTTGCTGATCTCACTGGTAAACTTTAAATTGAGGTTGTTCTGGTGTATCCTATTGAAAAAGGTATTAGTTTGTTACTCCGAACCCTTCCATACCAGGAACAGATCGTCAATATAACGACTCCAATGTAAAATATGTTCTTCCCATTCCACCTGGTACTGTATCCGGATCACCTGCTCCTCCCACCAGCCCATATGCAAATTAGCATAGCTGGGGGCGAAGGAGGTGCCCATCACAGTACCACAGATCTGATGGTAGAGGATATCATTAAAAAGGAAGAAATTGCTAGTTAGACACACTTCCACCATTCTCAAAATTATTTTCGTATGTGCCCATAGTTTTATTGGTCTTACACCCAAGAAATGTTTAAAGGCATTGAGACCGTCCGTGTGTCTAATACTAGTGTACAATGTGGACACATCAATTGTGATCAAGAGATAGTCTTTTTCCCAAGGAAGATCATAGATTTTCTTCAGGAAATCGCCTGTATCCTGGATAAATGAGGGAAGTGACTGTACATACTTACATAGAAATGAATCTACATATTTTGAACTGTTTTCATATGCACTTCCTATGGCTGATATGATTGGGCATCCAGGGGGATTTGCTAAATCTTTGTGTATTTTTGGACTAAGATAAAAAACAGGTGTTACTGGAAGGTCAATTTTATATATATATATATATATATATATATATATATATATATATATATATATATATATATATATATATATATATATATATATATATATATATATATATATGCACTGAAAAAGCCAGGGACGTTATAGTTAGTTGGACATTTCATTCGTACAAAACCAGAGAAATTCGGCCGTTATAGTTAGTTGAGCTAACTATAACTCGCGCCCCCGCAATGCACTGCTGATGATGTCACATATTACATCATTCATGACATGGTCATTGACATCACTGATGACATCACTGATGACATCATACAGTGATTGTGTGTTTCTGTAAAGTTTAAATATGATATATATATATATATATATATATATATATATATGCCAAGGAGTATTGAAGAATGAGTGGGTGTATGAGTGTCTGAATGGATGATTTAGTAGGTGCATGACTAACTGTATAAGTGAGTGATTAAACGTGTCTTACTGAATGTATGGGTTAGTGACTAAACTGTGTGAATGTCTGTATCAGTCTGCCAGTTGGTGTGTAAGTGGATGCATGGGTTGGTGAGTAGCTACATGAGTGTCTATATGGGTTATTGATTGGCTGTCTGAGTATCTGTATGGGTGCCTGAGTGTCTGTGTGGGTGGGTGGGGGTGTGTGACTCTGTGCATAGATGTGTGAGTGAGTGATTCACTGGGTGTATGGGTTCAAGACTGCATCGGTGAAGGGCTGTATGGGTGGGTGAGTATGTGTATGGGTGTGTTGCTGAGTGAATGGATGTCTCAGTGGTATATGTGTGAGTAACTACATATGTGAAAGGTAGTATATGTGAGTGTTGGAGTATATAAATGACTATATGTGAGAGTGAGTGATTGTGAGAGTGGCTGTATGGATGAGTGTGTGCTTGTATCAGTGATTGTATGAGAGTAAGTATGTGTTAGTATCTGTTTGAATAAGTGAGGTGGTGTGTGTATAACTGTATAGGTGGGTAAATGGGAGTGTGATTGATTCTTTGCAGACTGACTAGGTGTGTGAGTAACTCTATGGATGAGTGGCAGTGTGTGAGTGTCTGTATAGGTGTATGAGTGCATATGATAGTGCTGTATTGATGAGTGACTGCATGTATGAGTGACTGTATGGGTGAATGAGTAGATGTGTGTGTAGACATAGGAATCAGTGAGTGGGTATTTAGTAACTGGTATTGGTGTGTCTATGGTTTCGGAAATGGTAGTCTGTATTTTAGAGTGGGTGTATCAAAGGTTATATTAGGGTGTGAGTAGGTGCATCAGATTATCACATGGATGATGTCATCAGTGATGTCATTTGAGATGTCATCAGTGATGTCATCAGTGATGT